>CM046879.1:508286370-509486370 GCA_025667525.1 Glebionis coronaria | reverse complement strand
GAACTTGAAGAATTGAAGATTGGCAAAACAAGTCCCTCAAGAAATGAAGAATGCCACTTTATACCCCTAGGAATCTCAAATATACAAAAGGGGTCCCTAAAGTTTGAATACTTGACAAAAACAGCCCTTCAAGATTGACTATTAATCCTTTGTTATCCATTGTTAATCAAAAGGACTACAAGTGAAATGCCATAAGGACTGACCATGAAATGGGGCAAGGACTAATGATGAAGAACAAGACAAAGGGAGTATAAACAGGGAAGGGATAATTCTGCCAAAACCACACACCAACCTAACCCTATCTACAAACGGCCATTATATCCCTGCCACCTCACCATCCACTCACTCCTTTCAACCAATCAGTATCTACCATCCTTCCACCTCATAATCCACTTTAGAGTTAATTAATAATAATTTTTTGAAATAATAGTAATTAAACATATTGTGCCAAACACTTTCCTTAATCCCAAAATCCGATCAAACCACCCACTATTCATCTTATGAACAAAATTTGGGGAATTCTTGTTTAATGATAATCAAACCATTAAACCGTCCAGATTTATGATTAAACATATGTTAATCAAAACCCAAACCTCATTTTGGTCCCCCCCCCCATCACCCAAGAAGGCTCCACGTGTCTCCCTTGACCACTCCCCATTCGTATTCAACAACAAGCCAAAATCAAGGCCTTCATCCAACTACCAAGAGCATTTCCTTGGTCCCAATATATCATTGGACGTTTAAGATTGCTCTATAACAGCTCAACATCAGCAAAACGCCAAGAGTTCTTCACATGGCATCAAATATTCAAAATCTTCCAAGGGCACTTTTGGAACATCACAGCTAGGGTTTTTAGATTTCCTTTATGTTTCTAGAACCATTGTAGCCCTATATAAGGCACCTTAAGACGTAGCTTAGTTCTTGTTCTCAGTTTTTTCTTTTTATGAAACCTTGTAATTCCTTTATCTATTTATGAAAATTTGGTGTTGAGTTGTGATAGAAAATCTAAGTTCCACTTTCTTGTTTGTTGTTTGAGTCGTTGTTTGTCACAAATTTTGCTTAAACAAAACCTTGGATCACTTCATTCCTCCTAATAGCCTATAATTCCTTTTGCTTTCTGTTGAAGCAAAGTTGGTATGTGCTTGTGAGAGATTTGATTCATTGAGGCGTTTTATTTAAGTGACATGAGTCACATTCAATCTAGCTTGAACATTGTTAAGTGTGGTTTAAGGATTTTCAAAAGAAATATGTCAAAGGCTTTGCTAAGTACTTGTGGTTCAAACATCCTTTCTATTTGATCTTATAGTTGATCATAGCCTCCTAATCTTGACTAATTAAGGGGTGGTGAGAGTATAAGGGAAGATTCAAGGGCTTGTGGGGCTTGAGTGTTGCAAAGATTTGACATTTTTACCATTTCATAGTTATTACTTGTGCTAACCATAAGTCCAAGCCTTGGGCTGTGATTTTTCTTGTTCTTAGAAGTTGGAAGCTGGTGCTTGTTTAGCTAGCACCAAAGCTCTTTGATTCCAAGGTGTGGATGTGCATCTTGGAGGTTTAAATACTCTTTCCTTTCATTTTCTAACAAATGCATGCTATGTGATTTTGTGTTCCATGCCTGCAAGTTGTGTTCTTATTGCTTGAATTCGTCACTTAGGGTTGTTAGAACATATTTGAGTAATAAAATTGCATGCTGCAAGGTTAAAATCAAAAGTTGCTTTGGAAATAGAAAGATTAAGGGTTTTTTTGTGATTGACTGTCAAAGGTTGTTTGAGCCTTGGACAGTAGTCTATTTATGTTACTAAGTGTTTGTCATATGCTATTTGGTGGTTTTTAGCTCATTGGTTGGTTTATAGAACACTTAAACAAGAAATGCATGTTAACCACTTTTATACTTAAAACAAGGTCAAACACATCAGAAGGTCTCAATTGCTTGTTTGTTGGATTTAAGGTCTAAAAATTGGTTTTATTATAGTTTTGTGGGTGTTCATTCTGCATTATCTGGTTTTGCAATTTGGTGGCTTATGGAAAAATTTGTAGCTTATTAAATCTCACCTTTTTGGTCAAGTACATCAGCAATATGCATGCTTTGTGATTTGCCATTGTTGTGTTGAATTGTGTGATTCTTTGCTTTAAACTGCTTCTTTGGTGCCTACTTATTGTGTTTTAAGTGTTTTCAGCTTATCATACAAGCTCATAAGCTCACTTGGCTTATTGAGCTTTCTGTCCAAAATTGAAGCAATTCCACCAACTGGCGAGGCTTGTTCATTGGCTTTTGAACTCAAAAGCTTCCTCCATTAAAGCTATTTCATTGCCTTAAACAGCTTACAAGTCAAAAAATCCAAGAAAACAAAATTTGACTTTTGTTGACTTTGGTCAAAGTGCTTATTAAATCTGTTTAGCTTATTGGTGTGAGCAACAACTTTAATTTTATAGTAGGTTTAATTTTTCTCAGCTTAATATCAATATTGGAAGTTTGCAGCTCTTTCGGTTAAGGTTTTGCTAGAAAACTAGCTTATTGTGCTTTTTCAGCTAGCTTATTGGTTCCTACAGCTTATTTCACTTGACTTTTGGGATTTTTCTTGTTGGTTATTCTTAGTTAAGCTATTTGTGAGCTTTTGCAAAAAGAATCAAGTCTTGAAACGCCCTAGAACTCTAACCCGACTATCTTGTTGTTTTGTGAAAAGTTCTTTTCAAAGTTTGAGCTTATTTCTTGGTATTTTTCAGAATTTCTTATTGCAAATAAGCTTAGAAACTCATAAGAAGGTTGTGTGTTTAAGCAGACCTTATGGCATTATCTTATAGCTTAATGTGCTTATTGGCCCATTAAGGATTAGCTGTTAAGCTGTGATAAGCTCACTTTCAGCTTTTGGGCATTTAGACTTTTTTGCTTAAAACTGAATTTTGAGTAAGACTGTGCTTTACCAGCTTATTTTGTTGACTTTTTGGGTTTTGTCCAAAAAGCCCATTTACACTTGTTGTTTTTTATTTTCTCCCATTTGGGGGCCCAATATGCGTATTTGGTAATTTCGAGTTCGTTTCTGTTTTAATTATATAAAATAAGATAGTTTGCAAGTTTTTAAAATTTTTTATAAATTTTAGATTTTTAATATTTTATTTTATTTAAAAATTGATTTTAAATAGTTTTAATAGGTTTAAAATTTTGGAAAAATACTTTTTAGCTTTCTTAAATTATTTTTGAGCTTTACAAGTTAAAAAATATTTCTTTGGGATTTTTGTTAATTTATTTATTGTTAGGGCTTTAATTAGCATTTAAAAATTAAATATTAATTAATTTAAAAATTTTCAAGAAATTTTGATTATTTATAAACCTTATTTATATTTTTAGGAATTTTTGTGATTTTTTGGGAAATTTTAGAGTAAGTTTTTATTTTGTCACTTTTTAAGATTTTACGCTTTTACGTCGTAGCTTAATCTTATCATATCCGTAATTTTCTTTTCTCCCTTTTCTTCTTCATTAATATTAATCTAAAACTTATAAGTTTAACACACACAATAGTCCTCTTTGGAAAACGAACTTATTCACTTTGGGTCATTAGTGGTTGATTTTCCTTAATCGATCATTTAATACTTACCGCTTTTACGCCTTTTTACTAAAGGGTGTAAATTTACCACAATCATTCGACCCCATTATGCGGATTATATGATTATGTAAATGCAGATTGAGAAGATTGTTCTATTCCTACTCGAACAAAAATGGCTGCTTGCTGGCAGATTAGATGCTCTCGGAAAAGAGCAAGAGGCTCTTCAAGAGGAACCAGATTTGCAAAAATATCTGCTTTACGAGAAACCTATAGAGACGTTGGAAGAGATCTATTAAAGCTTTTGTTCTTCGTTGAAATTAATGGCGTTGGTTATAGATTTACTAATTATTATGTCAAAACTCGAGCCAACCATCCTTAGTCCTAGCTACAACAAGTCTTTAAGCATGTGGTAAAGTTATAGATTTACTAATTCTTCTTTTTCGGGTTTTTCTTTTTTGGTTTTAATTAACATCAAATGGAACTTGCAGGGTCTAGGGGCACTGGTTGGATCAATATCACGTAATCTTGCAGAACTTAAGGATCGTTATGGGAGCTACTTATCGATTTATGACCAACCTGTTGTTCCTTTCCAGGTTTTTTATAATTTACTCTTTTACTTTCGTTTAACAGTGTATATTTTGTGACCAACCCGCTCTTTTAAATAGTTAAATGATGTTAACTATACTTGTGATCCGCTGATTTAATAAATCATTTTTTCAGGATATGTCATCGACACCATCAGAGCAGCAGTCGACAATTTGAGTTACTCGACAAATTTCCTCATTTTTATGGCAATTTTAATGGCAACCGGAGGTGGAAATCCACCAGATTGGCAGGAATTTGTTGGTATTATATGTCTTCTTATTATCAATTCAGCCATCAATCTTATTGAAAAAAAATACTAGAAATGCTGCTCTTGCACTTATGGCTGGTCTTACCCCTAAAACCATGGTATTTTACATCTTCATAAAACATAATTAGTATATGGAGTTGATATACATGCCACTTGTTTATTTATCTCAATTTATAATGATGTATTCACTAGGGGTTTTGAGGGACAGTCGGTGGAGTGAGGAAGAAGCTTCTATCATGGTTCCTGGAGATATCATCAGTATCAAACTTGGTGATATCAGTCCTGCTAATGCTCGTCTTCTTGAGGGTAATCCTTGAAAGATTCACCAATCTGCTCTTATTGGTGAATCACTACATGTATGTAAACAAGAATACTTATGACGAGGTGTTTTTTTTACTCTACTTGCAACCAGAGTGAGATTGAAGCAGTTGTTAATAGGGGTTGGAATCGGTTCGGGTTTGGGTCAATCGATTCGGGTCGAATTCGGGTCAAGCTTAAAAATAATTTACCCGACCCGAATTGAACTCGGGTTCGGGTCTATTTGGGTTGGGTCTAATCGGGTCGGGTCTAGTCGAGTTCGGGTAAAATATTTAAAAAATAATTTTTTTACTTTTTAATAGAAATTATATTATTTTAAAATTTAAAAAATAAAAAAAAAGTCTTATTCGGGTTGACCCGAACCCGCATTCGATATAATTTTTTACCCGATGCCCGACTCTATTTCGAACTCGGGTTAGTTGGGTTGACCCGATTAACCCGAATTGAAATTTGAACCCGACTATACTCGGGTCAGGTTCGGGTCGGGTTGGAAATATTGACACCCCTAGTTGTTAACTTGTTATTCCTACCGATGTGCACACCTTCTTTAGGAAGGTTGCTCATCTTGTCAATAGCACTAACCAATTTGGTCACTTCCAACAAGTTCTTACAGCAATTGGTAACTTCTGTATATATGCTCCATTGCTGTTAGAATGTTGATCGAGGTGATTGTGATGTATCGCATCTAGCACAGATAGTGGTCGATTCTGCCTGAAAGTCAACACATTGATATAGTGGAAATTTGAACATGAAACTAAAGTATCTGAGTAGGCAGGTTTAAGAAACAAGCACGACTCTTTTTGAAATGTTAGTTATTGGTCAAGTCAAACATTAGAATATATATTTAGTGTTCTTATGAATTACCTTTTTGTTTCGATTGTATACGATTATTTGGTTTTAGTGAGTTCCTTTCATTTTATTCAAGTTTATATATGTTTGCTTAATCTTGTGCACTATTAATTTAATGGAACACGACCGATGAAAGGCATATGTGGCTTTTATTTGCAAGTTCATGTTGTTCAATTTACTTTTTTTCTATTTTCTTACTTGTTCACACTTACTATATCCAGAGAAGAAGCGTTTAATGATGGCAAAATATAATTTTCTACATGTCTATATCCAGATATATATCAAGTATATCTAGATATATATAAAGTATATATATATATATAGATTTCGGTTCAAATGAGAACTTTTTAAAGTTGAAAAAATAAGAACCAGCTAAAATCTCACAAATGACACTCTATTTCAAATAATTTTTAAACGAGATTAACTAAAACTAAGTTTTTTAATAATTCGATGGGCTTTCTTTTGAAAATTGACGAATTCTAGGTGATACATCTTGATTTAAGGTGTGATTTGTATCATGTCTTGGTATCGTGTATCATGTTATTTAGTGGTGGTTGTGTATCAAATGTACCATTTTATATATAAGATATTATCTTGTTGAGATTTTGATGTATGTGTATCACATTTTTAATTGTGTATCAGTAATACGTTACACACTAAGTCGTCGTTTATTAGTCAATAGAATGTTAAGTTGTATAAATAATGTATATTTTGGTGTATTATTGGTAATATGATTATGTATCAATGTTTTATTGGTGTTTTAGATTAGTTCTCATTTTTACAACTTTAAAAAAGCTCTCACATTAACCTTCCTCTATATATATATATATATATATATATATATATATATATATATATATATATATATATATATATATATATATACTAGCGACGTAACCCGCCCAACAGGCGGGGTCGTTCCATAAATATTTCCTAAAAGTACGAATTTGTATTAGTTATATCTGTTTGTAATGAGACCCGTTTTTGTTTAAATAAAATAAAGAAAAATTAATCATTAATATTTTTAGGCCTTAGCTCACCAACAAACGTGTTTTGTCTCATATGAATTTTTTTCCAATGCTATTTTGATTCCTCTTAATAGACAATAGATTATATATAAGCTAATACGTATCATTTGATTTTACACGTTGCTATTATGATTTAGCTCGAATAAAACAAATCAATTTCTTTACATTAGTGTTGGAAAAGGGAAATAAACAAATTTTGACACATTTGGACTTTTATTATACTTGCATATCAAATGCAACAGTTGTGACTTTTAAAATGTTGTAATATTCCTTTTATCTCTCTCATAGTAAGACATAACAATTGGTAGTTTGGGCGGGTTTGGTTCGGAGTTCTTTGTTTAAACAATGTTTATTGATCCTTTATATTGGTTGCCAGAAATGTTTAAAAACCCGGGTTTTAGATCAACCTGGTCGAGTCGCCGAGTCCGAGTCAACTCAAGTTAACCTGGTTTTTAAAAAAATAAACTTTTATTATATTTTTAATTAACAAAATTATACTTATAAAAACCATAAAAACTTACGTATATCAAAAAAATATAAATTGTTTACCAACCAATATAATATGCAAAAATAAAAATTTAGTCGCAAATACGTAAAATTTACATATTTTTTTCATAAAAAAACCCGAAAAATTCGAAACCCGGCCGGGTCTTGAGAACCGGGTTGACCCGGGTCATCCAAACCCCTCGGGTCTAGCCGGGTTTCGAAAATATGAAACCCAGGTCAATATGACCCGTTTTTCGGCCGAAACCGGTTCAACTGATTGACCCGGCCGGGTCGACCCCGGTCTAGTTGCCAGCATATTGTCTGTATTAGGACTTGAATTGGTTTTAAATAATTAGGTTGATTGTACTATTGAAACTTTGTTTAAAAGGTACTCCGTACTAAACTTATTAAATAGTATAGGACTAATTAGGTCAAAGTAATTTGTAATTTAAAATTTGATTATTTTAAAAAAGATGTCGAAGTAAAACGTAGTGGGCTAGAGTTTGTTCTTATGATACAATGCATGGTGTGGACGTGTGTCGTGTGGTATGGATAATGGACACAAATATATAGTGTATGACTGTATGTCATTAAACTTTGTTTGTTTGGTTGTAATTGCGCAACTCTCACTTTTTGTATTGAAAGTCAAGTGGGAATGTGGGATACAAAGTGTAGTGTAGTTATATCAATCTGGTTGGATATGCTATGGTATGATGAACAAAACGCCATTGAATTTTTTTATGCGAGTAACTGAACTTTTATAAGCCAAGCAAACTAAAGCAAAATAAATCTGATAAAAGAACACTATGTATGGAGAACCCGCCCTTCCATACCTTAATATCGTCCGCACTATCAATTCACCATCACCGACATATTTGTTCAACAGTTCAGGTCACTTGGCGGTAATAAAGATATACAATCACAATTAAACTACAAAGTCTCTTATTACCTCAAAATCAGACATTGTGAATCTAAGTTTTTCCATCTCTTCAGGAGGCCATGCCTTCCTCAATAACTCTTCGTTTTCATTAGTGTCTATATTTTCTTTAGAAATTTCCAACTTTCTTTCATCAACAGTTCTATTGATCGCAACGTTGTCTGCCTTGTTCACCAATTTTGATAAATCAACTCCAACAAAACCTAGACATTCCCTATAAATTTAGACCAAATCAAACGCACCTTGAACTTTTAAACTTCGTGTAAGAGCAGCAAGAATATGAATTCTAGCCTTTTCATTTGGAACGCCTATAGTGATCTCATGGTCAGACCGCCCTGGTCTTCTTAATGTTACGTCAAGAGCATCAGGTCTATTAATTAGTAGCACCAATCACCAAGACTTGTCCTGGTTTGCCATCCACATTGTCTGTGTTAGTTCAAGTACCGATTGGTTTAGCAACCCTGTGAGACACAGCTATACAAGTCATCAAATGTGTCAGGATGCGCCGGTCCATTTCTATTTGCAGGTTTTCTATTTTGAAGCAATTGCGTTTCATAATGGATGAAACAACATACAGTAGCCAAAAGCGAAACGGAAAGAAAAGAATAGATTTTAATATGAGTTTGAATCAAAGACGAAACCTGAATCCCCCATAATCTTTTCATTGCAAATCCATGATGCTCAAGTTTACCAAAATCAATAATCTCATCCTGTCCCATTAGTGAGAAAATCAAATCCCCTTCCATATCCTTCCCCTAATAGCTACTAAAGGGCTAGGGTGTTGTACGCCATTGCTTATTAAAATATTATTTATTGCATTTTTGTCCAAAAATTTAAAAAGATGTTTCTAATTTACAATGCATATCTGACTATATGCGGGTGAAATATACTGTAACATGTATTGAATAAGCAACCTACAACTATCACTTCAAAATGCAGTAAAAAATAAAGCAGTTTTAATACACAATCCTCAGGAACCTCTTATATATGGTCTGTATATTTGCTACTAATAAATCACTACAAAATCCAATGAGCAGTCCAAACACCCCTAAACGTGATCGCTATAATGATTTATTTGTCCGCTGAGATATTGACCATTGAAGTACTAACCTCATAAGAAAGAAAAAGATTCAGACCAATGCTTAGCCTTTCTTCAAGATAAATCGATATACGTCCATCTAACCTAGATGACACTGGCAATATGAAGAAAAATAAATAAAACAGAATATAAATAAATGGATAGATCGAATTAGTCTCTACATGGAATATTGATATCTCTAGTATCCAGATCATTACGATTCAAAAGATTTCATTTTGCACAGAGCTCGTGAAAATACCTGCACTTTGTTCATAACACCAAGACTGGTGACTCAAACTGAAGAGATATTGCCTTCGAAGCATCAGCTGAACCTAAACACACGATTAAATGCAATAACTATTCTGAATAGAATTGGCTTTCAGACCATATAATAAAAATAGTTTCAACTCGCAAAAAATAAACAAACATGATACCCTTGACAGGATTGGGAAGGCGAGTGGTACTACTACTGCCAGAAGTTGGAGGAATCACATTACTCTAGATGGACAGTGTTTATTGAGCTACCAGACTAAAAAAATGCACATACCATGTCCTTAGACTCGATATGATGAAGTTCCCTCGACCGCAAAAGGCTTGCTGTAATAGAGAACAATATTAACGAATCAACAAACAGTAAAATGGAAGTGTTTTCTAGCCATTGAATGGAAGGCAATCATCTGATCTTCGATAGTCATCTCTTGGATCTTCATCAATGAAAAATTCACAACCACTAACCCCACCTGCTTTCCGAAAGTGTCATGTATTTAGGGAAAGAATCAGATCAATTTAACACAAACACACACAATCAGCAACAAAGTAACATTATTTCTGACAAACAACAGGCTAAAGGTGATGGAAGGAAGAAAAGTTACGGGTTGGGCTACAAGAGACTCAACTGGTGTTCTTTCTCCTTATTCTTACCATCTCAGGTATCCTTCTTATAAACATATTAATTTATCTACAAATTCTAGACATAGTTTGATCAGCAGTCATCTAAAGTTTGTCATGAAATTTTCCTATATTTAACTGCAAGTGGATTCAAAATGTGTAGGAAAATAGGTTCAGAAGATATATTGTTCAAGGTCTTGTACTGTGGTGTAGACAACACTGACCTCCATCAGATCAGGAATGAAATTCATTCCACTACATACCCATTGGTTCCAGGGTATGGCTCTTAGTATCATCATTTCATGTAATATAACTGTACACCACATGATATTCACAGTGTTCTTACAGCCCCGTAAAACAGGCTTTCACATACGCAATATCATCAGCAATTTTCGGAAGATCAGGCATGTTAATATCAGTTCCAGCCACTTTTTTACCACTTCTTCTATACTTGGCCCCGGATTATGTATGTGTTGCCTTTTCGCTAACCAATAATGTTAAAAGAGATGAGCATTTTTGTTAGAAGTCAAATTATGTATTCACCACTATTCTACAGACGTTTATATCTTTATTTCTATTCACAACCATTATAGTTCGATTATAGCGGTCTCTATGACATATGCAAAAAGCATATTTTAAATAGTAGCATATAGGTCTTACCTTTTTTTATCATATTGCTTTAAAGCATGGAAATAAGTTACGTGTTAGTTTAAAATTCATAATATCATTACCGTCGATGCTAGAGAAACTATTAGAAGTCATATCTGGATCAAGGGCTGCAACCGGGTCCACATGCCCTACACCATGATCAAACAGTGTTGATGGTCAGCGGAACAAATGAAGTACTGTAGTTACTGTGAAAATTTAGAATATTTGGTTTTAGTACCTGTTAGCACAATGAGAAAAAAGAGTACCACCTTATCAATGAAATCCAAAGCTTTTGTAACACCTTATTCAAGGTTTAACCCAATTGAATTTTACTTGACTTTTGCTGAAAAACTAATCTGTCAGGATAACCCACAATGATCTCAAAAAGTTACTGTGCAACATAAATTAGAATGTTTGGGTTTAGTACTTGTTAGCGCGATGAGAAAAATAAGTACCACCTTATCGATGAAATCCAAAGCTTCTAAAACATGTTTTATTAGAACCTTGAGTTAAAGTGGGGTGAAACTTCTATTGATTATCACATTACAGAACTATGAATAATAAACCATCTATACGCTATATGATATTCAAAACCGTTATAAACTTCAAACAATAATGATTACGACCTCTGATAACAATCTAAATATCCAAACAACAATATGTACTCAATATCCTATTAGAAAAAATTGGTCAATGTTCATTTGAATGCATATTGTTGTGTTAGCGTATAGTTCCTGGTGCAAGGACGTTCTCCACAAAAATGAAGACAGATTTATCTGCACTCAACTTAATTTCTTTACGAATCCACGTACAAAAATATTCCTACACTAAGACCCGTATGCTAACAGAAACAACCATAAGAACCGATCAGCAAATGTCTGTATGCAGAGAAAGCTTACAAAACTTGAGGAGCACCCTAGTAGCTGTAGTTACATCTACCACGCACTGACATGTGAGTCAAACACACCATTATAGTCACTGCATTAGAATGAGATGCCATAGATTGCTGAGAAGCCTGTGATCATTATCAAGTTAAGTCTCCTCTTAGAGACTTACATAAACTGTATTTTAAAACACTCACATAGTTTGGATCATCCAACTTCCGTGCTTCTGCTTATATTTAGGCTGATAAGAAGTTCGGATCATCTGAATTCAAAGCCGCTTTTTCTTATTTAGTTATTTATAATCTCCTAAAGACGGTCTTATCAACAAAATTTAAAATCTAATTATTTTAACAAATACGTCTACATTATAACCTTTGAACTCATGATCTGATGAACAAAAACAAAATTAATCACCCCGAGCACCACCACGATTATCAGACATGGATTTTTAAAAAGAGAGTGCCAGAATGGTGAACTAACAAAATTCAACAACTGATCAAACAATTTCATTTTCAGAAAATAACAGCATGCTGAATCACATTCCTTGTAGCACTTCTTAATAAACCTAATTCACTCATTAGCACTTCCTACCAAGATAAAAAAACAGTAAAAGCTACCCATGTATAATTAAATGACTAAAATTTGTAGACGCTGATAAGATCTGTGAAAATACTAAACATATAAATTAAAAACTTGTTTTAATCCATACCTAATATGACTCCTTAACCTAAAGTCGTTGAGTTTGGACGTCTAGAATTCGAGTTGTATCTGTGATTTATGCTTGCTTGCATATGTTGTAGATATTTATTAGCATCGGATGAACAATCTACCCACTTAAATCATATACATATTATTAAAATCAGATACATATTATTTATAACTTTCACATTCATTATTCTCTTGTAAACAGAAAGCACATTATAAAGCATGTACTCTTTATAAAGAAACTAAGCCATAGTACTCTTTGATTAAGAACCAGGACACGAAATCAAAACCAATATTGGTTAGATGAATAAATCCCATGTTATGAAGACGACTGTATACTAATTAGTGAACATATCAGATTGTGGTTAACCTTTTGCATCTAACTTGATTTTTACCTTAAAAAATAATGATTTTCTTCAAGACCTTTAATAATCTTCTTCAAAACTCATACCCCAAACAAACAAAAAAGAAAATACCTGAATACTGGTGTATACATATTGATAACAGATGATCATAGACTTAATCAACATAACCGAATACACACAAATATCTATCTATAATATATACATATAGAGATCATAACTACCAGGAAGATAAGTACTTGTTAACATGCATAATGTATGAATTTCCTGCTTACTTTTATAGATACAATAACATTGCTATCAGATATACATGATGTATATAAGAAGAAGACAACAATAACATTTTCAAATTATATGGATGTAACCTGCCAAAAAAAATATTTGAGTTTTGTATAATACCGACGGATGATATTGGCCAATGATATTAGGTATATAAAAATGAATATGAGCAGCCATTAGGGATTGAAGAACATACCGACGAATGATATTAGGTATAGAAAAAGAGACGTATCTTACAATATAATTATAGAGTATATCCTCTTAAATTTCAAAAGATCTCGTATATAGATTAGTATTAAAGACAAATACAATTCGTTTTTTTGGACCTTATTATTTGAGTTTTGTATAATAAAACACAAATCATTGGTTAGCTCAGCTAGTAAGAACCATTGTTGGGTAACCAAATGGCCTAGGTTCGATTCTTGTTATGACAAATTTTTTTAATTATTTACAAATTTATAAAAAACGAATTTCATACCCGACACAGTTTAAACAAAGCCTGGCCCGGTTCAGATCATACATGGTTTGGCCCAGACTTGAACCGGACAGGTCCAGACCTTCAAAACGCGATTTCCAAAAGGCAGTTTTCAAAACACCGTTTCCAAAACGCGATTTTCAAAAGAATTACGATTTCAAAATAGAATTTCGTGGATTTTGGAGATTTTCTAGGAAACTTTGAAATACTGTTGGTTAAAAGATGTGACTGGGATATGACTAGGATTAAAACTGTGGTTTCAAGTCATAATTATACCTATATAATATATATATATATATATATATATATATATATATAGAGTTAGGATCTAATAAGAAGATTAACAAAAATGAGAAGGATGAGAAGAAATCACAACCACTCATTTCAGATGCACCTACAAAATCTCCTGCATCTCCCCTTAAAATTCTCACTCTTATTTAAAATATGTGGTCCAGAGTTCTTCTTATTCTTCTTATTTTTATTTCTCTTCTTACTGGATCGCTACTCTATATATATATATATATATATATATATATATATATATATATATATATATATATATATATATATATATATATAGTGTAACTTTATATACAGAACCTATTTAAGTGACAGAACTTGCAGAACTCTTGTTTTTAAGGCAAACATGTATGTTTGAATGAGTACATATATGTTTTTAGAGAACATTTGTATTCGCGAAACATATTTGAAGTTCTTTTTGTCAAAAATAAATAAAATAAAAAAAAAGTTATCCAAAAACATACATGTTTCAGGGCGTGTACGCATGTATGTGCGCGCATTCAAAAACATACATTTTAGAAAACGCGCATGCATGTATGTCCACCGATCCAAAAACATACATGTATGCTTTCAAAAACATACATGTTCTCCTTCAGACATACATGTTTGCCTTCAAAAACAAGAGTTCTGCAAGTTCTGTCACTAAGATGGGTTCTGTAAATAAAGTCCCCCTATATATATATATATATATATATATATATATATATATATATATATATATATATATATATATATATATATATATATATAGAGTAAGGATCCAGTAAGAAGAAACTTAAAATAAGAAGTGGTGAGAAGAAACTAAAACCACATATTTGAGATACAACGACTTGCATTAGATGCATTTATATTCATGTAGATGCACTATATTGAGTTTCGGAAGTTAATTTGATGCGTAGATGGTGCAAATTGATTTTCATAATTTTGGCACGTGCAAAAGAACAAAAATATAGATAAATCATAAAATGCATCTAATATACGTATATGCATCTAATTAAAAGCTATACAACACGTTATAATGCATTATAATGCATCTAAGATTATAAAGATGCATCTAATTTAAGTGGATGCATCTCGAATATTCGGTTATAGTTTCTTCTTATCCTTCTTATTTTAAGGTTTCTTCTCATTTGATCCTAACTCTATATATATATATATATATATATATATATATATATATATATATATATATATATATATATATATATATATATATATATATATATATATATATACATATATATATATATATATATATATATATATATATATATATATATATATATATATATATAGGGAAGAGATCAAATAAAAAGACTTTTTTGGTGAGAAGGATAAGAAGAATTCTCAACCATTGATTTAAAATCAATGGATAAGATTAAAATATAATCCTAACTAACTAACTAACTAAAAATTTAAACATGATTTTTAAAAGTTCTTTAAAAATTCTGAAAAAATTCCAGTAGATTAGTTATGTTGGTGCAAAAAACTTTTGTAAAAAAAGTTTTTTTTAATTCGAGGTTTTTTACGTTTTTTTAATGCACAAAAATGAAATTTTGATGCACAAACACGATATTTTTTTAGGCTTTTTACTTTTTAGTGCATCAAGAATTTATTATTATGCCCAACTTCTTTTGACTTTTTGCTTTAAAATTTGATGCCACATCAAACTAAAACAACTTGAAAATTTTGTGCATGAAAGAAAATTTATACACCAAATTTCACCTTTTTGTGCATCAAATTTCGATTTTTGTGCATTAAAAAAAGTAAAAAACTCAAAATTAAAAAAACTTTCTTCACAACTTTTTAATGCAACAACATATCCGACATTGTGGAATTTTTTCAGAATTTTTCGAAAACTTTTTAAAATTTATGTTTAGATGGTTAGTTAGTTAGTTAGTTAGTTAGTTAGTTAGAAGTATAGATTGATCTCATCCATTGATTTTAAATCAATGGCTGAAAATACTTCTTATCCTTCTCACCATAAAAAGTCTTTTTATTTTAACTCTCCCCTATATATATATATATATATATATATATATATATATATATATATATATATATATATATATATATATATATATATATATATATATATATATATATATATATATATATATATATCAAGTATATCTGGATATAAATATATATCCAAATATACTTGATGTATATCTAGACATATACTATATATATATATATATATATATATATATATATATATATATATATATATATATATATATATATATATATATATATATATATATATATATATATATATATATATATATATATATATATATATATATATATATATATATATATATATATATATATATATATATATATATATATATATATATATATATATAGAGGTGGGGTAAAATGAGAAGAGTTGTTAAAATAAAAAGTCTAGGAAGGCTTCCTGTGCTGCCACGTGTCCACCCCCCACCGACTTCTTAATTTATATAGCCAGGGGTATTTTCGTCATTTTATGCCAAGACTATATATAATCCCCATCTCTCCTCTTTTTCTCATTCCATCGTCTCTCCTATTCGTTCTTTTTCTTGTTCGTTCTTTTTCCCATCCCGTAACCACCACCGATCTCTCATAACCGCTGCTAAACACCACCAATCGCCCATAACCACCGATCTCCACTCCATTATTGTCTATGTAACTACTAATCTATCGTCACAGATTTCTAATTCGAGTGTTGATTGTTCTACATCAAGTGTTAACGATTGTTCGACATCACAAGTATCAATTTTTCAACTTCAACATGTAATTTGATATCAACTGATAATGATAGTATGATACTATTTTTTTTGTTAATTTATTATTGTTATTATTTTTTATTTTTTTTAGATGAGATATGATTGTATGATTCAATTAGAATGATTATGGTTTTAATTAACAGGTTGTTGATTAGTTGACTTGAATTTTGATTAGTTGATTTAACAAGCTAATGTAGTTGAATTTGAGAGAAAAACTAGATGAAAAAGCGTATATATGAATCTGCCCACCATATGTTTGATAAATGTGTACTTGATATTCTATGACAGCAGTTTCGTACTGTGATGCACTAGTTTTTAGTAAATAGAAAGAATTTTTTTTGTGAAATGCAAAATCTGAATTGACAAAATAGTTTAACATATCATTTACTTTGTATATGAAGATTTGGTGGTATACGTGGATGAAACACCTAGACGTTTATGCATATTTTTTTACAAATAGGGTCGATATATCTGGTAGGAGGTTCATTTCGTAGATGTCTGTCCCTTGTTACACGTAATCAAACATCGATCTAGTGGTTTTTCTATCAAAAAAATAGGCGGCTTTGATCAGGTTAAATGCTTACTTACTTGAATTTGAGAACGTGTGGGTTCGAGTTAAAGTGTCGTTTAGGGCGTGTGAGATAGAATTGTGTTATATGTATTGTTATTTGCTTGATAGGGGTGATATAACATAATGCACGCTCTCCGGGTACAAGTCTGTATAGTTGTCTTTGAATTGCATAGTATTTCAATGATATTAAGAGGGCTGAAGATGCACACGATGTTTAGGTAACATGTTTAAGTTTTGTATTTTCTATTGTCGCATTATTTGCTATAGTCATATTATATTAGATTCGGAATTATGTACCTTTTAGAGGCTACATGTTCTAGCTGAGTTTGGAGCTAAGAATTTAGTTGAAACAAAAAGTAGTGACATATTCGCATCATACAGTCCAACAAAAATCTTACTCCCGTCGTTGCTATGTAGGAAACGTGAGCCCGAGCAAATGGAGGCAAGTGATCGACTAAGTATCTCTAATACATCTTGTGCAATCTTCTTTTATTTTTGACAATGTTTTCTGTATTTCATCATGTTAAAAAGTATAATAAGGGTGTCTAGAAGTTCTTAAAGGATGTTTTAGGCATTTATGGTCTCTTGCACAAAAGATGCTAGAGTTTGAATTCACGTAAAAGAAATCACATGACACTCAAAAGTAAGTTATATCTGCTGCAAATTGGAATCGGGAGCTTATATCTTAAGAATCAGTTGCTTATATCTTCAGAATCATAATCAAAGCTTAATAAGGATGAGCGCGATCAGCAGTTGCAGCCTACTTGCAGCAGACTCGCGGCAGGCGCGCAGCAGGCGCGCAATAGACTGGCAGCAGGCGCGCAACAGCCTCACAGCAGGCATGCAGCAGCCTCGCAGAAGGCGCGCAGCAGACGCGCAGCAGCCTCTCAGCAGGCGCGTAGCAGCCTCGCAGCAAGCACACAACAACCACGTAGCAGGCGCGCAGCAGCCTGCAGCAGACGCGCAACAGACTCGGAGAAGCCTCGAAGCAGATGTTTGTATGTGTGATGCGGATTTCAAAAAAGCTGATGTAGTAAGTGTTTGTTTATGGCAAATATAAGGTGTTTGTTAAATTGCATGTGATATTTTAAAATTGTGATGCACTGACTTAAACTGTGATGCATCAACTTTCTTTTTTTATTTTGGTCATTTTTAGTGGAAAATGCTTGTATGCATTTTTGTATATATGATGCATGAGAATAGAAATGTTAATGCGGTAGTGTTTTTTTGTGGTCAACCTCTAGCTTTCAGAAATGATACATGAGTTCCCTTTGACACACATATGGATAAAGGGTACAACATTACTAATATTGATTGTTCTTTTAATGCAGTGATTTTACGTTGTGATGCAGTTATGAAGAATAGTGGTTCTACATCAGAATAATGGCTTCTTAATGACAGATGAACAAAATGTTGCATTAGTTAAAAGCACCTTAGAAGAAGAAACTTCAAGCTACTAAGCTCAGTGTGAAGGGTCAAGGCATGGTCAAGTACTTGTATCCCCTCAATCAAAGAGCACATAGGTCATATGTGAATGTGATCTGAATAATCTAGACACATCATTTGATCTTTCTGATTATGAAATCAAGCTGACTTAGGCGCATAGTTTCCTGTGTAGTGTTACTAATGTTAATAAAGTATATTTTGTCATACATATTTTTATGTGTGTTTCCTTGGAGTGTGTAAATAAAATTTATACATTGTGATGTACTGGAATTTGCATTTTCATGCAATAAAATATTCAATATAATATACAATGCAATGATGTTTTAACTTCTGCTACAGTACCAAACAACACTTGTCGTAGCAGCTAAACAGTCCTTGCTGTAGCAGCCAAAAAGCCCTTGATGCAGCAGCCAAACAGCCCTTGATGTAGCAGCCAAACAGCCCTTGATGCATCAGCCAAACAACCTTTGCTGCAGCAGCGAAACAACCTTTGCTGCAGCAGCCAAACACCCCTTGATGCAGCAGCCAGACACCCCTTGCTGCAGCAGCCAAACACCCCTTGAAACTTGTTATCTGGTGCAAACAGTTCAGCAAAACAATATTTGTATTTATGTTCAATTTGAACCCCTTGCTGCAGCAGCCAAACACCCCTTGAAACTTGCTATCTGGTGCAAACAGTTCAGCAAAACAATATTTGTATTTATGTTCAATTTGAACCTTGCTATTTGGCAAAAACAATTCATAAAAAGGCAAAAAAAATGCTTGTTCTCAACCATCGTATATATAATACTATTCAACACTATACAAAATATATATAACAAAAATTCAAAAATTCAAAAAAAAATCCTATGTATAACACTTTACAATGAACACATTTTCATGACAATAGTTGAGTTCTCTGCCAAGCATCCATACGAGAAATCAGTAGCCAAACAAAAATGGGATTTTTCTATGTGGACCAAAGTTGTAAATTGAGGATATTATTCAAAGGGTGTATGTACCAACCATCCTGTGTAAGTACCTAGAAAATTTTCCTGATCTTCGTCTTGAGATGAGCAGCTTTGATAGTAGCAACAAACCTTTGTAAGTTTTGACGCAGCAGTTCTCCTCACCATCAACATCCCATCTTGACGTAACTAAATAAATACCATCCTCATTGCCTTCAATGTCTCTGGTCATTAGGATAATCAATGTTAACCAATCACCACATACCACCTGCAACCATGTATGTTGTGTGTGTTGTAAATACATACTATCTAAAGCAAACGATTAGCGTAACCATCTAACGTGGTTATCAAGGTCTGAAGTTTTTTAGTATGCTACCTGCAGTAGATGTTAGGAGATTTATATAATTTTCATTTTGATGCAGTTAAAAATACAATGTAATGCAGTAAAGTTAGAATCAGTCAGCCTTCAATCCTCAATGTCACTAAATAGTACGCAAGATCATAACTTTTATAGTAGAAATTATTCATTTTGTTACTTAAAAACCTAATAATACAAATAGATATTACATTGTTACAAGAAATGACATGATGGTACATTCTGCGATGATACTTGGTACATAGACTAAGTAAACATGATAGTTAAAAACATGAGTTCATGTTGGTACATTCAGCCTCCAATCCTCAATGTCACTAGCCTGTCCATGTCTTTTCCGTCATTTCTACCTAAGATACAAAGACATGTTCGAGATAACCATACTTGTGTTTAGCCTAATCCACCCTTATATACAACAACCGACTAGCTGCTGCATCATAGCTCAAATATAGGTGCATTAAATTAACAACCTAACATACAAACACATTTTCGAGATAATCTTACTTTCGTTTAGCCTAATTAACTCTTATATACACCGATCGACTACTTGTTGCATCATAGCTCAAACCCAGCTGCATCATAGCTAAAATTTAGGTGCATCAAACTAACAACCTAACATACAAACAAATGCTCGAGATAATGCAACCTATGTTTAGCCTAATTCAACCTTATATACGACGAACAACTACATGCTACATCATAGCTCAGATTCAGATGCATCAAACTAAAAACTTAATATACAAACATATTTTTGAGATAACACTACTTACGTTTAGCCTAATACACCCTTATATACAACGACCGTCTACCTGCTGCATCATAGCTCAAATTTAGGTGCATCAAATTAACAACCTAACATACAAACACATGCTCGAGATAATGCAACCTATGTTTAGCCTAATTCACCCTTATATAAGACGATCAACTACCTGCTACATCATAGCTAAAATTCAGATGCATCAAACTAACAACTTAACATACAAACACATTTTCGAGATAAGGCTACTTACGTTTAGCCTAATCCACCCTTATATATAACGACGGACTACATGTTGCATCATAGCTCAAATTTAGGTGCATCAAACTAACAAACTAACATACACACACATTTTCGAGATAATTCTACTTGCATTTAGCGTAATCCACTCTTATATACAGCGAGAGACTGACTACCTACTGCATCATAGCTCAAATTTAGATGCATCAAACTAACAACCTAACATAAAAACACATTTTTGAGATAACACTACTTCCATTTAGCCTAATCCACCCTTATATACAACGACCGACTACCTGCTGCATCATAGCTCAAATTTAGGTGCATCAAACAAACAACCTAACATACAAACACATCTTCGAGATAACGCTACTTTCTTTTGGCATAATTCACCCTTATATACAATGACTGACTATGTGCTGCATCATAGCTCACATTCAGGTGCATCAAACCAAGAACCTAACATATAAACACATTGTCGAGATAACGTTACTTTCGTTTAGCCTAATTCACTCTTATATACACCGATCAACTACCTGCTGCATCATAGCTCAAATTTAGGTGCATCAAACAAACAACCTAACATACAAACACATCTTCGAGATAACGCTACTTGCTTTTGGCATAATTCACCCTTATATACAATGACCGACTATGTGCTGCATCATAGCTCACATTCAGGTACATCAAACTAAGAACCTAACATACAAACACATTGTCGAGATAACGTTACTTTCGTTTAGCCTAATTCACTCTTATATACACCGATCAACTACCTGTTGCATCATAGCTCAAATTCAGGTGCATCAAACTAACAACCTAACATACAAACACATCTTCGAGATTACGCTACTTGCTTTTGGCATAATTCACCCTTATATACAATGACCTATGTTTAGCCTAATTCACCCTTATATACAAGGACAAAATTCATGTTGCATCATCGCTCAAAGTCTGGTGCATCAAACTAACAATATCATGTAAACATTTGATCAAACACTTGGTGTGCAGGTGTCATATACATGTTTTTCATCTATATTTTTTTCTCAAAAACATATAGATGAAAAACATATCTTAAATCAATTAAATACACTAACGAGGAGGTGTGTAGATTTTTATATTCGTCTACACAATTTCAAAATCGATGCACTTGATTATCTAATAAAATAACAATGATTATAGGTTATACGATCTATAAAATTATGCAATAACAATTTTAGATTCATATATTAACTTACAGTGATGAACCAATCGATCGATAAAATTAGTTTGTGAAAGTCGTTTATGAATCAGAGAGAATATGTTAGAAATAGGAAAAAAGATGAGTTGGGGACTGGGTTTTGATCGGTTGGAGAGGAAATGAAGAAAACGTTAAAACACAGGATAAAGAGCGGCGGTTTTATTAACCCTGAAATAGGGGAAGAGGTTAGTGGGATGGTAATTGACGGATTTGCCCTTAATGTTTCCAGGAAATTACAATATTGCCACTCCGCTTTTTTATTATTAAAATCAAATCCAAGGGCTAGGATTCTTTCCTAGACTTTTTATTTTAAGGGGCTTTTTATTATATCCCCACCCTATATATATATATATATATATATATATATATATATATATATATATATATATATATATATATATATATATATATATATATATATATATATATATATATATATATATATATATATATATATATATATATATATATATATATATATATATATATATATATATATATATATATATATATATATATATATATATATATATATATATATATATATATATATATATATATATATATATATATATATATATATATATATATATATATATATATATATATATATATATATATATATATATATATATATATATATATATATATATATATATATATATATATATATATATATATATATATATATATATATATATATATATATATATATATATATATATATATCAGGATATACTTTATATATATCTAGATATACTTGATATATATCTTAATATAAATAACAGTTAATAAATGTGCAACAGTCTTATATTATATAGATACCTTTTATGTATCTAAATATACTTTGTTTATAGCAATTTATATCCAGATATAGTTTATATATATCTAGATAAACCTGATATATATCTAGATATAAATAGCAATTTATATCCAAATATACTTGATGTATATCTAGTTATACTTTATAATTATCTATTTTTGATAACTTTCATAGAGAAGAAGTGTTTAATGATGGCAAAATATAAATTTCTACATGTCTATATCCAGATATATATAGATAGCAATTTATATCCAGATATAATTTATATATATCTAGATATACTTTATATATCTCTGGATATAGTTTATATATATTTGGATATACTTGATATATATTTGGATATAAATAGCAATTAATAAGTGTGCCATAATTTTATATTAAATAAATACTTTTTATGTATCTAAATATACTTTTTTTATAGCAATTTATATCCAGATATAGTTTATATATATCTTTTTTTAGCAAAATATATATCTAGATATACTTGATATATTTTTGGATATAAATAGCAATTTATATCCAGATATACTTTAAATATATCTAGGTATACTTTATATATATATATATATATATATATATATATATATATATATATACTTGTTATATATCTGGATATAGATAGGAATCAATAAGTGCGTAACAGTGTTATATTAAATAGATACTTTTTATGTATCTAGATATATTGTTTTATATAGCAATTTAAATGCAGATATAGTTTATATATATCTAGATATACTTGATATATATCTGGATATAAATAGCAATTTATATCCAGATATACTTTATATATATTTAGATATAGTATATATATATATATATATATATATATATATATATATATATGGATATAGTTTATATATATATATATATATATATATATATATATATATATATATATATATATATATATATACTTGATATATATCTGGATATAAATAGCAATTTTTATCTAGATATACTTTTATGTATATCTAGATATACTTTATATACTATCAACCTAAGGTATAAGTATTCAATAATATCTATATCTATAGATCTTCTATCGTAACTCCACCAAACATGTTGAAAAAGGAAAGATATATATACCATGATTATGATGTACACTTTGAAATGGAAACTAATATTCACGTCTTTTAGGTTGATATTGCAAAAAGAAATTACTGAAAACAGTATAATAACATGTGTAACCCTATACCTTAGGAAGTAAGAATTGATAGGCGACTAAAACGTAAAAGTTGCAACAGTTGACATCAAGTGCATTATTTGTGGAGTGAAATGACACCAACGTACCCAAGTCATTATTACACTTTTCCAAATCAAGAGCCTTGATTGCAACCATCTTATTCAACGGTATACATGGCGCCCTGTACACTGAAGCACTAACTCCTTCAATAACTTCCTCATATAGCTTGTAATTCTCGGCACTGACAAGAAACTTCTGCTTTGTATTTCCATTTTATTCTCAAATTCAAAAACATAAAACCATGGTTACCATAAAAAGCTCGTCTCATTCCATCACGGTAACATGGCTCAAATATTCATAAAATTTTCACAGCACTATCGATTTCATCAGGACTGTATTTCAGGGCATAAAAACCCATTAGAACCACTACCAAATGCTCGTCTAATAACAATACTCTAACTTCAAACCTAGGCTATACAGAGACTGAAAAAACTGTCAACTTGA
The DNA here is from genome assembly GCA_025667525.1 of Glebionis coronaria. Classification (NCBI taxonomy): domain Eukaryota; kingdom Viridiplantae; phylum Streptophyta; class Magnoliopsida; order Asterales; family Asteraceae; genus Glebionis; species Glebionis coronaria. The sequence continues at coordinate 509,461,880 of CM046879.1, read as the reverse complement.
GCTAGTGATCACTTGAATAGATAAATTATAGGAATCCTCATATTACTAGCGTACGCCTTAACGAAACTGCTTTAATAGTGAAGTATTCTATGAGAAAAACTCGATTTACCACCAATCCTGAAACGTTTGAAAGAAGCCGCAGTCAACCATATGAGCAAAATACGAAGTCAGAAAGACGCATTTATCATACTAACTAATAGAAAATGCATACATTTGTGGTATACAGTGGCAGAACTTGGACTAGAAGTGAAAAAATTGTGCTATTTATTGATTTTACTTCTCACCTACTAATGAACTAACTCCGTAATTTGCAATTGAGCAAAGATGAATCTAGTTTATGGCACAAACTTAAAATGATTAATCTTAACTGAATTGGAAAAATGTGTTAGAGAAGTAATGTCATTCACCTTGCACCACCAACCAACAATAAAAGATTAATCTATCTAGCGTAATGCACATACTTGCACCAGTTTCTACTTGAAACTTTAAGTTACAACAATGTTTATGAAAACGTGTTTTGTTGTAATAAGTAGTGCACTTTATATTGTTATCAAACTTTTTAACACGCCAAGTTAACGTTGGTGATTCACCTCCACCACCAACCACGCGCCATCCCCATTTCCTCAATCTCCAATCACGCACGATCCACTTTTTCCCAACCCTATGCTTCACGCTTATAATGTTTTATCAATGCGTGAATGTTAATCCTAACCAAGGGTGTATTTGTTTTACCTTATTTCACTGGCATATGATCTTAGATAAGCTATAAGCTAAATCTAACAGATTCATAATTGGATAATCATATCAGCACTTTTTATAATTTTTTGTTCACACTGCTTAAATACAATATCTTATAAACAAATCAAGCACCTTAAAATCCACAGATCCAAAAACCCACTTCACAGTTCACATAAATCACACTACTTTTAACCCAATCTAGTCTACATTTAACCAAGTAATGATTTTAAATCATATTTGAATGTAAAAATGAAAGAAGCTATTGATTAAAGTACCTAATCGAATATTTAAAATTGGAGAAGTGATGAGCACGTCCGGTAGACATGTGTCTTGTAGACAAAAGTTCATGATAATAAGAAGAAAATAAGAACCGATGATCATAATAATTCCTCATATTCGACAAACTTTGTCTTATCATCTTCTTCATGGATCATCTCTTCATCACCGTCGCTGTATATCATGAATCAGTTCGGTTTTTTTTTCAAAATCAGTTGCTTTACTAGATCTTTATTGCATTTTTGTGTTTAATTCATTATTTTCACGGTTAATTTGTGTAGATTTCGTTTTTTGTTAGGGTTTGACAGGTAGAGAGAAGCGCGAGGTGTGTGTTTATTATGGCAGTGACTTGGGGCTGGGGGTGGTTTACGTATTTTTATTATTAGTCCTTTAGTTATCTTTTTGTAATTGTCAATTTTAACCCCTCCGTGTTTTTTATTATAAGATCTGATCCCATGTAATGGATGGCTCAGATCAGTCCCGAAGTTTCTAACTAAATACAAGTTTTCACAATAACTCATCTCTTTATATGATTATAGTTTTACACTAAAGTAATTAATTTATAGTTTTTATATAGTTTGTAATATTAACTTTAAATGAAAGTAATATAATAAACTTAAATTGCAAAAAAAAGACGAATTATAATTTGGAACGATGTAGTAATTAAGTTTCTACAAAGATATGAAAGTTGACAAGGGCACAGATGAAATTCTCTATTATAAAAAAGAAAAAAAAGGAAAAAAAAAAGAGGTGATGCATGGTCTCTCTATATATATATTTACAAAAAGAATTTATTTTCTAACCGACCTGAAGTCAAATCGAAGAAGTGATTTCGTTGTAAAGTAAAGAACAAAAATTGATTTAGGGTTTTTATTTTTCCCAGTTATGTTTTAGTGAAATTTACCATAATAATAGGCTTAATGTTCCTTTAGGTGTAGTTATTATGCTAGTTTCAATTCAGTTTTTAATGGTTCGAGTGAAGTATGAATTGTTTTCTAGGCGATTTAGGTCGAAATAAATCTTTCAAGGATGTGTTTAACCTCTGAAAATATTCATACTTTTTGTTGGTTGTTTTTGCTTATTCATGAACAGTAATGTATTTACTTTTTGGAATTTGAATAATGTGATCAGTTCAATTTTGTTATTTTTGCTTGTTTCTAGCATGCTTTTAAATAGCGCCCGTTATAATAGGCCATAGCGTGAAGGGTGACCTTTGCGTTATCTAGGCGTAGTGTGCTAAAAAATGACATAAAAGTAATATAGCGGGCTATAGCACATAGCGTGACGCTTTTTTTACCTTTGGGTTATTTACTAAACTCGGTGATACGGATCCGGGCCAATAGAAGAACCACTTGGCCCGTCAACAACTTGTGGCTAACATGGGGGCGCTGAGTATGCATCAGGATTCCATCCAACCATCTTTTAAATTTTAAAGTATTGATTTAGTTTGAAACATTTATCTTTTCCTTAATTGTTAGGAATGTTCCCTATGTTTATCTCTTTAGTTTTCTATGTAAGGATTTTAATCAAAGGTTGGCAGGAAGTTCTTTTCTTTTGATTAACAATACGTATTGTTCTATATTCTCTTCTCCGAAGGGTTGTTTAAGCTAGGGTTTCTAGCTTCCACTAATACGAATCCGTATCAAGTGGTATTCAGAGACCAGGAATCTCAGGATGTCGACCGAAGATCCTAGCCACCAACACCGTCGATTCGCCTTAGGCAATGGTTATGACGTAAGGGATCCTCGTGATGTTGAGATTGAACGCCTCCGTCAACAGATTCGTGAATTGGAACCTATCTCTTATGACAGGTATGACGATAAGGCAGACAACATGGCAACAAATTCAGTTTTGCATGAACACGAGGACACAAATTACGGGTATGAAAATCTTTTCGCCCGTCGCCACCATCGGCAACACCATACACCTCACTGACAACACATACAACACCCATGACAATCACAACATGAGGTTGACCCACTTCGTTCCTTGGGCATTGATAGGTGTGTAAACACCCATCCTTTTTACCACTTAATTACAATAATAACCGAGCCAAAACGTGTATTTTATGTCTTTTATGTCGAAATTATGCGTGGTTTATGTTTTTGTTGTGATTTAGGACGAAATTGTGAAGAGTGGAGAAAACACGGCATTCACGGGCTTTTATTGAAGAAAAAGATGAAAGATGAAGTCGAGAAGTCAAGAGTGCAAAAAGAACGGAAGTCCAAGACCAATTCTGAAGATTTATCGAAGAAAAAGTCAAAAGACGGAAGTTTATCAAAAGCCGAAAAACTCAAGTCTAATTTATTGAAGAATTAAAAGACGAGTTCAAAGAAATCCCGAGCCAAAAGTCATTAAAGTCCAAGATTAAAGAAGATTTAAAGGCTTAAGGACTAATGGTGCAATTAACAAAGAGATTAAGAAGGAAGGACTAAGCATGCAATTAAGGAGAAAGGAAAGAGGGGAGGAAGCTTCCTAAGCACCCCTTAATCCTCCCCTATATATAGTTTAGGATGTTAATCATTTTTTCTTTGTTGGCTAATAGTGACAATTAGTTCTTCCACTTTTAATTACCTTGTCATTTAAATACTTGTCAAATTTAAATACTTGTCTTGCACCTTAATTACCATTTAATTTCAAGTAAGTTTTTCTTTTAATTCTTGTCAATTTTTATCTTTATTGTTCATCTCTCATTCTACCTTTCTTAATCTTTGATTTTTATTGTTTATGTTCATGTTCTTATGTTCTTATTTTGATCAAAGTGGGTTTTGATTATCTTGATTAATTTTGTTAGTTTTGTTGTTTTGGATTGATTGTTTATGCTTAATAGACGTTTATTCATTAGTTTGATTTAACCTTGTGGTTGATTTAGCTTAATCTTTATTAGATTCGTATAGTTTTGTGTTTCCCTGTTCTTCGGGGTGTTTGTTTATGTGTTTGCAGGTTCTGATCTTTCCCAGGAAAACAAGCCAAGCATCATTCCGAATCAAGGTCTCGTGCAAAGGTGGTTTATTCGGAATATCCTTTATTCCGAATAGGGGAATTTATTCCGAATAGGATATATATTCCGCATAGGTAATATATTCCGAACAGGGGTAATATTCCGCATAGCTTGGTTATTCCGGATTGGCTACTTATTCCGCATAGGGGCATTATTCCGAATAGGGATAATATTCCGAGTAGGAGGTTATTCCGAATATTCCAAAGATTCCGAATAGGGGAAGATATTCCGAATATGGAATATATTCCGAGTAAGCCGAGTATTCCGGATAGGGTAGTATTCCGAATAGGGCAGTATTCCGAGTAAGGCAACTTATTCCGCATAGGGCTTATATTCCGAATAGGGGAATTTATTCCGAATAGGAATATATTCCGAATAGAGGTAATTTTTAGGTTTCTTTAATTTTAGTTTTAAGTTTCTGACTTTTAATTTCGAGCTTTATTTTTCCCGCCTTTTTCCTTACTCGCCCTTTAAGTTTGATTGCCTTAGATTTATTTTAGCCTTGCCTTAGTTTTAAGCTTTAGTTGCGTTTTAAGTTTACCTTAGTTAGTTTTAAGTTTGCGTTATTTACACTTAATGCCCTTTAATTTTAGTCACGCTTTTAAATACTTGCACCATTTATTTTAAATTAGATTTAGATTTAAATTATTGCATTTTTACTATAATTGTTTTTGCACTTTCAATATACTACAACGACACAACTTTTGTTTCACCAAAGAACAGCTGAGTCGCACATTAAATTCGGTTTTCAATTCGAAGAGATTGGTTCAACGATATTTTTAACTGAGTAAAACCTAGTTATCAAATGGCGCCGCTGCCGGCTCTTTTCGTAAAGATTAACGGTTTTCTGTGAGAGACGCGTTGCTTTTTGGGATCCATTCACTTGTGAGCGTTATTTTCTTGCTTAAAAAATTCAAAAAACCATAAAAAATAAAAATTGATAAAAAACCATAAAAATTAAAATTTTCAAAAATCCAAAAAGATTTTATCTTTATTGTGTATATATATTGTCTTTGTGTTTGGTTTCTTTTTCTTTTGCATTTTCAGGTGTATGCGTACTAGATCTTCTAATTATCAAGAGCCCGAGACTCGAGAAGATTTAAGTATGTCAGGTGTTAACAACAAAAATAATCCACCGCACCTTAATAATAACAACAATGTTCTTCCACAGCCCGATCTTCGGACAATGGAGGAGCTTTGTCAACCTACCATGTTTGGACGAGGAGGACCGATTGCGCCGATGCAAATCACGGCTCCGGAGTTTTCGTTGAAGCACCACATGATTCAGCAAGTGCAAACTAACCCATTCCGTGGATTGCCTGATGATGATGCCAACAAACACCTCGACAAGTTCATTACAATCACCCAAAGCATGAAGTTGCCCGGTGCCACAATGGATGTTCTTCGCCTACAACTCTTTCCACATACTTTATCACATCATGCTGAGAAATGGTTTGATCGTCTCCCGAAGAATTCTATTCACACTTGGGATGACATGACTCAAAGCTTTTTGTCGCGCTACTTTCCACCATCCATGGTCATGAGCCTTCGCAATCAAATAAGCGGTTTCATGCAAGAACCCGATGAATCTCTTTTTTATGCTTGGGAAAGATATAATGTCTTGATTGATCGTTGTCCAAACCACAACATGCTCCCTGTGACCTTAATAGATACTTTCTACAACGGATTGACTTTTCGAGATCGTGATACGATTAATGCAGCCGCCGGTGGCACATTTATGAAAAGGAGACCCGAGGAGTGTAGAGAGCTTATTGAGAACATGACTACTCACCACAAAAACTGGGATTCCTCCGCTTCTTCAAGGAACAACCCGAGAGTCAATGTTTCCTCTACCTCAGCAAACCCTGATATGACCGAACTCACCCGCATGATGACTGAAATGAGCAAAAGTATCACGCTTCTCGCTTCACACCAACAACAACAACAAATTAAAGCGGTTGCACCTTCTTGTGAAACATGCGGCGGTCCTCACTCATACACCGATTGTCCTTCTACACAAGGAAATCCGGAAAATGTGTATGCAGCTTATGGTAATTATTCACCGGAAAATTACCAAGCTCGACCTCAAGGGGATCGAAATTTGCTGAGCTACCGATCAAACAACTACCTTTCACCCGGTTTTTCTCCTCAAAACCAAAACCCCGCCAACAACTATAATAGAAGCAACCAAATCCTACCAAGAGCTTCTAATCCTTATCACCCACCCGCTCAACAAACCCCACCCATTAACCCCGATGTTGAAGCCATCATGAGAACCCAAGGTGAGCAAATCAAGAATCTACAGAGCCAAATTATTAATCTTAAAGGAGATATTACCAAGCAAGGAAATGAGATTAGATCTGAGCTTCGAGATAATATACAATCCTCCTTCAGCAATCAAACCAATGATTTAAAGAATATGTTTGCTAGTTTCTTGCCCGCAGCTCAACCTTCTTCTTCGAGTTCTCTACCTTCAAACACCGTCACCAATCCGCGAGCAAATGTGAGTGCTATTACTACTCGTAGTGGAATTACCATTGTCGATCCACCGATCCCGCCCCCATCATCTACACCTCCTCCACCACCGTTTATCCCTACTCCTCCTACACCTAGTATTAGTGCACCATTACCGTCTCCGCCTCGTCATGACGATGTACCTAGGAAGGACCCTTCAACATCTCAACCTTTACCTACACCTACACCTTCACCACCCAAACCTAATATCCCATATCCCTCTCGTTTAGGCAAGACCAAAATGCTAACCAAGGATGACTCTGAAGTGTCACGCTATGTGAAGATGATCTCTCAAATGAACTTCAACATTAGCTTTCTTGAAGCACTTGTCCACATGCCGAAATATGTCAAAGCATTCAAGGAATTGCTAAACAAGAAGGAAAAGTTGATTGAGCTCGCCAACACACGCTTAAATGAAAACTGCTATGCAGTTATTCTTAAAGAACTTCCGGAAAAGCTTGGAGATCCCGGTCGTTTTGTGTTGCCTTGCGTTTTCAACAAAACTGAAGAATTTACTGTCCTTGCTGATCTCGGGGCCAGTATTAATCTTATGCCTTTGAGTGTTTGGAAAACACTATCATTGCCCGACCTTACTCCAACAAAGATGACTCTTGAGCTTGCTAATCGCACTCTCGCTTACCCCATTGGTATAGCCGAAGACGTGTTCATTAAAGTTGGCACATTTACTTTCCCGGTCGATTTTGTCGTTGTTGATTATGAAATGGACCCTCGTATTCCTTTAATACTTGGTCGGCCATTCTTAAGAACCGGACGAGATTTAGTTGATGTCTCCGAAGGTGAGTTAATCTTAAGAGTCGGGAATGATTCACAAGTTTTTAAAATGGGGAAGCTTACAAGCAAATCCTATGGACGAGAATCAGTGAATATGATTAATGTGCTTGATGACTTTGTTGTCTACAACAATCCTCTATTCGAGTCTTGCAATGATAATCCACTTTTTCAAGATGATGTGGATGATTCTCTCTCCAAATTGGACGCTTCTCCCATTTATGATTCTCCACCGATCTTTGATGCTTATGATGATGATTCTAGCTCAGATTCGGATGATTATGATGACCTTACTTCTGAGTATCCCGATCTGCCTACTTACGATGATTTTGATGAGGCTGATACTCTTTCGAGCGATTCTTCACATAATGAAGATCCTCCGCCGTCACTCGATCCTACTTTGGACGATTACTCATTTGAGGAAGATTTCTCTACTTTTCTCAATACTTACTTCCCTCATGAGAGTGATGCTCCTCCTTTAGATTTTGAAGATTATCGTCTTGATCCTACTTTGGATTTGAAGAACATTCTTTCAAAGGAGAAGAAACTGGTCGACACCAATATCCGCAGCACATATGATTTAACACCTCTTTGTCCCCCTTCTGAGGACGAGGTTGTGCTTCTTCGCGGATCTTCTTCACATTCTGCTGAGCCTGAGTGCTATTTTCCCTTAAAGGAAAAGGTGTTCGACCCTGGTATCGATATTCTGCAGCCATCTCAGTATCCACCTGATGAAATAAAAGGAAATATCTTTGGAACTTATGGAAATCTGCTTGCACCACTTCACCCTTGCTTCACCGTGCTCCATCGCTGCTTAAGGGAACCTTGCCTATTCTTCTTTGGCTTGCCTTGTTTGTCTTAAGCCTCTGCTATTTGATGGACGAAAACTATGTCTTTGATCCTGGTGGATATGTTTCATGTTTCTTCCTATGATGATCAAGGTCGAGTCAGGCTCACGACTCGGTAATCAAAAATCAAGAGCTTCTTGGGAGGCAACCCATGCATCTATCTTTTAGCTTTCTTTATCATAAGTGTAGGGGAGACCCGTTGGTTTGCTATTTCCTCTCCTCCCTTCTTATAATCAGGGATTCGCGCTCAATGATCCTTTTCGATTCACTATTTTATATTTTTCAATATTAAAATAGGAATCTATTTAGTTGTCTCTTCCTTACCGAGATTTAAACAAAGTGCACAATGTCCTAAGTGTAGGGGAGTTTACTCCCACATGCTTAAACATTGAGGACAATGTTTATGTTAAGTGTAGGGGGGACTTCTATCGAAGTTAAGTGGCCTTTTCCTTGTATTTGCCCTCATTTTAACCGGAAAATCAATTTTTCGACATTTTTCAAAATTTTTGATCTATTTTGGCCTATTAGTTTTTCCTTTTGTATAGTTATTTTCTTCCCTTATTAGAATAAAGTTTAATAAAGTGGTTTTAATTTTCAAGCGTTGTGAATCTTTTGACTCAACCCGAGTTTACTTGTCTAAGTTTACTCTAGCTAGTATCCTTAACGTGCTTAAGTCAAGTTTTGCTAGGCTTTTATATAGGGAGCTATAAAACGCGAAAGTCTTAACTCTCACGGGTTAAGAACAAGAACTTTTCGCAAGTTCCTATAATTGATCCTAGAGAATCGTTTATCAAGGGAACTTTAAAACGCGATTTCTAAACTTGAAAAAGTCTAAGAGTTTGCAAGATCCTATAGGCGACTCGAAAACCCAAAACTTTGATTTAATAGGCTAGCATCCACGAGTCTCATTCCTTGAGATTTTAAACTGTGGAGAACGAGAGATGATAGAGCCAATTAAGTTCGGTATTCTTTCGTGAATTTATGTGAGTTAATTATAAGCTTATTCTCCCATCGCTTGCTAATAAATTTATCTGCAATAAATAAGGTTGTACAATTTGAAAAGTTACTTAGCTTCTAGCCCAAGATCGTTTAAAAGTTGCTCGGTATGGATTAGAGTTCATAGCCAAGGCATAACTTATTGAAGCGGGATGCGAAGATTGGCGAGTCCAAAAAAGTCCTAACAAGGCATGAGGACTATATTTTGTTGCTAAAGATCCCAAGTGATGTGAAGAATCATTTATCGAAAATCAATATGAAGGATCGAGACACACGACGAAAAGCAAAAACTCCCCAAAAGTCATGGAGAAGTGTATCCGAAAAGACCCTAGCAAGGTATGAGGATAAATAGATCCAAGTCATAAAAGGAGGCGGATCGTTGTATATCAAAGTCCAAAATAAAGATTGGAGAAAAATGAAGAAGTCGTGGTCCAATGAAGAATCTCTCAAAATTTCAAGTGAAGAAATTCCTATATGAAGAGAAGACCATTATTTCATGAACGTCTCTCAAGGTTTGAAGTATGAAGTCGCTGCCAAATATCGGTCCGAGAAAGGTCTCAAATCGCGAAGCGAGTTATGCCAAGATATGAACTTTATGAGGTCCCGAGAAGCAGTTTTAAAAGATTTTGTCCTTTAGCTAACTATTGATTAAATCGTTCACTTTATTTTCAGCCTAATAAACTATCGAAATAAGTCAACAATGCATCCTCGTGATCGTTCAAGACAACAATAAAATATAAGAGATACACCTAGGAATAAGGGGGTCTAAGTGAATAATTGGCCCACATGAGTTCGTGTTAGTTTGCTAACTTATAATAACAATGATCTCGTTTTTAAGCTTGGTTTGGAGAAAGTGAAAACTTGAGGAGATGATTATTCATAACATTTCCAAAACCCGAAGGTATGCTTTTGATTTCTCTACTTTGAATGTTTATAGTTTTCTATCTCTTTAATAAAGGCCACTATGGATTGATTATGATGAAAAGTGTAAACGTGCTTTGTAACTAATGCATTGCATGAGGACATTGCAATGGTCAAGTGTAGGGGATTTGATAGGTGTGTAAACACCCATCCTTTTTACCACTTAATTACAATAATAACCGAGCCAAAACGTGTATTTTATGTCTTTTATGTCGAAATTATGCGTGGTTTGTGTTTTTGTTGTGATTTAGGACGAAATTGTGAAAAGTGGAGAAAACACGGCATTCACGGGCTTTTATTGAAGAAAAAGATGAAAGATGAAGTCGAGAAGTCAAGAGTGCAAAAAGAACGGAAGTCCAAGACCAATTCTGAAGATTTATCGAAGAAAAAGTCAAAAGACGGAAGTTTATCAAAAGCCGAAAAACTCAAGTCTAATTTATTGAAGAATTAAAAGACGAGTTCAAAGAAATCCCGAGCCAAAAGTCATTAAAGTCCAAGATTAAAGAAGATTTAAAGGCTTAAGGACTAATGGTGCAATTAACAAAGAGATTAAGGAGGAAGGACTAAGCATGCAATTAAGGAGAAAGGAAAGAGGGGAGGAAGCTTCCTAAGCACCCCTTAATCCTCCCCTATATATAGTTTAGGATGTTAATCATTTTTTCTTTGTTGGCTAATAGTGACAATAGTTCTTCCACTTTTAATTACCTTGTCATTTAAATACTTGTCAAATTTAAATACTTGTCTTGCACCTTAATTACCATTTAAGTTCAAGTAAGTTTTTCTTTTAATTCTTGTCAATTTTTATCTTTATTGTTCATCTCTCATTCTACCTTTCTTAATCTTTGAATTTTTTTTATGTTCATGTTCATGTTCTTATGTTCTTATTTTGATCAAAGTGGTTTTTGATTATCTTGATTAGTTTTGTTAGTTTTGTTGTTTTGGATTGATTGTTTATGCTTAATAGATGTTTATTCCTTAGTTTGATTTAACCTTGTGGTTGATTTAGCTTAATCTTTATTAGATTCGTATAGTTTTGTGTTTCCCTGTTCTTCGGGGTGTTTGTTTCTGTGTTTGCAGGTTCTGATCTTTCCCAGGAAAACAAGCCAAGCATCATTCCGAATCAAGGTCTCGTGCAAAGGTGGTTTATTCGGAATATCCTTTATCCGAATAGGGGAATTTATTCCGAATAGGATATATATTCCGCATAGGTAATATATTCCGAACAGGGGTAATATTCCGCATAGCTTGGTTATTCCGGATTGGCTACTTATTCCGCATAGGGGCATTATTCCGAATAGGGATAATATTCCGAGTAGGAGGTTATTCCGAATAGTCCAAAGATTCCGAATAGGGGAAGATATTCCGAATAGGGAATATATTCCGAGTAAGCCGAGTATTCCGGATAGGGCTGTATTCCGAATAGGGCAGTATTCCGAGTAAGGCAACTTATTCCGCATAGGGCTTATATTCCGAATAGGGGAATTTATTCCGAATAGGAATATATTCCGAATAGAGGTAATTTTTAGGTTTCTTTAATTTTAGTTTTTAAGTTTTTGCCTTTTAATTTCGAGCTTTATTTTTCCCGCCTTTTTCCTTACTCGCCCTTTAAGTTTGATTGCCTTAGATTTATTTTAGCCTTGCCTTAGTTTTAAGCTTTAGTTGCGTTTTAAGTTTACCTTAGTTAGTTTAAAGTTTGCGTTATTTACACTTAATGCCCTTTAATTTTAGTCACGCTTTTAAATACTTGCACCATTTATTTTAAATTAGATTTAGATTTAAATTATTGCATTTTTACTTTAATTGTTTTTGCACTTTCAATATACTACAACGACACAACTTTTGTTTCACCAAAGAACAGCCGAGTCGCACATTAAATTCGGTTTTCAATTCGAAGAGATTGGTTCAACGATATTTTTAACTGAGTAGAACCTAGTTATCAGGCATACACACCGAGATCCTAGAATTTGAAGGCAAGTTGCAGCCCGACAATTTCCTCGATTGGATACAAAGTGGAACGCATATTCGATCTTTGGGATATTCCCGAAAATCTAAAGGTAAAACTTGTTGTTATTAAATTAAAAAAATATGCATCATTGTGGTGGGAACATGTGCAGACTCAGTGTGATGAAGGGTAAACACAAAGTGGACACATGGGACAAGATGAAAAGCCTCTTACGAGATAAGTTTCTTCCTGTTACATACAAACAAGATGCATCATTTGGATTATCAGAATCTTAAACATGCCTCTTTGTCTGTTAAGAAACTAATTAACGACTTTGAAAGAATGCGGATGCGTTGTTGTGCGGAAGAAGATGAAGAACAGATTATTGCACGCTTCTTAGGTATTCTCTGACCGGAAATTGTGGATATAGTTTCCTTACAACAATATTATTCTTTCTCTAACGCGTGCCAACTTGTTTTGCGGGTGGAACACCAACTCACTCAGAAACGTAAGGCGTTGTCCAAGTTCTCAGCATAGCCCCGCCTGCCAGCTACGGGTCCTAATAACACCCGGGTTGGCCCAATCAAAGCCGACCCGCCTGTTATCCCTACTACCTCAACATGTAATTCTACTACTCTTTGGTGTTTCAAGTGTCAGGGATTGGGTCACCTCAAACGGGATTGCCCAAATAAACAGGTAATTGCTCTAGTCGATGATTTGGGACCAAACTATGATACCGATGGCGAGGATGATAAGGACGAACCTTCAAAAAGCCTTTATCCTGATCAAGGCGAGGCCCTTGTCATTCGATGAACATTGAACATCACTATGGCAGATACGAGTGATGACACTGCATGGCTTCGTCACAACATTTTTCGTACCAAGTGCACGTCAAAAGGAAAAGTTTGTAAGATTATCATTGATGGGGGTAGTTGCGAGAATATCATTTCTAACTTCATGGTTGAGAGGCTTAATTTACCAATACAAGATCACCCCGAACCATACCAGCTCACTTGGCTCAAAAAAGGGAATATCATAAAAGTAACTCACCGTTGTTTGGTATCGTTCTCAATTGGGAACAAATATTCAATTGAGATTTGGTGTGAGGTAATCCCTATGGATGCTTGTCACATCTTGTTGGGTCGATCATGGTAATATGATCGGCACGCAAAACATGATGGATTTCGGAACACGTATACATTCAAAAAAGATGGTGTTAATATTACCCTCGCACCATGCGATCCTAGGCAGGAGGGTCCGGAATCCAAGCTCGTCACCAATTCAGAATTCTCGGGACTCGCTAAATCACAACCGCCATAACTTATATTCGGGTTATTAATGGCTGAAGAGAATCCCTACATCCCGAATGTACCGACAGATGTACAACCGTTGTTATCCGAGTTCAAATATGTCTTTCCTGATGATATTCCTGCAGGTCTTCCTTTTGTTCGGGATATTCAACATTGCATCGATTTCCTGCCAGGTGCAAGTCTTCCTACCAAACCGGCCTATCGAATGAACCCGAAAGAATTTAGCGAATTACAACGACAGTTTAACGAACTTCTGGACAAAGGTCTTATTTGGGAAAGCATGATTCCATGCGCGGTTCCTGCACTTTTAGTGCCAAATCGAATGGTACTTTTTGTGTGTGTGGCGATAGTTGGGCGGTTAATAAAACCACAATCAAATACAAGCTTCCTATTCCCAGGTTTGATGATTTATTAGATCATTTACATGGCGTAATTTTTTTTTCTAAGATTGATTTGCATAGTGGTTATCACCAAATACGCATGCGTCCCGGTGATGAGTGGAATACGGCCTTTAAAACTCGGGACGGTCTATATGAATGGATGGTCATGCCATTTGGCTTATCAAACGCGCCGAACACATTCATGCGGTTGATGAATCATATATTTAAACCTTTTATTGGGTGTTGTGTCGTCGTTTATTTCGACGACGTTTTGGTTTATAGCTCCGATGTGGCGGAACATTTGCTAAATCTCTGGGATATCTTTACGGTACGACAAGATCAAAAGCTATATGCAAATGGGAAAAAGTGTCACTTTTTGACATCATAGGTCATATTTTTGGGCTATCTTTTTTCGGGTAAGGGCATCAAGATGGACGAGGCCAAAGTTTCCTCCAAAACAACTTGGCCAACCCCAAAGTCGTTGCACGATGTTCGGAGTTTTCATGACCTCGCATCCTTTTACCGTCGGTTCATAAAAAACTTTAGTACTATTGTCGCACCGATTATGGAGTGTTTGAAACACAGTAATTTCAGTTGCTCGCCCACAACTCAATCGTCATTTGATGCCTTGAAATCGACGGTTACGCTGGCTCCCGACCTTGCTCTACCTGATTTTAACAATGTGTTTCAAGTTGAATGTGATGCTTCGGGGGTGGGCTTGAGCCAACAACATCGACCAATTGCATTTTTTAGTGAAAAACTAAGTGAAACAAGGCGACAGTATAGTATGTACGACAAAGAATTTTATGCCATAGTTTGGAGTCTTGAATATTGGCGACATTACTTACTTCTAGGGGAATTTATTCTCTATTCGGACCACCAGGCACTCAATTTTATTCAAGGCCAAGCAAAATTAAATCCACGACATGCCAAGTGGGTCGAGACTTTGTAGGATTTTATGTTTGTCATTCAGCACAAGGCGAGTTCTGCCAACTCTTTGGCCGACGCCTTAAGCCGTCGTCCAACTCTAGCTATGACCATCGCTTTTAAGGTGGTGGTTTTAGCTCCTTTTCTAATCTTTATCAAGATGAACCTGATTTTCATGAAGTATGGAACAAAACAAAAGATCCACCTTATAAATGCTTTGTTCAGAAAGATGGTTTATTGTATAAAGAGAATCGATTGTGTGTTCCTTTTTCGTCTTTTCGGGAGGCTATTGTGTTGGAATGTCATCAAGGAGCGTTGGTCGGACATTTTGGTCATGATAAAACTGTTGCCCTGGTGCAGGATCGGTTTTATTGACCGAAAATTTCAAAGGAAGTTTCAAAAATTTTGAAGTGTTGTCGTGCGTGTCATATTGCGAAAACTCGGCATACTAACCATGGACTTTACACTCCCCTACCTGTGCCCATCGTCCATAGGAGGATGTGAGCCTTGACTTTGTGTTGGGTCTGTCGTTAAATCAACGCAAAAAGGATTCCATTATGGTTGTGGTGGATCGATTTTCAAAGATGGCACATTTTATTCTGTGTGTTAAGACTTATGATGCCTCCCAAGTAGACCGTCTTTATTTTGCGGATATTGTTCGTTTGCATGGGGTCCCAAAAACTATTACATCTAACCGCGACATGAAATTTGTTATCCACATTTGGCACACTCTGTGGAAATGTTTGGGCGCTAAGTTGTAGTTCAGTAGTTCACACCACCCGCAAACTGACGGTCAAACCGAGGTAACAAATCGCAGCTTGGATAATTTACTGTGAAGCCTTGTCGGTGATAATCTAAAAAGGTGGGATCTAGTGTTACCATAGGCTGAGTTTGCTTATAATCGGTCCAATCATAGTGCGACTAGTCGCAATCCGTTTTTTGTTGTTTATGGGCGAAACCCTTTTACCCCGCTTGACTTAGCATCGTTTCCCGAGCTTGACTATTTTAGCGCTGAGGGCGATGAGCAAGCCAAGAAAATCAAGTTACTACATGAACAGGTTTGCGAACAAATTGTGAAGCACAACTTACAATACCAGCCGCGTGTTAATCAACATCGCAAAAAGGTGGTTTTCCAAGAAGGTGATTTAGTTTGGGTATATTTACGCCGTGAAAGGTTTCCCCAGGGATGGTTTGGCAAGTTACATCCACGAGCTGATGGTCCTTTTCGTGTTCTTAAGCGCATCAATGATAACGCTTACAAGGTTGATCTTCTGGGGCATTACAAGGTGTCTGACACTTTTAACGTTGCTGACATTTCTCCGTATGTAGCAACTGTCGAAGATGACTCGGGGACGAGTCCATTTTTAGAGGGGGGATGATACGGATCCGGGCCCAATAGAAGAACCACTTGGCCCGTCAACAACTTGTGGCTAGTATGGGGGCGTCGAGTATGCATTAGGATTCCATCCAACCATCTTTTAAATTTTAAAGTATTGATTTAGTTTTAAACATTTATCTTTTCCGGGATTGTTCCCTATCTTTATTTCTTTAGTTTTCTATTTAAGATTGTAATCAAAGGTTGGCAGGAAGTTCTTTTCTTTTGAATAACAATACGTATTGTTTTATATTCCTCTTCTCCGAAGGGTTGTTTAAGCAAGGGTTTCTAGCTTCCACTAATACGAATCCGTATCACTCGGGCTTAGTAATCTTAATATGAATATAGATTGTTGAGTAACAATTTGTTGATTTTGTATTAAATTTGAATTATAATCTTATTCCAACTTGTATCATGTAAGGCGTAGGTTATTAATTAACATATTTAATTTTTTATGTATAGCATCTTTGTAAACTCTCTCTAAAGATATTAATTTATATATATATTGTGTCGTTATATATCACGCTTCAAAAGACGTTGTATCTTCGTTATACCTTGTGTAGCTTGAAGTTTGACAATACCATTACGTTACTCTTTACATTATTTACGATCTTGGTTTCTAGTAATACTTTTCATCTGCTTTATAACTTTGTTGCTAAATCAAGTCAAATTCTTTTATTGCTATGTGTCCCAACTTCTTACATTTTTGTTACTCTATAACTAGAAACAAGCATCTCCAAATTAAGTGGCTACCTTCCCGATCAGTCATGGCAGCTGCGAACGGGTTTGTAATACAGGAAGAGAATATTGGAAGCCATAAAAACCAAATATCAAGGTTGTTTGAGGAATCACTCAGAATTACTCTACCCGAAGAGGAAGATTTGGCGCCTATAATTGCTCCCTGTGTCTGAAAACAAGCTGGCGATTACCAATGGTATAGCACCTTTGGCTTGTGTATTGCGTCTTGTTCTTATTTTAGCGCCTTTGGCTTGTGTATTGTATCTTGTTCTTTAGAATCTTTATTTATACTCTAGTTGAAATTTGCAATTTGCTTCAGCAACAACGCCATGAGCTTAGGCTCTAAGATACAACGCAAGCAGGGTATATCATTCACACAACATCTTGGAAAGGTAATGCCACTTCTTTTCCATGAATGATGAATGCTTTGTCTATGTTTTGTGATCATATAATAACATGTTTTGATGCTTCCATGTGATTTTTCTAATATGTAGGCAATCATGGAAAATCTTCCGCCAACTGAGATGATGGAATAATGCTCCGTAGCTGGCCCTGTCTTTATCAATGTTATGTTATCAAGTCAATGGATGGTGCAAGTATATGTCCTATCTTATACTTTTCTTTTCTTTTTCTAAATTCCATTTTTTGTATATTCCATTCTTTATCTTGTCAATTTCGTCCTTGCAGAGCATTCAAAGAATGCTAACATATGGTATAGGCATGTGGGCACAAAAGCTTCCTGTTAAGAGGGCAGTTGTTGATTTTTCTTCATCGAATAGAGCAAAGGAAATGCATGTTGGTCATTTACGATCGACTATCATCGGGGACTCTCTACACATATGCTTGAGTATTCTAATGTAGAAGAGCTTCACAGAAACCATGTTGGGGATTAGGGTACTCAGGTACATGAAATTGATATTCATGTGCGAATTTAATTATTTTGAATATTTTATGCTCATAGCTATGACAACTTTGTTTTTACAAATCAACTTTCATCCAAACCATCACTATTCACAATGTAGGATGTGTATCGTATTGCACTTCTACATTTTTTTTGTTCTTCTTTTGTTTTTCTTCGTGCGTATAATAATATTGTAAAAATTTTGTTTTGCAGTTTGGAATGTTGATCAAGTTCCTATTTGAAAGGTTTCCTGACGGGAAAGTTAGTGATCAAAATATTGGAGAAATTGAGGCGAGTAATTTTATATTGAAGTTATACCATTTGTAGATTCTATAGGATCTCATTGGGTACATTAATCTGTCTCTAATGACATAGTTCCAGTAAACTCCCCATCTTGCTCTACGGAAATAATTTGATGGTTCTGAAAAATTTACAAAATATTTACTTGTAATAGTAATGGTGTATGTTAAGTATCAGATAGAAGTCAAATATTTGTGGTATACTAAGTCTGATAGTTGCAATTACCATGAAGCTAAGTAGCAGGTTTTATGCATGTTCAATACTATGTCGATAATTTATATAAAAACAAGATGCATTCTGAGGTGTCCTTTTGTAATGTATCCTGAATTTTTTGTTGGGAATATAATCCATTAATCTTTCCAACATAAGCCCGAATTAAGGCCCAAACCAAAACCCTAGGACAACAGTTATATTATAACGTTTAGTTAGGGATATGTTGATTACTTTTATTGAACGGGTGTATCCCTTCACATACACACCGATTCATGTATTATTTATAGTTTAAGATTCTATAATCAAAACGCAACCCAATTTATTATTATCAATATAATTATGCAGAAGGTTTTGATAGTTGTGTTTTTGTACTTCTTATTTTAGGAAAAACAAAAATACAAGGCGGAAAGTATTATTCGACACGATTTAGGAAAACCGTGAAGACGAATAAGTCCAAGTTCGTTCTCGAAGGAAGTGTGTCGATTAATGTGCCAATATATAAAATCAAAGTTTGGATTAGTGACGTTTTTGGTTTAGAAGAGAAAAAGTAAAGACGAGCTACGACTACGATTACACTACGACGTATCGACGTAAAACGCGAACGTAAATACGTAAAACGTGACGAAATTAAAAATTAAACCTAAAAATTAAATAAAAGATTAAACTAAGTCTAAAATAATATAAATAAGAATAAAAATCCAACAAATATATTTTAAAACCTTTTATTAATTAAATACTCAATTTTAAATGCTAATTAAAGCCCTAAAATCAAATATAATTAAGAAAAAGCCCAAAATATTATTTTATTGAACTAATAACTCACTTATATTATTTAAAGACTAAAAAGTATTTTTCCTAAATTTTCAAAACTATTTTTCTATTTTTAAATCACTAAAAACTATTTTAAAACTAAAATAATCATAAAAAATAGTAAAATAATGCTAAAAATAATTTGACAATTTTAAATATCCTAATTTATACTAATGAACAGTAGAAAATTGAAAAAGTTTGAAAAATGTAAAATTTTCCACTAAAAGACAAAAACAGTTTATAATTAAACCCTAATTAAGCTAAATTAATTCTAAAAAATAATTAAAAAGTGAACAGTGAAATACTTTTTAACTAAAAATCTTAAAATATTTTTCTAAATCTAATAAAATTTTTAAAACTGAAAAATATAAATTTTCTACACTAAAAGACAAAAACAGTAATATTAAAAGTAATTTAAAATAGCAATTAAATGTAAAAATACTAAATGAACAGTAATTGAAAATTTAATTAAACAGAAAAATCAAAAAATAAATAAGAAAAATATTGAAACTGATTTCAGGTCCTAAAACCTATTTTTGTCCACTAAAGACAAAAAACTAAGTTACTAACAATGACATGTGACTTGGTTTTGTCTGCTTGTATAGCAGTGCCAACACTTGTGCTAGCAGGGGGAACTTAGTTCCCACTGTTAGTGCAATTTTAAGGTCTGGTGGATAATAAGCTTAGGAAAGCTTATTGCTTGCTTATTTTTGGACAATAAGGCACCCCTACACTCAGTGGAGTGTAGGGAGTCTAGATAAGCAATAAAAACAACAACTCCAATACACAAATTACACAAACAAGCACATAATCATGACTGTAAATGGTTATGCAATGTCTGATGAACAGTAGCAGTTTTTCTTGGCACAAAAACGAATTTTGGGAGCTTAAATCTTGCACCAAACTAAACCAAATCACATACAATCAATCCAAAACCCTAGATGGTCCTATACTCTAACAATCAATAAACTTTCAAAGAAAATCTTACACTAACATTAACAGAAAAAGGATTTACTGATTTTTTATCTTGTTTGGTCACTTTTGAGCATGCAAATGATTTAAAATCTACCAATACAGAGAACTAGTGACAGAAATGTACTACTACTAACCAAATAAGTTTTACTGACTAGTTTTAACCTTACTTGTTGTTACCTAAGCTGATTAAACCACAAATCCAAACACTGCCTTAAATTCAGAAACTAACTTATATCAAACCAAAGCTATAATAATCCTAACTAAACTGATTAATAACTGATTGAACATGCATATGACACTCAAACTAGCATGAACAAACATAATTCAATACACAAAAAGTCCATCATAAAAAACACATAAGCATACAATTTTTTTTACCAAAAGAGGGTTCAAGCTTGTTTACCATGTAGGACCCACATCCAGGCCCCACTAAGGCTGCTGATGCCTTCGCCTTATAGCTTAAAAGCTATGCTTATGGCTTATGGATTGCTGATGTAGAGAGTGATGGTGTGACTTCCAAAGTCACACCCAATATGTCTTCAAAAAAATGATTGAGATTATACCTGCTAAGAAAAGAAGACAAACGGGGGTGAAGTAATATCCAACTATCAAGCCACAAGCTGACTTATCAGTTAAGGAGCTTATGGCTTATAGCTTGTAAAATCAGTAACCATGAAAACCAACTTTTTGAAACAAAATTTTGTTAAAAATGTAAACCAAATGTTTAGAAACTCTAAACTTTTCAAACAATACTAAAATATATAAATTTCAAACTGAAATCACACCACAAGGGTCCACTTTCACTTCACCTTGTAATGTGTTTCAAGTTTCTGAAAATTTCTATGAAACCAATTCCTTTTTTAAAACCAAACTGTGAAACAAGAATCCTTACAAAACCACTTAAACTAACTTGAAATGAAAATAGATTTTACACTAAACAGGAACTCAAAATTTGTAAAAATATTAATCCATTCATTTTCATTAATAACATTAATTTCTAACAAAAACTGGAACAAAGAGCAAATGCACATGTTGCATGCTCCTTAAATACTAAAACATGAAGATTCTAGAATAATGAAAACCCTAGTTGTTGTTTTCCAGAAATACCCTTTGAGTTTGAAAATCAAACAGGTCAAAATTGGTCTTGTGATCTTGGCAGAGGTACCATGTGCTATGCCAGCTGTGATGATTAATCCCAAGCGTCCAAAGAAAAGTATTGACCAAGAAAATACTGCAAACCGTTGATTTACTGATGTAAATTTGTCTTCAAGCAAAAGGGTAAAGTTTTGAGTGCAGGGGAGCATGTGGGAGGGTCCCATGGTGATTGTGAAAGGTTTCTGGGAATTGGGTTTAGGTTAGGGATGTCCTAATTAGGATTCTGGATAGTTTCAACAAATACCCCTTTGATTTCTATTAAGTAGCAATTAGGGTTCTTAGGTGATTTGGGGGTGAGTTTTTAATCTGGGTTAGGGGGTGAGTTATGTTTGCCGCCCAAAACAATTAGTATTAAAATATGTTTAAAAAAAAATTAATATTAATTTGGTAAGTGGAAAAATGAGGTGGCAGGGTGATGTGGAGGGTGGAGTTGAGGTGGCAATTTGTGAGTGGTGGTTTGGGGTTTCTTGTCTGGGCAGTTATGGCCCCCCAAGTTTCTTTCTTTCTTCACTTTGTTTTAAATAGCCAACAACTCTTTTTCCTTTGTTAACAACTTTGGGCAGTTGGTAAATTCAGTCCTTTCAAGTTTAATATGATGAACATAAGGACTAAACTTGTAATCTTGAGATCTTCAAGGGCCATACTTGTATATTCTTGGTAATTTAGGGACCCCAATGTAATTTATGAGTTTTACAAGGGTATAAATTGCCAAGTCTTCTAAAGTTGAGGGACCATTCTTTCCAATCTTCAATTCTTCAAGGGTATTTTTGGAAATTCCATTCTTGGGCCCGGTTCTTTGTGCGGCTTCGTTTCCCGTGTTCGTTTTTGCTCTATTCTTGTAATCTTTTGGTGAATTCACGATATCCGTACCTAAAATACACAATGAACAAACACAAGCACATTTTTGGGTATTTTGATGATATTTTAAGCGTTTTAAGCCCGATTTGGACGATGAGACTATGTATAATTACAGTCTCATCACTCCCCCATACTAAACCATTGTAGTGTCCCCATGCAATGCTAGAATTAAGTATCGTAGCACTTCCAAAATTCATTTTATGATGACATTTATTGAAGACGTAAATTTAAATAAACTACTACACGTGTTTTAGACATAATGTATTGTTTTCATCACGAGAAAGTGACTTTTGGGATCATAGAACAAGAACACGTGAATGCTTCGTTAGAAATAATTTCGTCGTCCTCGATTTTCACCCAATTCCATGCTAAGCGTGTAACGAGATCATTGTTATTATAAGTTAGCAACACGATCACATCTCATGAGTGTTAATTATGAACCTAAACTCCCTTATTCCTACTTGGTATCTCTTATATTTTATTTTGTCTTAATGATCACGAGGATACATCATTGACTTATGCGTGAATAGAGATTAAGTCTAAAAACTGAGTTTTAACGGTGTAAACAAAATCATTAAATTAATAATTCATCCTAATAGACAACGATGTCAAAAAATTAAGTCAACAAGAAGGATCGATAAACACGGTTTTATAACGGTTTTGAACATGAGACTTATTACCAAGACTTTTATACGCCCCCTAACGGAAGGGCCTTATTATCATTGGTTTACCTCCATCTTTTATTCAACTTCGCCATGAAGCTTTTATTATGACTTCGGTCTTGCCTTGCCTTTTATTATCCGCCTCATCGGTGGTTTTATTAGCCAAAGACGTATATCCTCACGCTAAGGCGAATTTTGGATCTTTAAAGCTTCGAAGATTAAGGCTTGATTCACTTTCAATTTGGGCATAGATTTTTCGGCCTTGTGAGCTTCAAATTTTTGCTTAATTTAGGTGAGCACTTGAAATCTTATTATTGGGTGAAGCTTTTGATTATTCTGGTGCCAATACTTCAAAACCGTGACGCTAGCGATACCTTAATGTTTTCCCAATTTAATTATATGGAAGCTACTAAAACAAATTAGAAACCAACAATAGTGACTAAACCGCCAAATCAATATTTATTAACAATTTATTATGCAAAAGCGTGGGGAGAATAAGCTAATAATTACTACACATGAGATCGTGACGATTACGAGACTTATAAATAACTCTATCATTTCTCGTCCTCATTTAAGAGACTTAGCCTAAAAAGTTAAGGAATCGAAGCTAAGTGCTCAATACGCACGGTCGAGTCAAAAATTACTCTTATTCTCACCATCGGAAAAGCTACATTCGTGTCTTAAACACTTATGAAAAACTAGAAAAAATTTAAAATTTGGCCATTTTTAGCCTTATTTGCAACAAAACGATAGCAAAAAGATGAATATTTGGATAGCGTGTTGACGTAAGCAAGGTGAAGTATCTACTCACCCCCCCCCCCATACTAAAACTAAACATTATCCTCAATGTTTCGAGTCTAGGGGTGAAAACACCCCATACTAGAGACGAAGTCGAATGCTTAATCTCGAGCATGGAGAGGGTAAAACGAATAACCTAAAAGCCGTTTATGAATCATGCTAATAAGATAAATGTTAGAACATAAAAGGATATCATCGGATATCGGAATCTCCAAAGGCAATGATCGAAGCTCGAGTGATCCGTAAAACGAACACGAGAGGCTTCAATGATGACGATGAACCTAATAAATCACAATCACAAACAACCACGGAACAAAGGTTGGAAGAGCACAAGTCCCCTCGTTACATTAACTAAGAAAGCGATAATATTTACTCGAATCCCTATAAATGTGATCATTTAGGGATAATCTTGGTATGGTCATTTTTGGTGGGGCTTACATGATAAACAATGCCCAAAAGTACATGGAGTACTTTAAAAACCCGATACACGAATACCGGGGTCAAAGATAGCGTCTTCGTTTTCGGATGAAAGACGAAACAACGCTACTTCAACACATGCTAGAACCTCAAAGAGGTAGAAGAAAATAGATGAGAAGTAGAAAGGTGGGGCAATGGGTAAGTCAAACATATGAGCTACTCGAGGTAGACTCACACCAAGCAAACGAAAAGATTTTTCATTTATTGCATCGGTGGAAGACCGAGATTTCCCTTTACAAGCAATTCCGAGATCGTAAATCTCGTCCTCGATGGAGAAATGGGAGGGAACATAAGGGGCTTCCCCCACACTAGATCCACACCAACCGTCGTCAAAAGGAGTAGACGAGGTGGTAGCACTCATATAACGCGGTGATGACGGAGTTAAACTTGTAGAAAATTCTTTTAAAACATTTTTAAAATCCTTTCCTTTTTCATCGTTTTTAAACTCTTTATGAAAACCCGATTTGATAATGTCAAAAATATTTGGCGTGTCAAATTCAAAATTAGTCGCGCTAAAAATCCTCACATTTAAGTCGCGGTTAGGGGGTGGTGGATTATATAAGTTCTCGAAACGTTTGTCAATAAAGAACACCGCCCCTCGGGGTCAACATACTCATCATCCTCATGAACGTCGATCTCATCGATTTCTTAATCAAAGATAGGCTTGTCAAACCAAGGTTTGTCATTCCCCTCCTTGAGTATCTTAGAAACTCTCTCGAAAAGATCACGATCATGCACGAAACCATCATTCTTTTATGGGCATTGTTGATAAGTTAAATCCTCACGAATGTGGTAAACGTAATTCTCATTTGAGGAGTGTTGATTAGGTAACTCCTCAAGAATTGGATTTTTAGTGGTCACATGAGTTGGTTCGTCATCGAAAATAAGACGTTCCAACTCATTTAGTTCATCCTCGATTTTGGAAAGATCGACCTCACTCGTAGGTGGAAGTGAAGGCATAAGAGCTAGCTCTCGTTCAATGATTTCCTCAATCTCGGGATCAAACTCGTAATCATCGTACTTCACATGTTTCTTTTTAGGAGAATCAAAAATTGCATGTGGATTTTGAAGTACGTGATCAATCTCGGCAAAATCGCCATCGTCATCATCAAAGAAAGAGTCGATGTGAGCACTCACAACCATGGTCTTACAAGTCGAATGACTATGCTTAGGTGACTTTTCTAAGACGAGAGGATCGATGTCGATAAACCCTTTAGCCTCAACGGGTGTTGGGCTAGGCAAAGGAGGCACTTCGATGGAGTTAGAAGTTGAAGCCTCAAAGACGTGGTCCTTCGAAGGTGGTGAAGACGAGTCCATTTTGGTCATTGTCGTGATGGCACTAACGTCGCCCTTCGGAATTGGTGTTTCACTTGTTTCGCTAAATACATCCCAAAGTGAGTTTTCATCCATAAATTTACACATACCTTTTTGAATTAGGTACACGTACTCTTTATCATTAAAATTATCATCTTTAAACTGTTTTTCTTAATTCTTTCGAAAGATGCATCAAGCCTCATTCTTTCCGCTAAAGTGAACATTTTGAAATCATTAGGATTTGAATCATTAGGTTTTGAAACCTCGTTTTTTTCATTATCATTAAACACTTGGGATTATCTAGCGAAAAAGTCCATTTTGTCATCCCCATATCTCATAGTAAGTCTCCCCTCGTGAACGTTGATTACGGTTCGAGCTGTCGATAAGAATGGTCGGCCTAAAATAATGGGACATTTAGGGTCACACTCGTAATCGGATATAACGAAATCCGCGGGAAAAAAAACTTTCCAACTTTGACATAGACATCCTCGGCTATTCCAATTGGTATATGTGGTGTACAATTTGCAAGCTCGATTGTCATGTTCGTGGGGGTAAGTGAAGGCAATCTCATTAATTTCCATAGAGAATGAGGCATGAGATTGATGCTAGCACCTAAATCGGCAAGGGCTAAACATCCCTCAATCTCGAAAAAATCACAAGGTAGTAGAAATTGGCCCGGATCCTCTTCCTTTCTCGGCATACGCCTTTTAGGTTTTTTAAGAAGGATTGAAGCACAAGTTTCTTCAAGGGTTACTTTGGTAAGGTCAATAAAGCTCTCTTTTTGAACCGTGGATGGAATTTGAGGTACACGAGGGTGTGCACTCTTTTCCTTGGTCGCCACGTTCACCCCATCGACTTTAGAACAATAAGACGTCGTAGAAGTCGAGGGTTGAGAAGAAGGAACAACTCGAAATCCTTCAAGGTTAGGGGTAATCATACGACCTTTCTCACGAGACGAGGAGGCTTTACATTGTTCCTTCGGATTTGCAACGGTGTCACTAGGTAACGAACTCGATGACGCACCCGAGGACTTGTTCATAATGGCCGAAAACATCTTTTTAATGTCGATTTGTCCTTGCTCAATCTTCATGTTTTGCAATTTCAATGTATTAGAAAAGTCGTTTTTCAAAGTACCAATTTCTCCCTCTAATCGTCTCATATTAGCCTCATTCGTTTTCATGTAATTTTGAAAATCGTTTGACGAACTATTTTGATTTGAATTAAAGTTCCCTTGGTTTTGATTACTTCTTTGAAAATTGTTTTGATTCCCACTTGAAAAATTGTTTCCTTGATTGTTGTTGTTTGAAAAATTCGAGTTTCGATTATTATCTCGATTTTGCCAATTCAAATTCCGACCTTGATTATAACCTTGATTTTGATTCGAAAAATTTCCTTGTTGATTATTTCCTTGAAAATTGTTTCGGTTTTGATTTAAAAAATTGTTGCCTTGGTTATAATTGCCTTTTTGTGATGGACCCGCGTTATTTTGATTTTGAAAATTGTTGTTTCCATTTAACGCACTCACATTCGACGTTTGGCTATCCGTAGCCGCACACTCGTAATAATTATGAGGTCCACCACAAAACGTACACGAAACCTCAACCGCTTTCACCGTAGCGGGAGCGTCTTTCTTTTGCATTTCGACGAGAAAAGACGTAAACACGTTCGTCAACTTGTCGACTTTCGCATCAACTCTCTCAATGTCGCGATTAGAACTACTAACATTGGAGACATTGGCAACACTCGGTGCGTTGCGGAGTTGGTAAACCTTGGATCGGTTTTCGATAATTATCAATGCATCTTTCGGAGTCTTACACAAAAAGTTGCCACCGGCGGCGGAATTCAACGAATCTTGTTCTTGAAAATTAAGACCGTTGTAAAACGTATCGATTTGGTGCAACTCAGAAAAACCATGGTGAGGACATTGCCTAAGCAATTCCTTAAAACGATCCCACGCGTCTCTAAAAGATTCATTTGGTTTTTGCTCAAATTTCGTAATTTCATTTTTGAAAAACGTTGTCTTAGACGGTGGGAAAAAATAATTAACGAACTTGGAGACGAGATCCTTCCACGTAACTATCGAATTAGGTGGCTCTTTCTCGTACCAATCCTTGGCGGCACCATCGAGCGAGTACGGAAAAAGCATAAGCTTGACGACATCGGTGTCGACGTTCTTAAACTTGCTCGTGGCTAAAAGACGATCAAAATTCCGAATATGGTCGTGAGGATTATCGGCTTCACGACCTTGAAACTTCGTAGCTTGAATCAACGAAAGCATTCCGCTCTTAATCTCAAAATTCTCCGCTTCGATAGCGGGAATTACGATCGCGTCTCCATAACCCTCGGTGGGCGCTTGGAGCAATTCCATCATCGAACGATTGTCGGCCATCTCCTCTACGGTTTCTTCAACAACGATATTAGGAACGTCGGTTTCTAATTCTCGTCTACGTCGTCGATTCCTTCGATTACGATTGCGTCGATTCGAAGCGTCGCTAGAATTAGAATAATCCTTCGATCGAGTGCGCATGCACTAAGCGTAGAATGGGTGGTAGCAAAGAATATTCTTTTTGCGGTTTTTCGATTTTTCAATTTTTTTTGGTTTTTGATTGTTTTTTAATTTTTTTGGATTTTTGATGTATTACGTAGACTCAAATCTACAAATCTCTCCTCGAATCGACTTTCTCGATTAAAGGAGCCTCAAAGAATGAAAACGATCACGTGGAGTGAACGCCTTCGATGACTTTAGAACGTTGGTGGAACACCAAAACGTTCAAGAGGGTTTAATCTTGAAAACAAGCAAATATAATATACGTAGATAATACTTGGGCGGCAAACCCTCGATTAGCATTCTTTCTCAAAACACGCACAAGCAAGCGGGGGAAACGAGGCGGCGCTAAGCACTTAAGAACCTTTTTCCCTTAGGTCGTGAAATACAACCGCCTTATACCCACCTTATAGTTTGTGTAAATTGAAATTAAGCCTCACGAAAGTATTTATCTCTTTTTCCTTTAAACTTTTGCTTTAGATTCGAATACAATGATCGAGTGATGAAATCCCGAATCAAGGTTGCGTTTTCACGCTTTTGGAGTACTTGTATATTTATTATTCTACGTAAGTACAATATAGTAATATATTCACAAGAAAAACGAAAACGATAATGGATATCTACAATATATTAAAGATTGGTTTGTGTTTAGTTTAGGAAAATTAAACACGTTTTATTTGGATACTATAATATAATAAGGAAAAATAACAAAAATGAGTATGTACGATATATACGCTTTCCAAAAATTGAAAAGCAAAAACGCACTACTCACACAAACACGATACTAATAATGGCACACTAAAAACACCTCCCCGGCAGCGGCGCCAAAGATTGATAGTTGTGTTTTTGTACTTCTTATTTTAGGAAAAACAAGAATACAAGGCGGAAAGTATTAATCGACACGATTTAGGAAAACCGTGAAGACGAATAAGTCCAAGTTCGTTCTCGAAGGAGGTGTGTGGATTAATGTGCCAATATATAAAATCAAAGTTTGGATTAGTGACGTTTTTGGTTTAGAAGAGAAAAAGTAAAGACGAGCTACGACTACGATTACACTACGACGTATCAGCGTAAAACGCGAACGTAAATACGTAAAACGTGACGAAATTAAAAATTAAACCTAAAAATTAAATAAAAGATTAAACTAAGTCTAAAATAATATAAATAAGAATAAAAATCCAACAAATATATTTTAAAACCTTTTATTAATTAAATATTCAATTTTAAATGCTAATTAAAGCCCTAAAATCAAGTATAATTAAGAAAAAGCCCAAAATATTATTTTATTGAACTAATAACTCAATTATATTATTTAAATACTAAAAAGTATTTTTCCTAAATTTTCAAAACTATTTTTCTATTTTTAAATAACTAAAAACTATTTTAAAACTAAAATAATCATAAAAAACAATAAAATAATGCTAAAAATAATTTGACAATTTTAGATATCCTAATTTATACTAATGAACAGTAGAAAATTGAAAAAGTTTGAAAAATGTAAAATTTTCCACTAAAAGACAAAAACAGTTTATAATTAAACCCTAATTAAGCTAAATTAATTCTAAAAAATAATTAAAAAGTGAACAGTGAAATACTTTTTAACTAAAAATCTTAAAATATTTTTCTAAATCTAATAAAATTTTTAAAACTAAAAAATATAAATTTTCTACACTAAAAGACAAAAACAGTAATATTAAAAGTAATTTAAAATAGCAATTAAATGTAAAAATACTAAATGAACAGTAACTGAAAATTTAATTAAACAGAAAAATCAAAAAATAAATAAGAAAAATATTGAAACTGATTTCAGGTCCTAAAACCTATTTTTGTCCACTAAAGACAAAAAACTAAGTTACTGACAATGACATGTGACTTGGTTTTGTCTGCTTGTATAGCAGTGCCAACACTTGTGCTAGCAGGGGGAACTCAGTTCCCACTGTTAGTGCAATTTTAAGGTCTAGTGGATAATAAGCTTAGGAAAGCTTATTGCTTGCTTATTTTTGGACAATAAGGCACCCCTACACTCAGTGGAGTGTAGGGAGTCTAGATAAGCAATAAAAACAACAACTCCAATACACAAATTACACAAACAAGCACATAATAACGACTGTAAATGGTTATGCAATGTCTGATGAACAGTAGCAGTTTTTCTTGGCACAAAAACGAATTTTGGGAGCTTAAATCTTGCACCAAACTAAACCAAATCACATACAATCAATCCAAAACCCTAGATGGTCCTATACTCTAACAATCAACAAACTTTCAAAGAAAATCTTACACTAACATTAACAGAAAAAGGATTTACTGATTTTTTATCTTGTTTGGTCACTTTTGAGCATGCAAATGATTTAAAATCTACCAATACATAGAACTAGTGACAGAAATGTACTACTACTAACCAAATAAGTTTTACTGACTAGTTTTAACCTTACTTGTTGTTACCTAACCTGATTAAACCACAAATC
Organism: Glebionis coronaria; assembly: GCA_025667525.1. Lineage (NCBI taxonomy): Eukaryota > Viridiplantae > Streptophyta > Magnoliopsida > Asterales > Asteraceae > Glebionis > Glebionis coronaria. The sequence continues at coordinate 509,431,652 of CM046879.1, read as the reverse complement.
CAAACACTGCCTTAAATTCAGAAACTAACTTATATCAAACCAAAGCTATAATAATCCTAACTAAACTGATTAATAACTGATTGAACATGCATATGACACTCAAACTAGCATGAACAAACATAATTCAATACACAAACAGTCCATCATAAAAAAACACATAAGCATACAATATTTTTTTACCAAAAGAGGGTTCAAGCTTGTTTACCATGTGGGACCCACATCCAGGCCCCACTAAGGCTGCTGATGCCTTCTCCTTATAGCTTAAAAGCTATGCTTATGGCTTATGGATTGCTGATGTAGAGAGTGATGGTGTGACTTCCAAAGTCACACCCAATATGTCTTCAAAAAAATGATTGAGATTATACCTGCTAAGAAAAGAAGACAAACGGGGGTGAAGTAATATCCAACTATCAAGCCACAAGCAGACTTATCAGTTAAGGAGCTTATGGCTTATAGCTTGTAAAATCAGTAACCATGAAAACCAACTTTTTGAAAACAAAATTTTGTTAAAAATGTAAACCAAATGTTTAGAGACTCTAAACTTTTCAAACAATACTAAAATATATAAACTTCAAACTGAAATCACACCACAAGGGTCCACTTTCACTTCACCTTGTGATGTGTTTCAAGTTTCTGAAAATTTCTATGAAACCAATTCCTTTTTGAAAACCAAACTATGAAACAAGAATCCTTACAAAACCACTTAAACTAACTTGCAATGAAAATAGATTTTACACTAAACAGGAACTCAGAATTTGTTAAAATATTAATCCGTTCATTTTCATTAATAACATTAATTTCTTACAAAAACTAGAACAAAGGGCAAATGCACATGTTGCATGCTCCTTAAATACTAAAACATGAAGATTCTAGAATAATGAAAACCCTAGTTGTTGTTTTCCAGAAATACCCTTTGAGTTTGAAAATCAAACGGGTCAAAATTGGTCTTGTGATCTTGGCAGAGGTACCATGTGCTATGCCAGCTGTGATGATTAATCCCAAGCGTCCAAAGAAAAGTATTGACCAAGAAAATACTATAAACCGTTGATTTACTGATGTAAATTTGTCTTCAAGCAAAAGGGTAAAGTTTTGAGTGCAGGGGAGCATGTGGGAGGGTCCCATGGTGATTGTGAAAGGTTTCTGGGAATTGGGTTTAGGTTAGGGATGTCCTAATTAGGATTCTGGATAGTTTCAACAAATACCCCTTTGATTTCGATAAGTAGCAATTAGGGTTCTTAGGTGATTTGGGGGCGAGTTTTTAATCTGGGTTAGGGGTGAGTTATGTTTGCCGCCCAAAACAATTAGTATTAAAATCTGTTTAAACAAATTTTTAATATTAATTTGGTAAGTGGAAAAATGAGGTGGCAGGGTGATGTGGAGGGTGGAGTTGAGGTGGCAATTTGTGAGTGGTGGTTGGGGGTTTCTTGTCTGGGCAGTTATGGCCCCCCAAGTTTCTTTCTTTCTTCACTTTGTTTTAAATAGCCAACAACTCTTTTTCCTTTGTTAACAACTTTGGCAGTTGGCAAATTCAGTCCTTTCAAGTTTAATATGATGAACATAAGGACTAAACTTGTAATCTTTGAGATCTTCAAGGGCCATACTTGTATATTCTTGGTAATTTAGGGACCCCAATGTAAATTATGAGTTTTACAAGGGTATAAATTGCCAATTCTTCTAAAGTTGAGGGACCATTCTTGCCAATCTTCAATTCTTCAAGGGTATTTTTGGAAATTCCATTCTTGGGCCCGGTTCTTTGTGCGGCTTCGTTTCCCGTGTTCGTTTTTGCTCTATTCTTGTAATCTTTTGGTGAATTCACGATATCCGTACCTGAAATACACAATGAACAAACACAAGCACATTTTTGGGTATTTTGATGATATTTTAAGCGTTTTAAGCCCGATTTGGACGATGAGACTATGTATAATTACAGTCTCATCAGGGTTCAACCCATATCTCTTTCTTGTTCTTCCTAATTAATTCATGTCTATGTGTTGATGATTGTTTATGATTGTTTGGTCGTTATTTGATCCTAGAAAACATGAGATTAAGACGTGCACAAAAGTGGTATCAGAGCCTGAGAATAAAACGTCATGGTTCGATCGTCACTCTAGAAAGAAGAATAGAAAAAGGCAAAAGAAAAAGGGAGGAACATAAGGCAAGAAAAAAAAGATTAAAGAAGATTTCTTACTTGGTTTATGAAAAGAAAAAAAAGAAACTGCTTAGGTAATAGATTGAGAAAAGAAGGAATGAAGGCAGATTCAAAAGACTCAAGAAAGATGAAAAGATGCTTATTTTGAAGAAGATATATATCTTGGTATGTACTTTGGCCAGGGATTGGTGACTCTGCAGGAATTAAGGAAGAAGCCTCAGAAAGTCTTCGCGATTACTAACATATTTTTGGTAAGATTTGTGCAAGGATTGCTGCACATGAAAAGAAGGAAAGACAAGGCTTTTGGAATCATCTTAGAAAGATGATGAAGTAGACTGCATGATATAACAAATGCATACTATGGAAATAGAGAATTCCAGATTTTTAAAATCAAGGGATTAGACCATCTACATCAATACTGCCAATGAAGATTCAAACAGGGAACAAGAAGAACATCAAGATTAATAGATTAGGGGGGATGTTGGGAATATAATCATTTAATCTTTGCAACATAATCCCGAATTAAGGCCCAAACCGAAACCCTAGGACAACAGTTATATTATAACTGTTGGGAATAAATCTATGCTTATTTGTTTCCACTGCTAGTTGATTATTCGTACCCCTGCTAGAGTAAGTTACCCCTGCTCAATAACAAAGGCAGGGGGATTGGTTCCCCTGCTGAAGTCAAAGGCCCTGCCGTCAAAGATAAACATGGAATAGATTTTTACGCGTTTCAGTTATTATTCCTTAATACTTTCCATAGTTTATTAGTAGTGATCTTGTACGTGAGTCCTTGTGCCTATAAAAGGACTCACTAGGTTAGCATGCAAAGTGTGTCTTTCTCATTTCATCTTTCATTATTATTACTTTAAGGTTTTGTAAACCCTAATACCACTTTGGGTATTCGTATATCTTTGATATATTAAAGTTCAACGTTTGAATCACATTTTTTCTTGTGCTAAACATTACATTCCGCATCTTGTTTAGTTACTTTGCTTTGCAAAGTTTCTCTAGTGTTAGATTGAATTCTTTCTCTCTACCACAACCCTTAAACAAGCTATTAAGGTTTAAGATCTGACTTTGGGATCAACAAGTGGTATCAGAGCTTGTTGAGAAACTTTGTCTAAATCAAGAACAAAATCCTCATAGCAAACATGTCTTCAGATTCATCCTCAAACAACAACAACCACAATAACCTCAAGTTACCCATGTTGGATCCTGAAAACTTTGAATTATGGGAATTCAGAATCCAACAATACCTGAAAATGGAACACTATGTTCTCTGGGAGATCATAGAGTTTGGTGATCAATTCAACAAAATGGTGGCAGTTGAAGAGGGCAAGGAAGAAGGTGAAAGTTCCAAAGGTAAGGACAAGAAGAAATCTGTTGCTCTATGTGATAAGGAAATACTGGCTAGAAGGCATGATGTCAGGGCTCACAGCTCATTGCTGTTGGCCCTACCTGATAGACATCAACTCAGATTCAGGAAATACAAAACAGCTAAGGATCTATGGGAAGCCATAGGCAAAAACTTTGGAGGAAATGAAGCCACAAAGAAGAAGAAGAAAAATCAAATGCTGAATGATTTTGCTTCTTTCAAAGCAATTGGTGATGAATCAATTGGGGCTATTTACAATAGGCTTCAAGACATGGTGGCCCACTTGGAATTCTTTGATATTGAGGTATCAAAAGAGCAGGTGAACACCAGGTTTCTTAACAGTCTCCAGAAAGAATGGTTTGTCTATAAGGCAATTTGGCAGAATAAGGATGATTTGGATGAAAAAGACATTGATGACATATATAATAACTTAAAGGTTTTTGAACCTATTGTCAATGAAATGAAGTCAAAAGGAACAATCCCCACCAACTCAAGTGGAATCATCGATTCCCCTGCTAACATGGCATTCATATCACAAAGCAGTGGAATCTCCAAGAACAGTGGAATAGAAGTAGCCCCTGCTACCTATTCCCCTGCTACCAGGTCTGGACCTTCCTATGATGAAGAAAGACCAGCTACATTCAGCCTTGATACTGCATGTGCTTTTATAGCATCTCAAGGGCCACAAGGATCTACAGTGTTACATGAAGATCTAAATCAAATCAGTAAGCAAGCGCTAGAAGAATTGGATATCAAGTGGAATATGGATTTGCTCAGCATGAGAGCCAACAGGTTCCACAAGAAGTATGGGAAGAAGATCACAATTAATCCCTCTGATGTGGCTGGGTTTGATAAAACAAAATTTGAATGCTACAATTGTGGCAAGAAGGGTCATTTTTCCAGGGAATGCAGAGGACCTAAGTCTGGAAATAGCTACAGAAAGGAGACAAGAGATGATGATTCTGGTGCTAAAGCCATGGTAGCCATGCAGGGGATAGATGGAGCAAATGGATGGGACTGGAGTGCTATGACAGAGAATGTGGAAAGAAATCAAGCCTTGATTGCTGAGGAAAAGGAAGAAGATTTTGCACTTGTGGCTATGTCAAGTTCCAGTTCTGACAATGAGGTATATGATGACTCATACTGTACTAAAGCTTGTAGGAAAAATACTGAATCTTTGAATGATCAAATCAGAAAGGTAAAAGCTGACTATATCAATTGTGATAATGATCTTGATAACTACACATGTGCTTTAGAACAACTAGAGTCCACCATAAAAGAGTATAGGCAAAGAGAAAGTGATTATAGGGATCACATTGTGATTCTAGAAAGAGATGCCAAGGAGAATAACCAATCTATAAATGTTTTAACTGCTGAACTTGAAATTTTCAAAGCTAACCAAAAGATAGATGAGGAAACTGTTGAAAAATTTGGAAAAGCTTCAAAAGATTTAACCAAGGCAGTTGAAATTGGTCAATCTCCTAAGGACAAAACAGGGTTTGGAATTAAGAATATGAATGCTACCATACCACCACCCCCTGCTAACATCCATGATCCCTCTCCTAGAAAAGACTTGTCCTGGACTGGTCTCCCTTGTTTTGAAAAACAGGATGACATTGAGTTTGACTTGAGTGCTTATATACCTAATAATCTTGATACAGAAGAGTCTCTAGTTAAAACTAGTGTCATTAGGGATGTTAAAAAGGAACAGGTTGGTTTAAAGCAAATTGACAACCCAGTTTGATTTTCAAAAGAAGGAATTTCTGGCAGCAATCCTAGTTCTAAGAGTATCTCTCCTAAATCTAAGGCTAGGCCACAGTCTCTTAAGCCTACCATTAAATATGCTGGTATGTACAGGAATGTCAGAGGTAATCAAAGAAATTGGAATGACCAAAAGTCTCATCAATTAGGAGAAGACTTTGTGATTAATACCAAGCCCTGCTTCACATGTGGCAGTTTTGAACACACTTATCAAGAGTATAAGGCACCAATGGAGATGGTGGCTGCAAATCCCTTAAAGGATATGCAACCTAAAACCATTCTTCTAAATGCAGGGGAAAAATCCTTTTCCCCTGCCAAGTATGTTGCCCCTGCCTTGAGAAATAGGGTGACTGATAAATATGTTGTTCCTGCCCTTAGGAAGGAGAATGATGTTCACCCAAAGCCCAACACTTCTGTGACCACCCCAACACCTTATACTGCATATAGATCTGGCTCTAGACCTTACCAACACATGAATAGAGGCCAAAACAAAAGGTGGGTTCCCTCTGCTAAGCATAAGGATTCCCCTGCTAAAACTGGGGTATCCCCTGCTAGAAAAGTTGTACATTCTAGGAACATAGGAAGATGGGGATGATGACGTATAGTCCCCAACCGGGTCATGAGCCCGGCCCACGGGTACTACCCGTATCCGGTCCATCACAGATGGGTGGATAAATGTCATTCAGGCTTATGGGCTTGGATGAACAGTAACCACACATGTGTGCGGCCCACGGCCCAGTGCGGCCGACATAAGATTAGACAGAATCATATTCTGTCTGGAATATCTTTATCCCAATAAGAGAGGATATTCACTACCAAGATTAGAAGATAACAATCATTCTAAATTCTGGTGATTATCTCTTCCTTGGGGACGAAGCATTAGTGGAAGCCCACTAGGGTTTCACTGCCTATAAAAGGAACCCCCAAGGGTTCCACAAAGGTATTACGACTTGTACTCTAAACTCACATAAACCCTAAATCGATTACTTACTCTCACGCTGGAGTCTAATCGTGGGAAACATTCCCACGGTAAGCCTAACGCGTGTTGTTTAGTGTGCAGGATCCCAACCAAACGATTCACTTGGTGCAGGAGCCGGAGCCCAGCCAACCCGAATTAAGCCTAATTCGGGTCTAGCAAGGATCAACCAACTTTTGCATCAACAAGTTGGCGCCATCCGTGGGACCCATAACACTAAGCTAGAACAAAACCTCATCTCAAATTCCAATGACGAAAGGGCATCAGCAAGCCAATCCCAGGAATGTGAATCCTGGAAACCGGAAGTCCCAAGGGGAAGGGATACTCATCCCCACCCAATCACCTAGCCGCCTTGCAGGCGGATCGGGCAACCGTAGCGGCTTCCAGCCCTTGGGGGTAACAAGCACGATCTCCACAACGCCCCCACCTACCTCAACCCTGGACAATCCGGACCCAGGGAGTGCGCCCAACCCTTCTAACAAGGAGCCGCGCAGACCATCGGTAGAGGAAGAGGTAGAGGCCCTACCACTCAGCGAGGAGGATCTTACTCGAGTTCTCACGCAGAACTTCGATAGGATCGTCCCGGGAATCGCATCGAGGTTGAATCTTGGGAGGAACCTCCAATCCAGACTCAACTTTGGCGACACCGGACCAATCACCTCCTCCCAAATTCAGAGAAAAAGGAGAGCTCGACCTCAGGAACAGGGCACCTTTGAGGAAATTACTCAACCCCGGAATGTGTTTGAACGCATAGGGGATCGCCTCGTACAGGAACTAGTGCAATCGCGAGAAGGAGAAAGGTCGGATGGTTCACCCGAACGGCCAGATCGAGAGCTGGCCAGAACCGCACGCCGCCCGAGTGTGTGGGACAGAATGAACACTGGGAGAAAGGCTCCTGGTTCGTCTCAAAAAAGTGGTCCCTATTCAAAAGATGGGGCACCACCGCCGTCCCCAGATCCGTCTAGGGAGGACTCAGATGACCATCCGCCTAAGCGCCGCCGGCCTAGGCGCACCCCTCCACCACCAAACAATGAGGAGTATTATGGTGGCCCTTACTATCGAGATACGGAAGCAGAGGATCTCTCGCGTCCATGGTGTGAACCATGGGATGACCCTAGGCTCACCCGGCCATGGGCGGATCCCAGGGAAGACCCGTTCACCCTCCGCATATGGAACTATTCTGAGGACACCAAACGTCGCATGCCAGCGTGTATCAAGACTTATGATGGGTCCGGTGATCCTGTGGATCACCTCAAAATATTTGATACGCAGGCTAAAATTGAGCGATGGCCCATGCCCATATGGTGCCAAATGTTCAATTCGACCTTGATTGGAAACGCCCGTGACTGGTTCGAGGCACTCCCCCCACGGAGCATTGATAGTTTCACGGAACTACACACTGCGTTTGAGAACAATTATACTCAAACGAAGAAGTATAATAGGGATCTGGTCTCATTGGCAACCGTCAAGCAACGGCCGGGGGAATCCACAGAAGCCTTCACTGAGCGCTTCAATGATGAGTGCACACGCACAAGAACCATGCCAGAGCTCCTGAAAATCTCTGACTACATGCACGCCATAACAGACAGAGAACTGATCAGGCGCCTCAATGACAAGCGTCCAGAGAGATATGATGACCTCATGGAAAGGGTCAGAAATTTCATAGAGGGAGAAACAGTTGTTGCCGCGGCCTACCCATCCCGAGGAAATGGGTACCGGTCAAATGACCAGTCCCAGAGACAGTCGGGCGGTCAAGGTAATCAGAACAATAACAAGGGCTCAGACTATAAGAGCCAAAGCAAAGGCGGACGGTCGGACGATAAGTTCACCCCCCCCTAAAGATGTCCTACCGGGAGATCTTGCTGACTGAAGGGGCGAACTTTCCAAGGCCTCCCCCAATGACCACTCCCCCGGAACGTCGGCAAGGAAGTCGCTTCTGCGAGTTCCATAATGACAAAGGACACGGCACGGAGGAGTGTATCCAGCTCAAGAAGCATATTGAGTCGCTGATCAAATCAGGCAAACTCAAGCACCTAGTTAAGGATTGGAAGGACGGAAAAGACAACAACAAGAAGTATGATAAGAAGGATCCCCAAAAGGACAAGCCTTCGACCATATACATGATCCAATCCAGACAGCGCCGCACGAGGCAGAAAGTTGGCCAAAAATTTTCACGCGGCAGGGAAATCTCATTCCCTCCCATCACAGCAAGCGATGTGATTGATGCGCCTCTCACTATTGAGATAAGCATTGGAACACACAACGTTCGTCGCATGTATGTGGATGGAGGATCGTCAGCAGAGGTACTGTATGAACACTGTTTTGTGCAGTTATGCCCAGAAATAAGAAGCCAATTAGTACCGGCCACGTCGCCGCTTACTGGCTTTAGTGGAGACACTATCTGGCCGATAGGGCAATTGCGTTTGCTTGTCACCATTGGGAATGAGGAACATTCCACTACGACATGGATGAACTTCATGGTGATACGCTCACACTCTCCGTATAATGGGATCATAGGCAGACCAGGCATTTTGGCTATCCGGGCAGTACCCTCTACGGCACATGGAATGATCAAATTCCCCGTTGAGGGGGGAATCGTTACTATTTACAACACATTCATACCAACATCCGAGTGTCATACCGTGACAACACCGGCTCCACCTGTCCCATCCAAGGATGGATCACCACCTCCCAATTGGAAGGTAGCAATTCACCCTGACTATCCGGAACAGGAGGTATCCATAGGAGGGGCGCTCTCGGATAGCGGCAAAAGGGCCGTGTGCTCTCTCTTGAGTGCAAACCTAGATATATTCGCATGGGAGCCAAAGCATATGACAAGCGTCCCACGCGCGATAGTAGAGCATAAGCTCCAGATCCGCCAAGGGTACCAACTCGTTAAGCAAAAGAAGCGCGGCCAGGCGCCCGAGCGCAGCCAAGTGATACTGGAGGAAGTACGGAAACTAGTGGACGCAGGCATCATGCGCGAGGTATACTACCACGAGTGGTTATCTAATCCGGTCATGGTCAAGAAACATGACGGAAGTTGGCGCATGTGTGTGGATTTCACGGATCTAAACAAGGCCTGCCCATAGGACTGTTACCCGTTACCAGAAATCGACTGGAAGGTGGAGTCCTTGTGTGGATATCCTTTCAAATGCTTCTTGGATGCATATAAAGGGTATCACCAAATCCAGATGGCGGAGGAGGATGCAGAAAAAACGGCGTTCCATACGAGCCAGGGCGTATATTGCTATACGAAAATGCCGTTTGGACTGAAGAACGCCGGCGCTACATATCAGCGGTTGGTGGATAAAGCTTTTGAATCACAAATAGGACGCAACCTGGACGTCTACATTGATGACTTGGTGATAAAAAGTCACACAGAGGAGGCACTTCTCCGGGATGTCCAAGAGACATTCGACACGCTGAGAAAGATTAACATGAAGTTAAATCCAAAGAAATGTATGTTTGGAGCAACTGAGGGAATGTTCCTGGGATATTTGATTGACCCAAATGGCATCAAACCTTGTCCAGAGAAGACGGATGCAGTGATACGACTACCGTCCCCTCAGACACGGAAGGAGGTGCAGTCCCTGAATGGGAAGTTAGCTGGGCTGAATAGATTCCTATCTAAATCCGCAGAGAAGTCATTACCTCTATTTAAGACACTCAAGAAGTGTATTAGAAAGGGAGACTTCCACTGGACGAAGGAAGCCGAGGAAGCTTTCGGCCAACTCAAGCAGCATCTCGCATCTCTCCCTATGCTAGTGGCTCCCCGGCCAAAGGAGGAACTCATTATGTATCTCTCAGCTACTCATGGCGCAATAAGCGCGGTACTTATGACGGATAGAGATACAATACAAATTCCGGTCTACTTTATAAGTAGAACACTACAAGGGGCGGAGTTGAATTATTCCTCCATGGAAAAATTGGTGTTAGCACTAGTGTTTGCTACAAAGCGGTTGCGCCGGTACTTTCGGGCGCACCCAATTGTGGTTATTACGGATCAGCCAATCAAGCAGGTTATTTCTAGATCGGACGTGGCAGGGAGGCTAGAAAAATGGAGCATCCTATTAGGGGGGCATAATATATCTTACAGACCAAGGACGGCTGTTAAAGGCCAGATCTTGGCAGATTTCCTGATCGAGAAGCCGGATAAGGAGGAACCAATTATTAAGCAAGACGAGACCCCAACGGAACCTTGGGTGCTATTCACGGACGGATCCTCGTGTACAGACGGGTCCGGGGTAGGTCTCATCCTCACGAATCCAGAAGGAATGGAATTCACGTACGCCCTCCGTTTTGAGTTCACGGCCACCAACAACGAAGCGGAATATGAAGCATTAATTGCGGGTTTAAAAATCGCCGCTAGAATGGGAGTCCGCAACCTTGAGGCCTACGTGGACTCACGGCTTGTCGCGAACCATATTCTAGGTGGGTATGTGGCTAAGGAGGACAACATGGTCAGGTACTTGGAAAAAGTCAAGTCGTTAATCGCGACTTTCAGTAAGCTTTCCATCAAGCAGGTGCCAAGGGGCGAGAACAAGAAAGCGGACGCTCTTAGCAAGATCGCATCCACGAGCTTCGCTCACTTGTCTAAACAAGTTTTGGTGGAAATACTCAAGGAGAAATCTATAACGAAAGGGGAGGTAGCCGCTATAGTTGAGGAGGAGGGACCTACGTGGATGACCCCAATCATCAACTATTTGACTAATGAAACCCTTCCAGACGAGGAAAAAGCAGCAAGGCGCATTAAAAGGAAGTCGCAACATTTTGAACTTCGAGAAGGCATCCTTTACAAGCGCTCTTTCTTGCAGCCGTGGCTGCGGTGTGTTGGACCACGCCAGGCAGCTTACGTCATCAGTGACATACACGAAGGGTTGTGTGGCATGCATGCAGGCCCACGATCCGTGGTAGCTAGAGCCTTACGAACAGGTTATTATTGGCCCACCATGCACAGAGACGCGCGCGATATGATTCGCAAGTGCAATGATTGCCAAGTGCATAGGCCAGTATCGCGGCACCCGCAGCAGGAGCTTACACCTATCACGTCCCCATGGCCATTTTATAAGTGGGGAATTGACATTGCAGGACCATTTCCTGTAGCTGCGGGGGGGGTTAAATTCTTGATTGTTGCAATGGACTACTTCACACGATGGATAGAAGCCAAGGCAGTCAAGTCTATCACAGGTAAGCAGGTCAAGAAGTTTGTGTGGGAACACATTGTGTGCCGTTTTGGTCTACCAGGAGAAATCATCTCGGACAACGGCAAGCAGTTCACGGACAACCCATTCAAAGATTGGTGTGCATCATTGAACATCAAACGGCGCTTCGCATCTGTTAAGCATCCACAAACAAACGGCCTCGTCGAACGAGCAAATAGAAGCTTGGGGAATGGCATCAAGGCGCGTCTGGATGAACGAAGTGGCAAATGGGTCGATGAGTTATCACATGTGCTATGGGCGCATAGAACTATGATCAAAACAGCCAACGGGGATACTCCGTTTGCATTGGCCTACGGAACTGAAGCTGTTATTCCAGCAGAAATAGGAATGCCTACCATCCGCACAGCAGAGGTTAATGTCGTCACGAACGATGAACAGTTGCGAATCAACCTGGATCTGCTGGAAGAAAAGAGGGAAATAGCAGCCATCAATGAGGCTAAGTCCAAGGCTAAGATGAAGGCTTATTATGACGCCAAGGTCAAGGGTGTTTCTTTTCGACCGGGAGACTATGTCTATCGTGCTAATGAAGCAAGTCGAGCGGAGAACACAGGAAAGCTGGGCCCCAAGTGGGAAGGACCGTATGAAGTCACTGAAGCCTTAGGACGGGGCGCGTACAGGTTACGTGATATGGATGGGCGCGACCTAGAACGCACATGGAATATTTCCAATCTCAAAAGGTGCTATCTTTAATAGCTACGGCTTCCGCATGGGTACTTCGCTATGTGCAGTCTTAAAAGTGCTACCTTTGAAGAACCATGCGGGTTCATCTGTTTTGTCTTATCTTATGTTTGTTTAGATTCCTTTCTTGTTTCTTAGGACTTGTCATTATGTAAACGTTCTAAATAAAATGCCGTGGTGCCTAGCTAGCTCCACGGCCTGTTTCGTGGAAATCATTTTTTAGACTTTTTGTTAAGTCGTATGAATTTTTACTTGTGTTATAATATGCCATGTTTTATTCATATGCATTCTTTCAAATTACCGTACATGTACTATACGCCTCCAGGCGGGGTAAGAGGATTAAGCGAACCTACTAATTCAACTTGCCGCGTAAGAGGGATGCAACCCCAGCCGCACGGATCATGTATCCTTACTAGACGCCTTACTCAGAAGACGTTGTGATAAGTTTTTTGGGTGCACCGTATCCACACGGTACTCTGCATAGTAAAGACGCACGTCGCATGTCTAGTAAATTATAGACTTGTATGTATTTTCTTTTTTCTTTATGTGTAAGACGTGATACATCATGCGGCATTGAAATGAAATACACAAGTTTCAAAATTAACAATAAACAAAATGGCCGTGGTTGTCACGGACTTCTAAATAAAAGGACAAGTTATTACATATATGTCTTAGCCGTGTACATACACGGACGAATATAATCACAAGTGCTTACAACAGATAAGTTACAAGGGGGGTAGGAATTCTCCTAGATCCTTCTTCCCTTCCTCAATTAAAGCACGAAGGGCCTCCCCACGAGCATCTTTCCCGTCCTGAACTTTGACTGCAAGGGCATCTAGAGCTTCTCCAAGCGGCTTCTCGCCTGACATGGCTTTGGATACGGAATCATAAGTAGCCAACGTCAAGGGAATAGGATCAGCACTCAGCCGGGACATTATTGTTTCGTTTGGAGCATCCTTCATTTCTTCAAGCTCATCCAGGAGTGGGTGTTGGAGTTCTGCCAAGGCATCCATGGACGCAGTCATCTTACCCGCTGCGGAAGGGTTGTGATACGGATGCTGTGTGATATCCTCATCTTTTGTGAGCATCTCCGCAGCTTTGACCAGGCTTTCATGCCTACCACGGTCGATCCCATCGGATACGACCCCAGCAAATGCCTACAGTAGGTGTGGAGCGTCCAGGGCCCCACTTACGGCAAGCCGCAGTCCTTGCCCGATAATCCACCTACGACCGGCTGTAGCGGTTAGTAGGGGGGCATACTCTCTCCGCGCAGCTTACAACTACCTTGCTTAACTCTTCATCAGCTAAGGCAACTTGATTTTCAAGATTGGTTTGGGCATGCGTCAATTCTTCCTTCAGTGCGTCACGCTCCTGGGCAATGCTGAATGATTGCACGGTCACCGCCTTAGTAGCAGCCTCAGCCGCAGACACCTGCGTACGAAATTTGGAGTTATTACAAGAATATATACTTTTTGGGCTACATGCATACAAGAAGTAGGAGTGTATGTACAAAATTTCTGAAAGTTTACCTTCTCATTTGATGCGGCTACGAGGGCCTCAGACTCAGCAATACGCTTCTCTCTGGTATCGGCGTGAAGCGCCTGCTCCTTCACCGTTGCCTCGGCGGTCAATAATGCCACCTGCAAGGATGCGATGGTCTTCTCGTTCTTCACGACCATCGCCTCGCGGCGGGCTATCCTCTTGTCAGCACGGCTCACATTAGTGAGGGCCTGGATCAGACAGCGTCTTAACGCGGCACCCACCGTCACCTGATGTGCGGATGATACGTCAAACTGTTCAATCAGGGCCTCATGATCTAGTTCATCTAAATCCTGTGCGAGGGCAGGCGGGGTGATGTGTTCGATGAATTCTGAACACTCGGATTCGGCCTCCAGCCGTGTCAAGCTCGATAAATTCCATGCTAAGCGCAAGCTCTCTTCTGGCCCCTCGGGGCGCGGTTCCTTGGCACGGGCGGTAGCAGGTGATGGGGGATTGTTGGTTGGCGCGGGGGATGGATTTCTCCCCACTTCTTCTCCTTGCGCCCCTGCGGCCGCCGGATTCACCCTGTTGTTTAAAAAATTAGTCTATATATATCATACAAAGGTATAAACCATAATCACGAGGGGTACTTACGAGGTGCCAATGTCAGGGTCTGGGCCGGTCGGAGCTACGGCGCTCACGGGGGCGACTTGTAGAACTGGCCCTTCCATGGTCGGGGTAGGGTAGGCTTGGGCAGTCGTGGTGCTGCTTCCTTCTTGGTATTGTGGATGGTCTTTCCGCAGCTTCTTGGGAGGAGCCTTTGCAACTCCGGCATCCTCCCCAATTTTCTTCGCCACCCGCCTGGTTGTTTTTCTCTTTCTGGAAGTAAGTGGGGTGGATCCGGAAGCTTGCGTAGTGTCTTCATTGGGATCACGCTCTTCCTCCTGATTGATGGTGCCTCCCTCTAGCAATGGGTCGTCGTCGTCTTCGTTAAGAAAGTCCAATGGGGATTTCTCGATAGCAGGCTCTCCTTCGTCCGACCTGGGCTCGGTTGTCTCTTCAAGCGGCATCGTGCGGTCGGCTAAAGCTTCTAGCAAGGGGAGCTCATTCGGCTTTAACGGCCGGAATCCCTCCGGCACCTTCATGGGGTCGCCCTGACGGATTAGTCCATGAAGGTTCATCTCTGCAAACGATTATAGAAGTATATGGGTTAGTATAATTCTACGCATGTGTGATAAATCAAATTTACAAAATATATATTGGACCTACCCTCGCCCTGTTCCGTTAGGAAGCACAGGTATAAGTCATCCCTCCCAAAGTAACGGCGGCTTATCCCCACTAAGCACAGAAAGTGTTCCGGCAGCCCTCTATGGAATTCCGTGCGATGGGTATCTAGTATTTTCAGGTCCCGGCTACTATAATCTTTGGATTTGGGCGGATAGTCTTTTGGGGCTTTGGTTTTAAGTACGAAGGGGGTAGGGAATACTTTCTCATCTACAAAGAAGTAATGGTCGTACTAATTCTTAAGGGAGTCAAGAGGTTTCCTATATGTCATCGGGGCATTCCCGGGTCGTTTCTTGAACGACAACCACCCGTTCACTAACTGGGGAAAGTAGAAAGCCCTAAAAAGGTTCACGGTGGGGGTTACTCCGCAGGTATGGCATGTAATCTCAAACTGGTTGATTTTACACGCCCCTATGCAGTGGAGCTGGGTGATATGAAAGTCATAATACAAAAGAAGGTCTACCAAGAACTTGGACAACGGAATACGGTAGTTGGCTGAGTCAAACAGGCGTGTATATATGCCTATTTTCCCCGCCGGTGCATCCGTAATAGCCTCACCATCACCCGGATAGGTGGGGTGTACGCTTTCGGGTACATAATACTTCGACAGAAAGTCGAGGTATTTTTCCGCAGACATCACGTTCAGGACATCCGTGATAAGGGGATTATCCTTTACCATATTTTATAAAAAGGTCTTTAAGGGCGTGATGATCTAACCTGCGGTGACGAAAATCCGTGGAAAAGAAGGCAAAAAATTTGGGAGATAAAAGCTTGAGGTTGACAATGGCGGAAGAAGGAGTGGGGTGTGTGTGTAACAAACACGCATACTCACTCTTATATAGGGTTGCCTCGGTTTCCGAGGTACCTTGGATCTTCGACACGTGTCAGCCACCTTGCCTATCCAACGGATAGGGTTTCTGACATTTCTGCAACGCCAGAGGGGGACCCATGGGTCACTTCTTCAACAGTTTTGCGTGGCTCAAGGGTGGGCATTAATGATGCACTTTTGCAGACATGCGACTGGTTTGTTGACTATCATTAATGTTTTCTTATTCTTGTCAGGTTATGCGGCTCTTACGTAAGACCGTATTTAATGTCACATTTAAGTTGTCTCGGCCGTTGTGTGCGGACTGAGGTAGTATTCATTAAATATTCCCACGAAGGGTCGCCACGTGCGGCCAGGATAACAAAAATTTCAATGTCTCATTTCCTGTCTTTCCTTGGTATGTCCGGAGAGCACCTTGATAGTCTAGAGGTTACGTCTACGACTGTAACAACTAGACTGGGGGGACATGATGACGTATAGTCCCCAACCGGGTCATGAGCCCGGCCCACGGGTACTACCCGTATCCGGTCCATCACAGATGGGTGGATAAATGTCATTCAGGCTTATGGGCTTGGATGAACAGTAACCGCACATGTGTGCGGCCCACGGCCCAGTGCGGCCGACATAAGATTAGACAGAATCATATTCTGTCTGGAATATCTTTATCCCAGTAAGAGAGGATATTCACTACCAAGATTAGAAGATAACAATCATTCTAAGTTCTGGTGATTATCTCTTCCTTGGGGCCGAAGCATTAGTGGAAGCCCACTAGGGTTTCACTGCCTATAAAAGGAACCCCCAAGGGTTCCACAAAGGTATTACGACTTGTACTCTAAACTCACATAAACCCTAAATCGATTACTTACTCTCACGCCGGAGTCTAATCGTGGGAAACATTCACACGGTAAGCCTAACGCGTGTTGTTTAGTGTGCAGGATCCCAACCAAACGATTCACTTGGTGCAGGAGCCGGAGCCCAGCCAACCCGAATTCAGCCTAATTTAGGTCTAGCAAGGATCAACCAACTTTTGCATCAACAGGGGAAAAGCTGTGAAAGCCTCATCTCGTTGGGTTTGGGCACCCAAAAGGGGTACTCAATCTAATGGTGTATCTCTAGTTTTTGATAAGCTATCCTACATTGATACACGAGGTAGATCCAAGTCTGTAATGGCTTGGGTCCCCAAGAAAAACTAATTTGTTTTTCCTTTTGCAGGTGACAAAGAAGACAAGGGATGATAGAGCATATTGGGATAGTGGATGCTCAAGAAGTATGACTGGACAAAAAGCTTACTTGTCTAACTTTGTGCCCCTGCATGACAATGATGGTGTTTCTTTTGGAGATGGGCATGGAACTATAACAGGAAAAGGAACTATTGTCACAAATGGGATGACTTTTGACAATGTGTACTTGGTGAAAGAACTCAAGTATAATCTCTTCAGTGTGTCACAGATGACTGATAACAAGAATTTTGTCTTGTTTACTGACACTGAATGCTTGGTATTAGGAAAGGAGTTTGTCTTGCCAAAAGACACTCCAATTGTTCTCAGAACACCAAGACAGAAGAACATGTACACAATTGATCTCAAGGACATATCTCTCCAAGTCAATGAAACATGTTTCATTGCCAAAGCTTCAGCAGATGAATGTAAGAAATGGCATAGAAGACTTGGTCATCTTAATTTCAAGAACATGAACAAACTAGTAAAGCATAATCTAGTTCATGGTCTTCCTTCCAAGTCTTTTGCCACTGAACATACTTGTGCAGCATGTCTGAAAGGGAAGCAACACAGAGCATCTTGCAAGTCAAAAACAAGTATGTCCACCACCAAGCCATTGGAACTACTGCATATGGGTCTTTTTGGTCCTACTTCTGTGGCAAGTATAATGAAGAAATGGTACTGCTTAGTGATTACTAATGATTTTTCAAGGTTTACATGGACATTCTTTCTATTTGAAAAGAGTGACACAGCTGATGTACTCATTAGGTTCATCAATCAAATTGAACTGTCAAAAAGCATGAAGGTAGTTACCATAAGATCAGACAATGGTGGTGAGTTCAGAAATCAGAAACTGGATTCTTTCTGCATAAACAAAGGCATCAAGAGGCAATTCAGCATTGCTAGAACACCTCAACAGAATGGAGTGGCAGAAAGAAGGAATAGGACACTCATTGAAGCTGCAAGAACTATGCTGTCTGATTCCAAACTTCCAGTTATCTTTTGGGCTGAAGCTGTATCCACTGCTTGTTATATAATTGTTAGTCCCTTTGTCCATCTCTTTCATTCCACTGCTTTTTAACATTGATTCCCCTGCTTGGGGTTCATTCCCCTGCCAAGAGGATTTTTCTCTTAAGCTGGGTGTGTTCTTTTTACAAAAGTGGTTCTATGTGGTTTTAGACTAACAATGCAGAGGTTCATATGGTGCATACTATTCTCATTGGTAAATCAGGTATATACTCTATGTTTCAGGGGAGGTTAGGTCACACCTTTAGGACTCAGGGTATCCTTAGGATGCTCATATATGATCTTAGATCATATCCACTGGTGAGTGAGGGTTCAGGATAATGATGACTTGCTGCAAAGCTTGTCAGAACTCTGAAACCTTGAGGCACTGTAGTGTGTGCTTACATTTCTCTATTAAAACAACTTGCTGTTCAAATACAGACCTGTGGCACACATTGCCAAGACTGACTGACCATATGTAAGGGACAAGGTTGGGATGGTGACTGGGGTATGCATGTTTTCTTGGGATAACCTGGTGTAGGGGGACTTATGTATTAACTTTTTGTATTGGGACCATTGCTGAATAGAGGACTCTTGAGTTTCTATGTATCTATCTTGTGTATACAAGTGTGTGCATTAGAGCAGAGCTAGTTAGCATTAGTCTCTCCATGAATAGTTCAATACCCTAGGAAAGTTTCCCCTGCTTTTATCTTTTATTCCCATGCTTTCACAACATTCCCCTGTTTGACCGTTGACCGACAATACCGTTACCCTGTTCATAGCCGTTGGGCCTACTTGCTTAAATTTTGGTTAGGGAATATTTTATTATTTTTAAAAGATATTTAAGGCGCTTTCTTCGCTGATTGGTAATCTTTTCAAATATATTAATTTTTTATCAAGATTTATCCTTGATATTTTTGCAATTTGAAAATTTTGGTCCAATCACAGCTCTTCAATTCGCCTATATAAACTTAATTCCCTTTACCAGCAGGTCCATATTTCTCTCTCGACTTAATCCCACTTACCTCTCATCTCTATAAACCTCCAAACTATTTTCAAAATTCATCATGACCCTCAAAATTGCTCCTAATCATAATCAAATTGCTTTGCTTCATGATGAACCTGCCGAGTTTGCTGATGCTGTGGCCTTTCTAAAGTCTTCGTACTTCAGAGTGGCCCTTCTCATCAATCCTCGCATTTATACCTCACACATTCAACAGTTTTGGTCTAAAGCCATGACCAAAACAGTGAATGGAGAGGTCATAATTCAAAGCACAGTTGATGGTCATTCCAAGGTAATCACACTTGCCTCCATCAGGGAGAATCTTCTCCTTGATGATGAGGATGGAATAACCAACTTTTCTGAGGCTGAAAATTTTGAAGGTCTTGTTAAATTAGGGTACAAACTTTCTAAAAATCAAAAATGTAAGTTTGCTAAAGGCCAGTTTGCCCCTCATTGGAAATATTTGATTCATACTATTATGCAATGTTTGTCACCAAAAACCACTGCTTTTAATGAGGTTGGTAGTGAGATAGCTTCTGCCCTGATCTGTTTTACAACAGGGAGGAAGTATTGTTTTTCTCAAATGATTTTTAAAGGCATGGTTAAAAATGTTTCAAGCACCTCAAAGTTTTGCATGTATCCAAGGTTTATAGAAATTCTGCTAAATATGAGTGATCATGGTCCCATTACACACAGAAACTATTTTTCAGCAACCCAACACACCACCAAACTCTTCACCACACTACTTGCTCCATCACCTTTGTTTTCTGGCGGAAACATTCCATTCACTTCAATTATGATGGACCAAATCAGACGGGAAGAAGCCAAAAATCAAACAGCCACAAATTAACCTTCTGATTCCCCTGCCAAGAACCTACCACCTGCTGATCCACAACAAGAAAGGCGTTCAAAATCCAGGTTTGCCAGGTCTCCCTTGCCTGGTGAATCTTCCCAAGCAGCAGAAAGGAGAGTCTCCAAGAGTTTGGAGCAACCTGGGGGTTTGGCTGCCACTACTGTCTCATCCTCAAGGGGTGAGCAGGATAGTGACACCATCAATAAGTCCTCTCCCCCACTCCATGATATCCAACAAGGGGAGAAATTCCCTTCTGGGATTGAGAGCAGTATGAAACCTTTGACAAATTTGGAATTGACGAAAATGTGCATGAGTCTGAAAAGGCAGAATGCACAACTAGTACAAGATGTCAAAAAGCAAGGTCTGGTTATCTCTCAATTGGAAACCAGACTTGCTACTCTTTAGGGGAGGAGAAAGCCCAGACTGATTCTTTCCACAGATGAGGATGCTTCCAAAGGGGAGGAAATTCCACACACAGAAGGATCTACTGAGTATTATTCATATCCTGGTGGGGAGCATGGAAAGATAACAAGTGCTAAGAAAGGGATGGAGAGAGAAAGTGCTGATAAGGGAAGTGATAAGGGGAGTGTAACCAAAGATATTGCTCAAACATTGCTCACCATGGGCAATCAAGAAGAAGCCCCTGCTTCAAAATTTTCCCCTGCCATTGCTGATCCCACTGCTGTAAGTTTATCCCCTGCTAAGAACATTACTCAAACATTTGTTAGGAAGAACAGAAAGCAACCAGCTCAGAAGGGGATAACTATCAAAGAACCTGCATCTAAAGCAAAACCAGCACCAGCAGTGGATCCAAAAGACAAAGGAAAAGGAATCATGGTGCAACAGCCCAAGAGAAAATACAAGCATCTAACTCCTGAACAGCAAAAGGCCCAAGAAGCACATGATGCACAAGTAGCTCTCAGGCTACAACAAGAGGAGATGGATATGCAGGACCAAAGAATGGAGAAGATGAGGCCCAAAGATATGCTAAAGCAGGTTGAGATCATGCATAGAGAACTGGATGACAGGGTACCTCATGTTGGAGAGTTTCTTGACCAATGGGAGAAGGAGTTGAAAAATGCTCCTTTGGAAGACAGGTATGAGTTGACTTGTCTTGTTTACAAATATCAAACTGAGTATCTGGAAAGAAGGGCAATTCAAATTCAAAGTGAGAAGTATCGAACTTCAGAGAAAGGGCAACTTGATCACTACAAAGTTCTGCTTAAGAGACATAGAAAGTGGAAGGATGGTGACTTCAGTGATATGAGTTTTGAAGCCATAAAAAGAGCATTCAGACCAGTTCTAAAGTTGTATGATGTGGAGGATTGGATGACTATCAACACTCCTGAGGAAGCTGAGTATCTTAGAAGACAAAGTGAAATGCTACAGAAAGCTAGAGAATCAAAGAAAAGAAAAGCTGGAGAGACTACACAAGCAGGTGCATCATCCCAAGCAGGGGCATCGCATCAAGCAGGTGGAAGTTTTCCAGAAGTACTTGAGAAGTCTGTACTTAATGTACAAAGAGCAGCAAAGAGACTCAAGAGAATGGAGAAAGTAGGCATAGTTACTAAAGAGTATCAAAAGCCTTCAAATGATGAGATTGATAAACAGCTAATTCTGCAGGAAAATGATGATATCTCACCTAGTGAGCTTGGAAAGAAGTTTGCTATTATAGAGTATGCTGTTTATGAACACAAAGGGAGGACTTGGTGGAAGCTTACAAGAGCTGACAATACAGCACAGACCTTTCTAAGTCTAGATGTCATGTTTCAAATTTTAGATAGTGAAGACTTAGAAGATCTGTGGGAAATATTGAAGAAAACGTTTGCTGCAAAACCTCCTACCATGGATCGTGTGGAGAAGGATTGGGTAATCTGGGAGTGCATGCATAGGATGTATGAACATGAGTTATTTGATCCTATATTTGATGCAGTAAACAAAGGAGATTTGTTGTATTGGAAGCTATTTACAAATTCTGGTGTTTATGAGGTGGTGATGGAAGGTGTGAGTGTGTACTTGCTCAATCATAGGTACTATCCCTTCTCTCAGGACACCTTGAAGAAACTGGCACAGGCTAACCTAATTGTAGATGCTAAGAAGCCTGTTGCTTATGATCTGGTAAGAATGGTTCATAGTCAGATTTGGCCAGAGAGTTTGTAAGCATCCTCATCAACTAGCATTTATTCAGAAACTTGTCTTTAGGGGAAAGCACAAGTTTAGGGGAGGATTGTTGGGAATAAATCTATGCTTATTTGTTTCCACTGCTAGTTGATTATTCGTACCCCTGCTAGAGTAAGTTACCCCTGCTCAATAACAAAGGCAGGGGGATTGGTTCCCCTGCTGAAGTCAAAGGCCCTGCCGTCAAAGATAAACATGGAATAGATTTTTACGCGTTTCAGTTATTATTCCTTAATACTTTCCATAGTTTGTTAGTAGTGATCTTGTACGTGAGTCCTTGTGCCTATAAAAGGACTCACTAGGTTAGCATGCAAAGTGTGTCTTTCTCATTTCATCTTTCATTGTTATTACTTTAAGGTTTTGTAAACCCTAATACCACTTTGGGTATTCGTATATCTTTAATATATTAAAGTTCAACGTTTGAATCACATTTGTTCTTGTGCTAAACATTACATTCCGCATCTTGTTTAGTTACTTTGCTTTGCAAAGTTTCTCTAGTGTTAGATTGAATTCTTTCTCTCTACCACAACCCTTAAACAAGCTATTAAGGTATAAGATCTGACTTTGGGATCAACAATAACGTTTAGTTAGGGATATGTTGATTACTTTTATTGAACGAGTGTATCCCTTAACATACACACCGATTCATGTATTATATATAGTTTAGGATTCTGCAGAAGGGTTCAACCCATATCTCTTTCTTGTTCTTCCTAATTAATTCTTGTCTATGTGTTGATGATTGTTCATGATTGTTTGCTCGTTATTCGGTCCTAGAAAACATGAGATTAAGACCTGCACAAAATTTTCTAGGTTAGTTTATATCTTTTTATAGATTATGGGAGATACTCTATAAATATATCAATTGATGTTATTTCGACTTCATTATTACTTTGATAGGCATGTCATAATGCGTCAAAGCAGAGATTTGAAGGTGATGTTGAGTTCAAAATAAGAGCCCAACAGGCGGTGGTTAGCCTTCAGGTGAATAACCACTCTATGGTCCACACAACTTATCCATTATATATTTTGTTTTTATGTAAAATAATGGATTTTAAATTAGGGTGGCGACGAAAGTTACCTCAAGGCATGGGCATAAATTTGTAAGATAAGTCGAAATGGTTACCAAAGAGTATATCGGCGTTTGGGAGTCCGATTGGAAGAAAAGGTATTATGCTCTTGTGTCATCTTAGTTGTTTCTTTACAACCCCAACAATCAGGCACAAATGTTACTAGATATATTTGATGAATATGTGTCATGTGAGTTTTGTCTCTTTTTCATTGGAACCTAAATAGAATGTGAATTTATTGGTTTCAGGGTGAAAGCTTTTAGAATCCCTTTATCCCTCAGACACTTGATCTGCTGAGACAAAAAAAAATTGATAGAAGAAAGTAAGGGTGTACAGGTTATAAAAATCGAAGGATGTGACATTCCTCTTATTATGACAAAAAGTGATGGAGGCTTTAACTATGCTTCATCCGACCTATTTGCATTATGGTTTGTCGTATATTCTTAGCAAGTATTTATTTGTACCTGTTTTTCTTCAAGATATTTTTTCATCAAACCATTTGCATGCGTGTGCAGGTATCGTGTTAATAAGGAAAAAGTTGAGTGGATAATTTATGTCACTAATTCAGGACAGCGAAAGAACTTTGACATGGTCTTCACTGTAAGTCCAGTTTCACACGACTTAATATCCCAAGTGGTGTATTGAATATTTATCTATTTAAAATATTAGTTATGCTTTTTTCAGACTGCTAAACGTACAGGGTGGATCCAAGCTAAAAACGGATAGTACCCAAGAGCAGTCATGTAGGATTTGGTGTTATTCTTGGAGATGAAGGAAAAATATTTCGAAGTTCTAGTACTGAAGTTTTTAAGTTGGTTGATTTACTTGATGAAGCCAAAACTCGTTGTAAAGCAGCTCTTGTGGAGCGAGGTATTCCCTTATTAAATCTTATCTTAACAAGATATTCTAAGTTTTTTATCAATAATAACTTTGAAAAGTATTAAACTATATTTTAACCTTTACCAGGCAAGGCTGCTGAGTGGACCGCAGAAGAGCTTGAGCAGACTGCAAAAGCAGTTGGATATGTTGTTGTCAAGTAAGATGCTAATGCGTTATACTTATGTTTTTAATGAGTCCTTAGATCCAGTTTTTTCCCTTAAATAAAAGGCATAGTTAAGCAAATCCTAATTTGGCTACCAGTTCGAACCGATTTAACTAATGGCTACATAAACTCACTACTTTCATGTTTTAAAGCTAAACATATTTAAATGTGGCTATAAAGCTGTTCATTTGTTATTGTATCCATTTATTAATGTAACATGCTCTTGTATTGACTGTATGCGTGTGTGCTCTTAACAGATATGCAGATCTGAATAACAACAGATTGACGAATTACACGTTCAATTTTAATCATATGTGTTGAATATAGTTTCCAAGCTAGTTATCATATCTATTAGGTTACTTTCCTTATATCTTGTGATTGAGCCGGGTGGATCCAAGCCCGATGCCTAGTCGGCTAAGACTAGGAACCGACCCCCTAACCTTATAAAATGAGGTGAGGGGTGATGCTCAATTCACACTCGCATCTTTTAGTCTTTCCTATGTAATCGAACGTTAATTAATAAAGTGAATCGTTTGGTTACCTTTGTGTTGTGTCATTCGTCTGGGTTTCGTGCGTTGCATCTCTGCGACCTTCTTTATAGTGTTCTAGGTTTCCGCAAGTCGATCTTCGAGTTGTTGGGGTTAACGATTCCAACAAGTGGTATCAGAGCTCAAGGTTCGTCGGGATTTAAAGATCAGTGTTAGATCAAGAAGGTGTCGTGGAAGAATAAGGGTTCGAGGTTTCATCGGATCATTATCTTCGAGTTGCAGGTCTTGACGGAGAAGATGAAGGGTGGTTTTCACGTTGGAGTAATAAACAAAGGTGACTGGTTTGCTTTTATATTCTCACGTGGGAGACTACAAAGTGGTAATTAGTTTTAATAAACAATTATTGTCATTACTTGTTTTTTTAGACGAGCAAGTGGTAGTGGATTAATTTAATTCATGAATTGTTTTATTAAAATTATATCTTCGTGTATATTGATTTAAGTCGATTTAAGTGAAGGTTTTTGTTGTGATGTTTCTTGTGGTTCAAGTTTTCATCGTGGTTTGCTTGGGTTTTCAAGTTTACGATCGGGTTTGCTTGTACGTGATCGAGGTTTAGGGTTATTCTAATTAATTTGATTTGCAAGGAGGTATTTTTACGCAACAAGGGTGAAATAATATGTCGTCGATAGGTAAGTTTGACGTCGAAAAATTTGACGGGTCTAATGACTTCGGGTTGTGGCGTGTGAAGATGCGGTGTCTAGTAATTCAACATGGTTGAAGGCTGCGTTAGATCCATTCCCGGATACCATGAAGGATGCTGAAAAGACTGTGGCGTTGAAGACGGATGTCTATAAGAAAGCACACAGTGCCTTACTCTTGTGCTTGGACAACAAGGTGTTGAGGGAAGTCAACAAAGAAAATTCTGTTGCAGGGGTTTGGTTAAAGTTGGAAACTTTGTATGTGACAAAGTCTTTAGCCAATAAATTGTACTTGAAGAAGAAGTTGTTCACTTTCTACATGCATTCAGGTAAGAAATTATCTGAACATATAGATGAGTTTAATAAGTTGATCGGTGACTTGGCGAACATAGACGTTGATATTGATGACGAAGATCAGTCACTCATGTTACTTACATCATTATCGTCCTCGTATGATAACTTTGTGGAGACAATGCTTTATGAAAGGGATTCGCTCACTTTGGAGGATGTCTTGTCTACCCTCAATTTACGGGAGTTAAAGAAGAGGACATATGCAAAGGATGATGGTGATGGGTTATTTGTAAGGGGGAGGCCGGAGTATCGGGGTAATCAAGGACGTGGTAGTTCGTGGTCGAAGTCAAAAGGTAAAGGAACTTATAAACAGAAGTGTTACATATGCTATTCTGGGGATCACCTTAAAAAGGACTGTCCAAAATGGAACAAGAAATTAACGGGCTTTGTCAACAAGAATGCAAATCATGACGCTGGTTCGTATTCTAAGGGTTATGACACTGGTGATTTGTTGATGGAGGAGGGTGAGGAAAGGTTCTTAGAGCAGATCATGGACTTTGGTGGTTCCTATCACATGACGCCTAGGAGGGACTTCTTTTTTGGTATAGAAGAAAAGGAAAGTCTTGCACAGGTGTGGCATAAACGCCTGGGTCACATTAGTGAAGCAGACTTAAATGAACTCAAAAGAAGAGAGGTGCTGGGAAAGAAAGGTCTAGGTAAGCTCGACTTCTGTGAAAATTGTGTTCTTGGAAAATCGACCAGGTTGAGTTTTGGTCGAGGTCAGCACACAATAGAGGGAGTTATAGACTATGTCCATGCGGGTCTCTAGGGTCCTTATCGGGTGGAATCGATGAGTGGTTGTTGTTACTTCTTATCCATTGTTGATGATTATTCGAGGAAGGTTTGGGTTTATTTTCTTAGACACAAGAGTGAGGCGTTCGGCAAGTTCAAGGAGTGGAAGCAGTTGGTAGAAAACCAGACAGGTAGAAAACTGAAGAAACTTCAAACGGATAATGGTTTGGAGTTTTGTAATCAAGAGTTTAATAACTTGTGTAAGGAGAGCGGGTTAGCAAGACATTTGACGGTTGTTGAACTCCACAACAGATTGGTCTAGCTGAATGAATGAATAGGACGCTCTTGGACAAGGTTTAGGTGTTTACTGATTCAGTCTGGTTTGCCAGAGTCATTCTGGGCAGAAGCAACGGTAACGACAGCATATCTGATCAATAGGTCTCCATCTACAGCATTGGAGAAGAAGACACCTATGGATATATGTTCAGGACATCCGACAAATTACGAGATGTTGAGGATATTTGGTTGTGTTGCTTATTCACACTAAATCAGGGGAAGCTCAAACCTAGAGCTATAAAATGCATATTCCTGGGGTATCTTGAGGGTGTGAAGGGATACAGATTATGGAGGTTGGATGATGTTAAACCAAAGATAATCATAAGCAGGGATGTGGTCTTTAATGAGAGCCTTATGTATAAGGATACTCTCAAAGGTGCTGGTGTTGCAGATTTTGGGAAGGAAATTGAGTTTGAGGTGGAACTTCAAGGCAGTCGGGTCGAACCAACTGTGGATCCTCATATTGGGTAAATCCAAGGAATGAATATGAGGATCAAGTTGAAGATGCAGTAGATGCAATGCCTCAACAACAGATTCTAGACAACTATGTTCTAGTGCGTGATAGAGCTAAGGAACAATTAATGTACCTGCAAGGTATAGGAATGAAGGTAATGTATCATTGTCTAGATCAACAGGGTCTAGGAAATAAGATCATATCACGGCTTATGCGTTTGCTATTGCTGAGGAAGAAGATACACATGAACCAATCACATTCCAGGAAGCGATTAATTCATCTAAAAAGGCTGAGTGGGCTCGTGCTGTGAAGGAAGATGTGAGTTCTTTAAAGAAGAATCATACTTGGGAGCTGGTCGATCACCCACATGGTCAGAAGTTGGTAAGCTGCAAGTGGTTGTATAAGATTAAAGAAGGGATTGAAGGCGTTCAGAAACCAAGGCACAAAACAAGGCTGGTAGCTCAGGGGTTTACACAACGAGCAGGGATTGACTACAATGAGGTATTTTCACATGTTATTCCACATACATCTATTAGGGTGATTCTCTCATTAATTGCTTGTGAAGATTACGAGTTGGAACATCTTGATGTGAAGAAGGCATTTTTGCATGGTAATCTTGAAGAAACCATTTATATGAGGCAGTCGCTTGGTTTTGAAGAAGGAACGGGCAACAAGGTATGTTTGTTGAAGAAATCTCTTAATGGTCTTAAGCAGTCTCCAAGGCAGTGGTACAAATGATTTGATGTGTATATGGTCAGCAATTGGTTGAGTCGTAGCAACTATGATAGTTGTGTTTACTTCAAGGAGTTTTCACCAAGTATGTACATATATCTACTGTTGTATGTAGATGATATATTGATTGCTTGTAAAAGCAAGTCTGAGATCGAATATACCAAGGGACTGATGCGAAAAGAGTTTGATATGAAGGAACTTGGTCCAGCTAGGAAGATACTTGGTATGGAGATTGTCAGGGATAGGGGTAACCGAACCCTGAAGGTGTCCCAGTCGAGATATGTGCAAAAAATTCTGAATAACTACTGAGTGGATAATGGCAAGTCGGTCTCTGTGCCATTGGGAACACACTTCAAGGTGTCTTTGAAGGATTGTCCGTCGAGTGACTGGGATGTGGAAAGAATGAGTAAGGTCCCATATGCGAATGTTGTAGGTAGTTTAATGTACTTGATGGTTTGCACTAGACTGAATATTGCGTATGTTGTTAGCATTGTGAGCAGGTATTTGGCGAATCCAGGTAAAAATCACTGGGAAGCGGTGAAGTGGATTTTGAAGTACTTGAAGGGCACTGCTGATGTAGGTCTAGTATATGGTAGAGATCAAGGGAAGCACATAGATGTTGACAGTTTCGTGGATAGCGATTATGCTAAAGACCCTGACAAGGGTAGGTCGATAACCGGGTACGTGTTTATGGTACATGGCTGTGTTGTGAGTTGGAAAGCAACTCTGCAGCATGTTGTTGCATTGTCTACTACAGAGGCAAAGTATATAGCGCTTACGGAAGCCGTTAAGGAAAGCATTTGGCTTAAAGGTCTACTAATCGAGCTGAGAATAAACCTAAGGTCAGTGGTTGTGAATTGTGAAAATCAAGGGGCAATTCATCTCTCAAGAAATGCAATGTTTCATGAGAGGACAAAGCATATCAACGTGAGGTATCACTTCATCAGAGAGATCGTAGAATCTAAAAAGATTGAAGTGGCAAAGATAGGCACGGAGGATAATGCAGATGACGTGTTTACAAAGGTGGTTCCAGGTCCGAAGTTTAAATATTGCATGGGGGTACTTGGTGTCGGGGCTAACTAGTCTTGTCACTAAGGTGGAAATTGTTGAATATAGTTTTAAAGCTAGTTAGCATATCTATTAGGTTACTTTCCTTATATCTTGTGATTGAGTCGGGTGGATCCAAGCCCGATCCCTAGACGGCTAAGACTGAGAACCGACCCCCTCACCCTATAAAAGGAGGTGAGGGGTGATGCTCAATTCATACTCGCATCTTTTATTCTTTCCTATGTAATCGAACGTTAATTAATAAAGTGAATCGTTTGGTTACCTTTGTGCTGTGTCGTTCGTCTGGGTTCCGTGTGTTGCATCTCTGCAACCTTTTCTGCAAATCGATCTTCGGGTTGTTGGGGTTAACGATTCCAACAATATGCTTAATGACAAGGTTTGCATAATGTTCTATTATTTTATGTTTACGTATTTAACCGATTATGCAATCCTATATTTAATATTTTACATATCTTTTTCATTCTCCATATTCTCTTTTTTGTAGTTTATATTTGAAATTTTGCGTGTTGATTGATAAGGAGATACTGCAGTATATCTTCTCTACGCACATGCTCGATGTTCAATAATTCGGAAATCTGGTAGAGACATTGAGGCACTAAAGAAGGTAAGATTTTGTTGTCAGTTTACTCTCCCCATTTGTAATGCATTCTTATTTCAGGTTATCAAATTGAATACCAACTTCATGCATGAATCTAATTGTTCAGGACGCACAACTGATATTGGAGAAAGATGAAGAACGCAAGCTAGGATTACATTTGCTCCAGTTTGCTGAGGTATGACAATTTCTCAATAAGGTATCAATTTTTGTTATGTTATCTCCGATGGGTCGAATAGGTTCAGATTAAAATAGCAATTAAATGGAAAACTGGTCAGAAGTCGACTGAATTTTGTATAAACGCATCTAATTTTCTTAATCACGGTACTGAAGAAAGGAGGATCAGTTTTTTATCTCGTCAAACGCTTATTCAGAACAATGACAAAGATGCATTGATCTTAATAAGATGCTAATTCTTTTTTCTTGAAAATGCACTTTTTATGGCTTTAGACTATTCACTTTTTAGTTGTTGGGTTATGACACCAAAAATTATCATACTTACCACTTTATGCTTTATAGGTCTTGAACTTTTTTCTTCATTTTGTATACCTTAAACTCTATTTTTTGTGTTTTTCAAGGATTTTATGACATTTTCACCCTTCACATATATGGTACACTTTTTCTTTTTTGATGGGTAAAATGGTAAAAATTTAACAAAAGACCCTATAAAAGCACAAAAAAGAGAGTTTATGGTACACAAAAGGAAAAAAAGTTCGAGACCCATAAAAGCATAAAATGGGAAGTATGATACTTTTTTATGTCATTAGCCCTTAGAGGCCACGGTACGGTGGCTGGTCGCTCGGTTGGCCACCACGGCGCGAGACGACGACGGCGCCAACCGTACCGTGGCTCGCGTCGTCGAGTTTGGGCTGGCTACAACCAGCCGACGCCGTGGGTGACGATGCGACACCAGGGCGCAGCCAACCACACCGTGGCTCGCGCTATGGGCTGGCGTTATGATTTATTTTTTTTTTGAAAATTTTAAAAATTAGACCGTTGGGGAACGGCTTTTTTTGCCTTGTTTTTGACCGATTTGAAGGGTTAAATACCCCCTTTTTCATATAGTTTCACTATAAATCACACAAACAGATACTATTTTCTAATTCACACATTATTTTATCAATATGAATCCCGGAGGTTCCGATTTGTCCGCTATTTACGAAAACTACGATCAAGATGATATGGAAGATTATGCCCCATATCTTGAATATTGGGAACAAATTGAGATGTTAGATGACGAAGAGCAAGAAACTAGGAGTAATGTCGGTCCTCGCGTTAGAACATACATCCCACGTGAACGTGAAGATGCGGAAAAAAAACTTATGGCTGATTACTTTGGTGACCTTGAAACTCCGCCAAAGTATCCGGAGGATCGATTCCGACGAAGGTATCGTATGAGTTCTAACCTTTTTAGAAAAATAGTTCATGATATAACTAGTTACAACGTTCATCTACTACCACCCCACTTCTATTTCTTTAACAACGTTAGGATGTAACGGGTCGTTTAGGTTTTAGCGCCACTATGAAATGCACATCGGCAATACGCCAATTGGCGTATAGTACAACACCCGATTTACTAGATGAATACTTGCAAGTAGCCGAGCGTTGTTCACGTGAATGCTTATGGAACTTTACCAAATGCATTTATGTATTGTATGTTGAAACGTATCTT
Organism: Glebionis coronaria; assembly: GCA_025667525.1. Taxonomy (NCBI): domain Eukaryota; kingdom Viridiplantae; phylum Streptophyta; class Magnoliopsida; order Asterales; family Asteraceae; genus Glebionis; species Glebionis coronaria. The sequence continues at coordinate 509,400,405 of CM046879.1, read as the reverse complement.
AGAACACCTATTCCTGAGGATGTAGAGGATATTTATGATTTGCACAATAGGAAACATAATCTCCCGGGTATGCTCGGGAGCATAGATTGTATGCATTAGGAATGGAGAAATTGTCCTAAAGCGTTACATGGTCAATTTAAAAGGCGTGATAAAAAAAATACCCTACACTTATGCTCGAGGCTGTTGCTGATCAACAGTTATGGATATGGCATTCTTATTTTGGGGTGCCGGGGGCAAATAACGACCTTAATATTTTATATGGTTCACCGTTATTTGATAACCTTCTTTTGGACGAGGCTGCAGATACTGAATTTGTTGTTAACGGTAAAACATACAAGCAAGGGTATTATTTAGCAGATGGAATTGACCCTCAATGGGCTTCTTTTGTTAAGTCGTATACAATTGTAACGAACGAAAAGAAAATGAAATTTAAAAGGGTTCAAGAAAGTGCTAGAAAAGATATTGAGCGAGCGTTCGGGGTATTACAAGGTCGGTGGGGATTATTCAGCAACCAGCACGAAGTTACCAAGTTAGCACGCTTAAAAGAATCATGTATTGTGGCAATATACTACATAACATGATACTGGAAGACCAAAAATTTGACATTAGTGAATATGGCCATATGTATGCTCCGCCTCAAGCCAATCTCGAACGTACTTGGGTCGAACGGTGTGAGACATTTAGAAGGAAAAATAAGGAACTTCGGGATAGGAAAGTTCACGATGCACTTCGACGTGATCTCGTTGGGCATTTGTGGAACCTTAATCATTAATGTTTTCTAATTATTGTTATTTTTTTTAAGATGTAATTTTTTTTAGTGTTTTTTTTTCGTGTGTTGTTTTTTAAAAATTTGTATTTGTATTTTTATTTATGAATGAAATGTGTTTTTAGTTTAAAATAAATTGTTAAAAAAAATGGTGGGATGACGACGACACGAGAGTGTTGGTGTTAACTAGGAGGGGGTTGTGCCATCGTAGGAAGTTTTGGTGTCGTGGAAGTAAAAGGTGATGTAGCATCACTTTTTGCCCACGACACGAGCTTGATAGCTCGACTGTACGCGCCCTCTTAGTTGTTTCTTCGATGCTTTAATATTCTGAGTCAATTTGGTCAAACCCTATTTGTTTTTCAGGTTGTCGAAGAGGCTTGCACAAATTTCTTACCGAATGTCTTGTGCGAATACTTGTATGAATTATTTGAGAAGTTTAACAGTTTTTACTCGGCTTGTCAGGTAAATTTTTATATATCATCCATAACAATTATACTTTTGTAAATGTGGTTGTGTGTCGTTGTGTCAATTGGAAACCCCTTACTAGGGGTGCAAACGAGCCGAGCTTTTATCGAGCTATTCGAGCTCGAGCTCAAGCTCGACTCGAACGAGCCGAGCTTTTATCGAACTCAAGCCCGAGCCCAAGCCCGATCGTATGGCTCGAAACATATAATGAGCCGAGCTCGAGCTTTTGATAGCTAGGCTCGAGCCCTTATCGAGCTTTTTCGAACCTTAGTATAAATATATTTTAATATAAGTACGAAAACGTTCATTTAAGTATTAGCCTTATTATCAAGAGTAACTATATAAAAACTTAAATAATTTATTAATAGTCGCTATCATAGTTTAGTACATGAATTTGTGGTGGTATGTAAACGATAATGATATATTTGTTTCGTATATGTAATTTCGAGCTTTTCAAGCTAAGCTCGAGCTTTGCTCAAATCCTAATCGAGCTGAGCTCAAGCTTTGAAGGTAAAAGCTCGACGAGCTATCGAGCCGAGCTCGAGCCCATTATTTTATGTTTCGAGCCGAGCCCGAGCCTTGTTGAGCTCGGGCTCGGCTCGGCTCCTTTGCAGCCCTACCATTTACATATAATGTATGAAAAATGTAAAATGGCTAGATTGTACTCTTCTTTTAAAAATCCGCTTAAAAAAAACTCTGTGTGACTTATTTCACTTTTTAAAATTATTGTTCAGGTTGTTGGGTCTCCGGAGGAGACTAGCAGATTATTGTTATGTGAAGCAACTGGAGTAGTAATGCGGAAATGCTTCCATCTTTTAGGCATCTCTCCTTTACAAAATCTGATATCTAATTTTTACGTTGCCCCTTTTTTCGAGGTCATGTGGGCGGCTTCTTGTCGGAATCTTATAATTGTAGCCCAAGTTTGTGATTTAAGCACTCGAAGAAAACGTTTGATTTTTGCGATGTATGGTTTCATCAGGATAATCTCTTGATGTAATATTGTATAGCCAGTGCACATACTTTTGCAAAGTACTTCTAGTGAACTTATATTAAAAAGGTAACTAATTTTAAAATGTAAATGCTAGTCTTAATTGTTGTATGTCAAATTAATCACAAACACATGCTTGAACTTCTAAAACCGAGATGACAAACCATCCGGCTAACAGCTCTCTAATACATAAGCAATACCTTCAATAGACACCGCGCGGCTGCACAGCCAACCAGATAGCACAACCAAACTCTGCGTTTAATTTTTATCCCGGTTTCAAGATGTTGTTCAGATTACCTTGTAACGAACGTCTCCAAACTCTGTGTTTAGTTAGCCGAGCGTGTCATGTAGGCTTGGCTGTACAAAAAGGTTGGAATGAATACATTGTTGAAGGGATGATGGTGAAGGTTTACTCGAATTACTGGCTGGAGAGCAGTTGAAGCCTCTAAGTGGGAGATTACAGAGTTTTGGAGACTAATGGAATCCATGAAGGCTTTTGACAAAGCCTCTATTGGGCTTCTACAGAAGAAGACTTTTTGAAAAGCTTCTGTTGGGATTCTACAGGGACACACAGGGTAGCTATTATGGGCTTGGGTCCATATGTAATTGTAAACCTATGGTAGAGGCAATATAACTCGTGTATTAGAGTTTGTACCTTGTGCAAGTCGCACAGAGCCCTGGGCAGGTCGCAGAGCCTGTGCAGGTTAGCACAGAGCTTAATAATATTCTCTCGGTTCAGTGGACTGACCATGTGTTTCTTATGATCTTGGTAGCTTTTGTCAGGCTATGGTTATTGTACGGCGGTGGTTCACGAGGTATTTGTGTGTTTAGATGTGTAAGCTTACACAGTTGTCTTGTTTGAGCTCATATTTCTTCAAGGAGTATCTCATAGGGTGTCGGAGCTTGCTAGGGTGTATTGCAAGGACGGACGCTTCCCCAACACTAAACTAGTTAAATTTACAACGTCTTCTGATAGCAAGAGCTAGATATATAAGTATATATGTGTGTAATCGCTCAACTACTACTATTAATTATCCCATATTTTGTCTGCATACTGGACCAGTGGACCGTGTGTTGTTCCGTAACAAAGTTCGTATGTTGTCAGTTGTCATGTATGTGAAAAATTAAGCTTAAGCTTTTCAAATGTACAATGAGCCCATAGGCAAGAAAAATCGACTTGAACAAACACAATCATAATAATCTGTGAGTGTTTCAATATAATGGAGCCAAAAGCCAGGAATGAGGGAGATAGAATGTAGACGGCCATACCCTACTCTTTTGGTAAACTCGAGAGTAGAGAGACCGCTTCTAATTCTAGGGTATGCTAACTATTTCGGTCTTATTTCCAACTGCGTTATTAAAGCTTCAACCCTATGTTTGCTCTTCAATCTTCTCCTCCATTGGACTCATTAGTCCTATTTCATCATTCTATTTTCACTAAAGTCTAGTAACTCATAAACTTACCTATATACCATAATATTCCGAATAGTTTCAATAAGTTTCCATCGTGTATTAAGAATACAGATCAAACACACAAAATCTTGATGTTGGACTTTGTTTTTCCACGTTAACTCGTGTGTACCTCGGATTCACGATAAGCATCTCTTCAAAAGCATCTACAATAGCAACAACAAAAGGTATAATGTCCCAAATTGTAGCCATATTAGTGATATTACTTTATTCTCCATATCAAAAATTTACGAACTTTATAAACTTTGAAAGTTATATACACGACGTATAAATATGAAATTTTGGTATGCGACTGTGTCTGAGTTTCGATGAAAAAATAACTTTCAAGGTCATTTTGTTCACACATGTTGGCTTATTTATGTATGAAATGTATAAGCTGTTATTTCTTTATTGTGTACTACATGTTGGCAAAAAAAAACAAAATTATGTATGAAATGTATAAGCTGTTATTTCTTTATTGTGTACTACATGATGGCTTATTTATGTATGAAATGTCAATAGGATAGACATGTGACGAAATGTTGTTTCTTGCATTTTCTTATTTGCAGTGGAATGAATCAAATATATTTAGAAATTTAAAGAGAAATGAAGAGATTATGTAGACTCCAAATATGAAGGCAACGAGTTTTAATCTGTGCTTCCTTTTTGTTGCGGTCTGAAACAAGGCGATCTGTTGGCTCCTTACCTTTTTTTTTTTTTTTTCTGAACGGCAGTTTGGTGCAGCGGAGTATCTTGCGTGTCACCGAGGCACCAAGTCTCTCAACCCGAGTTCGAATCATCTCACGAAGAGAATATTAACCCCCATGCTAGCCATCCAGTTTCCCATTAAGGGGCTTCAAGGCATTGCGATGGGATTAAAACCCGGCTGTCAATTTTTGGAAAATCCCCCATATGGAGAAAGACAGGAGTCGAACCCCTGACCTCCCCCACATGGAGACTATAACCAAATGGAGTCGCTTCACTTGTGCTTCACGCGGGTTAACTCAAGGATAAGGGTATGATTTGTCCACGTTCTACATCCCGGTAGCCTTTACAACTTGTATTTGACATGTATGATGTATCGCAAGTAAAAACATTCTTAGGCCCAGCTGACAACTTGGCCTGTTAATGCACAAGACAAATCGGAAAAAACACAATAAGGTGAACCATTTAGGTATACATGATACATATGCATTTGATGAAAGAAGTTAAAGAAGAAAGATGAAAAGTGAGAGACCAGAAATGAACAAATTGTGTTAATTATTTTGTTCTTGTAAAGTTCGATCATGACCAAACCTATTATTACTTCTTGTGACTAACGTGTGTATGTATATGAATCAAACATATATGATGTATTGAAGATGGACCACCAATAGCATATGTTAGATAGAGAGAGCTAGCTAGCATATGTGCCTTCACTTGAAGATCATGTTACTTCTATTAAAGGGCACAAACATTTCAAGATCTTGCTATCTCATTTTCATATAAGATTTTATCCTTAGGAAGAAAAAGATAAAAAGTATACGTCGACGAACTTTTTACCTCAGCTACTGGTTAATTCCCATCGCTTTGAAAAGACATGGAGTATGAACTTATAACCTAAAATAGGGTGTAGCTTATGCCACTGCTCTCATGTGAATCCACCCAGATTGTCCAAGTCAAGACGTTTGCTTCTCTCCACCCAAAACCGATGAAAGTTGGCAAGTTATAACATCATAAAATGTTTTAAAACATGTACAATAGACATATATGTTAAATGGTTTATAAACAAACACATGTTATATCCATGGCACATGAGAATTGCTAGAGAATAGGATGCCTTCACAAACCACCTTTGCCCACCCTATTCTTATGGTACATGCCTAAATGGTTATTATACCCTATCTATCATGCATGCATGGCTTGTTTGGATTGGATAATGAGTTTGATTGTGTCGTGTCCATATATGATGCATCAATTTGCATACACTTATGTAGTTATGTATGTTCTCAAGTAGCAATGGATGGCTAAAACAATTGCGCATGATCTAAGAGGCTATAGTGCTACACGGCGATCACTCAAGTGTAGTTAGTAGTGGGAAATGACCAAACTTGTTTCTTTTTAAATACACTAGTCTTTCTTATTCATAACATAAGTTTTCATATGTGTTTCTGTATCCACATTGAGTCATTGACTCTCTCTTTATAATGTCTATCAACTTCTAACAAGGATCACAACAAACACGAAAAGTTTGTGTTGGAGTCCGAGGAGAGAAAAGTGTGACATATATTCGGAGGTGGCTTAGATGACGTACAAGTAATGTCATCTCACAAGGCTTACACTTGAAAATGATATGAGTCATCTAATTCAAGCTTACATGCTATCTTTTTAAATTTATAAATGTAAAGAGGCCTCCTAAAGGTTATAATTCACTCGTGGTTATAAACTTATTAGGAAAACATATTTGCAATTTCAGACACTAACCATCTAATGTGTCGTGATCGATATTATTGAAAGTCAAAACCAAGGACTAATCTCCAAGGACGAATCCACTTGAGAGTCGCACGGGCTACACTTAGGGATGGAGTCAAGAGGGTGTCTGTAGGTGCCCGTGATACCTATGGAATTTTTTGATGTAGTATTAATTTTAAAAAAAAAAATCTCGATTTTTCTCATATTCTTCTTAAATTCACCCGGTCCTTCGAAATATATTCTAGTCTTATTTGATAGAAAGATGAGGTTTTATCATAAAACCATCACTAGTTTGATAAAAATATTTTCGAAGGTTTTTAAGGTATTTCACTATGTTGAGGTAGAAGATGATAATATATCTAGCCGTGGAACAACTTTTGGCCTTATCAAGTATTTCAAAACACTTGCTATCGTTTTTTGTTGTACTTGTTGGAGCTCACTTATACATTGTCACGACATTTTCAGGACAATCAAACTATCTTATAAGTCTTTCATTGGAAAAAGAATACAAAAAAGCATTGCAAGAGTATATGGCAACATTTTTTACTTCACTTTGAAATTTTCATTTATTTTGTGATAAACCTGGTATTGAAATGGTGAATATGCACAGGGATGGAGTCAGGGGGTGTCCTGTGGGTGCCCGTGACACTTATGAAAATTTTTTATGTAGTGTTAATTTTTGAAAAAAATACTGATTTTTCTCATATTCTTCTTAAATGCACTCGGTCCTTCGAAATATATTCTACTCTTATTTGATAGAAAGATGAGGTTTTTATCATAAAACATCACTAGTTTGATAAAAATATTTCCAAGTACTTCACTATGTTGAGGTAGAAGATGATAACATATCTAGCCGTGGAATACTTTCGGCCTTATAAAGTATTTCAAAACACTTGATTTTATGTTTTTATTGTATTTGTTGGAGCTCACTTATACATTGTCACGACATCTTTAGAAGGACAATCAAATTATCTTATAAGTCGTTTCATTTGAAAAAGAAACAAAAAAAACATTGCAAGACTATATGACGACATTTTTTACTTCACTTTTAAAGAATTTTCATTTATTTTGTGATAAACATGGTATTGAGATGGTAAATATGGATGACTTTCATTCTAAATACTAGAGAGATATAATAACAAATCAACATTATTTCGAGGTTCATATATATTAAACATTTTTATGTATATGAAAATTAAAGAGTTTGGAGATCGTTTAGTGAGGGAAGCACCAATTTACTTGATTATACAACGACATTGAGTTCACATGCTTCAATTTCAAAATTTAGTGTATCAAAAATTTGAAACTTAGTTGATGTATTAGTGTTAGTTTACTTATGAGGAAATGTTAAGTCTTTCTACGGAACTAGAAGTCTATTATTATATTATGTTTAATGATAAAGATTTTGCTAGTGGATAAGAAAAAGCACAATATGATATTTTGTTATATCAGTTGTTGTAATTTGTTTTAGTCTTGCATGTTGCTACCACCATGGTTGAAAGATATTTTTTTTTGAAATTGAAACTCATTAAAACTGATTTGCGTAATCAGATGGGTGATTATTAGTTTAACGACGCTTCAACTTGTGTTATAAAGAAGAATAACTTAATGCTAAAAATGATGGTATACGTAAATGTTGTTTTCCTTATGAAAGATCGTAGAGTCACTAACCAGAACGTATTCAAAAAAAAATTTGTGCCCCGGTAAGTTTTGTTCGTCCCTGGCCACACCCCCGCCATTTTCTTGGTACGTGCAACAACAACCGAAAATATGTTTCCGCTAGTTAGTTTTAGGGGGTGTTTAGATGTGCGGTTAGGAGGAGATTATCTCCAAATCTCAGTTTTAAAATGGAGATAAGTTAAAAAAAAGTGTTTGGGTAATAAATGGAGATAAGTGATTATTTGCGTTTAGAAGCTCCAAAATGGAGTTTTGAAAAAGTTAGTAGGGAGCTACTTATTTCATTTTTAAAATGGAGTTTTGGAAAAATAAGCTTTCAAAATGGAGTTTATTATCAAATTATCAAATTTGTCAAACACTCAAAAAAGTGATTATTTAATTATTGCGATTTCAAACTGGAATATCAAATCCAAACACTATTTTTTAAAATAGAGTTTTTAAAATGATGATTTTTCAAAATGGAGTTTTCAAAATAAATCATTTATTTTTAATAAGCACATCCAAACACCCACTTAGCCTAAAAACTATCATCGTTGCAAAGTTTATTACTTGTGATAAAGAAATTCTGAAATTATATACAAGATCACCTCAAAAGAAATTATGAAACATTGATTCATTGTGTAAATTGTGAGACTGTTAATAAAATAGATAAAATTGCTAGAAAAAAAATATAAACAGAAATTATAAGTTAAAACTTGAAAAACAAAAAAATACGAAAACAAAATGTAATAAACATGTTTTTATATCAGAAATTTGAATTTTGAACCGACAAATTTTCTGAAATTATTTAAATCGTGATTCGAAAGAGTCCACCAAGTGTGGAAAATAGTGGGTGGCGGCTATGTGTATCATCGACTATCGACTTATCGACAACTACAGTTTGGCATTCGTTACTTTCATATCTGGTTGGTAACCAACTTGTGGGACCCATACCTTTACAAAAGTAGAAAACAAAGATTATACAATAATTATTCATTGAACTTCTTTGCTTTAGCCAAGATTTGTATTTTAGACTTTTAGCTACCTTTGATTCACACTATATTTTGAAAAGAATTGTAATTAGTGAAATTAGTTATAATCTGATTGAATTTTAATTAAAAAAGTTTAATATATTGTAATTGTAATGTGTTAAAATTAAAATTAATATATTCAATCATTATATTTGATTGATTAGCAACGTAATGTAATTTAATTTTTTATTTAAATTCGAATAATAATAATATAAATAATGGTAAACAAATAATTAATAATATTAATAAAAAATGAAAATAATAAAATATTAATAATAAAAATAAGTAATAGAAAAAATATAAAATTAAATACTAATAAATAACTGAAATGTAATAATAATAACAATAAATAATAATAAAATTATTATTATATTATTCAATAATATTATTATTATTATTATTTAGTAATAAATAATAAATAATAATAAAAATATTATTCATTGTTATTTTTTTATATTATATTTTAATTTATTATTATTTATTTTGTTAATAGTTATTATATTAATTATTTTTTATTATTATTATTACTACCATTTAATTAAATGCAAATAGTTTAATATTAATAATAAAAATAATAAAAATATTATTATTTTTATTATTTTTATTTTTTAATAATAAACAAATTATAACAATAAAGCTAATATTTAATATTTTTTAATTTCTTAATAATTATTATATTAATATATTAATAATATAAAAAATTATAAAGATTAATAATTTAATTAGTTATTTTTTATTTTTTGATAATAATTATTTTATTAATAATTTTTAAGTAATGAATTTTTTAATAATATTTTATATAATATTAATTTTAATATTTTTTTATAGTAATTTTTTTATTTTTAATTATATTTTAATAATTATTATAATAATAAATAATTTTTTTATTTATTTTATAATATATAAATTCTAACAATTCTTTTATTAATATTTTTATATTAATTTTTTTTTTTTTTTTTTTTTTAAATCTCAATTTTATTAATCACACAAAATTAATAAAATATTTTATTAATATAATAATTATTATTTTATTAATGTTATTATATAAATATTTTATTAATATTATAATAATAATTTTATTAATAATTAATTATAATAATTTTAACAATAATAACTTTTTATTATTGTTATTATAATTATTATTAAAAAATACTGATTTTTAGTATAAATATACTGAATTACAACATAATTCAAAAACTTTTCATCCAACTTTTTTATGTAATCTGAATTTCTTTCATGTTGTAATTGTAATGTTTAAATTATAATTACAACGCGAACCAAATAGTATAGGTAATGTAAAATGAATTACAATTTCTTTCATTATGTGAACCAAACACTATATGTAATGTAATTAAATTACAATTACATTAGATTACGACGAACAAAACGGGACCTTAGTTTGAGAATTGGTGTATTGTTGTTTGTCTTGACTGTTTAAGATGCATATTATTAAAATTTATATATTAAGGGGTTGTTTGGTTTACAGTATTTTTTGAAAGGAATTTTAATTAGTGAAAAGAATTGTACTTTGAATGAATTGTAATTGAAAAGGTTGTAATGTGTATTGTAATGTGTTGGAATTGTAATTGTAATATTATATTGGTGTGTTTGGTTAGATACTAATGTAATGTAATTCAAATTAAAAAAATTAAATAATAATAAAGTTTAACAAAATAATAATAATAAATAATAATAAATAATAATAATATTAATAAAAAATTCTTAATATTAATAAAACACTATATAAAAAATATTAAAAAAAATTAAAATAAAATTATAAAATAAATAAATAATTATACTAATAATAATTAATAATAAATAAAAAATATTTAATAAATAGAAATAATAAAATAATATTAAATAATAAAATAGATAAATAATATTATATAAATAAATAATAATAAATATATAAATATCATAATAATAATAATAGAATAATATAATAATATAATAATAATAATAATATTAAAAAAATAAGTAAAAATACAAAAAAATAAAAAAATAAAAAAATAATATTAATAATAATAATATTTAATATAAAATAATAATAATACATATAAACAAAAAAATTTAAAAATATATATAAATATTAAAATTTTCGAATAAATAAAATTATTTAAAAATTTATATAACTAAATGAAATACTAATTTTAAAAAACTATAAAATAATAATAAATAATAAAATAAAACTCAATAAACTATTAATAAAATAATAATAATGATAGTTATTATTAATATTGAGAATATTTCACTTCTTTGTCTCGAAGATATTGAAGACATGCTGCTTCTGATAACTCACAACACGCTCAGACATTTGAACCCTGAAGAAATCATTTCCTTGAATTCAGCTCTTAGAATGTACACACGTCAAATTGTCATCAAGAAACGAGTTGAAGATCTGCAACTTGGCGTAGAAAGCTATCAAAGGAAGCTGAATCTTTCTCGTCCACGCAGTCAAGTGTTGCCTAGGCATGCGAATAAATCTCCATACACCAGCACAACTTACCCGATTCACGGCATTTTCTACTTGAATGGCCGTGGACTGATGAAGTTCATGAGAATTCCAGAGATTCACAAATTCAGTGACGGGACTCTCAAACATATCCGGGAAAAGTTGGTGCACCTCAATAATAACAAGACTCTTTCCATAGGTTACTGTAGACCGGCACCCAGGATTTCGGCAGAGTGCCAACTACGTGATCAAGAAAATTGATGAAAAGCTAAGGCAAAGATGTTTAATGAGAAGTCTAGAACGATTCGTCGGTGGTAGACCATATGGAGCGCACCACAAGCTAATAGAACGATCCATTTAAAATGGGTCGTACTATCTCAGGTCAACTCCATATCTTACTTGTGAATATGTAAATACTGTGAATATTGTGCTTTTGTGGCTTGCTGTAGTGTGAAAGTATGATAATTTTTCAAGAATTTCTCACGAGATTCTAAATCTTTCAAAATATATCATACTCAAGCACTACAACTAACCCTCATTAACTTGAGGGGGAGCATTAATATGTTCTATGGCCAACAACTGATTTTATTTTGTTACCCAAAGACATGTTAATCCATTAATATCCAAAATATTGATGGTTAAAATTTTGGATAAGGGGAGAAAATAGGATTAAGGAGACTTGTAAACATACGTGGCTAAAAATGAAAAAGGCTGAATAGAAAATCCCAACTTGATATGTGTTATGCATATGTTAAGCGGGAGCATTTTGTTGGCAAAAACGCTAAAGGTACAAAAACTTTTGATATTTATATCACAAGTACCTCAGTGATTTTAAGGAATTTTCATGGAGACAAATACTTACCCAAAACACACTTAAATCACGACGGTTGTGGTGACAAAATGGTGGTAGGATTAGGTACTAGTCCAATGACTCTTATAGAACCGGATGAATCTTCCCAAGGACAATTCCATAATTAGAAAATAGTAGTCCTTAGGAAAGATGAGGAATGGATTGTGAACGAAGCTGAATGCCGACCAAGTACTGATGCTAACACTGGAACAATCACAACAAGGTGCTAGTGATGAGGTATTGGTAAGCATTGAAGGGGTTGAAGAATGAAAAAGAAATGTAAAGATAAAGGGTGTAAAGAAAGAAGCCCTCCTTACAACTTAGGAAAAAATCGGGTCAACTCATTCTGAAGACGAAAGTATCATGGACCCGGTGATGCGATGCACAACCCCTCCCAGCCAACTCAAATATCTCTCAAAAGATATCTGTTTTAATGTCACGGAGTTCAACACGTAATCTATCGGTTTATTCACTCCGAATAAATTGATATTAAAAAGGTGGCAATCCTCTCCAGCCTCCGCTCACCAAAACAAAATGCACCATTGAGTTTAGAGACACGAGATCATTGTTGGTTCACTAATCTTGTGCACATATCGAATCTATGAAGATCTACGAAGAACAATGTGCACAATTAACCAATTGACTAACTAATAACAAAGCTTGTACTTTTCATCGTTTGTATATCTTATTAATATTGAATCAACAAATATACAAGTGTTGCCCGGTTGTTTGCGGAATAACAACCGGGCAATGATGACAAACTATTCTCCCATTGTTACAAGAAAGGAAAGAACCAATGGGAGGAGGAAATCCTAACACTAACACTATGTGTATTTTGGTGGTGGAAATCTCTGCCAAACTCTAAGTCATGAGACCACTATATATAGTGGGAAAGTGAAGCTTCCTTTGGAAGCTTCAATAAAGTCAAGTAACCACCTTGCACTTTATATTCTTCCTTTTTCACCAAAGGAAGTTCCCACTATGTCTTCAGTATAAATACTTCAGGTCTTCATATCAGAGATGGTCTTCGGGAGTTAGTGAGTCATTGTCATTACTCACTGATATGAGCAAAAACTCATATCAATTTATCAACAAATCACCCTAAAACACAATAAAAATACCTAAACTTTGTGCTATAAAGCGGAATTATGTGGTATGTTTTGTATTTGTGATCAAATAGGTAAGAAGGATACATTTTCAAGCAAACAAAGGAAAATCAAGCTTAATTTGATGAAAAAGACAAAATAGGATCAAAAGTGACAAGACTTTAAAGACAAAGGACCTATCTTGACAAACTGCCAAAGATGAAGGACTAAAAGTGTAAATATGTAAAAGTCAAGATCAAAGTCAAATCTGGTCAACTCTCAAGTCAACTCAGTCAAAGGATCATATTTGTTCAAGAATGAAGTTTAAAGGACCAAATAAGTCAAAGAAATGAAGTTGCTAGCTTTAAAATACAATTGCCAAAGTCAAGGGGTCATTTCTGCCAATTTTGGAAAGCTATGCAAGATCAATCCGTGTGAAAAGGCCAAGAACCAATGAGAATCAAGAGAAAAGGTTACACAGATTGCCACTTAACATGCATTTATTGCATTCAGCCGCCACTCATTTATTGGGCAAGATCTTAACAGTCAAAACGCACTATCCATTTCTAGACCAATCAGTGAACGCCAACCAATATTCAATATATCCAAAAATGGATAGCGATCCGTGTGCACTTCTTTCAGCCAATAACATCTTGCCACGTGTCATCTTCAACAAAACACATTGCCAGGATCGATTTCGAGCTAGAATGGATTTCAAGAAAAGTTATAAACATCAAACCTGCTTATTTTTGAAGGACGAATCCATTGGTCATAACCAATTAAGATGAAATCAACTCAAGTGAAAAACCCCAATTCAGTTCTTCATCAACAAAAATCAGTTAAGCTCAATTGGACACGTGGAAGCCTGGGATTGGTTCCAACACGTCACCAACCCCAACTGCTTTACTTCTCAAGTCTATAAATACCCTAGATAGTCCTCATTTTCAGTTGTTGTAGAAAAAGTGTGAAAACACACACACTTTTATTTTCTTTCACCATTTTCTAGTTCTTAGCTCAACAACTCAAGAGTCTGACACACTCTTGAGTTTGTTAGTTAGTTTGTAACCAATTAACAGCTTTGTAACAACTTTTCATTCAATAAAAATTCAAATTTCACTTTCCCGCCAATTCTCCTTACCTTCTATACTGTTCATTCCTTGCACCATTGTTATTGTGTTGCTGTTATGAGTTTGTTATGATCATTCCTAGATCATAATAAGCTTTGATTGAAGATTGTAGCTGATTTGATCATCCATTTCCAGTTCATAGCAGTTTCTGATGAATTCAGCCATTATGATGATTCCTGTTGATTGTTACTGATTGATTTGATTGTTGATAGGGTTATCTAGTGCTAAGGTGGTGGTTAGCACTAGAATAGAGAGCTCAGCGCTCCTCTACTCCCCAAAGGAGGCCTTTGCATAAGGTTTTGATTTTCTTGTTTTTGGTTCCTCTTAACAGTCAAATGCCTGCTCAATTCTAGTTAATTTTTTTTGTTGCATGATAAAAGCCGATTAGCCTGTTCTTGATTTGATTCTAGAGTTCGTTAGCTTACTTGTAGCTTAAGTCTGCTTATTGGCTTTGTTCTTATCCTGTTTTCAGCTTATTTCAGTAACTTTGGCTTTGTTATACATTTTGTGTTCTAGTTGTGATCACAGTTTGAAACTAGTTCTCATAAACTTCATTTTGGTCACAAAACTTAGGCTGCTAAAGTTCTTGTCTCAGTTAAATCATTTGATCAATTAGTCTTTACAAAAACTTCATAAAGATCAGCAAAGGAGTGTTTGGCATTAGCTTGTGTTGGATTTTCAATTGTTGATTTTTGACAAACTAGTGTTCATTTTCAGTTAATAAGTGATAACTAATAGTTTTGAGTCATTTTCAAGTCAACATTAAGGTCAAAGAGGCAAATGGCAGTTTAAATGTGTGGGTCATTTTTAGTCAAAATTTGTTCATAAAAGTTACCAAACTGATTTGCTCACCATTCATTTGTTTCTTGATGAAATTTCATCAAACCAGTTTTCAAATCTCACTCAATATATGAAGATTCAGATTCTATAGGGATTTTGTACAGTTTCTAGTATTCAGCAAGATATAAGCAAAAGTCTAAACCAATAAGCAAATGCATGTTTCTGTAAAGTGTAAACTGATTTTTCATATCTCATTATCCTATTCATAAACTGGTCCATTTTCTTTTACAAATTCATTTAGAAAGTGCTCATGGTTGATTTTTGAGAATTTGAGCTTATTGAAAAAGTTTGGTCAACGCTGGTCAACATAAGCACTACTTTTAGCTTATTTCAAATTTTGGGCTTATTACTGGATGCTTTTGAACAAGACTTGATTTCCCATTCATATTTTGAGCTTATTAATCAGTTTCATTAATAAAATTCAGTTGTGCAAGTCTAGATTCTCTTGTAGCTTATTGTGTGCTTATTGGAAATTGCTTATCAGAGTTTTAGCCATTGTTAGCTTATTTCTTTTTACAGGTCTAGCTTATTTTTGATTTTAAGCATTTTGCAAGTGGTTTGGTTGATTTTGGTTGAGAAATAAGCTCAAACGAGCTTATTTGTGTTTGAAACCCGTTTTTAGTTAAAACTTTTCAAAAATTGCTTTTAGGTCCTTAATGTTTTAACCTGTTTGTAATGATGGCTAAACTTGCATTTTTTTTAGGGTTTGCTTAAATCAGGTCCTTAAACTTTGAAATTTGTTAATATTCAGTTAGTAAGTTTGGAGTTTGTTGAGGATTGGTTAGTTGTTTGCATAGTTTTCAATTTCAGTCCTCATAGTTTATTGATTTTACACTTTCAGTCCTTGTACTTGTTAAATTTACATTTTTAGCATTTACATTTCTTAGAACTTACATTTTCAGTCCTTTTAGTTTGTAAAATTTACATTTTGAATTTTAATTGAATAAATTCTTGGTATTTGCACTGTGTTTTATATATAAGTAGACGATATTTTTCAGTTTTGCTAGGCATTGTTTGAATTAGCAAATAGAATATCCAAAAAAATATTAACAACCAAAAACAGTTAAAAACCCGATATTGTTAGGACTTTCAATTTGTTGAGAACTGAGAAAAACGAACTTAACTATACACATTTCAAATGGCGTCGCTGCCGGTTCTTTGACTTTACGAGAGACTATCGACTGACGGTTTTCATTGGCTTTTGGGATCCGTTCACCTTGTGAACGTTATTTTTACGTATCATAAATAAAAAACAAATAAAAAATCAAAAATATAAAAATATATAAAAACTAAAAAATTAACAAAACAATTCTTTTCCTAAAGAATTGACCAAACAAATTAAAAAATCAAAAAGGAATCTTTTTCCTAAGAGATTACACCCAAAAATATATATTATTAGATTCTCTCGGTTTTTATGTACATATAGTATTTTCTCTTAAAAACTCATAAATACAAAAATATTTTCCATATATTATTATAAGTAAATACGTATACGTATAAGAACAACCAATCTACATATCTTCCATAAGTATTGCCAAGGCAATACACCGTGTTGAGGGGCGTTCCGGTCCTTGACACGTGTATCGATCAAACAAAATTAAGCAAGAATAGATAAATACTCTCAATAAGCAACAATTCGAAGAATACGAACATTTAAGTGAATAGAAAGGCGATGTGCTATAAAATGCCATCTGAGGGTCAATATGTACTTAAGTGCTTCGCGCCACCTAACCCCCCGTTCACTTGTGAGTATTCTAAGAAGGAAGGCTTCATTGGGGGTCTTGCACCCAAGTAGTACATACATATATATTATTTTCTTGTGGATATTTCATATTGAAACTCGAAGAGGATAATCCTTTTCTCTTCAGAGTCACACGAGAGCTTCTCTCTCATTCCTCGTATTGAGTTGCACGCTCACTCGCGGGCGTGCACAAATACCGATTGGTGTACAACCTCTTCCTTCGAAAAGGAAGAAAAAGAGAAAGAGTAAGACCACCACCGTCCATCAAGCCGATCACGAGAATCGTGCTTTGATTCATCCACAACAAGAAGCCATGGTTGTTGATAATCGTTCTTTGATGGAACGTTTGCAAACCAATGTTCATGGATATGCTAGTGCTATTAGGATTCCCGACATTCCCGCAAATACATTTGAGCTAAAAACGGCTATGATTTTCACAAACACCTTTCTATGGTCACAAGAATGATGATCCTCATGATCACCTTAATCTCTATTCACGCATAAGTCAAAGATGTATCCTCGTGATCATTAAGACAAAATAAAATATAAGAGATACCAAGTAGGAATAAGGGAGTTTAGGTTCGTAATTAACACTCATGAGATATGATTGTGTTGCTAACTTATAATAACAATGATCTCGTTATACACTTAGCATGGAATTGGGTGAAAATCGAGGATGATGAAATTATTTCTAACGAAGCATTCACGTGTTCTTGTTCTATGATCCTAAAAGTCACTTAATCATGATGAAAATCATACATTATGTCTAAAACACGTGTAGTAGTTTATTTAAATTTATGTCCTCAATAAAAGTCATCATAAAATGAATTTTGGAAGTGCTATGATATCTTATTCTAGCATTGAGTGGGGACACGGCAATGGTTTAGTATGGGGGAGTGATGAGACTGCAATTATACATAGTCTCATCATCAAAATCGGGCTTAAAACGTTTAAAATGTCATCAAAATACCTCTATATATGCTTGTATTTGTGTCTTGTGTATTTTAGGTACGGATATCGTGAAATCAACAAATGATCACAAGAATTAAGCAATAACGAACACGGAAAACGAAGCAGCACAAAGAACCGGGCCCAAAATTGGAATTTACAAAATTGCCCTTGAAGTTTTGAAGATTGGCAAGAATAGTCCCTCAACTTTGGAAAACTTGGCAATTTATACCCTTGTAAAACTCATAAATTACATTGGGGTCCCTAAATTTCCAAGAATATACAAGAAAATCCCTTGAAGATTGCATTTATTGCACTTTTGGTCCTTATTCAAGTTTATAAAATACTTGTGCCAAATTTGACAAGTTGGCAAAAGTTGTAACAAGTAATTTTGAAGTTGTTGGTTGTTATTTACAAACTGAAGGAGTGAAGAAACATAATGGGGCAAAGCTGTTAAAAAGAAACCCAAACCCGGTCAACACCCACCCTAAGCCTAGTCAAACTACCATTTTAGCCCAACCAACACCCAAACCCGACCCATAAACTCACTTAACCAGTTTATATTTATAAACTAGGTCAAACCCCATTCAAACCCTTACTTTCCCTCTTAAACACATTTTAAAACCCAAAACCCGATTAAAACACACACACTAACACACACTCAAGAACATAAACCCTAAATACCTAATTACACTAAATCAAAGGGGTTTTCCCCAATTTTCTCCAGATCCTAAATAAACCCCACCCTAATCACATCCCACTACCCAACAACCCATCACCTTCACCCATATGGTCCCCACACCCCTCCCCTGCTCCTCCATTTTGGGTAAAAACGAATATTAACAGGAAATCAACGTCCCACATCACTTTCTTGCTCCCAAAGACCATTTCAACGTTCAAGATGAAAGATTCCACCTCAAAGATCACATGGCAATCCTTTGACCAAGAATTCAGTCAACAAAGAAAGGGCAAATGAGGAATTTCAGAGATTAGGGTTTTATGCATTCTAGTAGGTTATGTAGGCTATTATATAAAGCCAGTAGTATTTTCTTTTTAGTCTTGTTCCAGATTTTGTATTCTTTAAATTTTAAGTAATGAAAATGAAAAAAGTTGAGTTGCATAATCTGAGTTCCCATAATTCTATTTTTATTTCAGTATCATTTTGAAAGTATTTTTGGATGAAAAAGGTTTCACTTTTATCAAAAATAAGTTTCAAGAAAATTTGTTTGAAAAAGCTATTTTTTTATCAGCTTAAAGAGATAAGCTAGCTTAATCAATAAGCTAGACTTATACTCCTATAAGCTTGTTTACCCAGGTCACTCTCTTTTCTTTGTTTGATATCTTGGCAGGAACAAATCTTACATATTGAAGGTGGTGGCTGTTTTCTTTTGAAATCCATCAATCTCTCTACTCATACCAACAACCACTCCCTGAACTTGGTCAGCTCAAGCCCGGGCTTGATGGAAAAGGCAAAGCTACCTTGGTGATCCCTGGATGTAGGGTCACAAGGTATAAAACTTTCTCTTCTATACTTGCTTGGAAAAGGTTTTTAGCTAGAGTGATTTTTAGGATTATGTTTGTGGATGATAGGGACAAGTGTTAGATATTGTATGCTGGATGATTTGAAACATGTTAGGAATGAATTGACTGGATTTGGTGTAGGTTATAATGCAAAATACTTGTTAAATTACATTTTTCAGTTTTAAAGGGGTGTTTGGATTTAAGTTTTAAAATCAGTTTGTAAGGTGCACTTGGTTTTAAATCTGCTTAGATTCATTCATTTCAGTAATTTCATGTTTATTCTGATTAGTGTGTTGTATTGGGTACTATTTGATAAGTTTTGAATGCAAGTTTTGAATAAAACCTAGCTCAAAATCATTTAAACCATAACTGCTTGATTTTTGTAGAATTTTGGCCTTCAAATTTTGGTGCTTGATAGGATATAGGGTAGGTTAGGATTTGTATGTGCTTTGAGGGGGTTTGTGAGTGGATTAAGTGAGTTTTGGCCAACCAAAACTCACCCAATTGCCAAACACATCAGCTAACAAGCCAACAGCCCCCAGTCCTATATCAGTTTCTGAGATTAGGGTTTTTCTGCTTGATTTTGCTTAATAGCTTATTGTTTTTATCTTTTTATTGACTCCCCACAACCCAACTGGTTGTGGGGTGCCTTTGTTTGCCCATAAAACCAAGCAACAAGCAAGTTCTAGGCACAAAAGTGCCTAGACCCAAATTTTTGTGAAGGCAGTGGGAACTCACTTCCCACTGCTAGTGTAAACATTTCCCCTGCTTAGCTAAAAGACAGAAAGTGCATAAGTGTCACTATGAGCTTTTGACTTTTTTGTCTTTTGTGGTGAAAAATAGGTTTTAGGCTTTGATTCTTTTTTCATTATTTTTCTTATTTTAATTCTGATTTTTCTGTTAAATTAATTTTTAAGTTACTGTTCATTTGATAATTTTTAGGTTAAATAGCATTTTTAATTAACTTTTTCAAATCTGTTTTTTGTCTTTTAGTGTGAAAAGTCCATATTTTTCAGTTTAAAATTTTTCATAGATTAAGAAAAATGTTTTAAGATTTTTGCTATAAAAAGTTTTCACTGTTCATCTTTTATTTATTTTTTAGAATTAATTTCAGTTAATTAGGGTTTTAATTAAACTAGTTTTGTCTTTTAGTGGTAAAATTAATATTTTTCAAATTTTTTTCATTTTTCTACTGTTAATTAGAGTTATTTAGGATTTTTAAAATTGGTAAATTATTTTTAGCACTATTTAATTATTTTTTATAATTATTTTAGTTTTAAAATAGATTTTAGTGTTTTAAAAATAGGAAAATAGTAATTAAAATTTAGGAAAAATACTTTTTAGTTTATAAATAATATAAGTGAGTTATTTATCCAGTAAAATAATATTTTGGGCTTTTTCTTAATTATATTTAATTTTTGGGCTTTAATTAGCATTAAAAATTGAATATTTAATTAATTAAAGGTTTTAAAATATTTTTATTGGATTTTCATCCTTATTTATATTATTTTGAACTACTTTTTCATTTTTAATTTGTTTTTAACTTAAAATTTTTAAATTTTCACGTTTTACGTACTTACGTTCGCGTTTTACGTCATTTATCGTAGTTAACTGTAATCGTAGTTCGTCTCTAGTTTTCTTTCTTTTCTTATCCAAAAACGACACTACCCCAAACTTTTGATTATACTTATTGGCACATTAATCCACACACCTCCTCGAGAACGAACCCGCATTTGTTCGGTTTCGCGTCTTTCCTAAAACGTGATACTTAATACTTGCCCATTATACGCTCTTTTTTCCTAAAAGACGTATTTCTACGAATATCAAAATGGCGCCGCTGCCGGGGAGGTGTTTTTAGTGTGCCATTATTAGTATCGTGTTTTTGTGAGTGGTGCGTTTTTGCTTTTCTAATTTTGGAAAGCGTGAATATCGTAAATACTCATTTTTGTTATTTTTCCTTATTATATTATAGTATCCAAATAAATTGTGTTTAGTTTTCCTAAATTAAACACACAACATCATTTTACTATATTGTAGATATATTGGTTTTCGTTTTTATTGTGAATATTATTAATATATTGTATTTATGTAGAACAATAAAAATACAAGTACTCCAAATACGTGAGAAATCACAACCTTGATTCGGGATTTCATCACTCGATCATTGTATTCGAATCCAAAGCAAAAGTAAAAGGCAAAATAGATAAATACTTTCGTGAGGCTTAATTTCAATTAACACAAACTATAAGGTGGGTATAAGGCGGCTGTGTTTCACGACCTAAGGGAAAAAGGCTCTTAAGTGCTTAGCGCCGCCTCGTTTCCCCCGCTTGCTTGTGCGTGTTTTGAGAAAAAAGGCTAATCGAGGGTTTGCCAACCAAAGTATTATCTACGTATATATATTTGCTTGTTTTCAAGATTAAACCCTCTTGAACATTTTGGTGTTCCACCAACGTTCTAAAGTCATCGAAGGCGTTCACTCCACGTGATCGCTTTCATTCCTTGAGGCTCTTTTAATCGAGAAAATCGATTCGAGGAGAGATTTGTAGATTTTTGTCTACGTAATACATTCAAAATACCAAAAAAATTAAAAAACAATCAAAAGGACAAAAATAATCTTCTACGTTCCCTCTAATTTCATAATTCTCTTCTTTCACCCTCTATAACGTTTAATTCTCGTAACACCGTTCTCGTTGCATCATGTCAAATCATGGTGGTTATTATTCATGTCCAAATTGTGGAGGCCCGCCCGATGGTGCCAATTGTTTTTATTGTGAGGTTATTGGAGGTCGAGGGGGTTATCTTTATAACTCCGCTCCACGTGATCATGGTCCCAATTTTCAATCTTACGACCAAGGTCACCCATCGTCTTCGTTTTATTCGTCGTATGATCCGTCTTTTAATTGCAATAATGAGTCTTTTCATAGTGCCTTTAATGATTTTGTGAGACGAAATAATGAGAAATTAACGATGGTGGAAGAGCAAATGACTAGCCTTAAGGAAACTTGTAATAAACGAATGGCAACCCAAAGGGACACTTTCAAAAAAATGGAAAAGGATTATGACACCTTTATTGAAGGGCAACAACGTTTGTATGATCAAAATGAAGAGATGTAGAAAGGATATGTGGATAGCATTAAGGAAATCATGCTATTGAAAGAGAAAATTATGATAGAGAGAGAGAGATAAAATTCTTTTAATGTTCGAGGGCTTAGTGGAAAATTTTAATTCTTTATCTAATAACACCAATCCTAATTCCGAGGGAGAGGTTAAAGCTTTATCGACTCCTAAGACTCGTACGTCTCGCATTGATCCATATCTCTCTAATTTTAGAGTCGTGCAACCTTCATCGTCTTGCAAAATCGTAGAGGAAACGAAAAAGTCATCCAACGAAGTTTTGAAGAATGTTTTTGAAAATAAACCAAAGGAAAAACTCGTAGGATACTTGGGAGTATTAAATCTAATACCTTGTGAACCTAATTTTTCTAATGAGGATGAAATTATTGAGGATTTTCTAAATCAATATACACTTAATTTTGACGAAGAAATTCCATTAAATGATTTTAAAGAAGAAAAATGTGAAAAGGTTTTAAAGGAAATCGTTAAACCCTCGTTTTTACAAGATGAACGAAAATTAATTCCGAAGGGACGTGTTAGTAGTTTTGCTAAAATGTTTGAAAACCCACGTTCGATCCCTTTGAAGGACAAAGTTGAAACCGTCAAGGCAAAATCGTCACGAGACGAGCCTTTTACTCCTAATCCCACATCGAGTGAGATTTTGGATTTATCGTGTGAGAAGTCCGCCGATGGCCTTGCTCACATCGATACGTTTTTTGATATCGAGGTCGAAACGACAAAGGCAAAATCTTCAATCGAAGAGCCTTCTTTTCCTAGTTTCACGACGGTTGAAGCTAGCGACTCGATTATCGACGACTTTATTGCTCGACCTCTTCCACGAGGAAGAGAAGACGTTTTTGATCCCGAGGGTGATTTTTCCGAGATCAAACGTATTCTTGATGATCCGCCTTCGATATTCGAGTTTGATGAGGACCGTTGCGTTAGCCCGGAGGGGGATGTTTTATTAATCGATTCACGTTTTAAAAATTCGAATCCTCCTCCCGCCTTCAAGATAAATGTGGAAATTTTAAGTGTGCCTAAAATTGTTTTAGAAACACCAAATATTTTCAATTTAATCAACTTGGGTTTTCGTAACAAAGAGTTAAAAAATGAAAAAGGGAATGATTTTAAAATCAATTTTAAAGATTTTCCAATGTTAACTCCGTCACCACCTCGCTTAATTGAACTTGCTACAAACGCGTCTACTTCTTTTGACGACGTTTTGTGTGGATCTAGTATGGGGGAAGCCCCATTTGTTCCCTCACACTTCTCCACCGAGGACGAGATTTTTGACCCCGGTATCACGTTTAAGATAAAATCTCGGTCTTTTACCGAAGTAGTCACTAGAAGATCCTTCTACACTTACGGTATGAGTTTACCTCGAGTAACTCGATTTTTATGCCCACCCAATGTCCCACCTTTCTTTTCTCATGCTATTTTCTTGTGTCCCTTTGGGACATTGTTACTTGAGATCGTGTTGTTTCGTTTATCATCCGAAAACGAAGACACGATCTTTGATCCCGGTATAGAGGTTTTGCCTTTACTCACGGTTTCTTTTGGGCCTTGATTACATGTAAGTCCCACCAAAAATGACCGAACCATGATAATCCCTAAATGATCACATTTATGGGGATTCGAGTCGAGCTTTTGACTCGGTTATCAAAAACAAGGTGCCTCGTGGGGGAGACCCATGCTTATCCATGTACATATTATTGCTTTCTAATTTAGTTTAATGTGAGGGGATTTGTGCCCTTCCAACCTTTGTTCCGTGGTTGTTCGTGATTGTGATTCATTAGGTACATCGACATCATTGAAGCCTCTCGTGTTCGTTTTACGTAGCACTCGAGCTTCGATCGTTGCCTTTGGAGATTCCGATATCCGATGATATCCTTTTATGTTCTAACGTTTATCTTATTAGCAAAATTCATAAACGGCTTTTAGGTTATTCGTTTTACCCTTTCCATGCTCGAGATTAAGCATTCGACTTCGTCTCTAGTATGGGGGTGTTTCACCCCTAGACTCGAAACATTGAGGACAATGTTTAATTTTAGTATGGGGGGGTGAGTAGATACTTCACCTTGCTTACGTCAACACGCAATCCAATATTCATCTTTTTTCTATCGTTTTGTAGCAAATAAGGCTAAAAATGGCCAAAATTTTAAAATTTTTCTCATGTTTTATAAGTGTTTGAAGACACGAATGTAGGTTTTCCGATGGCGAGAATAAGAGTAATTTTTGACTCGACCGTGCGTGTTGAGCACTTAGCTTTGATTCCTTAACTTTTTAGTCTAAGTCTCTTAAATAAGGACGAGAAATGATAGAGCTATTTATAAGTCTTGTAATCTTTCACGATCTCATGTGTAGTAATTATTAGCTTATTCTCCCCACGCTTTTGCATAATAATTGTTAATAAATATTGATTTAGCGGTTTAGTCACTATTGTTGGTTTCTAATTTGTTTTAGTAGCTTCCATGTAATTAAATTGGGAAAACATTAAGGTATCGCCAGCGTCACGGTTTTGAAGTATTGGCACCCGAATAATCGAAAGCTTCACCCAATAATAAGATTTCAAGTGCTCACCTAAATCTAGCAAATAATTTGAAGCCCCACAAGGCCTAAAATCTATGCAA
The DNA here is from genome assembly GCA_025667525.1 of Glebionis coronaria. Taxonomy (NCBI): domain Eukaryota; kingdom Viridiplantae; phylum Streptophyta; class Magnoliopsida; order Asterales; family Asteraceae; genus Glebionis; species Glebionis coronaria. The sequence continues at coordinate 509,375,291 of CM046879.1, read as the reverse complement.
AAATTGAAAGTGAATCAAGCCTTAATCTTCGAAGCTTTAAAGATCCAAAATTCGCTTTAGCGTGAGGATATACGTCTTTGGCTAATAAAACCACCGATGAGGCGGATAATAAAAGGCAAGGCAAGACCGAAGTCATAATAAAAGCTTCATGGCGAAGTTGAATAAAAGATGGAGGTAAACCAAAGATAATAAGGCCCTTCCGTTAGGGGGCGTATAAAAGTCTTGGTAATAAGTCTCATGTTCAAAACCGTTATAAAACCGTGTTTATCGATCCTTCTTGTTGACTTAATTTTTTGACATCGTTGTCTATTAGGATGAATTATTAATTTAATGATTTTGGTTACACCGTTAAAACTCTATTTTTAGACTTAATCTCTATTCACGCATAAGTCAAAGATGTATCCTCGTGATCATTAAGACAAAATAAAATATAAGAGATACCAAGTAGGAATAAGGGAGTTTAGGTTCGTAATTAACACTCATGAGATATGATTGTGTTGCTAACTTATAATAACAATGATCTCGTTATACACTTAGCATGGAATTGGGTGAAAATCGAGGATGACGAAATTATTTCTAACGAAGCATTCACGTGTTCTTGTTCTATGATCCTAAAAGTCACTTAATCATGATGAAAATCATACATTATGTCTAAAACACGTGTAGTAGTTTATTTAAATTTATGTCCTCAATAAAAGTCATCATAAAATGAATTTTGGAAGTGCTATGATATCTTATTCTAGCATTGAGTGGGGACACGGCAATGGTTTAGTATGGGGGAGTGATGAGACTGCAATTATACATAGTCTCATCATCAAAATCGGGCTTAAAACGTTTAAAATATCATCAAAATACCTCTATATATGCTTGTATTTGTGTCTTGTGTATTTTAGGTACGGATATCATGAAATCAACAAATGATCACAAGAATTAAGCAATAACGAACACGGGAAACGAAGCAGCACAAAGAACCGGGCCCAAAATTGGAATTTACAAAATTGCCCTTGAAGTTTTGAAGATTGGCAAGAATAGTCCCTCAAATTTGGAAAACTTGGCAATTTATACCCTTGTAAAACTCATAAATTACATTGGGGTCCCTAAATTTCCAAGAATATACAAGAAAAGCCCTTGAAGATTGCATTTATTGCACTTTTGGTCCTTATTCAAGTTTATAAAATACTTGTGCCAAATTTGACAAGTTGGCAAAAGTTGTTACAAGTAATTTTGAAGTTGTTGGCTGTTATTTACAAACTGAAGGAGTGAAGAAACATAAGGGGGCAAAGCTGTTAAAAAGAAACCCAAACCCGGTCAACACCCACCCTAAGCCCAGTCAAACTACCATTTTAGCCCAACCAACACCCAAACCCGACCCATAAACTCACTTAACCAGTTTATATTTATAAACTAGGTCAAACCCCAGTCAAACCCTTACTTTCCCTCTTAAACACATTTTAAAACCCAAAACCTGATTAAAACACACACACTAACACACACTCAAGAACATAAACCCTAAATACCTAATTACACTAAATCAAAGGGGTTTTCCCCAATTTTCTCCAGATCCTAAATAAACCCCACCCTAATCACATCCCACTACCCAACAACCCATCACCTTCACCCATATGGCCCCCACACCCCTCCCCTGCTCCTCCATTTTGGGTAAAAAACAAATATTAACAGGAAATCAACGTCCCACATCACTTTCTTGCTCCCAAAGACCATTTCAACGTTCAAGATGAAAGATTCCACCTCAAAGATCACATGGCAATCCTTTGACCAAGAATTCAGTCAACAAAGAAAGGGCAAATGAGGAATTTCAGAGATTAGGGTTTTATGCATTCTAGTAGGTTCTGTAGGCTATTATATAAAGCCAGTAGTATTTTCTTTTTAGTCTTGTTCCAGATTTTGTATTCTTTAAATTTTAAGTAATGAAAATGAAAAAAGTTTGAGTTGCATAATCTGAGTTCCCATAATTCTATTTTTATTTCAGTATCATTTTGAAAGTATTTTTGGATGAAAAAGGTTTCACTTTTATCAAAAATAAGTTTCAAGAAAATTTGTTTGAAAAAGCTATTTTTTTATCAGCTTAAAGAGATAAGCTAGCTTAATCAATAAGCTAGACTTATACTGCTATAAGCTTGTTTACCCAGGTCACTCTCTTTTCTTTGTTTGATATCTTGGCAGGAACAAATCTTACATATTGAAGGTGGTGGCTGTTTTCTTTTGAAATCCATCAATCTCTCTACTCATACCAACAACCACTCCCTGAACTTGGTCAGCTCAAGCCCGGGCTTGATGGAAAAGGCAAAGCTGCCTTGGTGATCCCTGGATGTAGGGTCACAAGGTATAAAACTTTCTCTTCTATACTTGCTTGGAAAAGGTTTTTAGCTAGAGTGATTTTTAGGATTATGTTTGTGGATGATAGGGACAAGTGTTAGATATTGTATGTTGGATGATTTGAAACATGTTAGGAATGAATTGACTGGATTTGGTGTAGGTTATAATGCAAAATACTTGTTAAATTTCATTTTTCATTTTTAAAGGGGTGTTTGGATTTAAGTTTTAAAATTAGTTTGTAAGGTGCACTTGGTTTTAAATCTGCTTAGATTCATTCATTTCAGTAATTTCATGTTTATTCTGATTAGTGTGTTGTATTGGGTACTATTTGGTAAGTTTTGAATGCAAGTTTTGAATAAAACCTAGCTCAAAATCATTTAAACCATAACTGCTTGATTTTTGTAGAATTTTGGCCTTCAAATTTTGGTGCTTGATAGGATATAGGGTAGGTTAGGATTTGTATGTGCTTTGAGGGGGTTTGTGAGTGGATTGAGTGAGTTTTGGCCAACCAAAACTCACCCAATTGCCAAACACATCAGCAAACAAGCCAACAGCCCCCAGTCCTATATCAGTAACTGAGATTAGGGTTTTTCTGCTTGATTTTGCTTAATAGCTTATTGTTTTTATCTTTTTATTGACTCCCCACAACCCAACTGGTTGTGGGGGTGCCTTTGTTTGCCCATAAAACCAAGCAACAAGCAAGTTCTAGGCACAAAAGTGCCCAGACCCAAATTTTTGTGAAGGCAGTGGGAACTCACTTCCCACTGCTAGTGTAAACATTTCCCCTGCTTAGCTAAAAGACAGAAAGTGCATAAGTGTCACTATCAGCTTTTGACTTTTTTGTCTTTTGTGGTGAAAAATAGGTTTTAGGCTTTGATTCTTTTTTCATTATTTTTCTTATTTTAATTCTAATTTTTCTGTTTAATTAATTTCTAAGTTACTGTTCATTTGATAATTTTTAGGTTAAATAGCATTTTTAATTAACTTTTTCCAATCTATTTTTTGTCTTTTAGTGTGAAAAGTCCATATTTTTCAGTTTAAAATTTTTCATAGATTAAGAAAAATGTTTTAAGATTTTTGGTATAAAAAGTTTTCACTGTTCATCTTTTATTTATTTTTTAGAATTAATTTCAGTTAGTTAGGGTTTTAATTAAACTAGTTTTGTCTTTTAGTGGTAAAATTAATATTTTTCAATTTTTTTTCATTTTTCTACTGTTAATTAGAGTTATTTAGGATTTTTAAAATTGGTAAATTATTTTTAGCACTATTTATTTATTTTTTATAATTATTTTAGTTTTAAAATAGATTTTAGTGTTTTAAAAATAGGAAAATAGTAATTAAAATTTAGGAAAAATACTTGTTAGTTTATAAATAATATAAGTGAGTTATTTGTCTAGTAAAATAATATTTTGGGCTTTTTCTTAATTATATTTAATTTTTGGGCTTTAATTAGCATTAAAAATTGTATATTTAATTAATTAAAGGTTTTAAAATATTTTTATTGGATTTTCATCCATATTTATATTATTTTGAACTACTTTTTCATTTTTAATTTGTTTTTAACTTAAAAATTTTAAATTTTCACGTTTTACGTACTTACGTTCGCGTTTTACGTCATTCATCGTAGTTAACTGTAATCGTAGTTCGTCTCTAGTTTTCTTTCTTTTCTTATCCAAAAACGACACTACCCCAAACTTTTGATTATACTTATTGGCACATTAATCCACACACCTCCTCGAGAACGAACCCGCATTTGTTCGGTTTCGCGTCTTTCCTAAAACGTGATACTTAATACTTGCCCATTATACGCTCTTTTTCCTAAAAGACGTATTTCTACGAATATCAATGAGAAGGAGCAACTTATTGAAGTCCTTAAGAAACACAAGAAAGCCTTAGCATGGAAAATATCCGACATAAGGGGAATTGATCCACATTTTTGTACACACAAAATCCTTATGGAGGATGACTATAAACCCGCTATTCAAAGTCGAAGAAGAGTTAACCCAAAAATCCATGAGGTCATTAAGAAAAAAGTGATTAAACTCTTAGATGCGGGTATGATTTATCCCATTTCCGATTCTCCATGGGTTAGCCCGGTTCATTGTGTCCCAAAAAAGGGTGGAATCACCGTAGTGCCTAATGAGAACAATGAGCTTATTCCTACGAGACTTGTCACCGGTTGGAGAGTTTGTATTGATTATAGAAAACTCAATGAGGCGACTAGGAAAGACCATTTCCCATTACCTTTTATGGATCAAATGCTTGAACGCCTAGCGGGAAATGAGTACTATTGCTTTCTTGATGGTTTTTCGGGTTATTTCCAAATACCCATTGACCCTAAGGATCAAGAAAAGACCACATTCACTTGTCCCTACGGTACATTTGCTTACAAGAGGATGCCTTTTGGCTTATGTAATGCACCGGGGACGTTTCAAAGGTGCATGATGGCGATTTTCCATGACATGATAGAGCAAACTATGGAGGTTTTTATGGATGATTTTTCCGTCTTTGGAAATTTATTTACCTCATGTCTCACCAATCTAGAGAGAATGCTTAAGCGTTGTGAGGAAACACGATTAGTGCTTAATTGGGAGAAATGTCACTTTATGGTGAAAGAGGGAATTGTTTTAGGACAAAAAATATCCAACAAGGGATTAGAAGTGGATCGAGCTAAAATTGATGTGATTGCTAAGCTTCCCCCACCCACCTCGGTTAAAGGTGTGAGGAGTTTCTTAGGTCATGCGGGATTTTATAGGCGCTTTATACAAGATTTTTCTAAGATAGCTAGACCGATGACTCACCTCTTAGAAAAAGAGGCTGCTTTCATTTTTAACCAAGATTGTTTGGACTCTTTTGAGACTCTTAAGGAGAAATTGACTAAGGCTCCCGTTTTGGTTTCTCCAAATTGGGAATTACCTTTTGAGCTTATGTGTGACGCTAGTGATTATGCGGTGGGGGGCGTCTTAGGGCAAAGAGTTAATAAGCATTTTAAACCTATACACTATGCGAGTAAAACCATGACCGGTGCACAACTTCATTACACTACCACGGAAAAAGAGTTGCTTGATATAGTATATGCTTTTGAGAAATTTAGACCATACCTTGTGCTTTCCAAAACCATAGTGTATACGGATCATTCCGCTCTCAAGTATCTTATGACAAAACAAGATGCTAAGCCTAGGCTTTTGAGATGGGTTTTGTTGCTTCAAGAGTTTAAGATAGAAATTCGTGATAAGAAAGGGGCCGAGAATTTAGCAGCGGATCACTTGAGTAGACTTGAGCATCCTTTTCAAGGAGATTTGCCACATCAAGAAATCAATGAATCCTTTCCATTAGAGGAGCTCATGTCTATCTCTTCCCAAGAGGATGCCACTCCTTGGTTTGCGGATATCGCAAACTATCTTGTGGGCAATGTGCTTATTGAGGGTCTTACTTATCAACAAAAGAAGAAATTTCTTAAGGAAGTTAAGTACTACTTTTGGGATGATCCTTATCTTTTTAAGCAATGTGCGGACCAAATCATTAGACGGTGTGTAGATGGGCCCGAGGCATTTAAGATTTTAGAAGCGTGTCATAAAGGACCTACGGGTGGACATTTTGGGCCCAACTATACCGCCAAGAAAGTCTTTGATTCGGGTTACTATTGGCCTTCCATTTACAAAGATGCCCATGAAATGGTGAAATTTTGTGATGTGTGTCAAAGACAAGGAAAAATTACGCAACGTGATGAGATGCCACAAAATTTTATCCAAGAGTGTGAGATATTTGATGTGTGGGGCATAGATTTCATGGGACCTTTTCCATCCTCTAAGGGAAACAAGTATATACTTGTGGCGGTGGATTATGTGTCCAAATTGGTGGAGGCTAAAGCCTTACCTACCAATGATGCTAGAGTTGTTGTGAAGTTCTTAAAGCAATTGTTTGCTAGATTTGGTGTACCTCGGGCCATCATAAGTGATCGTGGTACGCACTTTTGTAATGATCAATTCACGAGAGTTATGAAGAAATATGGAGTTAATCATAGACTTTCTACCGCGTATCACCCTCAAACAAATGGTCAAACCAAGGTCACAAATCGTGGTTTAAAGATAATTTTAGAGAGAACGGTGGGAGAGCATCGAGCTTCTTGGTCGGATAAGCTTGATGATGCTTTGTGGGCGTTTAGGACGGCTTTTAAGACACCAATTGGTTGTACCCCTTATAGGCTTGTCTATGGAAAAGCGTGCCACCTCCCATTCGAGTTAGAACACAAGGCATCTTGGGCTCTCAAGTGGGCTAACTTTGATTTAAACCAAGCCGGTTCACATAGGAAATATCAACTCAATGAGATGGATGAATTGAGAGCCAATGCCTATGAAAATTCTTTGCTTTACAAGGAAAAGACTAAGAATTTGCATGATGCTAAGATCAAGAACCGTGAGTTCAAAGTTGGAGAGCCGGTTCTCCTCTTTAACTCAAGGTTGAAACTTTTTGCGGGCAAGCTTAAGTCGAGATGGTCCGGTCCATTCACTATTGCTCAAGTGTTTCCATATGGAACTTGAGTTGTCACAACCCGATGGTCCAAATTTTGAAGTGAATGGTCACCGTGTGAAGCATTATTTTGGGGAGGACATTTCCGTTGAAATGGTCCAAGAGATCCCCATTTTCCCCATGAATTAATTCATTGAGGGACGAGTCGAGCTAGAGACTCATTAACTCAAGCATCGTATAACTAGGTTTAGAGTGTTGTAGGATAGAAATAAAGGTATACACTTGGAGATAAGTGTAGGGGAGACCTTCTTTTGTCTTCATGATTGTTTGTAGGGTTGCTCACTCATTTCATGCTTTGGAAGCTTATGGAGGAGGCCCTTGTATCCGGTTCACTTCGTTACTATTGTGATCTTTCATTGACACCTTGTGCTTAAACATGATTTCACTAATAGTTGTCCTTTCCTTAACTTGGGTTAAGCAAAGTCTATTCATTGTCATAAGTGTAGGGGAAGTTTTTATACTTCCATGCTCTTAAACATTGAGGACAATGTTTAGCTTAAGTGTAGGGGGTCTTCTATCGAAGTGACCTTACCTAGAACTTGTCATTGTCTTTCATGATAATTGGGAAAATTAATTTTTCAAACATTTTTTAAATTTTTGATCTACTTTGGCCACCAAAAATATGCATTCATATTTTTTGCATTAATCATTTTTCATTTGCATGGTATATATTTCTTCTTTTATTTTCCATCAAAGATATTGAAAAAGGAAAAATATAATAAAAACATGGTTTAACAAATTTAGACTTCTTTGACATATTAGGCCCGCCATGGATATTTTGACTCAACCCGAGTTTGCTTATCTTAGCATTCTCTAGCTAGTATCCTTAACCATGTAGTCCTTCATTGGTCTATTAGGCTAAGCATCCACCAATCTCATTATTTAAGATTTTAAACTTGTGGAGAATGGGAAATGATAGAGTTGAAGCAAGTATAAAAGGGCTAGATAAACTTCGTGATAATTACTTGTGGCTAAACCCTTCTCTTCTTTACCTCTAATTTCTTCGCATGTATATATGTTAATAAATAATCAAGAACGGTTTTACTTGGTTTGTAATCTCTTATGCATTTTTGACTAATCATTCATGGTTGATATAAGTACGTCTTAAGATTCTAAGTTAGAACGTTTTATGTGTACTAGACTTATGTCATGCTCAATATTTAGCGGGTGTTTTTCCTTTTATTCTTTTCAAATTTCTTAGTGAGGAATAAAGAAAAATAAGAGCGGCTTATGAAAAAATGAGTGGCTAGAAAAAGAAAAAAAAGAAAAAGAAAAAGAAAAGAAAAAAAAATATATATATACAAGACTCCCAAGAGGGGCAGTGTGGTGTTAATTATAGTGACTATTGAGTTCCAATATTACCTTGACGGGTTGCGGGGATTCAATAGATTGCTCCAATCCAATATTACCTTGACGGGTTGCGGGGTTGAAGATCCAAAGTCTCAAAAAGATGGCGGATGTAAATTATTGCGTGAGTTTTATTTTCTTTCCTTAGCGAGTGTGTAGCTACTTATGAAAGCATGACATGAGGATTTTACACATAAGGCGAATGACTTATTACTCTTGAAACGGACTTATATTAGTTGTGAGTGGTTTTTCAAGTAATGGATGAGAGGATTACTTAGGATTAAAACCGTGCTTCCTTATTTTTGGATTTTACATTTCTTATACTTCACACTTGAATAATGACAAATTTGCCCACAAGCAATTTGTTCAAATAATAACCGGTTCCACATTTAATTTTCATGAATAAGTTGATGCACTTTTTACTTGTGAATACAATGATCCCATTTTTAAGCTTGGTATGGGGAAAGTGAAACTTGAGGGTGATAAATTTCCATGGTACCCAAGCCCTAATCAAAGTCATTGAATTCTTTATGAGTTATTTCCATCAAAACCATTTCAAAAAAAACCAAAAAGATATAGATAGAATTGCATTTTGTTCATTGCATTGTTAAAAATCAAAGTCATGCATCATTTAGTTTAGAGTAGTGTAGATGCATTACATATGGCCAAGGTGGATTAATTATGAGGAGAATGTAAATTTGTGCTTTAAAATATATAGCATTGCATGAGGACATGACAATGTTCAAGTGTAGGGGATTTGATATGAGTAAAAACTCATATCAATTTATCAACAAATCACCATAAAACACAATAAAAATACCTAAACTTTGTGCTATAAAGCGGAATTATGTGGTATGTTTTGTATTTGTGCTCAAATAGGTATGAAGGATACATTTTCAAGCAAACAAAGGAAAATCAAGCTTAATTTGATGAAAAAGACAAAAGAGGATCAAAAGTGACAAGACTTTGAAGACAAAGGACCTATCTTGACAAACTGCCAAAGATGAAGGACTAAAAGTGTAAATATGTAAAAGTCAAGATCAAAGTCAAATATGGACAACTCTCAAGTCAACTCAGTCAAAGGATCATATTTGTTCAAGAATGAAGTTTGAAGGACCAAATAAGTCAAAGAAATGAAGTTGCTAGCTTTAAAATACAATCTGCCAAAGTCAAGGGGTCATTTCTGCCAATTTTGGAAGGCTATGCAAGATCAATCCGTGTGAAAAGGCCAAGAAACAATGAGAATCAAGAGAAAAGGTGACACAGATTGCCACTTAACATGCATTTATTTCATTCAGCCGCCACTCATTTATTGGGCAAGATCTTAACAGTCAAAATGCACTATCCATTTCTAGACCAATCAGTGAACGCCAACCAATATTCAATATATCCAAAATGGATAGTGATCCGTGTGCACTTCTTTCAGCCAATAACATCTTGCCACGTGTCATCTTCAACAAAACACATTGCCAGGATCGATTTCGAGCTAGAATGGATTTCAAGAAAAGTTATAAACATCAAACCTGCTTATTTTTTAAGGACGAATCCATTGGTCATAACCAATTAAGATGAAATCAACTCAATTGAAAAACCCCAATTCAGTTCTTCATCAACAAAAATCAGTTAAGCTCAATTGGACACGTGGAAGCCTGGGATTGGTTCCAACACGTCACCAACCCCAACTGCTTTACTTCTCAAGTCTATAAATACCCTAGATAGTCCTCATTTTTAGTTGTTGTAGAAAAAGTGTGAAAACACACACACTTTTATGTTCTTTCACCATTTTCTAGTTCTTAGCTCAACAACTCAAGAGTCTGGCACACTCTTGAGTTTGTTAGTTAGTTTGTAACCAATTAACAGCTTTGTAACAACTTTTCATTCAATAAAAATTCAAATTTCACTTTCCCGCCAATTCTCCTTACCTTCTATACTGTTCATTCCTTGCACCATTGTTACTGTGTTGCTGTTATGAGTTTGTTATGATCATTCCTAGATCATAATAAGCTTTGATTGAAGATTGTAGCTGATTTGATCATCCATTTCCAGTTCATAGAAGTTTTTGATGAATTCAGCCATTATGATGATTCCTGTTGATTGTTACTGATTGATTTGATTGTTGATAGGGTTATCTAGTGCTAAGGTGATGGTTAGCACTAGAATAGAGAGCTCAGCGCTCCTCTACTCCCCAAAGGAGGCCTTTGCATAAGGTTTTGATTTTCTTGTTTTTGGTTCCTCTTAACAGTCAAATGCCTACTGAATTCTAGTTAATTTTGTTTGTTGCATGATAAAAGCTGATTAGCCTGTTCTTGATTTGATTCTAGAGTTTGTTAGCTTACTTGTAGCTTAAGTCTGCTTATTAGCTTTGTTCTTATCCTGTTTTCAGCTTATTTCAGTAACTTTGGCTTTGTTATACATTTTGTGTTCTAGTTGTGATCATAGTTTGAAACTAGTTCTCATAAACTTCATTTTGGTCACCAAACTTAGGCTGTAAAGTTCTTGTCTCAGTTAAATCATTTGATCAATTAGTCTTTACAAAAACTTCAAAAAGATCAGCAAAGGAGTGTTTGGCATTAGCTTGTGTTGGATTTTCAATTGTTGATTTTTGACAAACTAGTGTTCATTTTCAGTTAATAAGTGATAACTAATAGTTTTGAGTCATTTTCAAGTCAACATTAAGGTCAAAGAGGCAAATGGCAGTTTAAATGTGTGGGTCATTTTCAGTCAAATTTTGTTCATAAAAGTTACCAAACTGATTTGCTCACCATTCATTTGTTTCTTCATAAAATTTCATCAAACCAGTTTTCAAATCTCACTCAATATATGAAGATTCAGATTCTATAGGGATTTTGTACAGTTTCTAGTATTCAGCAAGATATAAGCAAAAGTCTAAACCAATAAGCAAATGCATGTTTCTGTAAAGTGTAAACTGATTTTTCATATCTCATTATCCTATTCATAAACTGGTCCTTTTTCTTTTACAAATTCATTTAGAAAGTGCTCATGTTTGATTTTTGAGAATTTGAGCTTATTGAAAAAGTTTGGTCAACGCTGGTCAACATAAGCACTACTTTTAGCTTATTTCAAATTCTGGGCTTATTACTGGATGCTTTTGAACAAGATTTGATTTCCCATTCATATTTTGAGCTTATTAATCAGTTTCATTAATAAAATTCAGTTGTGCAAGTCTAGTTTCTCTTGTAGCTTATTGTGTGCTTATTGGAAATTGCTTATCAGAGTTTTAGCCATTGTTAGCTTATTTCCTTTTACAGGTCTAGCTTATTTTTTATTTTAAGCATTTTGCAAGTGGTTTGGTTGATTTTTGTTGAGAAATAAGCTCAAACGAGCTTATTTGTGTTTGAAACCCGTTTTTAGTTAAAACTTTACAAAAATTGCTTTTAGGTCCTTAATGTTTTAACCTGTTTGTAATGATGGCTAAACTTGCATTTTTTTTAGGGTTTGCTTAAATCAGGTCCTTAAACTTTGAAATTTGTTAATATTCAGTTAGTAAGTTTCGAGTTTGTTGAGGATTGGTTAGTTGTTTGCATAGTTTTCAATTTCAGTCCTCATAGTTTACTGATTTTACACTTTCAGTCCTTGTACTTGTTAATTTTACATTTTTAGCATTTAGATTTCATAGAATTTACATTTTCAGTCCTTTTAGTTTGTAAAATTTACATTTTGAATTTTAATTGAATAAATTCTTGGTATTTGCACTATGTTTTACATATAAGTAGACGATATTTTTCAGTTTTGCTAGGAATTGTTTGAATTAGCAAATAGAATATCCAAAAAATATTAACAACCAAAAACAGTTAAAAACCCGATATTGTTAGGACTTTCAATTTGTTGAGAACTGAGAAAAACAAACTTAACTATACACATTTTACTCACTAACTCCATCATCCTGATCCTGGTTCTTATCTTCACTGGCTCAGATCCGCTACAGTAGTGAAGAAGTCTCTGTGGACTTCTAAGAACATCTTGAGGATGACTCGGTAAACTGTCATGAGTTTACCGACCTATATAATACTTAGGGTATATTTCATTCAAATCAGTACATGGACAATTTAGGCTCAAAATTGGCCCAACAATCTCCCCCTATTTGAATAGAAATATAGCCTAAGTCTTTTAGTAGTAAGTGAGCATAACGGCTTTTTCTTACATACTAAGATACAACAAAGTGACATAATAAATATAACAATCTTCTGATCCTTTGTTGTTGAAAAAGTGTAACAATGTTCAGCCCAGATCTTCATCTTCATGACTGTGTCATCTCTGATGAACATCTTCAGCTACTCAGATTATCTTGGTGTTTCAGAGAATTGCTTCAAACAGTGGTGATCAGACACGGCATGAACTTTACTCCAAACTACTAAGTACCCAAGTATACCATCGAATCCCAGAACACTAGTTCACTACATCTGATGTTAATCATCAGCTATGCACAACTCTTTTACCCGAAACCAACTTCTTCCATTCAATAAAACCTCATACGTGTTCAAGCACACTACCAATACCAGCTTCATCGTTACTTTCTTCAAACATTCATCAGATACCCGTCGATACCTATTTAAAGAATGTGATGGATTTTTTAGTGATGCTCTTGGATAAAATTTGATTTTATGGTATGTGATTGGTTTTGTTGTTTTGGTGTGGTTTGAGAGGTTGTATGGTAGTAATGGGGTGGTTGTGTTATATGGTATGGTGAGGGTATCTCTGAGGTACAATCATCAGGGATGTGTCTTCATCAGGGAGTGTGTCTTTTTTCTCCCCCTCAAAAAATGCTTCCCAATAAGTGATTTTTGAAACCATTACATACTCCTGTTATTCACCATTTCAGGGATTGAATCCCTTTATCGAATTGGTTTGATACTAAGGTTTGAACCTTAGATTTTTTAGGGTGTTTGAATACCCTTGTGTGGTCTTTGGTTGAAGCCCAGAGACTTAACCAACTTAGTTGGTTCTATAGTTTTTGGCAAACTATCAGCCATCAACGGATTTTATGGTTCTTTACCGGTTAGCCGTTTAACTCCGAAATAGCCAATTCTTTCTTGTTGTGAATTGATGACCATTTATGGTGTGGTGGTGAAACCGACACTTGGTGAACTTTCAACCTTTGGCTATCCCATTCAAGGATCTGTGATGCTTTAGCCTTAAGGCAAGGAGATTCTTCATATCTGTTCCGACTTTACTCGGATTGGCTTTAGGTTTATAACTTAAGAGCTGATGTTGTAAAACTTCTGACTTTTAACATTTTAAAATCTCTTAACCTTTGAAATCCTTTTTGATAAAAAGTTTAAGAATGAAAAATAAGTCTTTGAAATATTTTAGCAACAAATGAGTACCCGAGGTCCCAGAGGTGACCTCTGATGGTGCGAGCTCTAATGGCTACCTCTGATGGGTGTGAGCTCTGATGGTTACACCTCTAATGGTGTAAACTCTGATGAGGACCTCTGGTGGGTGAAGTACTAACCAAGTACTAACCTCCGATGGTGGGAAAGAGAAGAGGTTCTGATTGTTGTTTAGGACCGCTGGAGGTATGAAAGTAGTACTTACTGGATCTCCCCTATTTGGATATACAAATAGCTCATATGTCGTCTCCTTTCTTTGCCTTGGTTTTAGGTAATAACATGTACCTGATTGACCAAGTCCTGAATGAAGCTTCAAGCTATGTGAAGATGACATGATTCATTAATGGACTTTGTTTACAGTAAGTATCTTCTATCTTTATCTTAGTGTGAGGAAATAATTCCTGAGTGACCCAGTCCTTCATATGTTTAAGGCTCTGAAGATAGCATATTGAGTGTCTTGCACTCGATCCTTTGTTGGTATGTGCCTAGTAGTAGTACTTGGTGTGGCTCTCCAAGGGTGTTCAACTACTAACTTCATATGGAAGGTGAGAAAAATTTCTGTTTTGGGTTTTGGTTTTGGTATAGTGAGGGTATTGGTGTTGTATAGGGTTTTGGCGTCAGGTTGTATTGTCATACAAGAATAACGATCAAGAGTAGAAGTATAAGTGTACGTGTACCTGATGATGATCGTGTACCTGATGATCATCGATGAGTGTGTAAACACTTTGATAAGTGTGTTCTCTCCCCCTCAAAAGTTGTTGTATAAGCAGCTTTTGCATAAATACACACTTTGTTCATCAATCATTTTCAGACCCCTGAGTTCCATCAATTGTGCTACAGAACATTCAATCAACTAACCTTTCATTACAACCGATCTGAAATCTTGTGGCTGCGATCTTTGGGTAGTGTCGTGATTAAGGTCTTAAGTGATTCTGATTTGATGGGAGTCGAGAGTCGGACCTCTGATGGTCCAGACCTGCTGGTGGTTCAGACATGCTGGTGGTTCAGAACTCTGGTGGTTCAGATCTCTAGAGGTTCAGAACTACTATTGGTTCAGAACTGTGGTGGTTCAAAACTCTGGTGGTTCAGAACTCTGGTGGTTCATTCTGCTGAGGGGTCGCCAGCGACAAGGGTCACTGGTCTGGGGTTCAAGTCAGCGAAGGTATCAACGACCACTGGGGGTTCAACTTACTGATAAGAGTTTGTTGATGGGGGGTTCAGTTGCTGAAGGGAGTTCGCTGATGGGGGGGTCAGCTGTTGAAGGGAGTTCGTTGATGGGGGTTCAACAACATAGGTCCAGGTACAGAGACCAAGTCCAGCTCAGCGACCTGGCAGTCCAGCGACCTAGTCCAGTTCAGCGACCTGTATAAAACATGGGGTTTATAACTCTGAGGGTTCGTTCAGTGGTCAGATATTCAGCCGTGTCTACACATGAATGACACTTCATCCCAGTTATTCACCATGTCATTGTCTGATGACCAAATAACCTGCATGCTCAAACTGATAGCAACCTTCAGACCCATTACATTTTCATGCCAACTCTAATTCATCGAGGCATAATACTGACAAGATCATAACAAACAACATCTATTCTTCACTGATGTCTATAATCGACAACCACTTTGGAGCCATTTGGTCAACTCCTTCAAGCCTGGTGAGTCTCGACATGCTGGTTCTGAGGCTTGGGTTTCAACTAGTATATTGGGTGTAACCTTGGTTCAGCGACATCCAAGGGTCATTGGCAGCGAAAGGTCCAGGTGCTTTTGGTTTAAAACAAATTCCACTGATCTTAAACGTCAGATCCCACACCCATTTTCCAGAATGAGACAACCACAGGAACAATCGTGAAAGATCCAAGTATCACCCGACAATTCCAACAACATTTTTTGCTTCATGAATCTACATCCAACAAACCACCACTTAATCTCCATAAATCGTTTCCCGAATCATCTAACCACAAATACCCATCAATAAATAATAAGTGTGAAAACACTTATCCTTTTACCACTTGTTTCCAATAATAACAAGACCAAAACGTGTGATTTATGTGGTAAAAGTTGGAATTATGCGTGGTTTGTGTTTTTATTGTGTTTTAGGACCAAAAGATTAAAAAGGAAGAAAACACGGTCTTTCACGGGCTTTTATCGAAGAAAACGGGAAAAGACGAAGTCAAAAGATCAAGAGTGCAAAAAGAACGGGAGTCCAAGACCTATTCTAAAGATTTATCGAAGAACAAGTCTAAAGACGAAAGTTAATGAAGTCGAAGAACTCGAGTCTAAATAAATAAAGAAATGTTAAGACGAGTTTAATTAATCCCGAGACGACATCGAGAAAGACAAATGAATTAAATCAAGTCGAGAAGAAAAGAAAGAAGGAAGCACCACACATGCACTTCCCACTTCCCTATAAATACCCTCCTAATCACAGTAGGAGGGGGTTAGCTAGTTTTTATTTTTCAAGTTTTCTTTCTAGTTTTTAGAGAGAGAAAGTTCTAAACTTTCTCTTACTAATTTTTTCTTTGTTTTCATCTCTTAAATTTAAGCTTTCTCTAATCTTTGTATTTTGGATTCCATTAATCAATTTCAAGTTAAGCTTTGTGTTCTTTAATCTCCTTCTACATTTCTTGGTTACTTTATCTTTGATCCGAATTACATACTTCATTCGTATGACTTGATGTTTTCGTGATTAAAGGATTGATCTTATTTGTTCCTACATAAGCTCCTACGTATAAGCTATAAGCTCGTAATGCTTATTGGCTTATTACATGTTTTGGTTTATTGATTTTTGGATTTCACCAAGGTCTTAGTCATTTTAAAAGTCATTCCATAAAGTTTGTAATCTTTTACGTTTTAGAAGTTATCAAATTTAAGCTTTTTGAATTGTTTAAGGTTCGGTAGAATAGCTTATTGTATCAGCTTATTGAGTTTTGAAACTTGCCACCAATTTCGGATTAAGTTACCCTCCATCGCAATTTTGGGGTTTTTGCACATTCCGACGGGTGTAATAGTTTTGATCGCAATAACCCATCAGGGTTTTACTTTGCGATCAGGTTGGCATTTCCCCCTTATTCCGATCTGGATTGCGATCGCTCATTGCGATCGCATATTCCGACGGGATCAAGGTCTTTGCTAAGACGAAGTGCTGCTCATTTCTCGACAGCGACATTGCGATAGAAGCACATTGCGATAGGGGTGTTTTAGTCATTCCGATCTAAGACATTGCGATAAGAGGACATTCCGACGATCAACATTGCGATAGACTTTGTGTAGTGTCATTCCGACGGGTAGTAAGTTTGACATTCCAATGGATTTCCAATTGCCATATTCCGATGGCTGTGATTTTGGTGTATTCCGATGGACATGAATTGCTTTATTCCGATCAACTAAGATAATAAGTTTTAAAGTTTTTCAAAGTTTTAAGTTTTAAGTATTTTCCTAATTATCTTTTAGTTTAGTTTTGTCAAAGCTTCTACTTTACTCATCGACATTTTCACACTTGCTTTTAAATTAGATAACCAAACCAAACCAAATCATCTTGTTCACCAAAAGACAATTGAGTTGCACTTTAGATCGGTAATCAATTCGAAAAGATCGGTTCAACGAACTTTCATACTTGGTTGCAAAATCCGAGTATTAAATGGCGCCGCTGCCGGCTCTTTTCGTTACGATTAAGGGTTTTTAGTGAGAGACGCATTGAATTTTGGGATCCGTTCTTTGAGCGTTACTTTCCTTGCTTTAAAAATTTTCAAAAATCTTAAAAAAAATATAAAATTCTTCAAAAATACAAAAACATTAAAAAATCATAAAAAGCAATTCTTTTCTAAAGGTTTGCACCAAAAAGATTATATAGATATTCTCTGTGTATATTTTTCTTCTGAAGGTGTATGCGTACTAGATCTTCGAACTATTCTGAGCCCGAGACTCGTGAAGATCTAGATATGGCTGGTGTTAATAACAACAATAACAACCCACCTCAACCCAATTTGAATAATAATAACAACAACAACAATCTCCTCCTACCTGATTTACGGACAATGGAGGAATTGTGTCAACCCACCATGAACGGACGCGGAGGCCCGATTGCGCCAATGCACGTCACGGCTCAGGAGTTTTCGTTGAAGCATCACATGATCCAACAAGTGCAAACTAACCCATTTCGCGGAATTCCGGATGATGATGCCAACAAACACCTCGACAAATTCATTACCATAACCCAAAGCATGAAGTGCCCCGGAGTTTCTATGGATGACCTTCGCCTTCAACTTTTTCCCCACTCGCTTTCTCACCATGCCGAAAAATGGTTTGACCGTCTTCCTAAGAATTCTATTCATACTTGAAATGACATGACTCAACGCTTTTTGTCGCGCTACTTCCCTCCATCTATGGTCACAAGCCTTCGTAACCAAATCAGTGGATTCATGCAAGACAATGATGAATCACTCTTCGATGCTTGGGAATGATACAATGATTTGATCGACCGCTATCCAAATCACAATATGCTCCCCGTCACTCTCATTGATACCTTCTACAATGGTCTCACTTTTCGTGATCGTGACACGATCAATGCCGCCGCCGGTGGTACTTTTATGAAAAGGAGACCGGAGGAGTGTAGAGAGTTGATTGAAAACATGACTACTCACCACAAGAATTGGGTTTCATCCGCATCCTCAAGATCTAACTCGAGAGTCAATGTTTCTTCTACTACTTCCAATCCTGAGATGACTGAAATTTCTCGACAACTCGCTGAGATGAACAAGAATTTCATGGCCATAGCCACAAACCACTTTCAACAAGCTAAAGCCGTTGCTATTTCTTGTGACACATGTGGTGGTCCTCATTCTTATAATGATTGTCCTTCTACCCAAGGCAATTTTTCTGAAAACGTTAACGCAGCTTATGGTACTTATCCCACGGGAGGCTATCAAGCTCGCCCTCAAGGGGACCGTAGCTTGCTCAGTTATCGTTCAAACAATTATCTTGCTCCACCTGGTTTCCCTCCTGCCAACCAAAACCAACAACAAAGCTATAACCGAAACAACCAATCCCAACCTCGTGCTAACAATCAATATCAAGCCCAAAGAAACCCATACCCAACTCAAGGAAATTCTCAAGCTTATCAAGCTCCACCTCTCAATCAACCGATGGCAGTGAATCAAGACGTCGAGACGTTCATGAAGACTAATCGGGAGCTGGTGACGAATCTTCAGAGTCAAGTCATCAACTTGAAGGGCGAAATGACGAAACAAGGGAATGATATTCGAGCCGAGCTAAGGAATGATATGGAAAAACAGAGCAATGAGATCCGTGCCGACATCAGAGATTCTTTCAGCACTCACGCGCTTAACATTCGTGATATGATTGGTTCGCTCATCCAAGGTAATCAACCCTCTTCTTCGGGTACTCTTCCGAGTAACACCGTTGCGAATCCAAGAGGGGAGATGAAAGCAATCACCACTCGTAGTGGAAAAGATTATATGGAACCCGAGCTTCCTACACCTCCACCCGTGATTGTGAACAAGGAAAACGAGCAACTTTCCTCACCTCCTTCACCTTTTATCCCCATTTCCCCACCACCCGTGGTTGTGAGTGATCCTATTCCCCTAAAGCCTTCTTCTTCATCCAATATACCTTATCCTTCAAGGTTGAGGAAAGAGAAGCAAAAGAGCAAGGATGATATTCAGGTTTCAAACTTTCTAAAAATGTTTAAACAATTGAATTTTAACATCTCCTTTGCCGAGGCTCTCGCTCACATGCCTAAATACGCTAAGATGTTTAAAGATCTTCTAAGTGATAAGGAAAAGCTTCTTGACATCGCTCAGACCCAACTGAATGAGAATTGCTCCGCCGTTCTCTTAAGGAAATTGCCCACCAAACTTGGTGATCCGGGTCGCTTCTTGATTCCTTGCAACTTCCCGGGAGTAGAGAATTGCATGGCCCTAGTTGATCTAGGTGCCAGTATAAACTTAATGCCTTTAAGTGTTTGGAAGCAATTATCTCTCCCCGAGCTAGTCCCCACCAAAATGACTTTGGAATTAGCCAACCGTACGGTTGCTTATCCAGTAGGGATAGCCGAAGATGTCTTTGTTGGCGTCGACAAATTCACCTTCCCGACGGATTTTGTTGTCGTTGACTACGAGATGGATCCTCGTGTTCCATTAATCGTTGGACGTCCCTTCCTGAGGACCGGTCACACTCTCATTGATGTAGCCGCGGGCGAAATAATCATGAGAGTTGGTGACGACAAAATTGTCTTCAACATGGGTAAGATTTCTAAGCAACCTTATTCGTATGAGAGTGTTAATGCTATTGATGTTCTCGATGAGGCTTGTGAAGAACATTTTCATGATGCTTGCAAAAGTACTCTTTCTTCTCTACCCAATGTTGAGACCGTTGCCTCAATAGCTCCAGCATTGACTCCTTTTAGAGAAAGTGACTTGGATGATTTCGAAGCGAGCTTGGGTCCTCTTGATATTAAGTATGATAATTTGTCCACCAATTGGGATGAAGACATTCGTACTATTGAGAGACTTCTCAATGAAGACCCGTTTTCTCCTCCTTCTCCTAAAGAGGTGACTAATGATGATCCATCGTTAGTTTCACCATCTATTGAGGATTCTCCCACTCTTGAGCTTAAGAACCTACCTCCTCATCTTGAGTACGTTTTCCTTGAAGACGATGAGAAGTTATCGGTCATCATCGTGAAGGACCTGCAAGAAGAAGAAAAAGCCCAACTTGTCGCTGTGTTTAAGAAGCATAAATGAGCTATCGCTTGGAAAATCTCCGACATTCGCGGAATTGATCCTCACTTTTGCACACATAAAATTCTCATGGAGGACGACTTTAAGCCCACAATTCAAAGCCAACGAAGGGTGAATCCTAAAATCCATGAAGTCATCAAACAAGAGGTTATCAAACTTCTTGATGCGGGTATGATTTACCCTATTTCGGATTCACCATGGGTTAGTCCAGTCCATTGTGTGCCTAAGAAAGGTAGAATCACCGTTGTGCCCAATGCCAACAACGAGTTAATTCCTACCCGTCTCGTTACTGGGTGGAGAGTTTGTATAGACTACCGCAAACTCAATGATGCCACGAGAAAGGATCATTTCCCTCTACCTTTTATGGACCAAATGCTTGAACGTTTAGTGGGTAATGAATATTACTGCTTTCTTGATGGTTTCTCGGGTTATTTCCAAATACCCATCGATCCCCAAGATCAAGAGAAGACAACATTCACTTGTCCCTATGGCACATTTGCTTACAAACGAATGCCTTTTGGCTTATGCAATGCCCCCGGGACTTTCCAAAGGTGCATGTTGGCTATCTTCCATGACATGGTTGAGCAAACCATGGAAGTCTTCATGGATGATTTCTCGGTCTTCGGGGATTCCTTCTCTTCTTGCCTTGCCAATTTGGAACGTATGCTTAAGCGGTGCGAAGACACTCGCCTTGTTCTGAATTGGGAAAAATGCCATTTTATGGTAAAAGAAGGCATTGTTCTAGGACACAAAATCTCTAAAGCCGGTCTTGAAGTCGACCGTGCTAAAGTAGATGTCATAGCCAAATTACCTCCACCTTCAACAGTGAAGGGTGTGAGAAGTTTTCTGGGTCATGCGGGCTTCTATCGTCGATTCATTCAGGATTTCTCTAAAATCGCTCGCCCGATGACCCACCTCTTGGAAAAAGATACTCATATTATCTTTTCTAAAGAGTGTCTCGAAGCCTTCAATCTTCTTAAGGATAAGCTAACTAAGGCACCGGTCTTGGTTACCCCTAATTGGGAGCTGCCTTTTGAATTGATGTGCGATGCTAGCGACTTTGCTATTGGTGCGGTTTTGGGCCAAAGAGTGAATAAACACTTCCAACCAATCCACTATGCTAGCAAAACAATGACAGGGGCTCAATTGCATTATACGACAACCGAAAAAGAGCTTTTAGCTGTTGTCTATGCTTTTGAAAAATTTCGCCCCTATCTTGTTTTATCCCCCACCATCGTATACACGGACCATTCCGCGTTGAAGTACTTGATGACTAAGCATGATTCTAAGCCAAGACTTCTTCGCTGGGTTTTACTCCTTCAAGAATTCAACATTGAAATTCGTGACAAGAAGGGAGCCGAAAACTTGGCCGCGGATCATCTGAGTCGACTTGAGGATCCATACCAAGGGGATCATCCGAACAAAGAGATCAATGACTCTTTCCCCCTTGAGACCTTAATGTCTATAAATCTCAATCTTGATGACACCCCGTGGTTTGCGGACATTGCAAACTACTTAGCGGGTGGTATTCTCATCAAAGGGTTAACATCCCAACAAAAAAAGAAGTTCTTGAATGATGTTAAGACTTACTTTTGGGATGACCCTTATCTATTCAAACAATTTGCTGATCTGATCATTCGTCGTTATGTTGACGGACCGACAGCTTTTGACATTCTCCAAGCTTGCCACAAAGGACCCACCGGTGGTCATTTTGGTCCCAACTACACCGCTAAAAAAGTGTTTGATTCTGGATTCTATTGGCCCACCATTTATCGTGACGCTCACGAAATGGTTAAGCATTGTGATGCTTGCCAACGCCAAGGCAAGATTACACATAAAGATGAGATGCCTCAAAATTTCATACAGGAATGTGAAATCTTTGACGTATAGGGCATCGACTTTATGGGGCCATTCCCATCCTCCAAAGGGAACAAGTACATCCTCGTCGCCGTTGACTACGTTTCTAAATGGGTTGAAGCCAAGGCTCTCCCTACGAACAATGCAAGGGTGGTTGTGAACTTTTTGAATCAGCTTTTCGCTCGATTCGGCGTTCCTCGTGCTATTATCAGTGACCGCGGGACTCATTTTTGCAACGATCAATTTGCAAGAGTCATGGCTAAGTATGGTGTCAATCACCGTCTTTCCACCGCCTATCATCCCCAAACCAATGGGCAAGCCGAGATATCCAACCGTGGATTGAAGCGAATTTTGGAGCGTACTGTGGGAGAGCATCGCGCCGCGTGGGCCGATAAGTTAGATGATGCTCTGTGGGCTTTCCGTACTGCTTATAAGACCCCGATCGGTTGTACACCTTATCGTCTTGTGTACGGAAAAGCATGCCACCTTCCCATCGAGCTGGAACATAAGGCGCATTGGGCCTTGAAGTGGGCTAACTTCGACATCAACAAAGCCGGTGATCATCGCAAGATTCAACTCAACGAGCTCAACGAACTGAGGAATGAAGCTTATGAGAACTCGCTGATCTACAAGGAGAAGACGAAGATCATTCATGACGTAAAAATCAAGAACCGAGAGTTCCACGTTGGTGATCAAGTCTTACTTTTTAACTCTCGGTTGAGGATCTTCTCTGGCAAGTTGAAGAGCCGCTGGTCTGGTCCATTCACCGTCGCCAAAGTCTTTCCATATGGGACCATTGAGCTTTCTCAGCCGAATGGGCCCAATTTCAAGGTGAATGGCCAGCGGTTGAAGCTGTACTTTGGTGAGGACATCTCTCATGAGATGATTCCATCCCTCACCACGTTCCCCAT
This sequence comes from Glebionis coronaria, assembly GCA_025667525.1. Lineage (NCBI taxonomy): Eukaryota > Viridiplantae > Streptophyta > Magnoliopsida > Asterales > Asteraceae > Glebionis > Glebionis coronaria. Next base: position 509,352,201 of record CM046879.1, on the reverse strand, counting down.
GAACTAAATTGGGTCGAGTCAGGCTCGTGACTCGGTGAACAAAAACAAGCGCTTCTCGGGAGGCAACCCGTGATCTATCCTTTACTGCTTTCATAATAAGTGTAGGGGGAGCCCCGTATGTGTTTGTTGTCTTGTTTCTTGTGCTGTGCAGGGATTAAAGCTTCAAAGATCCACCTTGATGACTTTTGACGAACCGTGATACCGTGTTCCCATCTTCCCGGTTCTATCCTAAACTCTTGTGATTCAATATTTCATATTTTAAATATGTTCACATTGAATTCACTTTAGTTGTCCTTTCCTTAGCAAGATTTAAACAAAGTGCACAATGTCATAAGTGTAGGGGAGTTTACTCCCACATGCTTAAACATTGAGGACAATGTTTATCTCAAGTGTAGGGGGGCTTCTATCGAAGTAAGTGGTCTTTTCCATGAATTTGTCCTCATTTTAACCGGAAAATTTGATTTTTCGATATTTTTCAAAATTTTCAATCTATTTTGGCCTAGTTGTATAGTTGTCTTTGCCTTTGTTATGATTATTTTCTTTCCATTACTAGAATAATTCTTCAATAAAGTGGTTTTAGATTTTTCATAGTCGTGAACATTTTGACTCAACCCGAGTTTACTTATCTAAGTTTACTCTAGCTAGTATCCTTAACATGTTTAAGTCAAGTTTTGCTAGGCTTTTATATAGGGAGCTATAAAACGCGAAAGTCTTAACTCTCACGGGTTAAGAACAAGAACTTTTCGCAAGTTCCTATAATTGATCCTAGAGAGTTGTTTATCAAGGGAACTTTAAAATACGAATTCTAAACTTGAAAAAGTCTAAGAGTTTGCAAGATCCTATAGATGACTCGAAAACCCATAACTTTGATTTAATAGGCTAAGCATCCACGAGTATCATTCCTTGAGATTTTAAACTGTGGAGAACGAGAGATGATAGAGTCAATTATAAGTTCGGTATTCTTTCGTGAATTTATGTGAGTTAATTATAAGCCTATTCTCCCTTCGCTTGTTAATAAATTTATCTGCAATAAATAAGGTTGTACGATTTAAAAGGTTACTTAGCTTCTAGCCCCAGATCGTTTAAAAGTTGCTCGGTACGGATTAGAGTTCATAGCCAAGGCATAACTTATTGAAGCGGGATGTGAAGATTGGCAAGTCCGAAAAGGCCCTAACAAGGCATGAGGGCTACAGTTTGTTGCTAAAGATCCAAAAGTGATGTGAAGAATCATTTATCGAAAATCAATATGAAGGATCGAGACTCACGACGAAAAGCAAATACTCCCCAAAAGATTATGGAGAAGTCTATCCAAAAAGACCCTAACAAGGTATGAGGATAAATAGATCCAAGTCCTAAAAGGAGGCGGATCGTTGTATATCAAAGTCCAAAATAAAGATTGGAGAAAAATGAAGAAGTCGTGGTCCGAATATGAAGAATCTCTCAAAAAGTTCAAGTGAAGAAATCCCTAGTATGAAGAGAAGACCATTATTTCAAGAACGTCTCTCAAAGATTCGAAGTATGAAGTCGCTGCCAAATATCGGTCCGAGAAAGGTCTCAAATCGTGAAGTGAGTTATGCCAAGATATGAACTTTATGAGGTCCCGAGAAGCAGTTTTAAAAGATTTGGTCCTTTAGCTAACTATTGATTAAATCGTGCACTTTATTTTCGGCCTAAATAACTATCGAAATAAGTCAAACAATGTATCCTCGTGATCATTCAAGAAAAAAAAATATAAGAGATACACCTAGGAATAAGGGAGTCTAAGTGAATAATTGGCCCACATGAGTTCGTGATAGTGTGCTAACTTATAATAACAATGATCTCGTTTTTAAGCTTGGTATGGGGAACGTGAAACTTGAGGATGATAAACGTTCATGGCAGCCAAAACCCAACGTAAGTTTTTAATTTCTTTACTTGTTCTATCTTTTTATGTTCAGTATTTAATAAAGGCCAAGGTGGATTATTTATGATAGAAAATGTAAACCGTGCTTTAAAATTAATGCATTGCATGAGGGCATTGCAATGGTCAAGTGTAGGGGATTTAATAAGTGTGAAAACACTTATCCTTTTACCACTTATTTCCAATAATAACAAGACCAAAACGTGTGATTTATGTCGTAAAAGTCGGAATTATGCGTGGTTTGTGTTTTTATTGTGTTTTAGGACCAAAAGATTAAAAAGGAAGAAAACACGGTCTTTCACGGGCTTTTATCGAAGAAAACGGGAAAAGACGAAGTCAAAAGATCAAGAGTGCAAAAAGAACGGGAGTCCAAGACCTATTCTAAAGATTTATCGAAGAACAAGTCTAAAGACGGAAGTTAATGAAGTCGAAGAACTCGAGTCTAAATAAATAAAGAAATGTTAAGACGAGTTTAATTAATCCCGAGACGACATCGAGAAAGACAAATGAATTAAATCAAGTCGAGAAGAAAAGAAAGAAGGAAGCACCACACATGCACTTCCCACTTCCCTATAAATACCCTCCTAATCACATTAGGAGGGGGTTAGCTAGTTTTTATTTTTCAAGTTTTCTTTCTAGTTTTTAGAGAGAGAAAGTTCTAAACTTTCTCTCACTAAGTTTTTCTTTGTTTTCATCTCTTAAATTTAAGCTTTCTCTAATCTTTGTATTTTGGATTCCATTAATCAATTTCAAGTTAAGCTTTGTGTTCTTTAATCTCCTTCTACATTTCTTGGTTACTTTATCTTTGATCCGATCTACATACTTCATTCGTATGTCTTGATGTTTTCGTGATTAAAGGATTGATCTTCTTTGTTCCTACATAAGCTCCTACGTATAAGCTATAAGCTCGTAATGCTTATTGGCTTATTACATGTTTTGGTTTATTGATTTTTGGATTTCACCAAGGTCTTAGTCATTTTAAAAGTCATTCCATAAAGTTTGTAATCTTTTACGTTTTAGAAGTTATCAAATTTAAGCTTTTTGAATTGTTTAAGGTTCGGTAGAATAGCTAATTGTATCAGCTTATTGAGTTTTGAAACTTGCCACCAATTTCGGATTAAGTTACCCTCCATCGCAATTTTGGGGTTTTTGCACATTCCGACGGGTGTAATAGTTTTGATCGCAATAACCCATCAGGGTTTTACTTTGCGATCAGGTTGGCATTTCCCCCTTATTCCGATCTGGATTGCGATCGCTCATTGCGATCGCACCATCCGACGGGATCAAGGTCTTTGCTAAGACGAAGTGCTGCCCATTTCTCGACAGCGATATTGCGATAGAAGCACATTGCGATAGGGGTGTTTTAGTCATTCCGATCTAAGACATTGCGATAAGAGGACATTCCGACGATCAACATTGCGATAGACTTTGTGTAGTGGCATTCCGACGGGTAGTAAGTTTGACATTCCGATGGATTTCCAATTGCCATATTCCGATGGCTGTGATTTTGGTGTATTCTGATGGACATGAATTGCTTTATTCCAATCAACTAAGATATTTTAGCTGTGATTTGTTTGGTGTAAAGTTTTTCAAAGTTTTAAGTTTTAAGTATTTTCCTAATTATCTTTTAGTTTAGTTTTGTCAAAGCTTCTACTTTACTCATCGACATTTTCACACTTGCTTTTAAATTAGATAACCAAACCAAACCAAATCATCTTGTTCACCAAAAGACAAATGAGTTGCACTTTAGATCGGTAATCAATTCAAAAAGATCGGTTCAACGAACTTTCATACTTGGTTGCAAAATCCGAGTATTAATAAACAACCTCAACAACAAAATACTTGAAGATCTTTACATCGAAAGCCCAAAAAACCATGATATAAGTTAGAACCTGCTTGAAGTTCATTTTCGTGGCACAAACTCCCAACAACCTTGAGGTTTCATAAACCCATCACAAAATCAATAATTCATATACCCATCTTACAAAAATAAACAATTGATTGTTAATTAATCTCGAATTTATTCCTGGCCAAAGAAAAAATCCACCTAGCTTCATTATTTTGAATTGTTTTTTTGTATGATTCGTGGGTTTTGATTGAATTTGTTTTCATTTGGTTATTTATGGTGATTTTGTAGATCAGGATTTGGATTTTGATGTTTTTTGTAGACGATTTTTTTTTAGATTCGATTTGGATTAAACGATTTATGGTGGATTTGGGTATGATATTGGTTTATGTGACGGTGGAATTGGAGTGGGGGCATGTTGTGGTTAACACGTGGGTTGGGTGGGGATAGGATAGGATTTGTGTGGATATTTTAACATAAGTCAAATATCAACCATCAGTGTATATCTTCCCCTCAAAAACTGCTACTGTAAGTGCAGTTTATGAACACACTGATGATTTTGACGATGCTAAAAACATGTTATTAGCAGCCATTCGAACGGATCTGGATAGAGATTATCCAACCCGCTCTGATACCACTTGTTGGTTCACTAATCTTGTGCACATATCGAATCTATAAAGATCTACGAAGAACAATGTGCACAATTAACCAATTGACTAACTAATAACAAAGCTTGTACTTTTCATCGTTTGTATATCTTATTAATATTGAATCAACAAATATACAAGTGTTGCCCGGTTGTTTGCGGAATAACAACCAGGCGATGATGACAAACTAAACTCCCATTGTTACAAGAAAGGAAAGAACCAATGAGAGGAGGAAATCCTAACACTAACACTATGTGTATTTTGGTGGTGGAAATCTCTGCCAAACTCTAAGTCATGAGACCACTATATATAGTGGGAAAGTGAAGCTTCCTTTGAAAGCTTCAATAAAGTCAAGTAACCACCTTGCACTTTATATTCTTCCTTTTTCACCAAAAGAAGTTCCCACTATGTCTTCAGTATAAATACTTCAGGTCTTCATATCAAAGATGGTCTTCGGGAGTTAGTGAGTCATTGTCATTACTCACTAACTCCATTATCCTGATCCTGGTTCTTATCTTCACTGGCTCAGATCCGCTGCAGTAGTGAAAGAGTCTCTGTAGACTTCTAAGAACATCTTGAGGATGACTCGATAAACTATCATGAGTTTACCAACCTATATAATACTTAGGGTATATTCCATTCAAATCAGTACAGGGACAATTTAGGCTCTAAATTGGCCCAACAATCATCAAAAGTCTCATTAGGACACAATTTTAAAAACAAGAAAGATTTTTATGGGTCCTACGCAATATTCTTGTAATATTTCCAGAACATCTGAGTGATACGAAAGTATTACAATGAAGATGGAAATCTTGCTTGAGCCAACATCAAACAAGCTCATGGTAGGTGACACGTGCGGTTCTTTAAGAACTAATCTTGTGATAACTGGAAAGAAACGATTGTTTGACTCTTAATTGAGATTAAACATGTTCCAGGGCCTCTACGCAAAATCCAAGTGATCTTGCGAGAACACTCAAAGTGGCACTCTTTAATGTTCACAGTGAAGAGTGGAAATCCTTCCAGTGTCAACATCAAACAGCATCGCGGTAGGTGACAAGCAAGATTATATTAGAATCAAGCTCGTGACAACTAGAAAGCAACGATGGTGAAAATCTTAATTGAAATTCACTTGTTCCAGGTTCATGAATTGACGGCTTCAATCATAAGGATATTTATTATCCAGGTGATTCACTCTTTACGTTCACAGTCAGCTTTGGACGCTCGAATAAAGAGAGCCGGTTTACCCGCGAAATCTTGTCTAGGAGATCTTTAATTAGAGCTACCTGTCACAAGTACGATATTTATTATCGTCCAACGGTCTTCACCGACCGGAGGTAAAAAGCTACCGAATCAGAATAAAATGTCAAAGCCATTTTATTCATGTCTTATTATGTTGCTGCATTTGAAGATGGTGGCGTTGCGGGATACCTGATGAAGTCGTCCTCACATACTTACTCCTTCTGCATCAAATATTTCAGCAAAATTCAAGAAAGTCTGACCTAAAAGTCTTCCGCTGTATCAACTCTGAGACTTTCAAGAATTCAACAAAGGATAGGTATGTGGGACATGAAGTCACAAATAGGCGAACATTACAAGAAGGCAAAGACTGCACGTAAAGATGATCTCAAATTACAAGACAAGTCAAAGCCAAAAGAACATGTTGCAAGCCAAAACTCAAAGATTATTACAACATATTCACAAGCCGAAAAAGAAAAAGAAGAAAAGAGAAACAACTACGAGCTCAAGAACGAAGACTTAGTATAGTATGCTAGGTTTAGAACTTTGTAATTTGGAGTGACCTCCCTTAGGGAGAGATTGTTGGAAATACGTTTTAACGTATATTAGAAGTATCGGTCACTCCAACAATATTATTAAAAGTGTTTAGCTCGTAGTTAGTTATTGTATTAAGCCTTAATCACTAACCAACCCATGGGTCTGTCCATGGGTTGTAGACCCAAGCCCATTAAGGGTGAGGGTATATAAGGCCCCTTTCCTTCATGGAAAGGGGTTGGTTGTTCATTTTATTTTTTTATTAATACAAATATTTCTCTCATCTTTCTCTCTCTAGTTTATCTTTCTAGAAACAACAACCCACTTGTTAGGATCATAGATTATCACTATTCTACAAGTAACTTTCCAAAAATAGCAAGTTTCCATATATAGCAACTTTCCAAAAATAATAAGTTTCCATAAATAGTAAGTTTCCAAAAATAGCAAGTTTCCATAATTAGTAAGTTTCCAAAAATAGAAAGTTTCCATAAATAGTATTTTTCTATAAATAGCATGTTTGCATAAATAGTAAATTTCCATAAATAGCATGTTTTCATAATTAGTATGTTTCCATAATTAGCATGTTTTCATAAATAGTAATAAGCTTGTTTAATAAGCATATGATATAAGCTAAAGCTTAATAAATATATTTTATAACTCATGGTTTATTAAATGACATAATATAGTAAAGTTTATTAACAAATAAATATTTTATTATAACATAATAGTTATTAATTAATAATATAATACATAGTTTATAAATGATTATTAATTAATAATATAACTTAATTTTATATTAATAATACTTTACCATAACTTGATTATTGCATAATTAAACTAAGTGTTATAATTAATTTAATTATACCATGGATATAATGTAATTAAATAATTAAGCTAAGTCTTTAATTAAATTAATTAAATGTAACATGTAATTTATCATTAATAATTATATACAATAATTATTATTAGTGTATAGTTTATTTAATTAATGGTCATGTCAATTTCATGATTAATTAATAGATTATATCTTAAGTCTTGATTGAATTTAGCAAAACATTTAACCAAACACACCGTTGGTGTGTTTCGTGTGTTACCCGAACCCGAATCCAAGCCACACCGAGACACCAATGTCTCGGCATGCCTCGAACAACAACAACACCACCACAGCCGCTGCAGCTGTGGTTTGCCGCCGCCTGCCCAAAGGAGCCACCGGCAACAACCGGTTTTCACCGCTGCGCAACAACTACCCACCGAGAGCTTACTGCTCTCGGTTGCCGCTGCCAAGCCAAACGCCCCCCTGTTGGGTGGTTTGGTGTTACGGCCGCCTGAACAAAGTAGCCACCGCCCCTTTATGGGGTGCGGCTGGCCGACTGTTAAACCCACCGAGAGTCTTTGACTCTCAGTTTCCGTGCCATCTCGAATCAAATCCCGATTTGATCTTGTTCAATTCATGTTTTTAACCTTTTAAACATCATGTGTTCATAACTTATTTTTAATTCATGATCAAAGAAAGAAAATAATAAAAAGAAAAGATTAAAGGTATATGGATACCGAACGTATATTGACCTTTGATAGGTGTGAAAACACCCATCCTTTTACCACTTATTTCTTGCTAAAACGAGACCAAAACGCGTATTTAATATCATTTGTTTGGAATTATGCGTGGTTTTTTGTTGTGTTTTCAGAGCCAACCGGATAAATATTGAAGAAAACATGGGATTGCACGGGTTTTATCGAAGAAAAAGACGAAAAGACGAAGTCTATAGTCCAAGAGATGCAAAAGATTTGAAGTCAATGGGCCTATTTGAAGATTTATCGAAGAAAAGGACCAAAGATGGAAGATTTATATATGTCGAAGAACTCAAGTCTATTAAATGAAGAAATTAAAAGACGAGTTGAATTTATTCGTCGACAAATTCCGAATCGAAGTCGAAAACGTCAACTTTACTGAAAAGACGAGAAGACAAAAAGAAAGGGAGAAAACCCACTCACCAACTAACTCAAGGCCTATAAATAGGAGATTCCTTTCACGTTTTAAAACTAGTCTTCATTTTTCTGTTTTTCTTCTCCTATTTCGTAGGAAAACCAACACCCTTAAGGTGTTTGGTGATTTTTATTTTTCTTTGAATCTATCCATGATCTTGTAAGTTTTAATCTTTCCTTTTGTTTGTTTGAATCTTAATCCTTAATACAAGTTTCCATTTAATCTTGTTCTTCCTTTTCTTATTGATTCTTAAGTTCTAAGTTTTTATTTTGTTGATTTTGATTCCTAAAAACAAGTGGGTTTTGTGTTTTTGTTGATTTGGTATGATGTTTATCATTAGTAGATGATTAGTGGTTAGTTTGGTTTAATCTTTGGTTAAAAACTTGGTTGATTTTGGTAAAAATCGTGTGTCATTGTTCCCCTGTTCTTCGGACTGTTTCATTTACCCAGATTCGGAATGAAAGTTTCTGTTAAAGTTATTCCGAACGAGCTTAACATTCCGAACCAAGGGTTTTAGCAAATTATTCCGCATGAGCAATTTTATTCCGAGTGAACGTTTTTATTCCGAATAAAGGTTTATTCCGCATGAGCCTTAATATTCCGAATCAAGAGATTATTCCGAGTCAGCTGATTTTCCAAGTTAAGGTATTTTACTGTTTAACTTTAATTCAAGTTTTATTTTCATTAATTGCTTTTAGCTTAATTTTATTACTTCATTCATTTACCTTTTTAGTAGAAATAGATCAAAAGCTCCCCCTTTTTAGTCACCAAGAACAACAATTCCACTTTGAACCGTGATCAATTCGAGGAGATACCGAGAACGAAACAACGAACAAATTTAATTGGGTGCGAGCAACACAAAGAAAGATCTTGCAACCACTGTTTTATTAACATAACCAAAAATCAGTTATTAGCCTTGAAGAACAACATGATCTAAACCCGAATCAATCAACCAAAAACTTGCTTTTCCTTTTCTTTTTCCCTTGTGGATCCGACGGCCAAAGAGAGAGAGAGAGAGCTAGGGTTTTTGTTATTTTTGTTAAACTTCAATAATGAATTTCATGTGAAGTGTTTTGATACATGTAAATTTGCTTAACGTGTCGGGCCACGGGCCCTCCCTTTTATTTTTCTTTTTGTGTCGTCCAAAAACCCTTGGTAATATATTTTCGTTTTTCGTTTTATTTAATCTCGTGTATTTTATTCGTGACGTGTGTTCGTGTTTTACATTCGTGTTTATTCTTGTCAGGTATTATTTATTATACGCAAATACTTGTAAATAATAAATAACAATATACATAATACTCATATTTAAACATTAAATATTCATGATACGTGTCGTGTATTAATTAATTATAAAGTTTTAATTAATCTGTGTTTTCGTGTATTTAATTCTTCTTCTATTTTATGCGGGTTTTACACATAGAGCACATGACGTGGACAAAAATACAAAATATTTAGTGGATAAAGTGGGACAGGGGTGGGGCAGCCCAATGACTAGTGGGTCTGAAAAAGTACGATAGAGCAGGACATGTGTCAAACGCTAGCATGAGTAAAGTACGTTTGGATAAAACATGACCATAACAGGAAACATTTTGTTGTTACCATAATTTTCTCAAATTCAATATCACGTGCCAAACTAGTTGTGGGCAACATTTAGGGCCCGTTTGGTATTTGAGTTTTGACATGTAAGAATGGGTTGAGTCCTTAATATTGTTGTTTGGTAAATTTACGTAGCCAAAAATATAAGAGTAGTTCCCAAAAATCCTATCCATATGCATCTGCTGGATTTTTAGAAATCTTGGTGCATTTATTACTCCACTTCAAATGTCAGTCACATATATATACACGTTATATATATTTTTCTGATAAAGCTCACATTTTTAATATCAAAAATATATTTCTAAATTTAATAATATTTTAAAAATAATATAAAACTATTTTACTTTCTCTCTTTTACATCAAATCAGAACTCAAATAATAACTCAATTCTAAATCACTCGTTTTTTAAACCTTCACCCAAAGTAAAAACCGACTTTAAACCAAACAGACCCTTATATCAAAAACCTTATACTAAATACAAAACGTGTTATTCTAAGGCTGGGGGGAGTGGTGCAAAAAACCCACGGGTGGGGTTGACATGGCAAAACCCACGCGTGGGTTGCCAAGAACCCCACAAACTCACCTTAAAAACCCACGCGCGGGTTATGTTTCCTATGCACCCAAAAACTCACCAACGGTGAGTTACTCACCCTTCACACTTACCCACAAAATTTAATTTTTACCCCATTTATCCCTATATAATCTCACTTTTTACTTCTTTTTTTCTCACAATTCATCATCATTCATCTTCTTCCTCTCAAACACATCATTCAACTTCTTCTTTCACTTCTCAAATCAAATGGCGCCCGTACTATGGACAGACGAGGAAGAAGTAGCTTTGTGTCGAGCTTGGATTTGGGTTGCTGAACACACCGTGACAAACCGGACTAATACTCGTACTTTTTGGGCTGCGGTTTTGCAACTGATTGAGGGTCATTTAAATGATCCAAGGAAACGAGCCCACGATAGGCTAATATGGAAATGGAAAGGCCTCACGTGTGTCCTGCGTAGGTTTATTGAATGTTACAACAACGCAAGGCTTGCACGGGGACCCGAATCTACAGATGAGGAGGTTATGAATAACGCCCTCCGTGAATTTGAAGTTGAGCATGGGGTCCGGTTTCAGTATCTTCATTGTTGGGAGGTTGTGAAAACTTCTCCACTTTTTTTTCCTCATGTTTAAATTATCCGTGTATCGTTTTTACTTATTTATGTGTTGTTTTTAGTATCCTTGTAATGTTTTTATTTCCCATGTATCGTTTTAATAAAAGTTTGTGTTTTTTAATAAAAGTTTGTGTTTTTTAATAATAGATGTATCGTTTATATATACCCGCGTGTATTGTTTTTAATTAAATGTATAAATAAAAAGTAAAAAATGATAGTGGAAAGATGAGGTGGAGGTGAGGTGGTGGTGAGTTTTTTTTTCTTTAAGAACCTTGAAAGGTGAGTTTTGAGTGGGTTAGTGAGAGGAAAGAGAAAGCTGAGGTGAAGCTGACGTGACGGTGGATTTTTTTAGCACCACTCCCCCTAGCCTAATGTATGTAAACTGTTCTTTAAACAATAGTACCAACGTGACATTTCAATAATTCTACAAACACTGACGGATATTGAAAGAAAATTGTGTAAAGTTTAAGGACAAAATTTGTAACTAACCACACAAGAAAACATAAACTACAACTAGTTAAAGATAACCTTGAAACCATAAAACAAGGACCAAAACTTAAAAAAACAAAAACATATCATTAACAACGTGTTTTCCACTATCCACTCCACTCTACTCCACTCCCTCCCCCCTTTAAATTCCCACACACCGCCTCACTTTCTCTCCGTTTTCCAACTTTCTCTCTCTCTATCCCCCCCTCCCCCACCCCCAACCCCACACTCCTCCAGAAAAAGAACCATCCCATACCAAAAAGAGAGGGAAAATTTCCCGCCAAAAACATCTCCAATAATAAATAAATCCAACCCCCTTGTTATTTTCATCAAACACCTTCTTTCCTTCCTTCCTCACTTCTTTTTTATCTCATTTCTTTCTTTCTTAAATTTTATAAAAAAATATTTATACAACAAAAAATGAAACCAGTTGTGAAACTCACGGAACATGTAGTGACCACTCACAAATACAAAACGACGTCGTTTCGTGAAGAGAACAGAAACCAAAGAGTCAAAATCACCGTCACTGATCCTTACGCTACTGACTCATCCTCATCGGAGGTAGATGAAAACGATGACGTCATTAGAACCAGAGTTAAGAAACATGTCTCCGAGATTAACGTTACCTCGGAGTCGCTGTCGGGGAGGTTTGTGAGAGAGAGTAAGATGAGGCGCGTGGACCGGAACGTGGAGCGCGTGAGGGGCGTGGAGGTTGTAGAGAAGGTTTTGAAGAAAAAGAAGAATGAGAAAGAAAGGCGCGTGAGGCGCGTGAAGAACTACAAAGGCGTGAGGAAGCGACCATGGGGGCGTTACGCAGCAGAGATACGCGATCCGAAGGCGCGTAAGCGCGTGTGGCTAGGGACTTACGATACGCCGGAAGAAGCTGCGATTGTTTACGACAACGCGGCGATGGTGTTGCGAGGAGAAAACGCCGTTACTTTTCTGAACTTCCCTGGTTTTACGGAATCCGTTGAGAAACCGTTACCGTTACCGTCAACGTCAACTAACGAGGGTTTGTTAATGTCACCGAAGTCTGTTTTACCGTTTGAAGACGAGTTCACGGCGTTTGGTGAGTTCACGGCGTGTGCTGACGTGGAGTTGTTTGGGCATGATTATATCGGAGGTCCGATTAATTTACCGGATTTCAAAGGGTTTGGGGATTTTGACATCGATGAGTTACTCGAGTTTTAAAAACTCTATGCAAATTTGGTATGTTTAGTAGTACTAATTATAAATTAAGGAGTAATTAAGAAGTAATTAAGGTAGGGTTATTAACTTATTATTAGTGTTAGTATTTAAAAGGAAGGAAGGGTAAATGTGGGAAGTTACTGCCGGTGGACAGATGGATGGATGTTACTGTTGGATGTACGGAAAAGTAAAAGATGTATAGTGGGTGACAGATGAGAGAGTATGTATAGCTGATATTACTGTCATACAGTTTCTCAGCAATTTTGTGTGTTGTACTGTGGTTGGTGTTCAATATTATTATCTAAATTATTATTATTATTTATGAAATTTAAATTATGTAATGTATTTGGTGTTTGCATTTTGTATTTTTTGTATTTTTGTTTCATTTGTTTATAAGTAAATCAGATTGAGAAAAATCGAATTACACCGAGACTGAATTTGGTCAAAATCACAGACCAAAGATTGAACAGATACCGCTTTATACCAAAACTACGTTATTAGAGTGATTTTTGATTTGATTCAATATGCGGTTCAGTCAGTGGTGGACGTAAGAAATTCAATAGTGGGAGGCAAAAAAAAAAATTGATGATAGTAAAACGAAAAAATAAAAATTTGAATAAAAAGTCGAGTATTTTAACTTAAAAATAAAGCATTTTTAAATTTTATAGTGTTAAATGTTAGACTTTAGTGTAAGTGGAGGGCAATTTCAATTTCGAATGGAAGGCATTTATAAAAAGCACTCGAAATTAAAGAAAAATTACACTATAATATCGTCGTTTTGATTTAGTTATGGGGAGTGCCGCCACCCCGTCCCTAAGCTATAGGTCCGCCCCTAGGTTCAATAATCCTAATATCACTTGTACAATCAGAGTAGAAACGTTGTTTCAAATATAAAATCATATTAAAAGCACATTCAAATTAAGAATCTTATTTATTAAAAAAAATTAAAAAAAAATTAAGAATCTTATTTCAAATATGAAGTCAGAATGAAAACACATTAAAATTAAGAATACATTAACATCATGTGAATTATATTTTTTGTTTCGTATTTTATACATTTTATAACTTTTTTAATTGTAAAAGTGTTGCATATTTTCCCATCAGTTTTACTCATTTTGTTAATTGCAGAAGACAACTGACGGTTCTGTGTTTTTTTTATGTTTAACTACTTTTGGCTTATTAAATTTTATAATTTTCGTTCCGTTTTTTTATTTCACAATTTTATAATAGAAACAAAATTATAAAAAAAAATTAAAAACTTTTAGGGGGTATTGCTAGTAGAAAAAAGGGGGTCTTAGTAATCAAACCCGATATGTAAGTTGTATGTTGTACGATGTAAACTACAAGACTGCTAATAAAGACAACAAAATTCTATTTTTTTTAATAAAACATTTGATAAATTTCCTGTTGATTGTAATATTAAAATGTAAAATAATTAAAAAAAAAACACAATTTAAATACATTATGATATAGGTGAAGGCATACTGATGGGTTTGAAGAAGACTATAATTGTTGTGGGTGCTACGGTGAGGCTCTATGTTAGATTGGCGAAAGGTGCTATACCACCATACTCGATACTCTTATACTTTGTCTTCTATGTACGATCTTCGTATGCATTTACATTCAAATTTAAGACAAAATAAAAGTTATTGGTTTGTTATGTTGGAAATATAGTTTAATCATATGGAGTGTACGTTCATAAGTCCCTGAAAACCTTGTCTCTTATAGTGGCTAATATGTTGTTCAGCATTGCTGATGATCTTCATTGAGTTAATTTTTCAGGGAATTTAACTTTAGACTGAAGGTATTCATCAGAAAGTAACTCCACTGAAGACTTGTCTACAGTTTTTACTCATAAGTAAGTCTTGTTCAGTACTGAAAGCTTCAGCAGGAACACCCTTTAGGGGATAGCTGATGCTTGAGTGGGACTGAAGGATAGAGTAACGCTGGAGCTGAACAAGTATACTTGTAACGGTCTTTTACCTATTCAAGTGGCAGTTTAACAGCATTGATGACCACGCTTAATTGGTCATGTAATAACTATTCATGGTATTATGGAGTACATTAAGAGGAGATTAATGGGCCGTTAATTCCTCCTAATACCATTGACTAGGGTTTGAGTATTACGCCTATAAATTGGTGTTCACAACATTGCATGATGGGAGACAGTAACATAAACACTTAGAAGCAAAAGGGTTAGAGATTTGTGCCTAAATCACTAACTGCATTTGGTCTTATCCCAAGTAGGTATTCGTGATACCCAGACATTAGGGTCGAATAGTTTACTTTGGAAAGTGATTACACATTCCAAGTGATATCCGGTAACCATTCATTGGTACGTAGTTAGGCTATTGATTATCTTACCCTGGTTGGGACGAATAAACACCAACAATCAAAGTAAACTATTTTATGATAATCAATGGCGGCTGCAATGAAGCATATGGTGGCTAATTTCTCCAAGCTGGACAAGTTTGAAGGGGTGGAGTTCAGGAGATGGCAAACGAAGATACACTTTCTTCTTTCTACCATGAGTGTGGTGTATGTTCTGACTACTGTCATTCCAGATGGTGGTAATGATGCTACTTTGGAGGAGATCAGGAAAAGGAACAAATGAGAGAATGACGACTATATGTGTCGTGGTATTATTCTCAATGGTATGTCTGATTCCTTATTTGATATTTACCAAAATGTTGAATCTGGTAAAGAACTATGGGATTCCTTCTCAGCCAGATATATGGCTGAGGATGCATCAAGTAAGAAGTTCCTTGTGAGTGATTTCACAAATTAAAAAAATGATTGATTCAAGACCAGTCATGGCACAATACAATGAACTTCTTAGATTACTTGGTAGATTTACACAACAAAGAATGAACATGGATGAGACCATTCAGGTCTCTTGTGTCATTGACAAACTACCTCCTTCTTGGAAAGATTTCAAGCACATATTGAAACATAATAAGGAGGAGTTAAATCTTGTTGATTTGGGCAGTCATTTGCGCATTGAGGAATCCCTCAGGGTGCATGATAATGACAAGCCAAAGGGAAATAATGTTGTTGCTTCATCTGTTGTCAATATGGTGGAGCATAACAACTCCTCCAGGTACAATGACAATAAGGGAAAATGTAAGCATCAGGATAACACCAAAGCTAATCCTAACAAGAAGTCATCAGTGGCTTGTTAGAAGTGTAGGAAACCTGGACACTTGAAAAGGGATTGCAAAGGTGTTGGTACTAGCAACAAAGCTAGTGGATCAGGCACAAATGATTCAGTGATTGGGTCTAACAACACATTGAAAGGTCATAATATGTTTAATGAATCTCTCCAGATTTATTATGTTACATATGTATCTGAAGCTTATTTTGTGCAAGATGATGATGTGGCATGGTGGCTTGACTCTGGAGCAACAGTACATGTGTTTAAAGATAGATGCTGGTTCAAGACTTATGAGTCACTGACTGATGGATCTATTCTTCACATGGGAAATGAGTCAACAACCCTAGTGCATGGACGTGGTTGTGTAGATCGTAAGTTTAGTTCTGGAAAGATTGTTTCTTTGTTCAATGTTTTGCATGTTCCTAATATTAGGAAGAATTTGGCTTCTAGTAGTGTTATGAATAATTAAGGTTATAAACAAGTGACTGAATCTAATAAATTTGTTTTATCCAAACATGGTGTGTTTATTGGTTTTGGTTATTTGAGCAATCAAATGTTGAGGCTTAATATTGTTTATGAACCACCAGTGTTAACTCAGTTAGTGTTGGTAATGCAAATATTTGTTCAGCCTTAGCGTCCACCAGTAAACTGAAGGATTCTTTACTATGGCATGCTAGACTGGGCCATGTCCACTTTAAGAGGATGCAATATATGTCTAAGGGTGGGTTAATCACAGGATTTGGCATGGACACTGAAAAGTGTCAAACTTGCATGCTGAACAAAATTACTAAGAAACCATTGCAGGATGTAAAACGTAAAATTGAAGTTTTGGAGCTAATCCATAGTGATCTATGTGATTTGCATTCTACTCCCTCATTTGGGAATAATAAATACTTGGTAACATTTGTTGATTATGCTTCAAGGTTTTGCTATGTTTATTTGTTACATGCTAAGAATGAAGCATTAGATAAATTTAAAGTATTTAGAACTAAAGTTGAATTACAACAAAGGGTTCAAATCAAAAGATTTAAGACTGATAGGGGATGTGAATACATGGATACTTTGTATTTCTAGTATGTTAGAATAATTCATGACACGACTGCCCCCTATACCCCACAACAAAATGGTATATCTAAAGGAAAAATAGAGTACCGAAAGAAATGGTTAACTCCATGTTGTCTTATTTAGGACTGAGTCAAGGGTTTTGGTGAAGTTATGTTAACAGCTTGCTATTTGTTAAATATGGTTCCTAATAAAAGGAACATGATTACCCCTTATAAAGTTTGGACTAAAAGGAAACCAAACTTGAACTACCTCAAAGTTTGGGGTTGTAGGGCAGTTGTAAGACTCCCTGATCCAAAGGTGAGTTGTAAGACTCCCTGATCCAAAGGTGAAAACTTTGAGTGAAAGAGGCATTGAATGCATCTTTGTTAGATATGCTAAGCATTCCAAGGCTTATAGGTTCTATGTTATTGAACCTAACGATTTAGTTTCAATAAACTCAATCATTGAATCAAGGGATGCTAACTTTGATGAGACTAGTTCTCATCAGTCCCTAGACCAAGCCTTAGGACTCCTACTAGAGCTGAGGACATTGGAGCTTTAGTGGAACCTGAAAGGGTTAATGATGAGGTTGTGGTTCAGCAACCTGAGCCTGAGCTTAGAAGAATCACAAGACATAGGACTCCAAGGAATTTTGGGTCTGAATTTCAATTATATTTAGTTGAAGGCACAAGAGATGAGGTCTCTGACCAATTCTACTCTTGCTTTAATGTTGAGCATGACCCTAAAACATTTGATGAAGCAATGAAGTCCCAAGATGTTGCTTAATGGAAAGAAGCAATAAATGATGAGATGGATTCCATCATGGGCAACAACACTTAGGTGTTGGTTGATCTACCTCAAGGTTGCAATCCACTTGGTTGCAAATGGATTTTCAAAAGGAAAATGAAGGTATATGGAACTGTTGAAAAGTTCAAAGCAAGGCTAGTCATTCAAGGCTTTAAACAAAAGTCAGGGATAGACTACTTTGATACTTATGCTCTAGTAGCACGTATCAGTACCATAAGAATGTTGATTTCCTTGGTATCAATTTACAATCTGATCATTCATTAGATGGATGTGAAGACGGAATTCTTGAATGGTGATTTAGTTGAGGAGGTTTATATGAACCAACCTCAAGGTTTCATCATGCCTGTTCATGGAGCAAAGGTGTGTAAATTTATTAAGTATTTATATGGACTGAAGCAGGCACCTAAGCATTGGCATAAAAAATTTGATGAAGTTATTTTGTCTAATGGCTATTTACTTAACCAAGCTGACAAATGTGTATATAGCAAATTTGATTAATTTGGTAAAAGAGTCATCATTTTCCTATATGTTGATGACATATTAATCTTTGGTACTGACCAAGCTAAGGTTGACCAGACAAAGGATTTTTTGTCATCAAGGTTCTCCATGAAAGACATGGATTAAACATGAAAGTGATGGTATTGTAATTTCTCTATCTCATTATATTGAGAAGGTACTGAAGAAATCCAATCACTTTGATTGTACTCCAGTGAGTACTCCTATGGATACAAGTGAGAAACTGATGCCTAACAATGGTCAAGCTGTCTCCCAGCTTGATTATTCTAGGGTGATTGGTTGCTTGATGTATGCCATGACTACTAATAGGCTTGACATTCCATTTGTCACGGGTAAACTAAGTAGGTACACTAGCAATTCTAGTACTCAGCATTGGCAAGCAATTCATAGGGTATTGAATTATTTGAAAGGAACAATAGATTATTGTTTGTCATATACTGGATATCCTTCAGTGTTAGAAGGTTACACTGATGCAAGTTGGATCAGCAATACTAAGGATAATTCATCCACCAGTGGCTGGGTATTCCTACTTGGTTGTGGTGCAATTTCTTGGGCATCCAAGAAGCAAACTTGCATTACTAGTTCAACAATGGAATCTGAATTTCTGGCTCTAGCAGTTGCTGGTAAAGAAGCTGAATGGTTGAGAAACTTGCTTCTTGAGATTCCATTGTGGGTCAAACCTATGGCAGCCATTTCTATCCTTTGTGATAGTGCAACTACATTGGCTAAGGCTTATAGCCAAATGTACAACGGTAAGTTTAGACACTTAGGTGTCAGACATAGCATGATTCGTGAGTTGATCACAAATGAGGTGATCTCAATAGAGTTTGTGAGGTCTCAACAAAATTTAGCTGATCACTTGACGAAGGGATTGCCTAGATACTTGGTTATAAAGTCTGCTAAAGGGATGGGTTTAAAGTCCACTTTAGTCACTGAATGCTAGGACACCTAACTCCCTCCTAAGGTAACTTGGGAGCTGAGTTAAATGTAGAAAGTTGAACATTCAGGGGACTGAAGCACATGTATATCATCCCAAGTATGTGCTTGTACCTGCTGAAGGAGGATAAAGTTATAAACTTCTCAATGGTTAATATTTTTGAAAAAGTGCTGGAGCAGGAGCATGAACTAAAGAGGAACCACCTATATAAATGTTGAGGTTTCACCGCCTCAGGGAGCATGGACTTGGCTTACAACGTTTATGAATTGGATATGGACACATGGCTAGTAGCGTCACGAACGTTTAAGTGTTTGAAAACTTGTATGTATTTTATATTCAAGTATTCAAAGTAGTTGAAGGGTTCAATTCATAGAACACCCTGATTCTCGAATGTTTAAAGTGTAATATACTAATATGGAAATTCAATCCTCAAGATATTTTCATGTATGAACATGTTTGTTAAAGTTAATTTTTATGCAAAAGGAATTATACTATATTGGGGGGATTATTAGAAATATAGTTCAATTGTAGGATAAGTTCATACTGGTGAATGGGTAAGGAGGTACGGAGTGTACGCCCATAAGTCCATGAACACCTTGTCTCTTATAGGGGCTAATATGTTGTTCAACATTGCTGGTGATCTTCAGTGAGTTAACTGTTCAAGGAGTTTAACTCTAGACTGGAGGTATTCATTAGGAAGTAACTCCACTGAAGACTTGTCTTCAATGTTTACTCATTAGTAAGTATTCTTCAGTACTGAAGGCTTCAGCGGGAACACCCTTCAGGGGATAGCTGATGCTTCAGTGGGACTGAAGGATAGAGTAACGCTGGAGCTAAACAAGTATACTTGTAACGGTCTTTGACCTATTCAAGTGGCAGTTTAACTGCATTGATGACCACGTTTAATTGATCATTTAACCACTATTCCTGATATTATGGAGTACATTAAGAGGAGATTAATGGGCTGTTAATTCCTCCTAATACCATTGACCAGGGTTTGAGTATTACACTTATAAATTGGTGTTTACAGCATTGAATGATGGGAGACAGTAACATAAACACTTAGAAGTAAAAGGGTTAGAGATTTGTGCCTAATTCACTAACTGCATTCGGTCTTATCCCAAGTAGGTATTCGTGATACCCAGACATTTGGGTCGAATAATTTACTTTGAAAAGTGATTACAGGATTCCAAGTGATATCCGGTAACCATTCATTGGTACGTAGTTAGGCTATTGATTATCTTACCCTGGTTGTGACGAACAAACACCAACATGTTATTTGCATGACGGAACCATGGTGGATTTCGGGAGGAAGGGTCTTGGAACGTTCATAGATTTTTGTTGCGTAGTCTTAAATCATTAAAAAACTTTGTTTTTTAGATTTTGTGTTAAATGCATCTCGTCTTTAAAAATTGTGTTTATAATATTGTTTAGTTTATTAAAAATGCATTTGGTCGTTTTTTGGTCCTAATTCCATATGGGTTATGTTATTAATACTCTCTAGGGGCAAAAAGTACAAAAAAAATATTTGCAATACCCTCTTTTGTCTCCTTATTATACTACAACACAGTTTTTTGTTAGTTTTTATGTTGTATTTTTTGACAGTTTACTATTGTTTACATATTAAAATTTATATTTTTTATTTCGCGTTATTCATTTCACAGTTTTATATAAAAACAATTATAAAAAAAGAAAATCAAAATATTTATGAGTATTAGAATCAATTGAAGAGGTACGAATAACCAACCCTTCTTCCATCTCTGACTATATGTTTAGTAACTTGAGATTTTTAATAGAGAATTTAAGTGTTTACCAACTTAAGCTTTGTTCAAAAAAAATTGCACACTTCCAGGTTAGCTTCTGTTGTCACACGCAATGTTTTAAAACCCGGTTTTTTAATTGACTTGGTTTAGTGACCGGTTCACGGGTCAACCGGTTGAATTGAATCGCCGGGTTAACCCGGTTCCTTATATATATATTTTTATTTTTTTTAATGTGTACTATTTAATTTTTACTTACTAGCCTTAGTTTTTATTTGTATATTTATAATATTATTGTAAACATGTGCAAAAATAATTAACTTATACTTATAATTTGTAATAGATTATAATAAAACAATATTAGTGAACATTTTAAGTTAGTTTAACTTTATTTTAACTATCATTACTTTAATATATATCTTTAAAACTTAAAAATATTTATAAAAAAAAAGTTTTAAAATATTTTTTTAATAAAAAATCGTGACCCGGCCGGGTTAATTAAACCGGGTCAACCCGGGTCAACTAAAAGCCGAGGGTTCAATCCGGTTCTCAAAGAAGTAAAAAACTCGGTCACATCTGGCCTAGTCTCCAAGCCGATTAACGATTCAACTGGTTTAACCGGCCGGGTCAACATTGGTCACACGTCAACTTTTAGACTAATGTATTTTGGCTGTAACATTTTATTTATTTATTTTTTTTAAACAAATTTTGGCTGTAACTTGCATTAAATGTTATCTTCATACGAGTTTGCAAATAAATATAAAAAGATATACAAATCACCTAATCTAAAACCTAAAGGAGTTGCCTACTACTCTAGGCCTCTAGCAAATAAATAAATGACACATCGTATGGTTTTCTGTAGTAGTTAGTGCAATTATTTTTCAAAACCAATTATATACAGTATAAAGCAATTTTAAAAGGAATACTGTATTTCACCATGTTTGCATATGGGGATGGTTAATGGTAACCCCTTTATTTGATGCAAATACCCCCTTAGTTTTTTGATTTTTTTTTTAATTTTATTTATTTATTTTTTAATTTTTATAATTTTGGTTTTGTTATAAAACTGAGAAACGAAAAATACGGAATAAAAAATATAAAGTTTAACATGTCAAAAACAGCAAACTATCAAAAAATACGGAACAGAAACTAGTACTTTTTTGTACTTTTTACCCCTAAAGGGGGTATTAGTAACATAACCCTTGCATATAGTATGGTCAAAGATCTATACCTTGATAGCAGAGAAAATATCATCTTTTAACATTGTATCGAGTAATAAAAAAATACTCCGTATACTGAACTAACTGAATTGTAAGAGTACCCTTTGATAAATTGTACTCGAAGAGAATATTAAACTTAAATATATCGCATCTTTTTATATAAAAAACATGATGTTGAGGTAACTTTCTGAATATCATGTAACAATATCGGTTTGGTTAGAAAAGCGACATATCTAGTTTGATAATTTAGAGCGCGGGGAGCGATAAATTCGTGTTATAACTAAGAAGTAGTGTTATAGTTAAAATGTGTTCACACGTAAGCAATGACACGAGAACGGTTATGCTATTCACTTTTTAAATATTTTTGTCGAGAACGGTAAACCATGAAAAACATGGTGTTATATATACACATAAACTCCACCTTTTATATATATGTATAAGAAATATATGACTATGACACAAGAATAAGTTAGAGAATGGTAAACCGTTGTCATTTGATATCATGACACAAAATCTTTTTGGCCGGAAATTATGACGCGGTAAGAAATCAGGCGAAAAGTGATAAACTGTCGTATTTCTCGCGTCTTAAGTTATCGTTTAAATCGTAACACAACCTTTTCCTGTACTCTTAGAGAATATCACAATCTACATTTGGCCCTATGGTTTTGTAATTCCCTTTTGTTTGGATGTGGCATGTATTATTACCCCTACTAAGTATATCATAGACTTGAGACATAGTAGTAATTGACCAGTTTATACTTTATACTATTTAATCAAGATATTTTATTTGTTTACTAGTGGAATATACAATTTGATATTGCTTGAACCTTGTTTATTCCAATTGGTTGACTTAGAGATGACTAGTTGTAATGTTGTGGAATAATATATCATAAAGGTGGTCCATTTTAGATTTATATAAGATACATGTACCATGGATTTTCATTGCTTGGAAGTGAAGCCTAGAATCTTTGAAAAGGGAAAACATATATTACTCCATTTAATTTGGTGGTTTTTGTAGGCCTTCACTTGGAATGAGTATCTTTTGTGCCACTGATGTTTGGCGGCATGGATCATCTTGATTGAGATTAGTCACAACTAGTTTGGCACGTGATATTGGAATTAAACCTTGTAGTCTCGAGTACCCATAAAAAGGTATGCGAGGATTAAAGAGGGTGATGATCCAAATGAATACTCTTTAGCAATTGTAATTCGATATAAAAAATTATGAAAAATTATCAAAACGGTACGTGCTCATTAAGCAATTCTCATTCTATCCTAAAAATATGTTTTTCTCATTTAAGTTCAGGGCAACAACTCGAGCAACGACGAGGGCTGGTGCAAAATTCATAACAGTATACGAGTCGATCAAAGCTCAATCTGGACTTAACTGCTAAGACATGAACTCGAAATTTGATTCGAAGTCGTAACTCAAGTTGAGCTCCATTGTTTCATATATTAAGCTCGACTTGACTTATTTTTGTGAAAATTAAGTAATTTTATGTGTATACAAGAGTAAAAGTAAAATTTAAATGAAATTCGATAAAACTAGAAGCTTCACGAATACATTTTGAAACTCGAAAACGTTAAACACTATATCCTGGTAATAATACTACTAGAAAACATTAAAAACAAACCGTTAAAGACTAAAAGTTAACACTAGAAATTTTTAGCTAGTTTTAATCTAAAACTACACGCCAATGAAAGCATTGCATTTTTATAAATAACACGTTTTCATCGTCCTCACCCAAGACTATTTTTCTTGTTAATATAAATTTTGCACGAGGTCTCTAAAAGCTCAAAGGCGGCCGAGTCTTCAAATTAACTGGTGCAGCTACAGATGGAAAAAACTCCGAACCCGATGGAGAATCCGATTTGACCGGGGATTCTTTGAGTTGACCGGGTACGGAGATGGGGATGGGGATTCCCTGTTAGTAAAAAGCGGGTATGGAGGCGGGGATGGTAATACTCTTCGTTCCCCAAACCCGTCCCCGAACCCGCCCCCAAATATCTTTATTCTACATATATATTTATATATCTTGTATGTTTTAAATATCTATTAGATATTTGAAACACTATCAATCGAATCGATGGTTAATATCTCCTTTGACACTAACCTTCTAGGATGAGCTCTTGTGTGTTAATTTTGTTATTATTAATACTGAGCATGATCACATGAATGTTAATCTCGTTAATGTTGTTTGATATTACCGTATTATGTTATTCGTAATGGTTGCGTCATTTGAAACATAGTTTAAATGCTAATTGTGTAACGGGAAAAAAAATCCTCGATTCTCCATTGGGGATCCCCGTTCCCCGCTGGGGATGGGGATGGTATGTAGTTTGTAATCCCCGATGGGGATGAGGACGGGGATGGGGATAGATATTTAACTTTGGGGATGGAGATGGTAGCAACCATTCCCCGCAAACCCGACCCCATTACCATCTTTAGGTGCAACTCTTATTAACTGGTCTCATTACCAGTATGAAAGAGATAATCGAGTAATACCATGATATAAAATATAAAAAATAAACAGATCGGATAAAAACCTAAGATATGCTTATGAGTTATGAGTGAGGTAATCGATTAACACCATGATTAATGAAGGTTTATATAGTTCATAACAATTATTTAAAACCTTAAACAAGATCAAAGCACACATAGCGGAAGCGAATTAACAAGATCATAATCAATAACACAATTATAATTAATCGAATTAGGGTTACATACCTTTATCCTAGCAACGATCCACAAGATATCGAAACAATCACCAATTAGGGTTTACCACGATCACCACCAAGATATAGTCTAAAGTAAGACTATATTACGTTCTTGTACACACGTAATACAACGAGCTAATTGTGATTCTAACACGAACAAACCGAGCTTCCACGCTTATGGAATATCTACCCAACAACACTAGAGAGGGGCTAGGACTAGATATAATATTAAACAGAAAAGTCGAAAACCAAAACCCTAAATTGAGGGGTGTTTGGCCGGCGACTAGAGCAAGAGAAAAAGGGAGAGAGTTGTGAATTATGAAGGCTAGGGGTTTGTTTATATAGGCATTGAAAAAACTTTTCCTCCAAGTCATAAACCAACTAGGAAAGAAAATATTTTTCTTCCCTTTTTCCTCCTCTTGGCCGACGACTCACCAAGCCCACCTAGGGCTTCTGGAAATTTTCCTTTTTCCTTCTTTTAGCTTCTATTTAATTCCATAACGGTCGTTTATACTTAACTTTTAATTATTAACGATCGTTAGTTAAGCTTTGGTTTGATTTAATAAATATAATAACTATATTTAATAAATAAATTAACCCTTTACGTAATGTGTGCAATCCCGTAATCCCGAGTTCGATCCTATCTTACGACTATTAATTTTAAGTCCATAAACTTTCAGCTCCCACTTGGACAAAATTCGAATATCGTGATTACATTGACTAGCGTCTAGTTACACTAGCAATGCCCCTAGTACAACTCGGGTAAGGTCTCCTGGACAAGAACCATTTAATGATTTTATCATTATTATTATCCTTTCATTTCAAATACAACGTTAATAAGGATATGGATCTCAGTCATTCCTTTCATTAACCATTCTGTTTCTCGTTTACGGATATAGCAAGATTACCAAAATACATTTGGGTGTGGCCACACAAACATCTTACTACTCCCCCGAGCGGCCCAGCTGTATTATACTACAAAATAATTTGAAGGAAACAAATCCCATTTTGACTACAAGCAAAACACATGAACTTTGCAACACTTCTGAAAATAACCCTTATAACTACCGGTTATGTTTAGCGTTAGGTTACCTTACAGAAATGCACTACATTCAATGCAGTTTTCTGGTATCTCAGGTGTAAGGATAACTATTTATGATTTACTTAATGACAAAGATCCATAAAGTAAAATCATATAGTTGGGATAAGTCCAATATTTGACCCATCAAATATTATCCAAAATTGACCAATATACTTTCATGTATACTCTGTCACTATTTTGAATTGTCTTAGTTTAATAATACTCCCATATTATTAATCGACAACGGACATTTAGAAACATCATAATGCTCATGGATTAAAACATGTAAAATATGATACAAAATCAAATAACAGAAAAATAAACGAAATCCAATCTTTATTTCATCAATTCAATAATGTCTTACATCCTTTATCTAAATACTAATCAACATATTTATTGCATGAATTCGCTAGCTAGTTGCAGCCC
Source organism: Glebionis coronaria (assembly GCA_025667525.1). Classification (NCBI taxonomy): domain Eukaryota; kingdom Viridiplantae; phylum Streptophyta; class Magnoliopsida; order Asterales; family Asteraceae; genus Glebionis; species Glebionis coronaria. The sequence goes on along the minus strand of CM046879.1, from coordinate 509,325,951 downwards.
AATTGCCTTGGCATGCTTAACTACATTTGGCCTAGATAAAGCCTTAGTATAAGGATCAACTACATTATCATCTGTGTGAACTTTTATTAATTTTATTTCTCGAGCTTCCACTTGTTCTCGAACGTAGTGATATCTACGTTTAAAGTGTCTGGCGCCTTTCATAACTCCAGGGTCATTGGTGAATATAATTGCAGCAGAATTGTCGTAATATATATCAATAGGTTCTTTAATTGAAGGCATCACTCCAAGATCTCCAATAAACTTCCTAATCCAAACAGCTTCCATTGCGGCTTCTGAAGCGGCCATGTACTCCGATTGAGTTACATGCATAACAATGGTTTTCTGCTTACTGCTCTTCCAGTCAACTGCTCCTCCATTGATAACAAATGTGACACCCCCAAATTGAGTCAAACGCAGCAAAAATAATATTTGGGTGTCACGTAGGTGGATCAACAGCAGACAGAATGTAGAGCAACAGATAAAAGATTATTCTTATATTTATTACATGATTGAAAGTGCAAATAGTATTAAAATAGTCTTTAACATTGTTCAATGGTTTGAATTATTCCTAATTTATAAAACCCCAGATGAGCTCTATAAATGCAGCCTATCATGATGCTTGACTCCATGCACACCAATACCTGCTTCAGTTTCCTTAGAAAACATGCTTAGAGAGTCAACATAAAGTTGGTGAATTCACAGGTTTAATTAAAATAAGTTTGGACATTAAATATTCACTGAAGTAGTAATGCACAAAGCATCAATACTTAAAAGTAATTACATTTCCATATTGCCCGAAACTGAAACTTGACAGTTAAGTCCTTAATAAATAAGGACCCTTCGCCTTATCATTATCAAGGCACCCATAACAAAAATAAGTTATGACATGTGAAACATCTGTTGTCCTGGCCTAGGCACAGTGAGCATGACTCACCCAGATGGGGACGGTCAATCCCAAATAGATCTATTTATAACATTCAGGTAATTCAATAATTCTAACAGTTACGGATGCACGGGTCATGCGGGTTCATCTACAATAGGCAATGTAATCAAAAGTTTCACAGTTCGATCCATGTCCATAAAATAAAATATGTTGCATGTATTCTTCCCCATAAAAAGGTTTAAAAGTTTGTCAATATATAAAGTGGGGCCATGAACTCACCTCAGTAGTACATCAATAAGTCAGTGGATACATCTGATAAGGATGCTCACGATACAATCAACGACCTAAATAATTATAAGGTCTCAGTAAATGCATAACATAATGCAGAAAAGTTCCAGAATAAATATGTACATGCTTAAACTGGTTTTAGGTTTTTTATTACAATACTTGTATTTTGTTCATCGTTGTACAAGTTCTAATAGTATTTATTTTAAGTATAAAATAAATAATAAGGTTTAATTAATTAATTCATTTAATTAATATTTTATACTTACGTTGTTTATAAAACACTTTAAATATTTATATAGGATAGTTTTATATACATTTAAAGTGATAGGAAATAAATATAATTAATATATTTATTTTATAAGTTAATTGTTTTTAATTTATATTTAATATATAAATAAGGTTTATAAACGTATAACATTTTATTTAAAATCCATGTTTACGTAAAGTTTATAATTATTAAATTATAAGTTTGGAAAAATAACAATTGTTACGTTTATTTAAGTTTTACGTTTTAAATAACAGTTTAAATATATAGGATTTTAAGGTTCGTAATACTTTGTATAAAATACGTTTTAGTCCTTTTAATTAAATAAATACCCGCGGATAAATTACTTTTATACCCCTAGGGTTTCTAAATCTTTTAATAATTACAGTTTTGGTCCCTCCCTAGTTACACGTGTAACTAGGGTTTCTTTAAGTTTAAATAAATGGCAAAAATAGTCCCTAAAGTATACGGCTCATATTAGGGCTTGTTAAAGTTTCACAACTTGGTTTTAGTCCTCTAGCTTTCGGTTAATAATTAGGTTTAATACAAGTTACACTATTGCCCCCTAGGGCTTGTATATGTTTCGGAAATTGGCAGGAATAGTCCCTAGGGTTACCTTAGGGCTTAATTAAGTTTGGTATCTTGGCATTTTTGATCCCTAAGGTTTATATTAAGTCTCGGCTAGAGTCCAAAATGATCCCTAGGTTTTCTAAAGTTTACACAACTTACCCTAACATTATATTAATCTCTTTTTAGTCCTTTTTAACACTATTAAGTTTCGGATGTGTTCAAAACACACCCCTAAACTCTCGGCAATATTTATAAGTGGTCCAAAAGTTTATGTTTTTGAAATACAAGTTTCTACACTTGTTTATTTAGATCCCTTTACTTTATAAATTTATAAATCCAACCCGAAAGTTTATAATTGTTGTATTTAATCCAAATTTAGTAGATCTATTATTTAAAATCCAAAACTTCTTAGTTTTATTATTTTAATCCAAAACTCTTATAGATTTATACTTTCAACATGAAACTTTATAAAATCATATTTTGACACTAAAAGTTTTATAAAAACATTTATTTAGTGAAAATGATTATTTATTAAGGCAACTTATTATAGTGAGCTTAAAACTAATCTTATAAGGCATGATAGTGATCTTAACATTTTAGGGCACCTAAAAACATAAATCTAATGTTTCTAGTTATATCTAAACATTACAAGATTACCCAAAATAATATTATGAGCTTATAACTCACGTCCAAAATTCACGCATGGTTAGGTTTTCATGGTTTTTCAAGTTTAACAAGATCATAGTGATGTGTTCTTCATGGTTGACAAGTTTTTACATCATTTTATGTTATATCAAAAATCAAGCCGTGAGTCACCTTAGGTTTTTAGGTTTTCATTATTTGTTTAAATGTTAACTTTACCAAGAATAACCATGTACATATTTAATATGTATGAAAGTAATGTATTAGAAAGATAGGTTTTAACTTGGACTTACTTGTTTAGATAGGTTTAGGAGTGATATGAGGATGAGTAGAAACAAGTGACAAGCTTTCAACAATGGAGGTCTTGGAGACCAAAAACAAGCCGTGGGCTTCACAAGGCTTCTAGGGTTCTTGTTCTTGCTTCAAGGATCAAGGTTTCTTGTAGGATGAGCTTATGCTTGATCTTTATGTAGTAGAAGACATAGTATAGGAGTAGTAGATAAATTTGAAGGTTTGAAAATGGTGGATGTTTAATACAAGGCTTTTACCTAGTATAAAATTTATCGTTGTTCCAGTCTCTTCGAATTGAAAAACGGATTAACGTGCGACTCAGCTGTTCTTGGTTGAACAAATGTTGTGTCGTTGTAGTAAAAGGAAAGTGTGCAAAACTTAAACGTAAAAGGCGGGTAATTTAAATCTAAATCTAATTTAAAATAAATGGCGAGAAATTAAAGCGTGACGAAAAATAAATAACAATTAAAGTAAATAAGGCAAACTTAAAACTATCCTAAAGGCAAACTTAAATTTAAACTAAAGGCAAGGAAACTTAAAGTGCGACTAAGTAAAAAGGCGGGAAAATTAAAGCTTAAAAATTAAAATAAACTAAAAATGCTCATTCGGAAAAACACCTTCGTTCGGAATAATCCTTCGTTCGGAATGTCACCTTCACTCGGAATGATTCTTCTTTACTCGGAATGTTTACCTCATGCGGAATAATCAAACAAAACCTTCATCCGGAATAAAACACACATTCGGAATATGGCTTCATCCGGAATAACACGTTCATCCGAAATATACCCTTGATCCGGAATAAAAGCTTTATCCGGAATAAACTTTCACTCGGAATGAAGCTTCACTCGGAATAAAATGGTTGGTTCGGAATAACTAGTTCATTCGGAATAAATTGTTCATCCGGAATAAAAGCTTTGTCCGGAATAAACCTTCACTCGGAATGATTCGTTCATTCGGAATAACCGTTTCATTCGGAAAGATTGCTTGATTCGGAATAAATAGTTCATCCGGAATATACCCTTGATCCGGAATAAAAGCTTTATCCGGAATAAACTGCTGGTTCGGAATAGGCCTTGATTTGGAATAATATGCTTATTCGTAATGACCACCTGATCCAGAATAACAAGTTGATCCGGAATAAAGTCTTGATCCGGAATAAACTAGAACAAACCCTTCATTCGGAATAATCACAACACAGCCTTCATCCGGAATAACTTGTCTTGATTCGGAAAAACCTGGGAAAACAAACATTAGCGAAGAACACGGGGAAGAAAAAGAACACGAATCTAACCAAAACTAATCAAATCAAACCAAAAGATTAAGCAAGACTAATCACAAATGATCAACTAATGATAATCTATCTATCCAAATCAATAAAACTAACAATAAACACCACAATAATCAAAACCCACTTAATCTAATCAATAAAAATTGAAGAACATAAACATAAACATAAGATTGAATCAATACAAGAAAGGAAGATGAGAGATTAACAATAAAGATAAAGATTCAATAACAATAAAAGGAAACTTACTTGAATTTAAAGGTGCAAGGTAATTAAATGTGCAATTAAAGTAAATGACATGAAAATTAAATTGCAAGTAATTAAAAATGGAAGACTAATTGTCACTATTAGCCAACAAAATGTAAAAATGAAGCTAATGACTCTATTTATAGGGGATGAGGTGATTAGTGGAAGGAAGCTCCCTCCTCTCTTTCTTCTTTCTTTAATTATCATTTAATCCTCGTCTTCTTAATTCTTCGACTTTTGTCTCGGGATTAATAAACTCATCTTGTAATTTCTTTATTAATTTAGACTTGAGTTCTTCGGCTTTTATTAAACTTCCGTCTTTGGACTTTTTCTTCGATAAATCTTTAGAATAGGCCCTGGACTTCCGTTCTTTTTGCACTCTTGATTTCTCGACTTCGTCTTTTGTCTTTTCTTTGATAAAAGCCCGTGAAAGCCCGTGTTTTCTCCCCTTTTCACATTTTCGTCCTAAATCACAACAAAAACACAAACCACGCATAATTCTGACATTTACGACATAAAATACACGTTTTGGCCTGGTTATTATTGTAATTAAGTGGTAAAAGGATGGGTGTTTACACACCTATCAATGTTGATGTTTAGCCATAGGTTTTGGAGTGAGAGAGTGAAGATGAGATTTGCAAGTGAATTATGTTGTGTGTTTGTGTGCTACGGCTTAAGAAGAAAGAGAAGAGGGATTTGGTGAATCTTGTACCTAGTACTCAATATCCTTGGAGATACAAGTTAGATATCAAGGATCTTTCATGTATTTGGCACATGCTTAAACTAGAAAGTTTACTTCCTTCCCATTTTTGGTGTTGTAACCGTGGGTTTCACAAGTCAAAGGGGGACAAAAACTTACAAGTATAGTGACATGCATGAGGGATTGTGTGTGTAAGTGTATAAGCATGGTTTGTGTAAGTAAAAGTATGGCTTAGGATAGAGTTTTAGTGGAGTAAGTATGATTACTAGTAGGTTAGATATCAAATGATGGTAGTGCATGCATGCATACAACTACACGTTTTATATATGCATGGGAAAAGGGTTTTGGAATAATTTTGCCAAGTGTTGTATGATAATAATAGTCTTTGTATATTATTGTAGGTATTTGTTGTGTTGTAGGTATTTTTGTTGAAGCTTTTAGGTAATTTTGTGAAAGTGTATATTAAATACATCACTAAAATTATTTTACTTAAATAAAGTAAATAAGTGACAATGTAAAATAATGTACATTGTTTTTAAAGTGTTTAGGTATTTATTTCTTTTAGGTAATATATGTAAATATGTACATATAAAATAATCCAAGTACTTAATAAATAAATTAAGTAGGTTACAGTTTATCTCAAAATATGTACTGAGGTGATGAATTTTATTATTTAATCAAGTGGCCAGTCAGTTGCCAGAGTAGTAAGTAAATGACTAAAGGTTCATATAAATGTAAAATAAATATGAAAGGTAGTATGACAATAGGTATATGATAATTAATAAGTCATATAAAAGTGAAATTATATAAATTCCAAATATAAATAGTACAACAGTTGACAAAGTCAATAAGGTAAAATCAGAGGTTTTACAACACCATTCCGTTATTTTAGCTTTGTCCTCAAAGCTTAAGATGAAGCTATTGGTCAGGTGAACAAGTGTGGTACTTGGTCTTGAACGAGTCTTCTCGTTCCCAAGTGAACTCAGGGCCTCTCCTAGAGTTCCAACGTACTTTGACCAACGGGATGCGACTGCGTTTCAATTTCTTAACTGTCCTCTCCATGATTTCTACTGGTTCTTCTATGAACTGGAGTTTGTCGTCAAATTGAAATCCCTCCAATGGCATAGCCAGTGGTTCTTCAGCATAGCACTTCTTCAGGTTAGAAACATGAAAGGTAGAGTGTACCCGACTCAATTACTAGGGCAACTCTAAACGATAAGCTACTTCCCCGATCCTGGCTATTACTTTGAAAGGGCCAACATAACGTGGATTCAGTTTTCCACATTTGCCAAAACGTACAACACCCTTCCAAGGTGATACCTTGAGCATAACACGATCACCTACTTCAAATTGCATAGGTTTGCGTTTCAGGTCCGCGTAGCTCTTTTGTCAATCGCGAGCAGCTTGGATTCTCTGCTTGATGAGGACGATCTTGTCAGTAGTCTCCTGGATTAACTCTGGTCTAGTGAGCTGAAATTCACCTACTTCTGCCCAGCACACAGGCGAACGGCATTTGCGACCGTACAGTGCTTCAAAAGGGGCAGCCTTAATACTGGCGTGATAACTGTTGTTGTAGGAGAATTCCACTAAAGGAATATGGTCAACCCATCCATTTCCAAAATCAATCACACATGCTCGTAGCATGTCCTCTAGAGTCTGGATGGTTCGTTCACTTTGACCATCAGTCTGCGAATGATAAGCAGTGCTCATATCCAAATTGGTACCTAAGGCTCGTTGGAAAGCCTTCCAAAAGTTTGACGTGAACCTACCATATCGATCACAGATTATCGACACTGGTATTCCATGTTTGGTCACAATCTCCTTCAGGTACGTCTTTGCTAGTTTGGCAAGGGAATCGTTCTCCCTAATTGGCAGGAAATGAGCGGACTTGGTGAGTCGATTGACGATTACCCAGATAGTATCGTAACCGTGAGATGACTTTGGGAGTTTGGTAACAAAGTCCATAGTGATGTTTTCCCACTTCCATTCCAGTATCTTGGGTTGTACAAGTAAACCCGATGGTCTCTGGTGTTCAGTTTTGACACGAGCACATGTCAAACATTTCTGAACGTAGGTGGCAATGTTGACTTTCATATTCGGCCACCAATATAAATTCTTTATATCCTGATACATCTTTTCAGATCCGGGATGTATAGAATATTTAGACTTATGAGATTCGTGCATGATCACGTTCCTCAAATCTCTATAACAAGGTAACCAACTTTGTCCGTGAAGGCATAGGGTTCCATCTGCTCTAGGTTCTAACTTCTCCTTGCTAAGATCGATTCTCAGCATTCCCCCGACATCTTCCTTCACGAGGTTTTCAGGCAATTGGGCTTGAGTCTGAGCTTCCAAAATCTGTTTGGGTAGATCCAAACTGATTGTCATAACCAATGCCCGAACTCTCATAGGAGGGTCCGTTTCCTTACGACTTAAAGCATCAACAACCACGTTTGCTTTACCCGGGTGGTATTTGATCTCGCAGTCGTAGTCACTCAGTAACTCAATCCAAAGGTGTTGCCTCATGTTCAACTCCTCCTGATCCAATATGTGTTGCAAACTTTTATGGTCAGTATGCACTGTGCACTTTGTTCCGTATAGGTAATGTCTCCAGATTTTGAGAGCAAAAACTACGGATCTAAGTTCTAGATCATGAGTGGTGTAATTCTTCTCATGCTTCTTCAATTGTCTTGAAGCATAGGCAATCACTTTCATTCTCTGCATCAATACTGCACCTAAGCCCTTGTGTGAGGCATCACAGTATACCACGAAATCATCGTTGCCTTCAGGCAAGGCCAGTATGGGTGCACTGCATAACTTCTGCTTGATCAGTTGGAAAGCTGATTCTTCCTTCTCTCCCCAATCTAACTTTATTCCCTTCTGTGTGAGTTTGGTCATCAGTTTGGCTATTTTGGAAAAATCTTCAATGAATCTGCGGTAGTATCCGGCAAGGCCTAGAAATTGGCGGATCTCCGTCGGTGATTTAGGAGATACCCAATCCTTGACAGATTCGACCTTTGCTGGATCCACGTGAATACCGTCACAATCGATGACATGAACAAGGAATTGCACTCTAGGAATCCAAAATTCACATTTGGAGAACTTAGCATAGAGCTGCTCCTCCTTGAGTACCTTTAGTACTTGTGCAAGATGTTCCCCATGTTCCTGTTCGTTCTTGGAATAAATGAGTATGTCGTCAATGAAGACTATCACGAATTTATCCAGGTAGGGTCTACACACACGGTTCATAAGGTCCATGAAAATAGCTGGTGCATTGGTCAACCCAAATGGCATAACCTGGAATTCGTAATGACCGTAACGGGTTCTAAAAGCTGTTTTTGGAATATCTTCCTCCCTGACTCGTAGCTGATGGTATCCAGATCTCAAGTCAATCTTGGAATACACACTTGACCCTTGCAGTTGGTCAAATAGGTGGTCAACGCGAGGAAGCGGATAACGATTCTTCAGTTAACTTGTTCAGCTCTCTGTAATCGATGCACATTCGAAAAGAACCATCTTTCTTTTTGACAAATAACACAGGAGCTCCCCATGGTGAGGAACTGGGTCGAATGAATCCTTTGTCAGACAGTTTTTGAAGTTGTTCAGCTAGTTCTTTCATCTCTAATGGTGCCAACCGGTATGGAGCTTTAGCTACAGGTGCCGCTCCGGGAACCAAATCAATTTGAAATTCCACTTGTCGGGTCGGTGGTAAGCCTGGCAACTCATCAGGAAAGACTTCTGGAAAATCTCGGACGATGGGTACGTCCTTGATTTGCTTCTTCTCGGGCTTGTCTTCTTCATCTGTTTGAGAAATATGGGCCAAGAGGATAGGACATCCTCTCAACAAATATTTTTGAACTTTTGTACAAGAGATAACACTAAGTCTAGTGTCAGCGAGGTCGGTGTTACCGTCGCCTCGAATGATTAGAGTTTCGTTTCCCCACGGAATACGGACTAGCTTTTCGTCACAAACAATGACTGCGCGGTATCTCGCTAACCAGTCCATGCCAATGATAACATCAAAACTACCAAGGTTTACGGGGATAAGGTCAATGTTGAACGGATGTTTGGAAAGATTTAAGGTACAACCTCTAATGGTAGTGCCAGCATCTATAGTTTTACCTTCAGCTAATTCTACGGAGTAATGGTGATCTAAGCTTGTAGGAATAACTTCTAGTACTTGACTAAATTCAGTGGATATAGAACTTCGGTCTGCTCCAGTATCAAACAAAATAGATGCATAACGATTGTTCAATAGAAACGTACCAGTAACGACATTTGAATCGGGGTTGGCTTTTGCATTGCCGACCACGTACACTCTGGATGAAGCTCCTCCACTATTCTTGTTCTGGTTGACCCGCTTAGGGCAACTTGGTCTCACATGTCCTGGTGCTCCACACTCATAGCACACAACTCCCTTCTTGGGTCCATTGTTGTTTCCTCCAGTAGCGTTGTGGTTCCCCTGCTGTCCATTCCCGTTCCCACGGGCATTGTATCCACCCTGTTGTTGTAGTTCCCAGTGTTTTGAGTGGGTCGGGCCTGAGTGACAGCATTAACTCGACAGGTTTTAGCAAAATGACCCACTTGTCCACATCTGTAGCAGGTCTGGCATGGGCTATCAACAGTATGATGATAGTTGCACTTTGAGCACAAAGGTTTGGCGCCCACGTACGAGTTAGCTCCTGCAGAGGTAGCACTGTAAACTTGCCCAACATTCTGCTTCTTAGGATGCTGCTGGTGCTGACTTTGCGGAAATACTCGTCTGCCTTTCGCTTGTTGTCAGTATGCCTCTCGGATATGGTACGAACTCTTTTGTTTATCAACTCTGTAGCGAACTCAATGGCACTCTCGACGTTAGTAGGTCGTGATGCGAGCACACTGTCGTGAATGGCGTCTGGGAGTCCACCCACATACTTCTCAATCTTATCTTCCTCCTCCACAAACATTCTGGTGCACATTAGGGTCAACTCTTGGAACCTTTGGTTGTACGCAGTGATGTCATTGTTCCTGCATCTGAGATCCCACAACTCGATCTCCAGTTTCTTCATTTCTCCCCTTGGATAGTATTTGTCTGTCATCCTCTCCTTCAACTCAGTCCAGTTGAGAGCATAGGCAGCATCGTGTCCAAGAGTAGCAACAACAGAGTTCCACCAAGTAAGAGCACTCTCAAGTAGGGTGCAGGCGGAAAACTTCACTTTGTTCTCTTCTGCACAGTCGCTGATGCGAAAGACCGTTTCCAACCTCTCAAACCACTGCATCAGTTCCACCACTCCTTCTTTGCCCTTGTAATAGGAAGGTTTACATTTCAAGAAGTCGGGGTAAGAGCAACCCCTGGTGGTCTGATTATTCTGGCGGTTGTTGGAATTTTGACTGTCGTCTACGTTTCTGCTGGCAGCCATCGCAGATGCGATGCCTTGATCAATCATTTCCCTTAGTTGGGCAGCAGTGACGTTTTGGGTAGTGTCGGCATTGTTGGGGTTAGTTCTAGTGATTACCATTTTTCTATAATTATACACAAAAATGAAATCATTAGTTCAAGGTGTTAGCACAGTTTTATATAATTACACGAAAAGGAATTTCATGCATAGACTTTGCAACAAATTGGATAACCTGTTTAAAGTTCATAATATAATACAGTACAGGATATAACAAAAGCTAATGAGTACATGCCCTAAGTCTAAAATAGGAATGCAGTACAAAATGCACAACCTGATCCAAGACAGAGCACAGCCCGCCTGTCTGGGATGGTGGTACATGAATTCTAAAGTACCTCATCTATGAATCCCTAATCTAAATAGTATAGTACAAAGATACAACTGACTAAAGAAAAGTACAAATACAAGAGATCCTATATCATGATAGCCGGGATGCAACCCTAATAGCTTATCATGATGTACAAAAGATCTAGTACATCTAATCTACTGATGCCTAACTGACTCCTCGGATACGGCTGGCGCCACGGGCGTAGATGAGACAGCCGGTGCCTGCATGGCAACCTGCATCGCGGTCATGGCAGTCCTAGTCTCCTTGAGCAGTCGGAGTGCCTCAAGGAACTGGTCTCTGAGAGTCTGCTGAACTCCCCAGAGATGAGCGGTCTCTGACGTCAACCCCTGATGACGGACCTCCTGGAGGTCGAAGAAAATAGCAAGAGTCTCCTCCATGGTCAAGAGGGCAGTATGAGTGTCCGTCTGCTGGCTCTGGAGCAAGTAGATCTGCTCACGTAGGAACTCATTCTCATCCAGCAACCACTAGAGAGAATGGTAAGTAGTCTACCACGCCCCTCGTGTAGCGTGCGCCTCTGAACTCACAGTCCATGATAGAAGGTCCTGGCGCTGCTGTAGAACAGCGCGCTCAGTCTGTCCGGCCGCTAGCAGAGCAAGAATGTCTGCTACATTCTGGGCCTGGCGTGCGGCCAATGCCGTGATTTGGGCCTGGACATGGTCAACATGTCTGGCCCGGGAACCCTCACCGATCTCATAAGTGGAATCGAGAGGTGCCTCATACCTCCTCTTACGAGGTGGCAGAGACTCGGGTGCATGCTCCCGCAGTGAAGTCACAAGTGGTACAGGTGGTATAGAAGCAGGAGGCTGGACCTCTTCCCCAGCGGGGGAAATAGGTGGAGTAGAAATAAGTGCCTCAATGGATGCGGCGTCGGCAGAAACGTGACTATCACCGGAGTCACTAGCAGATAACCATCCACATAAGACGGTCGTCGGAGATACGGCAGCAGGTGTATCGGTAGGTGATGTCATGATAAATCTGAAAGTAATATAGTTTTAATTGATATAGGTATAAACTTACTCAAGTTAAAAGTTTTGGGAAATATAATTTAAAATTATATAATAGTGCCGTTTAACACTCGTCGTGCTAAAGGTTACGTTAATACTTATAAGATTAATCAACCGGATGTTAATAATCAATGCACAGACAATCACACAATTGATGTATGCTCTACAGTCTATATGCTTAACTATTCTAGTCCCGAAAATCCCAAAAGATTTTTAAAGCAGTTATAGTTCAGATTATATATAAAAAAAATTATTTTTATATTTATTTTAATTTTGCTCTGATTCTCTATAACTATCGCTCTGATACCATTCTGTGACACCCCCAAATTGAGTCAAACGCAGCGGAAATAATATTTGGGTGTCACGTAGGCGGATCAACAGCAGACAGAATGTAGAGCAACAGATAAAAGATTAACCTTACATTTATTACATGATTGAAAGTGCAAATAGTATTAAAATAGTCTTTAACATTGTTCAATGGTTTGAATTATTCCCAATATATAAAACCCCAGATGAGCTCTATAAATGCAGCCTATCATGATGCTTGACTCTATGCACGCCAATACCTGCTTCAGTTTCCTGAGAAAACACGCTTAGAGAGTCAACATAAAGTTGGTGAATTCACAGGTTTAATTAAAATAAGTTTGGACATTAAATATTCACTGAAGTAGTAATGCACAAAGCATCAATACTTAAAAGTAATTACATTTCCATATTGCCCGAAACTGAAACTTGACAGTTAAGTCCTTAACTAATAAGGACCCTTCGCCTTATCATTATCAAGGCACCCATAACAAAAATAAGTTCTGACATGTGAAACATCTGTTGTCCTGGCCTAGGCACAGTGAGCATGACTCACCCAGATGGGGACGGTCAATCCCAAATAGATCTATTTATAACATTCAGGTAATTCAATAATTCTAACAATTTCGGATGCACGGGTCATGTGGGTTCATCTACAATAGGCAATGTAATCAAAAGTTTCACAGTTCGATCCATGTCCATAAAATAAAATATGTTGCATGTATTCTTCCCCATAAAAAGGTTTAAAAGTTTGTCAATATATAAAGTAGGGCCATGAACTCACCTCAGTAGTACAACAATAAGTCAGTGGATAAATCTGATAAGGATGCTCACGATACAATCAACGACCTAAATAATTATAAGGTCTCAGTAAATGCATAACATAATGCAGAAAAGTTCCAGAATAAATCTGTACATGCTTAAACTGGTTTTAAGCTTTTTATTACAATACTTGTATTTTGTTCATCGTTGTACAAGTTCTAATAGTATTTATTTTAAGTATAAAATAAATAATAAGGTTTAATTAATTAATTCATTTAATTAATATTTAGTACTTACGTTGTTTATAAAACACTTTAAATATTTATATAGGATAGTTTTATATACATTTAAAGTGATAGGAAATAAATATAATTAATATATTTATTTTATAAGTTAATTGTTCTTAATTTATATTTAATATATAAATAAGGTTTATAAACGTATAACATTTTATTTAAAATCCATGTTTACGTAAAGTTTATAATTATTAAATTATAAGTTTGGAAAAATAACAATTGTTACGTTTATTTAAGTTTTAAGTTTTAAATAACGGTTTAAATATATAGGATTTTAAGGTTCGTAATACTTTGTATAAAATACGTTTTAGTTCTTTAAATTAAATAAATACCCGCGGTTAAATTACCTTTATACCCCTAGGGTTTCTAAATCTTTTAATAATTACAGTTTTGGTCCCTCCCTAGTTACACGTGTAACTAGGGTTTCTTTAAGTTTCAATAAATGGCAAAAATAGTCCCTAAAGTATACGGCTCATATTCGGGCTTATTAAAGTTTCACAACTTGGCAATTTTAGTCCTCTAGCTTTCGGTTAATAATTAGGTTTAATACAAGTTACACTATTGCCCCCTAGGGCTTGTATATGTTTCGGCAATTGGTAGGAATAGTCCCTAGGGTTACCTTAGGGCTTAATTAAGTTTGGTATCTTGGCATATTTGATCCCTAAGGTTTATATTAAGTCTCGGCTAGAGTCCAAAATGATCCCTAGGTTTTCTAAAGTTTACACAACTTACCCTAACATTATATTAATCTCTTTTTAGTCCTTTTTAACACTATTAAGTTTCGGATATGTTCAAAACACACCCCTAAACTCTCGGCAATATTTATAAGTGGTCCAAAAGTTTATGTTTTTGAAATACAAGTTTCTACACTTGTTTATTTAGATCCCTTTACTTTATAAATATATAAATCCAACCCGAAAGTTTATACTCGTTATATTTAATCCAAATTTAGTAGATCTATTATTTAAATCCAAAACTTATTAGTTTTATTATTTTAATCCAAAACTCTTATAGATTTATACTTTCAACATGAAACTTTATAAAATCATATTTTGACACTAAAAGTTTTATAAAAACATTTATTTAGTGAAAATGATTATTTATTAAGGCAACTTATTATAGTGAGCTTAAAACTAATCTTATAAGGCATAATAGTGATCTTAACATTTTAGGGCACCTAAAAACATAAATCTAATGTTTCTAGTTATATCTAAACATTACAAGATTACCCAAAATAATATTATGAGCTTATAACTCGCGTCCAAAATTCACGCATGGTTAGGTTTTCATGGTTTTTCAAGTTTAACAAGATCATGGTGATGTGTTCTTCATGGTTGACAAGTTTTTACATCATTTTATATTATATCAAAAATCAAGCCGTGAGTCACCTTAGGTTTTTAGGGTTTCATTATTTGTTTAAATGTTAACTTTACCAAGAATAACCATGTACACATTTAATATGTATGAAAGTAATGTATTAGAAAGATAGGTTTTAACTTGGACTTACTTGTTTAGATAGGATTAGGAGTGATATGAGGATGAGTAGAAACAAGTGACAAGCTTTCAACAATGGAGGTCTTGGAGACCAAAAACAAGCCGTGGGCTTCACAAGGCTTCTAGGGTTCTTGTTCTTGCTTCAAGGATCAAGGTTTCTTGTAGGATGAGCTTATGCTTGATCTTTATGTAGTAAAAGACATAGTATAGGAGTAGTAGATAAATTTTTAAGGTTTGAAAATGGTGGATGTTGATGTTTAGCCGTAGGTTTTGGAGTGAGAGAGTGAAGATTAGATTTGCAAGTGA
Organism: Glebionis coronaria; assembly: GCA_025667525.1. Lineage (NCBI taxonomy): Eukaryota > Viridiplantae > Streptophyta > Magnoliopsida > Asterales > Asteraceae > Glebionis > Glebionis coronaria. The sequence continues at coordinate 509,310,832 of CM046879.1, read as the reverse complement.
ATTATGTTGTGTGTTTGTGTGCTACGGCTTAAGAAGAAAGGGAAGAGGGATTTGGTGAATCTTGTACCTAGTACTCAATATCCTTGGAGATACAAGTTAGATATCAAATATCTTTCATGTATTTGGCACATGCTTAAACTAGAAAGTTTACTTCCTTCCCATTTTTGGTGTTGTAACCGTGGGTTTCACAAGTCAAAGGGGGACAAAAACTTACAAGTATAGTGACATGCATGAGGGATTGTGTGTGTAAGTGTATAAGCATGGTTTGTGTAAGTAAAAGTATGGCTTAGGATAGAGTTTTAGTGGAGTAAGTATGATTACTAGTAGGTTAGATAGCAAATGATGGTAGTGCATGCATGCATACAACTACACGTTTTATATATGCATGGGAAAAGGGTTTTTGAATAATTTTTCTAAGTGTTGTATGATAATAATAGTCCTTGTATATTATTGTAGGTATTTGTTGTGTTGTAGGTATTTTGTTTGAAGCTTTTAGGTAATTTTGTGAAAGTGTATATTAAATATCACTAAAATTATTTTACTTAAATAAAGTAAATAAGTGACAATGTAAAATAATGTACATTGTTTTTAAAGTGTTTAGGTATTTATTCCTTTTAGGTAATATATGTAAATATGTACATATAAAATAATCCAAGTACTTAATAAATAAATTAAGTAGGGTTACAGTTTATCTCAAAATATGTACTGAGGTGATGAATTTTATTATTCAATCAAGTGGCCAGTCAGTTGCCAGAGTAGTCAGTAAATGACTAAAGGTTCATATAAATGTAAAATAAATATGAAAGGTAGTATGACAATAGGTATATGATAATTAATAAGTCATATAAAAGTGAAGTTATATAAAATCCAAATATAAATAGTACAACAGTTGACAAAGTCAATAAGGTAAAATCAGAGGTTTTACAACAAACACGTAACCTGTCTGAGACTTCGTATCGTCTTTATCACATTGCCAGGACGCATCACAGAATACTGTTACATTCAATTATGTGTCTGGTTTACCCCCAAATACCAAAAACATATCTTTCGTACTCGTCAAATACTTTAGAATATGCTTAACAGCAGTCCAGTGGAACTTTCCTAGATTCTGTTGGTATCTACTGACCAAGTTCTGAGCAAACGCCACATCAGGCCCTGTGCATCTCACAACATACATAATAGATCCTACAGCCGAAGTTTCTTAGAGTTATGCATGTTATACTTCTTCAATATCTTAACAATATAAGCATCTTGACTAAGACCAATTAACCGTCTACTCCTATCTCGATAGATTTTAATTCCCAGAATATATGTAGCATCTCCCAAATCCTTCATAGAAAAACATTTACCAAGATAATCCTTAACTTCCTTAAGTCTTGGAATGTTACTTCCCATGATTAATATGTCATCGACATATATAATTATGAACACTACATTACTCCCACTAGCTTTGCGATATACACATGGCTCATCACGATTTTGAATAAATCCGAACTTTTTGATTTCTTCATCAAATCGCTTATTCCATTGACGTGATGCTTGCTTCAAACCATATATAGATCTTTGAAGTTTGCACACGCGCTTTGGATATTTAGGATCAACGTACCCTCCCGGTTGTTGCATATAGATGTCTTCGATTAAGCGACCATTCAAGAAGGCAGTTTTAACATCCATTTGCCATATCTCATAATCATAGTATGCTGCTATAGCTATGAGAATCCTAATAGCTCGTAAGTCTGCTACAGGAGAAAATGTCTCCTCGTAGTCTACGCCAAAAGTTTGAGTAAAACCTTTAGCTACTAAACGTGCTTTATAGGATTGTATTTCACCATCCATGTCGGTTTTCTTCTTGAAGATCCACCTATTTTTCACTACTTTAGCATTTTTAGGCGCGTCTACAAGAATCCAAACATCGTTGATTTCCATGGATTTCATTTCCTCATTCATCGCAACTATCCATTTTGACTTTTCTAGATCAAGCATTGCGGATCGATAGTTAGAAGGTTCACCAAGATCCCCTACTTCCTCCTCATCATCCTCTATGTAAAGACATAGTTTGCTTGGCGCACGTATGGTTCTTTTAAACCTACGTGGAGGAATTAATTCCGGTGGAACTCGCAGGCTTTTCTGGTTCTACAAGAATTTCTTAGCTAGTATTTTTAGAAGGCAATGTATCTTCTTGAATTTCTTCAAGATCATAATTTCTCCCACTGAATTCTTGATTTACAAGATCACTTTCAAGGAAGTCTCCATACCGAGCCACAACTACTTCGTTCTCAGCCGGATAATAAAAGTAGTAACCCATAGTTTCCTTAGGGTAACCTACAACGATACATTTTACTGAGCGTTGTTGGAGTTTATCTCTAGAGTCACGTTTCACATACACCTCACAACCCCAAATTTTCAAATAAGACAAATATGGCTTCTTGCCATGCCATAGTTCATATGGTGTCTTATCAACCTTCTTTGTGGGGACCATATTCAGAATACGAACATCAGATTCAAGAGCATAATCCCAAAAGGATAATGGTAAAGTTGTAATATTAAACATAGATCGCACCATATCCAATAATGTACGATTTCTCCTTTCAGATACACTATTTTGTGGTGGAGTATATGGAGAAGTAAGTTTCTGAACAATTCCGTCTCACTTAAATAATCTTTAAACTCTTGACTTATTCACCACCTCTATCAGAACGAAGAGCTTTAATCTTCTTTCCTAGTTGTAACTCTACTTCTTCTTTAAACATTTTGAATGTTTCAAATACCTCATGTTTATGCTTAAGTAAATAAACATAACCATAACGGCTATAATCATCCGTAAATGTTAAGAAGTAGCTAGCACCTTTCCTTGACACATGTCTAAGTGGTCCACACACATCAGTATGTATCAAACCAAGTAGTTCATTAGCCCTATCAATATTGTTATTAAAAGGTTTCTTGGTCATCTTTCCAGAGATACAAGACTCACATTTATCAAATGATTCATCATTGATATTTTCCAAAAGACTATCACGTTGAAATTTTTGTATACGAGTCTTCCCGATATGGGCAAGTCTACAATGCCAAAGATAAGAAGAGTTCTTGTCTAACTTACTCTTCTTATTCATGCTAAAAACATAATTATTTTTCCTCTTGGAATTATTATCATGCATGTTAATTTCAAAAACACCATTCACAGAAATTGCATCAAAATAGAATAAACCATCTTTGAAAACAGAAATTTTATTATTATCAATCGTGTGAATAAATCCAAGATCCAACATACAAGAAAAGAAAATAACACCCCTAACAATTGAAGGTGCATAATGACAATTATTTAAATTCAGTACTAAACCCGAAGGTAAAACTAGATTAAATATTCCTATAGCTTCAACCGCTGCTTGTGCGCCATTGCCCACTTGCAGAAATTGTTCCCCATAGGTAAGCTTCCTCTTCAACTCAAATCCCTGCAGGTTATTACAAATGTTAATACCACATCCCGTATCATATACCCAGGAGTTTGATTTGTATGTAAGATTAAATAACTCTATCATAAATAAGTTACCTGAAGGTGCTGCAGCGCCTAACTCAGCCTTCTTCTTATGTTCTTGCAACTCATGGAGGTAGAGAGCAATTCCTCTTCCAGTGTTCAGTCATTTTGCAATGGTGACAAGTCTCATCTTTCTGAGATTGATTATTCTTGACAAACTTTTGCTTCGGTTTTGATGGAGTCGCAACTTGTTTGCTCTTATCAACCTTGCCTTTGCCTTTCGGCTTCTTGTTCACTTGCAGTTTTGGCTTATTCACTCTACCCTTTTGCACATAAAGTACTTGAGGAGTAGAAGTGGATGCCTTATCTTTTAACCCCTTTTCAAAGTCAATGAGCATTGCATGCATATCATTAACTGTCTTCCCCGTGCAATGCATATTATAGTTGCGAACGAAATCATTGAAGTCCTTATTAAGGGACCTATTGATCAAGGTGATAGCCATATTATGATCATAGGGTTGTCCTAGTGCGGTGAGTTGTTCCATATAACCCCTCATCTCCATATAATGGGCACGTACAGACTTTCCAGGAGCTTGCTTGCAGCTATGTAGAGAATCAACCATATTATAGATCTCTACATCTTGCGACTTTTCATACACAGCCTTGAGTTCATCAAGCATTCGCTGAGGTGAAAATAACTCATACTTCCTTTGAAGTGATGAAGCCATTCTCCCTAACATTACAGCAGCCACCTCATGGCGCTTCTTAACATTAGCAGCGTGTTCTAGCCTTTGCGCATCAGATGCTCCCTCAGCAAGATCCTCCGGAAAAGGAGTAGTCAAGATATCAATAGTACCCGCTGCTCTCAGAAAAATTCTTAGTGAGCGATACCAATCATTGAAGTTAGGGCCAGTAAGTTCATGACGGTCAAAGAAAGCTTTGAACGCCGAACTTATTGTCAGATTGTTGTCGGGTTGAGCCATTTCTACAGAAATAAGTTCAAACATTAGTATTTTTATAATACCATTAAAGAAAATAAAATTACCCCGGTAATAAAAACCATAGTATTTTCCTTGAAACTAAAATCCATATTGACATAAACTCATCACATCAGTTGATCTGCTAGTGACATGTGTATTCAACACAGTAACTTGTCGAACAATAATTGACAAACAAATTTGCAATTTCTAGATATGTTAGGGATTTACATTGCCAAAATCATTTGCATTGTAAACATGTTTCATCCCTACTTTACGCCTTAAGTTTCCAGTTCTTACTGAGTAACTTAATTAAGTCGACTAATATAAAGAACGTAAAACATTCATTGCGAATTCTCATTCTTATGAACGTTTTCTTTCCATCACAACACCGCCCCGAATCTCATATGACGATAATTGTGACTTCAAGTGTTCGTCAATTAGATGGCATATGACTTAAATTTTTAGGGTATAGATTTTTGGTGTCAAAATCATGTATGGATAAGCATGCATACATCTCCATAACATAAGTTTAATAAAACGTTTAGTAAACTTTTGGTGAGACTAAATAAAAACCCACATATTTGCAAGTTGAGGTATTGGTTAAACCAATTAAAGATTTTACCCACAACTAAATTTACACCGTACTTTTTCTAGAACTCAGCTAAAGCACAAAGCAATAACCTTATTCATTGTGTTTCGGATGTGAATTAATGTAGTTAAATCAACCTTAAAGAATTATACAAATAACAACCGTAGGTAATTCTAACTTTGACGCACAGGCGAGCCGGGAATTTGGTCAGCGTTGAAGCATAACACCTCCTTCCTTAACCGAGTACATGACCAGCGGTGCGTTATACCCACTTTATAGTTTGTTAAAATTGAGTAGGCCGTTAAGTTGTTATTGCAATTCTAATCAACGCAAATCATATGTAATTTAGATCTCAAAACAATTCATTAATTTTGATAAGATTTAGTCAATATTTATTTTCCTTGGAAAAAATTACCCTTGTTTACAACATACAATTAAATAAAACGCATGAAAACAAACAGTACAAAAAAAATCTAAATCAAATTGCCACATGCATAACAATTTATTCAAAGAACATCAAATCTAGGGTTTTTATAAACATAAAAAGTCTTCCCTAATTTAAACACTTTGAATCAAATAAAGCAAATAGCATACAAAATTATATGATCCGTAAAAAAACATGCACGTTCATTACGGATCTCCCACATACTCTTAACAATTAAATACTACGGATCGTAACCACACATGACATAACAATTAATTCATGCAAACATCTAAAGATAATTACCATGTAATTTTAGGGTTTACAAATTTTTTTTTTATAGAAAAATTACGGCATAGCCGATTTAAAAAAAAAACAATAATAACAAAAACCCTAATTTTTATAAAACCTAAAAAACAACATGTAATTTTTAACACAAATCAATATTAGTTAAAAACCTTTAGATCTCGATAACTATAACATGTTAAAACGGCTCTCGATGCCACTGAAGGTTTATATAGTTCATAACAATTATTTAAAACCCAAAACAAGATCAAAGCACACATAGCGGAAACGAATTAACAAGATCATAATCAATAACACAATTATAATTAATCGAATTAGGGTTACAACCTTTATCCTAGCAACGATCCACAAGATATCAGAACAATCACCAATTAGTGTTTACCACGATCACCACCAAGATATAGTCTAAAGTAAGACTATATTACGTTCTTGTACACACGTAATACATCGAGCTAATCGTGATTCTAGCACGAACAAACCGAGCTTCCACGCTTATGGAATATCTACCCAACAACCCTAGAGAGGGGCTAGGACTAGATATAATATTAAATAGAAAAGTCGAAAACCAAAACCCTAAATTGAGGGGTGTTTGGCCGGCGACTAAAGCAAGAGAAAGAGGGAGAGAGTTGTGAATTATGAAGGCTAGGGGTTTGTTTATATAGGCATTGGAAAAACTTTTCCTCCAAGTCATAAACCAATTAGGAAAGAAAATCTTTTTCTTCCCTTTTTCCTCCTCTTGGCCGACGGCTCACCAAGCCCACCTAGGGCTTCCGAAACTTTTCCTTTTTCCTTCTTTTAGCTTCTATTTAATTCCATAACGGTCGTTTATACTTAACTTTTAATTATTAACGATCGTTAGTTAAGCTTTGGTTTGATTTAATAAATATAATAAATATATTTAATAAATAAATTAACCCTTTACGTAATGTGTGCAATCCCGTAATTCCGAGTTCGATCCTATCTCACGACTATTAATTTTAAGTCCATAAACTTTCAATTAACACCATGATTAACAAAAATAAACTGACACTACAAAATAAATAATATTTACTTACTCAAATTTTTGCTTACTAATAAGATTTATAATTATTTAAGTCATTATAACTTTTCCTTACTAAAACACAATGAATATTTAAGCAAAAGAAACTCACAACTTTTGTTTACTCTTTTTATACTGAAAAAAAGTTATTAAAAGTTTTACACTTTTAATTACTTTTTTTTAGTTAGAATAAACTTTTAGTGATCCCTTCTATTACTTACTCTTTTTTTTAAAGTGGGAGTTGATAAAAATCACTTTGACTTTTTTTACTAGAAATTGATAGATTATACTTAGGCCCCGTTTGGTTCGTTGTAATTGGATAGAATTTGATGTAATTGTAATTCAATTACATTACATAACCTGTTTGGTTCACAGAATGAGGAGAATGTAATTCACTTTACATTACATATGGTGTTTGGTATACTACGTAATTGTAATTGGGACATTACAATTACATCAAATGATGTATTTCAGATTACATAGGAACTTGGATGGAATGTTCTGAATTATGTCGTAATTTGTAATTTTATACTTTAAGCCACTATTATTATTAATTATTAATGATCAACTTTATTATTATTATTATTATTATTATTATTATAATTATATTATTATTATCTTAAAATAATATAATAATAAAAAATTTATTTTTATTATTATATTATTATATTAAAATAATATAATAAAATAAACTTATTTTTATTATTATATAATAAAAATTAAAAAGTAATAATAATAATATTTTTTATTATTAATTACTATTATTTATTATTATTTTTATATTATTATTTATAAATTTATAAATTTTTAATTTTTATAAATATTTTTTAAATTTTGAATTTATTTTGTATAATATTTATTTATTATTAATTTATTTAATTTATTTTTTATTTTATATTATTTTCATTATTATTTTTTATCATTTTATAATTTTATATTTTAAGTAAATATTTTTATTTTTAAATTATTGTTATTACTATTTATTTTAATATTTTATTAATATAAATATTTCTTATTATTATACTTTTGAAATATTAAAATAATATAAATTATTATTATTTTATTTTAATAAAAAATAATATTTTTATTAAATTAATATTTTTTATTAAATTAATATTTTTTATTAAAATAATTAATTTTATTAAAATGATAATTTTTACTAAAATAATAATTTTTATTAAAATAATAATTTTTATTAAAATAACAAGTTTTTTTTTATTTTAAATTATTTATGTTTTTATTATTCTATTTTATTTTAACTATTATTTTTTATAATTTTTTATGTTTTATAAAAAAAGTTGAATTAAATCACGGTCAGACTCAACCAAATACATCTCAGATTTTATTCATTACAATTCCACAACATTACAATTCCAACACATTCATATTCTTTCAATTACAATTACATTAAATTACAATTCCTTCCAAAGATTACAATTCCCTTAAAAATATTCTGCGAACCAAACGGGGCCTTATTGTTTACTCTTATCACATTTAATTGAGTAAGCAAATGTTATAAATTTTGTAGTGATATGATAATAACCCAATATACTCAGTTGGCCACGTGAGTTCTTTTTAAAGTTTGAGGAAGGGGTTTTGTTTCGTAAGAGACAAAAATTTTAGATTTTCTTTCTCGTGCGAAGCTGTGAATTCTGAAAGTTTCTTTTTTCAGGTCTTACTTAGTGATTCGAGTCTCGAAACCCGCCCGTTTGAATAGTTTAACTGGAGGGTTGGATTTCAATCGTAAATTTTCGTTTGGCTTTGTTTGGTACTTTGGTTAGCTAGATAGTCTTACACTCTTAACGTCTGTTTTAAAAATATACTGTAGTCAACTTGAATAGAAATGATAGTGTAACTTCTTTAACCGAAAGTTAACAAACTTTAAATGACCGAATTAAAAGAAGACTTAAAACTTTTAGGGAGAGTATAAAAAGAAAATAACTAGCAACTAAAGTGAAATAAGATTGTAACTTCTTCAATGCAGTTACTTTAAATAACAAAAAAATGAAGAAATGTTGCATGTTGTGTTTTTGAAGACAAACGTATGTTAGGTGCAAATAATTTTGAAATAGCCACGTTTATAAATAATACTAGTTGATAATAAAATCAATCCCGGGTTTTAGTCATTCTTACAAGGTTAACCTGTGAAAAGAAAGGACTTCACATAGTTTGAGTCGGTGTGCGGTGGGTTTAAACCACGTGAATTAGTCAGCCAATGTATCAAAAATCACGGTTAAAAAAAAACTCAAAGCTTTTAAAAACAATTAATACTACGTCGCAAAACTTAATAGGTGTTCTCGGACCACCGGAGATCCACCCTGTTCCGTCCATGATGTTTTTCTAATACGTTGATGTATATCATTATGATCAAATTATATGTCTAATCCTAGTGGGAGTAAAGTATTGGCAACTGTGGTTTGACTTTATACTTTGGTTACCCAAATGCATCCCCTCCTCTGTGAAAACTTATCAGACACCAGAATGAAGCACTCAACCAACCACTCCTTGTGCTATTAATCAAAGAATCCAAAGATAGTCCCCAAATGGGTGCTATCAACATACAAACAGAAAATGTTGTCCTCAAACGAATGCAACCCAAGAATACAAAGTTTTAATACAACAAAAGGAAATATAAATCAAACGTTTGAACAATCAAACGTTTGATGGATAAATGGAGTATTTGGATTTGTTGGGAGAAAATGAATAAGATGTGTGTGTGTTTCTCGAGTCTTCACAAAGTCTTCTCAACCTCTTTTATCAAGGCTTGACCAGTCTTCACTAAAATCCAAGAGTTGGCAGCAATGACCCCTGCACAATAACACAAAACACAAAACAAGCCACAAGAGGACACCAACGGATATATCAAGCCAAATAAAGATACCAAACCACCCTTCAAGATTATAAACTTGTCAATAAGGGAAACCAATCATTTCAACACCCTCCCACAAGTTTATAAGCCAAACACATTGTACAAAGTAAGTTGGGAGCAGAGTTCATTATGCTGAACACTTCCCAATCCTTTGGTTAAAATATCAGCAATCTGTTTCTCAGATTGCACTTTCACAGTACGAATAAGACCTGAAGCAACCTTTTCTCTAATAAGATGAACATCAATATCAAAGTGCTTGGTTTTCTCATGCATAACAGGATTAGCAGCAATCTGGATAGTAGAGTTGTTATCGCAATAGAGAAAAGCAGGAATTTTACCAGTCATACCAAGATCCTTCAGGATCTTAACAATCCACATTATCTCACAAACAGTAGAGGCCATGGATCTATATTCTGCTTCAGCAGAAGATCTAGACAAAGTGGCTTGCTTTTTACTCTTCCAAGAGACTAAGTTACCACAAACATAAACACAATAGCCAGATACAGACCTTCTGGTCACTTTGCATTTTGCCCAATCAGAGTCAGCATATGAGCAAATGCTTTGATTAGCAGATCTATTGAAAAGGATACCAGCACCTAGAGCATTCTTAAGATACTTAAGAACTCTAAATGCAGCATCAAGATGAGATTGAAGAGGAGCATGCATATGCTGACTCAAGCAGTGGACAGAATAGGCAATGTCAGGTCTAGTGTTACACAGGTAAATGAGCTTTCCCACAATTTTTTGGTATGCCGTAATATTTTTCAAGTATTTATCATCCAAAGATTCTTTATGAGGCAGGATACCATTCTCAGGCATAGGAGTCGAGATAGGTTTACATGCCAAAAGACCATACTCATATAAGAGCTCAATACAATACTTTCGCTGGTTTAAGCATAAACCATCATTAACTTTAAGCACTTCAATACGCAGAAAAAATTTAAGTTCACCTAAGTCTTTGATTTTGAACTTCTGATTCAGAAAACTTTTAAAGATAGCAATTTCATCTTTGTTGTTTCCAGTGATGATAATATCATCAACATAGACTAAAAGAACCAGAAAAATGTCATCTTTGTTCTTTACGAACAAAGAGTGGTCATTTATGCTTTGGATAAAACCAGCATTGGTCAAAGTCTCTACCAATTTCTTGTTCCACTACCTAGGGGCTTGTTTAAGACCATATAAAGACTTGGAAAGCTTACAAACCCTTGTTTCATTTTTGTCAAAGAAACCGGGTGGAGGAATCATGTAAATGTCCTCAGTAAGGTCTCCATAGAGAAAGGCATTGTTAACATCTAATTGAAATATGCCCCAAGAGTTTTGAACAGCCATATTAATAACACATCTAACAGTTGTCATTTTAACAACAGGGCTGAATATTTCATCATAGTCAATGCCCCTTTTTTGGCTACAGCATTTGGCAACAAGCCTGGCTTTATAACGCTCAACTTCCCCATCAGATTTTTATTTGATCTTGTAAACCCACTTAGACTTGATAGCTTTCCTATGGATAGGCAAGTTGGTAAGGGTCCAAGTATGATTAAGGTAGAGAGATTCCATTTCATTGTTCATAGCTTGGACCCAATTAGGATCTTTGATAGCATCCTCAAAACAACTAGGCTCAGCAGTTTTATTCAAATTAGCAATAAAACAACATAAATCAAGAGCAAGTTTAGTATGATTAGCATACTTATTAAGGCCATACCTAACTTTACCATCAAGAACAAAATCATTCAACTTTTCAGGTAACTTAGTTATTCTGTTAGATTTTCTGGGTTCAGGCAAAGGAGGTTGGCCTTCATCTTCTGTTTGATTGCTGGTATCAAAAGTAGGAACATTTTGTTGTTGAAAAAAATTGCCCTCAAAGATGTTTCCATCTGTTGATGATGTGGTATCGACATCCTCCTCAATTGACTGCTCCATTACAGTGTCATTTGAGGAGTCATCCAAATGACCTCCATCATCATCAGGAGTACTCTCTCCTTCATCATCGGGTCTTACAATGTTATGATGCCCCGATTCAAAAAAATCAAAAAAGTTTTTATGATTAACTTCATCAGACCCAAAAAGATTTTTGATGTATCGTGGATAGTATATGTGATAATTAGATTACGTTATAGGGTAAATTAGAAAATTACCTTTAGGAAAAAGTAATAGTCCAATATTACCAATGACGAATTCAATTAAACACGTGAGTGAGTCGAGTTCGTTGTACACGAAGATCTTATGAATTTGAGACGTTTTGCTTTGATTTGGACAATTGATTTGAATTGGTTTTTGGTTTTTAAACTAATGATTAATTCTACTAATTTTAAACTATTTAAAGTTTTCCTAAAGTGCATGAATCGTAAACCCGCCAATTAAAAAATTTTAACACACAATTAATTACTTAAAAATAAACACACTAATTTAAAATTAGAACTAATTAAAATTCTTAAAATTCTAATCTATTTAATTTTCTATTAAAAATAAATCAATTAAATAAAATCAACTTTTAAACTAATTTACCTTATTTAAAATTACTATTAAACAAATCTACTTTAAAAACTACTTATCTAATTATTAAATTCTAATTTTAAAAATTGACTAATTAAACCTTTAAATTTAATAAAAACATTTATTTTTTTTTATTTTAATATTTAATATATCTTATTTTATCTATTAATTGACTAAAATATACTTTAAATAAAACACTAATTAAAAGTTTATAAAAAAACGGTTTAAAAGTAAATAAAAGTTACTTAACTAAATCTGCCAAAATAAACTACACTATATTAATTTAATTACAAGAAACTAAATCAAAAGGGCAATTAGCCTAGATGGTTATCACGTTGGGTGTGTGATCAGGAGGTCACGGGTTCAAGTCCCGTGAGGGACTTATTTTTTTTTTGGTTTAATTCTTATTGACAGATTACTAAAAATTAAGTCTTAGGAAAGACTGTGATAAGCTTATAGTGAAAAGCTGTTAGGAAAACAACTTGTGAGCTTAATCAGTCAAGTTGGACATGATAAGCTATTAATCTGAACATTATAACATAAACTTTAAAAGAAGAAATTCACCAAAAATAAAAAGAATAAACAGATCAAAGACAAAATCAAACAATCTGTAAAACTAGCAGATCTAACAAATGAGAAAAATAGAACAAGTCCTAACAAACTCAATATACTAATCAATCCTAATGAAATTCTAGCTAAATAAACTTATCAACTTAAGACCAAATCATCAATTAACTATTGGATAAAACCATCCAAACTCCAAACAACATAAGACAAATCAATTATAAACCGACCTGATTGTTAAAAGTCAGCACATATTCTATTATATATTCCAATCTGAAATCATTTCAAATAAACCAAACATCGAACAATAGCAGTAGCAGTCGAAATCAAATTCACGTGCGGGTAAAATTTAAACAAATTCTATTGCTAGATGAACAAATATTCAATGAGTAACTGTAACAGTTCTATCCTTACTTTAACAAGATCAGAAAATATAAAGATACTATAAATGATTAATAACATCAGTAGTAATAATCAGTTATAAACGAACAGCAACTGCGAGAAAATCCTAGTACTAATTACTGACTAATTCTAAACAGGTAGCCAAGCTTATCAACATAATTCGAAACCAAATCATATACCAAAACTTCAATAACCAAATCCTTCAATTATTTAGACACACAACCAAATAATTTCGCACAAATTAGCAGCTTATAATCATCAACAAAGTCAAATAAAACAAAACAGATATAATTAAAATAACAATAACAATGAATTTAAAAGGAAATTAACACCTTTTGTAGAATCCTTTGGGAAGAAGGTGTGCGCCGAGCACCCTTAATGAACCGGACCACCAATATTAACCATTTTTAATCAACCGAGACACCATTTGTACCTCCAATCGGACCATCAAAAATCACACGAACCATAACATTTTATTTCATCCAGTAGGGATAAATTTTATCCAAACTTAAACTCTAAAAAATTATTTATATAAAAATAGTAATAAAATTAATTCGCATAACAGTTCTTAAGAGAAAAACTTAGATTAACGAGACACGAGGTAAAAGAAACACTGATATTTTATTAATTTCCAACAAGATTACAAGATTTAAAAGAAAAGAAATACAAATTACTTCTAAAACTATTTCTACAGCATAATTTTAAAGTAAAAGAAAGGATGATTTTACACAAGAAATTTGGGGGTATTTATAGCCCCCCCAAGGGCATCCTTGTGCGAATATTCGGATCTGCTGAGGCATATTCCTTCTTTATTTGTAGCCCTTGATCTTGATTTTCTTTCTCTTTCTTCAAATGGATGGCTGTGATCAGTCCAAAGTCACACGGATCGACACCCTGGCATGCAACTGTGCTTCTTGTGCTAGTTTTGAGCCTTTTGATTGGCTGGATTGTGGGAATGAGGTGTAGCCTCCTATAACAAACCACCACGTAGCAAAGCCAATCCATATCATCTCTTCCTTAAACCAAGGGGGTTTTATTCCCCTTGGTGTGAATTATTTAATTTCCTGAAAAGCCCCAAATATTAAAGGGATTATTCAGACTTAGGGTTTGGGTACAGTAGAGTTTTTTTACAGGGTTTTTTGTGTGAGAAAGGTTTGGGGAAGATGAGTGATAACATAGGATATAACGAAACTATTAAATAAGTGTGTGAAAACGTAAATGAGATTTGGTATTTATTTATTGTGAGTGGGTAGTGAATGGATGGTTGAAACGAGATGGGATAATGAGTGGATTAAAAAAAGTTTACGTTTTAATAGAAAATGTATAAAGTGAAGTAAACCCTAGGCCTGTTTCATTCCTTTCAGAATTCGTTTCTTCCAATTTGGGCTTTAGGCCCAAATCACCTTATTCCCATCCATTTGTAAATAAATCTTGGGCTTGGAACCATTTGGGCCAAATGGTTAAAACCATTCGTGTAGATACAATCCATTATGGGCCTTTTGGATCACAAGTGAATTTTTCTTGAATCATAAATGGGCTTTTGAGCCCATTTTCCCTATTGTGGGCCCCACTTGGCTTGTTTTCTCGATAAATTATTAAATCCTCTAAAGTCGAGCTCGATTTTTGGCTTCCTCGATCTTGTTCATCAAACTCGTGTCGGTTTTCATCGGTTTTCGTGAACTTGGGTACCTACACACATGAAACAAGAAACAAGCATTTCCAAAACATATATGATATAATTCATGCAATATTTCATTATTTTAAGCTATAAATGATATGAGTAATTACACTCATATCAAATTCCCCCATGCTAAGCAATTGCCGTGTCCTCACGCAATGATAAAATAAAACATTAACTACACCATTATTCAACTTTATTTTGCAAAGACATATAATAACTTTAAGGATCATAAAAACTCAAATAGATTCATCGTCCTCGACTTTTCACTTTTCCATGCCAAGTGCAAAAACAAGATCATTGTTATTATAAGTTGGTAGACTAACACGAACTCATGTGGGCCAATTAATCACTTAGACTCCCTTATTCCTATGTGTATCTCTTATATTTTATTGTTTTCTAGAATGATCACGAGGATGCATTGTTGACTTATTTCGATAATTTATTAGGCCAAAAATAAAGTGAACGATTTAATCAATAGTTAGCTAAAGGACAAAATCTTTTAAAACTGCTTCTCGGGCTCTCATAAAGTTCATATCTTGGCATAACTCGTTTCGCAATTTGAGACCTTTCTCGAATCGATATTCGGCAGTGACTTAATACTTCCAATCTTGAGAGACGCTCACGAAATAATGGTCTTCTCTTCATAATATTTCTTCACTTGAAGTTTTGAGAGATTCATACTTGGACCACGACTTCTTCATTTTTCTCCAATCTTTACTTGGGATTTTGATTAACAACGATTCGCCTCCTTTTTGGACTTGGCTTCATTTATCCTCATACCTTATTTTGGTCTTTTTGGATAGACTTCTCCATGACTTTTTGGGAGTATTTTGCTTTTCGTCGTGTGTCTCGATCCTTCATATTGATTTTTGATAAATGAGTCTTCACATCACTTGAGATCTTTAGCAATAAAACATAGCCCTCATGTCTTGTTAGGACCTTTTTGGACTCGCCAATCTTCGCATCCCGCTTCAATAAGTTATGCCTTGGCTATGAACTCTAATCCATACCGAGCAACTTTTAAACGATCTTGGGCTAGAAGCTAAGTAACTTTTCAAATCGTTCAACATTATTTATTGCAATTAAATTTATTAACAAGTGATGGGAGAATAGGCTCATAATTAACTCACATAAATTCCCGAAAGAATACCGAACTTATAATTGGCTCTATCATCTCTTGTTCTCCATATTGTAAAATTCCAAGAATGAAATCAATGGATACTTAGCCTATCAAATCAAAGTTTTGGATTTTCAAGTCATCTATAGGATCTTGCAACTTCTTATACTTTTGCAAGTTTTAGAATTTGCGTTTTAAAGTTCCCTTGATAAACGACTTTCTAGGATCAATTATAGGAGCTTGCGAAAAGTTCTTGTCCTTAACTCGAATGAATTAAGACTTTCGCGTTTTAAAGCTCCCTATATAATAGCCTAGCAAAACTTAATTCAAATACGTTAAGGAAAAGCTAAGGTTAAAAACCAAGTCGAGTCAAAAACTATTCTTATTGAAAACTTACATTTGTGTCAAAAACACTTATTTTCTTTATTAAAACTTAAAAATAACACAAAAAAAATTTTAAAATTTTATTGAAAAATGAGAAAACAACTACGTTTGGACACGACAAAAGCAATTGCAAGCGATTATATCGATTGACTCCCCCATGCTAAAACCAAACATTGTCCTCAATGTTTCTTAGCTCAAGAGTAACACCCCCTTGCTAAGACACGAAGAGTCTAATGCAATCTCCTAGCATGGAAAGAGCACGCAAATCTATAAGACGTTTATTAATTATGCCTCAAGATAAAACGTTAGTCAATAATAATCAAGGGTAGAAAGTGTGCCCCTTTTTGGCATTCAAAGAATGGAAGATCAAGTGGACCGGCAAAAACCGAACACGAGAGTCTTCAAATACAAGGGTCATACCTAAGATCACAACACAACAAAAACACGAACACGAGCTTGAAAGATCAAGCCTTATTAGGTGTTAGAAAATAGAAAGAAGATAGAATGTATGGGACTCCCCCACAAGGCACCTCGTTTTTGTTAACCGAGTCATGAGCTCGACTCGATCCCCGCATTCATTGGTCCTTAGGGAAAGTTTGAAGATCCGGGACAACCTCCGTAGGTATGTCCCCTCCAAAGTAATGTTTCACACGATGACCATTCACCTTAAAGTTAGGCCCGTCTTTTTGAGCTAGCTCAACGGTGCCATAAGGGAAAACTTGTGCAATGGTGAATGGTCCGGACCAACGGGATTTAAGCTTGCCCGAGAAAATCTTAAGTCTAGAGTTGAATAAGAGGACTTGATCACCAACATTGAAAATGCGGTTATTGATCTTAGAGTCATGAATCCTCTTAGTCTTCTCTTTGTAGATCAAAGAATTTTCATAAGCTTGATCCCTTAATTCACTTAGTTCATTCAATTGAACCTTGCGATGATCACCCGCGGTCCCCAAATCAAAGTTACAATGCTTAAGAGCCCAATACGCCTTATGTTCGAGTTCAATTGGCAAGTGGCATGCTTTTCCGTAGACCAACCTAAATGGTGTACAACCAATTGGCGTCTTGTGAGCCGTACGGAAGCCCACAATGCATCATCCAATTTATCCGACCATGAAGTGCGATTCTCTCCAATAGAACACTCCAAAATCCTTTTAAGAGCTCGGTTTGAAACCTCCACTTGACCACTCGTTTGAGGGTGATAAGCCGTAGAAAGTCGATGAGTGACACCATATTTCTTTAGAACTTTTGCAAATTATTCATTACAAAAATGGGTCCCACGATCACTTATAATAGCCCGCGGAGTTCCAAACCTAGCAAAGAGTTGTTTCAAAAATTTCACCACAACTTGAGCATCATTCGTGGGCAAAGCCTTAGCTTCGACCCATTTAGACAAATAGTCCACGGCTACGAGAATGTATTTGTTTCCTTTTGATGATGGAAACGGCCCCATAAAATCGATCCCCCATATGTCAAAGATTTCACAAACTTGGATAATGTTTTGAGGCATTTCATCCCTTTGTGAGTTCTTTCCTTGATGTTGACAAGCATCACAAGTCTTGATCAAGTCTTGGGCATCACGATATATGGAAGGCCAAAAGAAGCCGGCATCAAAGACTTTCTTCGCGGTGGCGTTAGCACCATGATGTCCCCCGGTGGGTCCCTCATGACAAGATTTAAGGATATCTTGAGCTTCTTTGCCAAACACGCACCTACGAATCACTTGATCCGCGCACACACCAAACAAATAGGGGTCGTCCCAAAAGTAATAGGAGATATCCTTGAAAAACTTTCGTTTTTGTTGGGACGACATACCCTTTATCACAAACTTCCCCGCATGGTAATTTGCGATATCCGCAAACCATGGGGTACTATCATCACCTCGAAAAGTAACCTTACCAAGCGTCTCGAGAGGAAATGTTTCATTGATTTCCTTGTTCTCTCGATCGCTTTGGTGAGGATTCTCAAGTCGGGATAAATGATCGGCCGCGAGATTCTCGTCTCCTTTTTTGTCTAGAATTTGAACATTAAATTCTTGAAGGAGGAGAATCCACCGGAGCAACCTCGGCTTAGCATCTTGTTTATTATAAAGGTATTTGATAGCCGAGTGATCCGTATACAATATGGTTTGAGAAAAGACGAGATATGGTCTAAACTTTTCAAAAGCATACACAACGGCAAGAAACTCCTTTTCCGTTGTAGTATACTTTGTTTGAGCATCCGTCATAGTCTTACTTGCATAATGTATAGGCAAGAAGTGTTTTAGCTTACGTTGCCCCAAAACCGCACCTACCGCATAATCACTAGCATCACACATAATTTCAAAAGGTAGATCCCAATCCGGGGCAACTAAGATTGGAGATTCGGTTAACTTCTTTTTAAGCATCTCAAAGGCTTGAATACACTCATCCGAAAAGATGAAAGGAGTCTCTTTTTCCAAAAGATGGGTCATAGGCCGAGCTATCTTAGAGAAGTCTTGTATAAAACGACGATAGAAGCCGGCATGGCCGAGAAAACTCCTTACTCCCTTAACGGTGGTGGGTGGAGGCAATTTGGCAATCACGTCGATTTTAGCCCTATCAACCTCAATACCGGCCTTAGAGATCTTATGTCCTAACACAATTCCCTCTTTGCACATGAAGTGACATTTTTCATAATTAAGCACAAGATTCGTTTCCTCACAACGTTGCAACATTCTTTCAAGGTTAGAGAGACATGAAGTGAAAGAATCCCCAAAAACCGAAAAGTCATCCATGAAGACTTCCATGGTTTTCTCGATCATATCATGGAAAATGGCCGTCATGCACCTTTGGAACGTCCCCGGAGCATTGCATAGTCCAAAAGGCATGCGACGATAGGCAAATGTTCCATAAGGACAAGTGAATGTGGTCTTTTCTTGATCACGAGGGTCAATGGGGATTTGGAAATAGCCGGAAAATCCATCCAAAAAGCAATAGAAGTCATTCCCCGCTAGTCTCTCTAACATTTGATCCATAAAAGGTAATGGAAAATGATCCTTCCTAGTGGCATCATTAAGCTTCCTATAATCAATACAAACACGCCAACCGGTCACAAGTCTAGTAGGAATCAATTCATTATCCTTATTAGCAACAACCGTCATTCCTCCTTTCTTTGGAACACAATGCACGGGGCTAACCCATGGACTATCCGAGATAGGGTAGATCATTCCGGCGTCTAGAAGTTTAGTGACTTCCTTTTTGATCACCTCATGAATCTTTGGATTGACCCTTCTTTGATGTTGGATAGCGGGTTTATAATCATCCTCCATTAGAATTTTATGAGTACAAAATTTGGGATCTATACCCTTAATGTCGGAGATTTTCCATGCAATGGCCCGTTTATGTTTCTTAAGCACTTTAATAAGCTCATCCTTTTCATTTTCCTTTAATCCCTTAGAAATAATCACCGGTAACTTATCCGTTCCTTCAAGAAAAGCATACTCCAAATGAGTGGGTAATTCCTTAAGTTCTAATTCGGGTGCTTCCTCAATAGATGTTTTCACTTTAGTTTCATTAACACTCACAACTTTTAATTCCATAGGTGGTGATTCAAAAGGATCCATATTCAACAATTTTTCAATCAATGCAATATCTCCCTCGGAATCAAAATTCTCACTATCAAACTCACTAGGATCAAACGGTGTGCTAAGGTAATCATTAATTTCCTTCTCGATTTTTGAATAACCATTATTCTCAAGCTCTTCAAGAACGAAGTCACCTCCCTCAAATGGAGTGAGTGGAGGTTTAGCCGAAGAGATAATAGGATTCGATGAAGTGGGATTGCCACTTTTGGAAGTATCCGAAAAACCAAGCATATCTTGCGAAGCCTCTCCACTAGCAACATCAATCACATCGACTTGATTGATTGATTCCTCGTCGTCTTCGGAAGAAAACTTCGAGATGTTACCAACATTAAGAGTGATACTTTCATCATCAAAACGTAAAATCAACTTTCCCTCTCTCATGTCAACTAAAGAACTAGCCGTATTTAAAAACGGTCGTCCCAAAATAAGAGGCACTCGAGAATTTTCCGGATAATCA
Organism: Glebionis coronaria; assembly: GCA_025667525.1. Taxonomy (NCBI): domain Eukaryota; kingdom Viridiplantae; phylum Streptophyta; class Magnoliopsida; order Asterales; family Asteraceae; genus Glebionis; species Glebionis coronaria. Next base: position 509,290,454 of record CM046879.1, on the reverse strand, counting down.
CAAATGACAAAATCCGCCCGAAAAATGAGCTTTCCTACTTTGACTAATACGTCCTCGGCTATACCTTTTGGAAAGGCGATCGATCGATCCGCTAGCTCGATAGTCATCTTAGTAGGTGAAAGCTCGGGAAGTGATAACCTTTTCCATACGGAAAGAGGCATCAAGTTAATGCTAGCGCCAAGATCGGCTAATGCTAAGCATTCTCCCATATTAGGGAAATCACATGGTATCAAAAATTGACCGGGGTCTCCAAGCTTTTGGAGAAACTTTTTAGAGAGAACCGCGAAACAACTTTCATTTAAAGAGGTAGATACTTCAACTAACTTCTCCTTATCATTCATCAACCTTTTAATTGTAGAAGCAAATTTAGGCATGCTAAGCAATGCATCCGCGAAACTAAGATTAATATACATTTTCTTAAACACATCTAAAAACGTAGAAACTTGAGCATTGGTCTTTTCGCGGAGCTTCTCTTTGGTAAGTCTCGAAGGGTAGGGTAGTGTGGGTTTAGTCATCGGAAGCTCGGGTTCCGGAATAGGAAATTGGTCTACCTTTGGTGGAATAGGAATTTCCTTTTCTTTAACCACCTCGGGTTCTTGCTCCACTTCCCTCACCGGAGAGGTACTCACATGTGGAAGCAAAGGTCCGTCTAAAGCTTTCCCACTACGTGTGGTTATGGCTTTCATCTCACCCTTCGGGTTTGGAATGGTATTACTAGGTAAGCAACCCGAAGACGAGGAAGGTTTGGTCATAAACGATTCAAACATTGAAAGCAATTTATTTTGACCTTGTTCCATACTTTGTTGCATTCGATTTTGACTTTGTTCAAACATTTGCTCAAATCTTTGTTCAATCCTTTGTTGATTAAGCTCAATCTTGTTATTTTGCCCTTTAATCGTATTTTGAAACTCATTTTTCAAAGTTGCCATTTGTCCTTGAATGTTATTTTGAAAAGCTTTTAAACTTTCCTCGTTAATGTAGCTTGACAAATCATTTTGATTATGGCTTTGAAAACCTTGATTGTTTCGATTAACATTAAACCCATTTCCTTGATTAAAATTCCCTTGGTTACCACGGTTAAAATTATTCCCATTATTACCATTATTGTACCTATTTTGAACCGGTGGAAAACCCGGTGGAGCAACATAATTTTGACGAGGAACTTGACCGTTGGAGCCATAAGTTCCCGTCGCGGCAAAAGCACTAGCTTGATCAAAACCCGTGTTCAAACAAGCATAATTAGGATGTGCTCCACCACATGATACACAAAAACTCTCAACCATATTAATGGATCCATGAGGATTCTTCCTAAGCTCATTCAAAATCGTGTCAATCTTAGAGTCCAATCTAGCAATCTCGTGATTAGATGAATTCACATTTGAAACAACCGGTGTGTTTCGTGAATATTGTGCTCTAGACTTATCCTCAATTATTCTCCACGCGTCTCTCGGTGTTTTTCTTAAAAGATTACCACCCGCGGCGGCATTTAAAGAATCTTGTTCAATCATATTAAGCCCATTATAAAAAGTATTTATTTGATGTAATTCCGAGAAACCGTGGTGTGGACATTGTCTTAACAAATCTTTAAATCTCTCCCAAGCTACCCCAAAACGATTCATGCACTTTTTGTTCAAATCTAGTGATCTCGTTCTTAAAATGTGTTGTCTTAGAAGGTGGAAAGAAGTAATTCATGAACTTTGACACTAAATCATCCCAAGTTAAGATCGAACCTGGTGGTTCTTTCTCATACCAAAGCTTAGCATTACCCTCGAGCGAGTACGGAAAAAGCATGAGCTTAATCACGTCATTCGGCACATCTCTAAACTTGAGAGTCGAGGTAATTCGATTAAAATTCCGTATGAGAGAATGCGGGCTATCGATCTCATTGCCACGAAATGGGTCGGCACGAATGAGCGATACAAGATCCGTCTTAATCTCAAAATGATCCGCCAAAATAGTCGGCACAACGATTGCTTCCCCATACCCTTCGGTGGGTGCACGGAGCAATTCCTCCATTGTTCGGTTATCGGCCATCTCTACAACAATAGGTGGAAGCTCGGGTTCCACTATTCGTTGTTGACGATTTCTATTTCTACGAGGAATATTTTCAAGCCTATTAAAATCAATCACAAGACGTGAAGAACGTAATTGCATACACTACAAAGACGAGAATTTAGAGGATTGAAGAAAAGAAATTAGACAAGAAAGAAGATGATTTTTGGTATTGCTCAATCAATAATGATCGATAAAAAACAAGGAATAAGGATAACTACTATGGAAGTAAATTACCCTCGGTCGACTTTGAAACGATAGGTGAAAACCTAAACGTCTCGAGATTCAATAAGTAAACAACAAAAAATAAGATTTATTACTACTTGAGTCGGCAAACCAATAATAGGTTGTCCCTCTCAATATACGCACAAGCAAGCGGGGAAACGAGGTGGCACTAAGCACTTAAAAACCTTTTTCCTTAGACGGCCTTTTATAGCACGTCGCCTTATACCCACCTTATAGTTTGTATAAATCGAGTTCAAACTTCTTATTAGTATTTATCTATTTTGCCTTTATTTTTGTTTTGGGTTCGAATACAATAGCTAGGTGATGAAATCCCAACTAAGGCTTATTTGAAAAGTATTTAAAATTATTGTGCTACGTAATACAATATATTATTCACAAAAAACGAGAAAAACGATACATACTATATAATAGAAAAATAACAAACTTTCCGAGGACGGAAAGGGTCTTCAAATCCACGATCAACAAATCTCCACAAAAGCGAATCGTACACAAGATCCCCGGCAGCGGCGCCAAAATTTTTGATGTATCGTGGATAGTATATGTGATAATTAGATTACGTTATAGGGTAAATTAGAAAATTACCTTTAGGAAAAAGTAATAGTCCAATATTACCAATGACGAATTCAATTAAACACGTGAGTGAGTCGAGTTCGTTGTACACGAAGATCTTATGAATTTGAGACGTTTTGCTTTGATTTGGACAATTGATTTGAATTGGTTTTTGGTTTTTAAACTAAAGATTAATTCTACTAATTTTAAACTATTTAAAGTTTTCCTAAAGTGCATGAATCGTAAACCCGCCTATTAAAAATTTTAACACACAATTAATTACTTAAAAATAAACACACTAATTTAAAATTAGAACTAATTAAAATTCTTAAAATTCTAATCTATTTAATTTTCTATTAAAAATAAATCAATTAAATAAAATCAACTTTTAAACTAATTTACCTTATTTAAAATTACTATTAAACAAATCTACTTTAAAAACTACTTATCTAATTATTAAATTCTAATTTTAAAAATTGACTAATTAAACCTTTAAATTTAATAAAAACATTTATTTTTTTATTTTAATATTTAATATATCTTATTTTATCTATTAATTGACTAAAATATACTTTAAATAAAACACTAATTAAAAGTTTATAAAAAAACGGTTTAAAAGTAAATAAAAGTTACTTAACTAAATCTGCCAAAATAAACTACACTATATTAATTAAATGACAAGAAGCTAAATCAAAAGGGCAATTAGCCCAGATGGTTATCACGTTGGGTGTGTGACCAGGAGGTCACGGGTTCAAGTCCCGTGAGGGACTTATTTTTTTTTTTGGTTTAATTCTTATGGACAGATTACTAAAAATTAAGTCTTAGGAAAGACTGTGATAAGCTTATAGTGAAAAGCTGTTAGGAAAACAGCTTGTGAGCTTAATCAGTCAAGTTGGACATGATAAGCTATTAATCTGAACATTATAACATAAACTTTAAAAGAAGAAATTCACCAAAAATAAAAAGAATAAACAGATCAAAGAAAAAATCAAACAATCTGTAAAACTAGCAGATCTAACTAATGAGAAAAATAGAACAAGTCCTAACAAACTCAGTATACTAATCAATCCTAATGAAATTCTAGCTAAATAAACTTATCAACTTAAGACCAAATCATCAATTAACTATTGGATAAAACCATCCAAACTCCAAACAACATAAGACAAATCAATTATAAACCGACCTGATTGTTAAAAGTCAGCACAGATTCTATTATATATTCCAATCTAAAATCATTTCAAATAAACCAAACATCGAACAATAGCAGTAGCAGTCAAAATCAAATTCACGTGCGGGTAAAATTTAAACAAATTCTATTGGCAGATGAACAAATATTCAATGAGTAACTGTAACAGTTCTATCCTTACTTTAACAAGATCAGAAAATATAAAGATACTATAAATGATTAATAACATCAGTAGTAATAATCAGTTATAAACGAACAACAACTGCGAGAAAATCCTAGTACTAATTACTGACTAATTCTAAACAGGTAGCCAAGCTTATCAACATAATTCGAAACCAAATCATATACCAAAACTTCAATAACCAAATCCTTCAATTATTTAGACACACAACCAAATAATTTCGCACAAATTAGCAGCTTATAATCATCAACAAAGTCAAATAAAATAAAACAAATATAATTAAAATAACAATAACAATGAATTTAAAAGGAAATTAACACCTTTTGTAGAATCTTTTGGGAAGAAGGTGTGCGCTGAGCACCCTTAATGAACCGGACCACCAATATTAACCATTTTTAATCAACCGAGACACCATTTGTACCTCCAATCGGACCATCAAAAATCACACGAACCATAACATTTTAGTTCATCCAGTAGGGATAAATTTTATCCAAACTTAAACTCTAAAAAATTATTTATATAAAAATAGTAATAAAATTAATTCGCATAACAGTTCTTAAGAGAAAAACTTAGATTAACGAGACACGAGGTAAAAGAAACACTGATATTTTATTAATTTCCAACAAGATTACAAGATTTAAAAGAAAAGAAATACAAATTACTTCTAAAACTATTTCTACAGCATAATTTTAAAGTAAAAGAAAGGATGATTTTACACAAGAAATTTGGGGGTATTTATAGCCCCCCCAAGGGCATCCTTGTGCGAATATTCGGATCTGCTGAGGCATATTCCTTCTTTATTTGTAGCCCTTGATCTTGATTTTCTTTCTCTTTCTTCAAATGGATGGCTGTGATCAGTCCAAAGTCACACGGATCGACACCCTGGCATGCAACTGTGCTTCTTGTGCTAGTTTTGAGCCTTTTGATTGGCTGGATTGTGGGAATGAGGTGTAGCCTCCTATAACAAACCACCACGTAGCAAAGCCAATCCATATCCTCTCTTCCTTAAACCAAGGGGGTTTTATTCCCCTTGGTGTGAATTATTTAATTTCCTGAAAAGCCCCAAATATTAAAGGGATTATTCGGACTTAGGGTTTGGGTACAGTAGAGTTTTTTTTACAGGGTTTTTTGTGTGAGAAAGGTTTGGGGAAGATGAGTGATAACATAGGATATAACGAAACTATTAAATAAGTGTGTGAAAACGTAAATGAGATTTGGTATTTATTTATTGTGAGTGGGTAGTGAATGGATGGTTGAAACGAGATGGGATAATGAGTGGATTAAAAAAAGTTTACGTTTTAATAGAAAATGTATAAAGTGAAGTAAACCCTAGGCCTGTTTCATTCCTTTCAGAATTCGTTTCTTCCAATTTGGGCTTTAGGCCCAAATCACCTTATTCCCATCCATTTGTAAATAAATCTTGGGCTTGGAACCATTTGGGCCAAATGGTTAAAACCATTCGTGTAGATACAATCCATTATGGGCCTTTTGGATCACAAATGAATTTTTCTTGAATCATAAATGGGCTTTTGAGCCCATTTTCCCCATTGTGGGCCCCACTTGGCTTGTTTTTTCGATAAATTATTAAATCCTCTAAAGTCGAGCTCGATTTTTAGCTTCCTCGATCTTGTTCATCAAACTCGTGTCGGTTTTCATCGGTTTTCGTGAACATGGGTACCTACACACATGAAACAAGAAACAAGCATTTCCAAAGCATATATGATATAATTCATGCAATATTTCATTGTTTTAAGCTATAAATGATATGAGTAATTACACTCATATCAATTTTATTTATTCAACTCAACATTATCAAAACTGTTTTTATTAGACTTCATTTTATATGGAAAGATAGTTTCATAGAATTTTACGTCTCTTGAAAAAATAAAGTTTCTTTTTTCAAGACTCAAAAGTTTATACGCCTTTTTTGAAGATGAGTAACCAATTAGAATACATTTTTCAGACTTTGGAGAAAATTTATCAGACACATTTAACACACTACAAAAACAGAGGCAACCAAAACATCGCAAATGGGAAAGAGAAGGTTCACTACCATATAGCATACAAAAAGGAGATTTTTCAGCAAGAACAGAAGACGGAAGCCTGTTAATTAAGTAAGTAGCAGTTAAGATGCATTCAGTCCAAAAACATAAAGGAATACCCCCTTGAAACAGGAGACTCCTAGCAACATTAAGAAGATGCATGTGCTTTCTCTCAGCAATTCCATTTTGCTGAGTATAAGCACAGGTAGTTTGGTGCACAATGCCCTTATCCCTCAAAAAAGTTCCCATCTTATTGTTAACAAACTCGGTGCCATTGTCAGATCTTATAATTTTAACCTGTTTATGAAACTGGTTAAAATGAGATTACAAAAAATACAAAAGTATTCAAACACTTCATCTTTAGACTTAAGCAAATAAACCCACACAGCTCTTGAAAAATCATCAACAATTGTTAAGAAGTATCGAAACCCTTCCCTAGAGGTAACCCTGTAAGGACCCCATAAATCAATATGAATGAGATCACCTAATTTGGTGGACTTATGATTACTAAGCAGAAACGGTTCCCTTGTTTGTTTTGAAAAATGACAGATTTCACAAGGGTAAAAATGTTCAGGTTTGGTCAGTTTTAAGCTTGTTTTTAAAACCTTGAGAACATGGTATGAGGGATGACCAAGCCTATTGTGCCACACAGATTTAGATATATGACAACAAAGAACAGATAAGTTACTTTTAACAGGAGGCATCTTACAATCAAAATCAAACATATAAAGGCCATCAAGTTCTCTACCAATCCCCAGGACAATCTCCCTTTTCGAATCCTGAATCACACAATCATGTTCATTGAAACCAACATGCAATTTACTATCTTTTATCATTTTGTTCACAGATAACAAGCTCACTTTGTATTCAGGTATAACCAGCACATCAAACAAAATGACATTGTTTGTAAGTCTAAGATTACCAACATGAGTTATTTTAGCAACAGTACCATTAGGATGTCCAACGGTAATTTTAAGTTCAGAAATGTCCAAAATGTTTGTCATATTTTTAGTGGAGTTAGTGATGTGTTGGTTTGCCCCTGAATCAATGATCCACCCCAGATTGATATTCAAGCCCTTAAAATTCATATTGGCAATAAAAAATCTGTGAAAATGATTATTGAAGAAGATGTTTGCATTAAAAAAACTGAAGTTTATACCTGTCATATTAGTTTGAGCAACAGAGTTCTCCTTTTCCCCAATTAAAGACATAATCTTGGCAATTTGTTCATTAGAAAAAGGTAAAAGCACATTAGGAATAGAAGCATCAACATTGTTGCTAGAACCAGATGATCTGTTGTTGTTGTTTTGAAAAATTCTGTTGTTATTATTAACAACATTAGGATTTTTCTTGTACCCATGAGGGTAACCAATGATTTCATAACATCTCTCAACAGTATGCCCTTTCAACCCACATTTAGTACAACTGAAGGAATTATAAGAAGACCTCATATTTCCATTGTTGTTATTAGAAGACTGAATTCTGTTGTTGTTAGGAGAAAAAGGTTGATTTTGGTTTCTGTTAGTGTTATTGTTAAAACTGTTTCTGTTTTGATTTTTAAATTGATCACCAGTCTTAGCAACAAAAGCAGTAACCTGGGGTTTAGAAACCCCAGAGTTAGAACCAAGCCCCCTATGAGATTCTTCTCTACACACAATCATAAAGGCATCTTTAACATCAGGTAAAACAGGTTGAGCCAACAAAGAACTTCTAATGGGCTGATAAACATCATCTAAACCCATCAAAAACTGCATTAACTTCATCAATTGTTGATGTTTACCAGCCTCAGTCCTAGCATTACAAGTACAAGGAGAGAATTTTGTAAGAATATCAAACTCCCTCCAAAGGGAATTCAACTTATGATAGTATTCAGAAACAGGCAAACCATTTTGCTTAAAGTTATTAATCTTTTGAATTAGATTAAACATAATAGAACCATCAAGTTTATCATAAGTTTCCCTAAGTTCATTCCAAACTTGAGAAGCATTTTCAGAGTAGACCTGACTAAGATATAAGTCCTCAAAAATACTACTTAACAACCACGACAAGACAACGACATTACATCTATCCCACTGATTAGACAGAGGTATACTACTAGCATAATCAGATTTCACACAAGTTCCATCAACAAAAGCCATTTTATTCCTAGCTTGAAGAGCAATTTTCATAGCATTTGCCCAAACCCTATAATTTTCACAACCAGTAAGTTTAATACTAACCAAAGCACCAATATTCCTATCATTAGTCTGTAAATGAAGGGGGTTGCCAGCATCAAGAGAACTGATCAAATCAGAATTACTAGTGGAACCACTACTAGGTGGAGGAACACCACTAGGACCACCACTAGGGGAAGGTCCAGACATGATAACACAAGATTAAACAAATAAACAAAGCAGGCAAACACCAAATAGTACAAACAAGAAGACAAATAATTAATAAGAAGATAAGAGAGAACAAATTCGAAATACAAGAACACCAACACAATACTTGGTGAATTAGGGTTGGCCAGAGCAGGTATCCACACCAATCTAGGTTGAAGAGTCAAGGTGTTAACCAACCTGTTTGCACCCACCAAGTAAGGTCAATGAAAAAGTAAAAAACGAATCACTTACAGCGCAATACCAGGAAGCAAAAAACTTTGTGCTCTTGATTCACTTAGTCAAGAGACACAAAAGCCAGGAAAGACAGCAATAAAGAACCACCAGGAGCACAAGAAGCCCCAGACAACGATTTAAGGTTTTACAACCCTAAATCAAGCCACCAGATGGTCAATCGAAGTCAGCAGAATCAAAACCCCCAAAAAATAAAATTAGGGTTTGAGAAACCCTAATTTTGATTTTTCAGAAACAGGTAGAACTGATGACGGCCAACAATATCCACCACCAAGAACGTCAAGAAACACCGAAACAAGAGCAAGGAAGCAAGATCTAGAGCAACCTTCGCTTTGATACCATGTGAAAACTTATCAGACACCAGAATGAAGCACTCAACCAACCACCCCTTGTGCTATTAATCAAAGAATCCAAAGATAGTCCCCAAATGGGTGCTATCAACATACAAACAGAAAAGGTTGTCCTCAAACGAATGCAACCCAAGAATACAACGTTTTAATACAACAAAAGGAAATATAAATCAAACGTTTGAACAATCAAACGTTTGATGGATAAATGGAGTATTTGGATTTATTGGGAGAAAATGAATAAGATGTTTGTGTGTTTCTCGAGTCTTCACAAAGTCTTCTCAACCTCTTTTATCAAGGCTTGACCAGTCTTCACCAAAATCCAAGAGTTGGCAGCAATGACCCCTGCACAATAACACAAAACACAAAACAAGCCACAAGAGGACACCAACGGATATATCAAGCCACATAAAGATACCAAACCACCCTTCAAGATTATAAACTTGTCAATAAGGGAAACCAATCATTTCAACATCCTCTTATTTAGTCTTCCAATAAATCTTCACTTTTGCAAGTTTGGTCCAATAAATAGGATAGCTTTGGACAGCATGTGAGGATGTTCTTACATATATGGTAATACTATAAGAGAATTTTGTTTGTTGAGCAATACTTGAAGTAACTTGGTATTTTGATGTTACCATGTGGCTCATGTAGTCTTTTAAAGACATGGGTGTATTGATTGATCACATAAGTTACATAACACATTAAAAGAAATTTTTAGAATGGGTCATTTCAGGTTAAGTGGCTGAGATGGCAATGGATTCATCCACACACAAATTTGTTTAAATTATAAAAATTTATACAGATAAAGAGTGTATTATTTGATTTTTACTGAGATATATTGCAGATGGTTACTATCGTAACAAGTTATATAGGTTTACATGAGTACAAAATCCTGGTTTTAAGCTGTTTATCGCAATCTAGACGTGACTACGTTGATTTGAATACTAAAAAACGATGTGTACATTGAGTACTTGATTGGTTTTTAGGTTGCATAACGGTTGTGCTATTCTGGTTATCACAACCGTGATGCAACCTAAAAACCATGAACCATTATTACCAAACGACGTTTAAAACCATGAATATGCGATGCTTGATTGTGATAGAAAGAGATATCAGTTTATTTAATTCGCCATTATTACACCTGTTTGGACTCGTGATCTGTATAAACATAGGCATCAAAGGTTTATTATTACACGTGTTTTAACCATTCACATCTAACACATTTTTTCTATGATGTTTCTACTTTCTAGTAGATTTTCATATGCCAAAGGCCCCTAACTTATTGGAGCTAAAGTCATCTAGAAGTAACAACTAAGTGATAACGAAACCATGAAATTAGCTGTGACAATTTGTGTCTTGTTCAGGTTGATCGGTTCAAATATCTCAACCAAACCTCGTGTCGTATAAATGCATAAAATGTGCTAAAATGGTGTTTGCAAAGTTGATGTGTCATGAGATGTGGTAGATGGATCACGTTCAGCAAATGACGACACCTTCCAAGTGTTTATTTAAGTGTGAACTATACCAAAGTTTGTGATAAGCATTCAACCTTTTAAGAAACTTCAAGGAAGTGTACATGTTGGAGTGTTGGACAATGATGTTGATTGTATGTATAGTTTTGGATTTATTATTCTTATTGTCAAAAGGTGGATCAATTACAATGAAAATGCAATGAAGGCATTATTGAGTCCCAAAAGTAGGGGAAAGGTGCAGTAAAGAGCAAGGAAAGTATGCCCCAATGTTAAAAAAAGTAGACAATTATGATATTTAAACTTATCATTAATAATAATAGGACCAAGTGGCCGTAGCATTAAGGTTGTTTGTGTACAGGTTGCTTCATGATGCATCAAATTAAAACTAAGCACACAAGGCATCAAAAAGGATAAAACTTACGAGACCTCCCGTAGTGGTAGGGAATAACCCGTGAAGCAAAATTTTAGGACATCACGCGTGGAAGAAAACCCAATATCAATTGTAAATAACTAGGATTGACATAGATTATATGTTCCTTACTTCATGTATTCAAGTAAGGAACATATAAATGATAAGAAAGGTGCTTTAAGCCTTTAAAGTTGGCAGAAAGACGTAACACTGACGTGAAAATGATAGAAACATCTTCGGCCACAACTAGTCTAAACACTTTTACATTCATGTATTGAAGTAAGGAACATATAAATGATAAGAAAGGTGGTTTACGCCTTTAAGGTTGGTAGAAAAATGTAACGCTGACGTGAAAATGATATAAACATCTTCGGCCACAACTAGTCTAAACACTTTTACAAGCATTCCAACGTTCTTTGGTAAAAGTCACCAGGACACATTGTTGCAATTATATGCTGATATGTTTCCAAGTTTCTAACCATGTACATGTTACCTCTTCAACTTGGAATAACCAGCTCTATTCGAATATCATCAACTAGATATTGTAGAAAATAAGCACAAAATCAAGCATTAGAAGCTACGTATAATATTCTCACATAGCTTCTAATGCTTTGTTTTGTTAATGTGCTTATTCTCTAGCATATGAACTCGTTGTACCAAGTTGGGGAGATAACGTGTATATATGGTTAGAAACTCAAAATCATATGTTTGAATAGAACTGGTATCAGGGGAGATAAGACGTATATGGTTAGAAACTGGTTATGTTTGAATAAACGTCGAGTTTACCGGTCACAAGGGGGTCTTTTGGATTAGGGTTCGGAAACAACTTTCGGCTAATTAGGTAGTTGGACAAATAGACAATAGCTCATTGCCCGATGCCAGGTCTTGGGGAAATGTTTTCTTCGCGTCAAATGATGCATGAGAGCAAGGCGAGTTGTTCTATAAAAGAAGAGAACCCGAAAACCCAAAAATCATGCCGAACCGTTTTGTCTGAAACAAAAAAACTCAAAATCAAAAAAAAAAACGAAAATAAACCAATACTGAGAAGACCCATCCGGTTTAAGTTTTTATGGGTTTATCTACGGTTAACTGAATCAAACTGAAATATATATTGTACATGAATGTTTTCAGCTAAATATCTAAACAATTCTATAATGGAGAAAAGTTATTTTTGTTGGGATATGCGATTGTTTAGCCATCGGAAATACGTGAGCCTATCGGGGGCACACACTCAATACGGAGAACACACTTTTATTTGCGTTTTATTATTTATAATTAAACGTTTAATAAAAACTTCACTTATTATTTAATTAACGGTGGTTAAATTAATTAACGGTGGTTAAATTAATTAACGGGATTTAATTAATTTAATGCGAGTGCGTTATTTAAATTTTGGAAGGAAATCGACTTCTAGAAACCCTAAGGCCAATCGGCCGAATATATTATATATATAGGGGGTTCTAGAAGTTTATTGGTTATTGATTTTTGGTAAGTAAATATTCAAGAATATTTGATTAAGGTAATCCTTTCCTTAATTGGTTTCTTGGGTTGGGCCTTAAAGATTTTGAGGAGGTGGGGAATGTGTATAAATACACAACACCTAGCTCATAATTTTTATCCCTCTCCCTTGCCTCTTTGTTGCGTCCGATCGACCCAAACACCACACCAAAACCAAACGATTTTTCCATTAACCCTAAAATCACATAAAGGTTAAACCTTTATAAGATCAATCATTTTTGGTGGTTTTCTTATAAAGTCTTAAGCTTTTTAACTAAACCCTAAATCATTAGATTTAGGTTTTAGTTCTTCCCCTTGGTGGTTCGACATGCATAAACCCTAATTAGGGTTTATGTGATTTTGGGTTAATCAATCTTGTAACGTTCTATAAACCGATCCTTGCGTAATCCAAATTAGGGTTTTGGATATAGGGTTTCTAGTTACAAGATGTAAACACTTGTTGTTTGAGAAGTGAAGTTACTACTAGCATCGTAGTGATGTTCGTTTGACGTGTCGTGTGAGCAAACGGTGGAGACGGTAATTTAACCGTGAAAGTTCAAGATCAAGATCAAGACGCATTAATTGATTTATTCTATTAATTAAAGGTTGGTTTTAAATTGTTTTATTATGTGCTTAATCATGTATGTTATACTAGATCCATTCCACTGCGTACTCGTAGTTAATGGTTAACTAGTATTTATAAATTCCAACAGTGGCATCACGAGTCAATTCGTATGGCATTCATGGGTTACACATAGAATAAAACACGCTTGCTTCGCTTTAAAATCTCTTTTATTTATGTTTTTATGACAACTACATGCATACTTGTCATAAAGTTTTAATCTTGATCTAGATTTATTTAAAATTGGGTAGGTTAAAATTGAACCGGTTAATAATTACTTTTGTTTTTTTATTATCCGTCAAAGACCCTTGCATCTCACTTTTGTGATACTTTGCACGTCATCAAGTACCTTGCTCGAAAACTTGATGAGGGTCTTTGGTCCTCAATTTGGGGAAGACTCATTCGAGACTTGGATCTTATATGATTTATCGCTTTCATATAGAGTCTGTCTTCTGCTTCTACCCCCTTCTGTCTGTTTTTATGTGCTTATTTGTTTTCCATTATGAATTGCAAAACATAATAATTCGAGATTCTAGGAATCATAAAAACGGATGGTACTTATATCGAAACTAGCTTTAAAACTATGTCATATTAATACACCATATTTTCCTTGCGAATCGGTTATGTGTTATTTGTTAAAATCTTGATTTTTTGAACAAATATTAATATTGACATAAGAACTATGAAACTTGTTTTTATTATAATCTAATTGTTTTGCGAAATCATATTGTCACTCGAGTTGGGCTTACATACCGTAATGATGGCTTATAAACTATCTTCTCAACGACGTGATTTGCAAAATTAATTGATTTATAATACTTAAAAACAACTTTTTTGTGCTTTACTAATGGTGGACTTGCTATTGCACTACGTGCTCTAGTCAAGCTATCTAGGGTTTGAACGATCTTTAATCTTTTCCCGTGTCATGTACATGTTTCGGCATCTATATGATAATTATCCCAAGCACTTGCGCCCCCGGGCGCATGAAGAGTAGGATATAGGGTTTGATCCTTCTTTAATCTTTTCCCGCGGTAAACACGCCTAAATCAAAGTTAACAAAACGTTTTCTTAACTTATGCTAAAAGATGATTGCATGCATCTTTTACACGTTTTTGACATTTGTTTTCTAAAACTTATGTGATACCTATTTGAATTTTAAGTCTATGCCACCCAATTTAATAGCACTTGTAGTCTTTTTTCGTCATCTGGTCAGACCTAGGGCGAATCATGCACCCAAGGCGATTTTTGTCACTGGTCAGACCTTTGCCAATTATTGCATGCTTTTAAATTGGTACGACTTAAGTCGAGTTCCCGGTCAGATTCGGAACCCGAGGCATAAGATGAGATGAAACATACTCATGACTTTATTACGTGTAGAACAAGTTTGCTTGAGATGTTCAATGGTACTCGAAAGAGATGAGATAACGTCCCATCCAAACACTCTACAACAAATAAACTTCATGAATCGTCTCATAAATCTAAGAGTTGCACTTGTAATGCAATTAACGCTCGTCGCTTACCTCTTGCCCTACTTGCTATTAGACGGTCGGACCTCTAATATTGAGTGGGAGTGCAAGTAGGATCTTAGTCTTATTAGTAATTAATTGGGTAGTTAATTCTATTAAGAATTTAATTATCGAAAATACTAAACTGAACTTTCTAAAGTTCCGATTAATTGTGTTATTGCAACATAATTCGTAAACTAAAGTTGTTTTCTTATAGAAAACAAACATAGTCTCTTTTCCTGGTAAGAAAAGCGAGACTTACTCCTATCTATTCTCATTAGTTGACAAAAATAAGATAGGACCATAATCGAATCGTTATCGATTGCATTTAAACTCACTTTTAATACTTCATTATCCTAATCCGGTTCTGAAATCATTGAAAGATAACATATTTTGTGTACCTAGTGTCTATAGCTACCAAAATAAATTACATCTTGCACTTGTCACGATGTATGAGTTTAAACCGTAAAGAGTAAAGAATTTACTAGCACTTCGCTAGGTATCTTTCTTGGACTCTTGTTATTCCTTAAAGTGCTAAATACCCTTGCGGCTATGTAGACGATAAAGGAGGAATTGCATGCTAAATAGTCAAGTTAATTGAAAGCGTGAACGGCTAGTCCCTCATCTACACAAGTAGAATTTCATATACTTTGTTCAAATACCTAAGTAAATGTATACTTGTAGGAATTTTTCAAAGATAAGGAAGTCAATAAATTGCTATTCACTTTTCACTGGTGATGTAACATCTCTTATGTTGACAAATCTAGTGGGAGCGTTGCAGTTTATTACTGAAATAATATCCATGTAATATTGTCAATTTCAGTGGGAGCTACAATATTTATTTTCTTGCCTAGTCATCCATATTATTTCGAACTTGCTTTGAAATAATTTATCACTTCCAAATATGAACGACCATTGCTTAAAGGAAATTGCATTTTATTTTATAAGATAACACGCTGCCTTTCTGATGTCGCCTTCTGAAACGTTATCTATAGAATAATAATCCATAATTCCTTGTCTAAAGTTATGGTTCTAAATCTACTTAGAATATCAATGACATTATCATATTGTTTACACAATCAACCACATGTTGTATTGCTTGTCTACATGATATGATGTTGTGCCTTACACAAGTGGGAGAAATTGCAAAGTGTGTGCAAGGAACAACATATGATTAGTTTCATTTGCCCAAAAGGTAAGAAAGCTAATAATTCTACTAGGACTTGAACATACAAGATGTTTGTTGTCCTACTACATTCAATGTCATGATATAGTGGAAAGCTACTTCGGAAATTTACTACATGTTATAGTAAATACAATTATGGTTAAGATATAATAATCATAATTTTGAAGTATAAAATTAACTTGAAATTACTATTGAACTCAAGAGTTTGCGTTCATGATTACTTTAGTTAGTATAATTATGTTTTTCCTTGATAACACATAATTATAAAGTCCTTGAATTACTCACCGACTTATAACATAAAGTATGTAGTAAAATAGTTATGTCTTCTTGTTAACACATAAACATTAGATCTTTGAATTATTCAAAGACTTAATAATGTATACTTGATATGTTCTGTTTTCTTGTAAACGCATGAACATATAAATTCTTGAACTGCTATGTCTTCTTGCAAACACATGGTTTTCGCATTGTTCAAGAAATATACATTATAGCATGCACCTGGATTTAAAATACTGATATTGTAACATGATCCAATTGACAAGTATTTAATCCAAAGAGTATTAAGTTATCTATGGAATTCTGATGTAGTCTCACAATTCCAATACTCATAGAATACCAAAATGTTATGGTATGTCTAAAGAGTTTAAACAAACTGTATTCGTATAGTTTGATTTATGATAACTTTAATTATTCTACCTCCATGATCTATCAAGGTTAGAAAATTGCGTGTGTCACTGATACACTCCATATAGTTCAAACCTACACAAATTGAAAACCCCTAATTTATTAGGGACTTTCGGTTGTTCCACTCAAACCAATCTAATCTTAAAATCTCTTGGGATTTTTCGATTTCCTACACTTTCGTGCTTGACGATTGTAGTGTTGGTGTTCCTCCTAGCTTGATGTAACACAAACCTTTCCTAAGGTTATTGGTTAAAAGAGTGATACAAGAATTAGGGTTCATGCTAGAAACCCTAATTAGGGTTCTTGGGAGAAATCCCAATATGTCTTGATTGAATTCTTTAATTTGTTAATATCTTATGAAGCATAGTATTAACAAACTTGAGATAAGAATTTGAAATGTGTTTTGTAGTCTCTCTATTAAGAACAATTTATTGTTGCTTAAATACTTAGTATTTAGAGAATGATCTCTATTTACAAAAGTAAGTGGGAGTTATAACAAATCTTGAAGATATTCAAGAGCAAAATACACAACCTTCAAAATCCACTTGTTGATGTCATATTTTGGTTAAGCATGGAAATGTCAAACCAAAGTAAATGTTACTCTCATTCATAAATCTGCAAAGATACCTCATCACTGGATTGATATTTTAATATCAATGCTGAGGAATATAAGTTAGGAGATCTTTGTAATCTATTAACTGCAAATGAGTATTATCATATTTTGAATCTGATAAATATCATAGAACTATGAATGATAAGATGCAGTCCTTAAAGGGAAAATCAATCTCCTAAAATTGATTGATGTTTCTCCTAATTATAAACCTATGAGGTTGGATGGAGTTTCTTTTGAAGAATGACTCACAAGGACAAAATGGTATACATAATTAATGCATGGCTAAGAATAGGAAGCTTTTAATTATACTCAAGCAATTGACTATGATTAAATCATTATTCTATGCACGCATTGATTAAATAAAGATAATTGATTGTCATATATGTTTCTATGTAAATGGAATATGTCAATTAAAACTTTATAGTTTCCCTTTATGATTACCTTTTAGCAAGGATGGTGTATAATCAAAAGGTTTATGAATCTATAAAATCTTCATTGAGTATACAAGATGATTAATTCAAGTATGGATTAAATCATGCATCTAGAAACTAAATCTAGAATTTAATTCAATATGATTTCGATTAAATTTAGACGAGGTTGGAGTACACTTGACATTGAGTGGGAGCACTATGTTTTTCCTTAAAATTCGTATGTTGTATAACATATTGAAGACATCATTCCATTTAAGCTAGATGTAATCCTTAAGATTGGAATGAAACTTTATTTAAGAATTTATGGAATAAAACAAATGACTTTGGAATAAATGTTTATTGTCATAAACATATGCGGTAATTAAGTCCAACACAAATGCAATACATCATTCAAAGCGAGTCTTGATTGATATATTTCACTTGACATAGTTTATAACATGAATGGAAACCTTATGTTTTTAACTAAGGATTCATTATGTATAAATATTATATTGTGTATATGACTTGTTGTCATTTTTGTACAAGAGCAAAGTGAGATGACAAAAACAATTTCTAATTGAGAGTTTTTAGATTGTTGTTAAAACAAATGTTTACGAATTATAAAGCATATGATGTATGTGTACACTGATGCTAGAGGATAATCAATCTAGTAAAGTGAGATGTTATCATTTATGATAAATCTACTAACTAGATGTGCTCACAATGAGCTTTGTTGCATTACACATTAAGGAATAAGAATACTTTACATTTTAAGAAACTGTAAAGATGACTGTCAGCATATCGTTGATGTTAAATACCTTATGCAAGGATTGACGATATCCCCTACTATGAAACTTGCAAATAGTATGAGCATGTAAGAAAAGACACTCATCTTGTTTTCCAAATCTTTCACAATTGAGAAATTTGAAACAAGTATTCGGAAACTTTACTTAGATAACTATTTATCTTTCTTGTTAAAGAATAGTTGAGAATGTTGGAAACATTTGACGTCAACTTGCTAAATTAGTTTCATGCATATCTATTTTAGTATTTGGATAATTGGGATGGTAAGACAATAATTATTTTTCGATGATAAAGATACTTGGTATTTGTTATTCATTCATATAATTATTGTTGCCCTATGTTTGTATGTTTAAATCCTTGAATATTTGATTATTCTAAATATGTCCATTGTCGGTTAGCAATATGGGAGTATTGTCTACATTAAGACAAATGTGAGTGTTGGTTATATTCTTTGAATATATGGACGGTTCCCGCCAAACTCATATGTTATTCATAAGGGATGCGTATTGGACACCCCGAACTTTCGAATCGTTACTTTTGGATCCTTGTCATGAGTAAGATTGCGAAAATGGTGATTAAGTCATCATACTTAGACTTGAGATGCAAACAAGTTTGTGCATGTGTGAATATCACTTCTTGATTCTATGTCCAACGCTAGTTCGCTAAACCTAGTTATAAAGACTCTAATTGGAAGTGTTGTGAAGCAGCATCCACAGACACTTGTAGTCAATAAAGAATTTGTTCCTCCACTTGATATAGTGCAGTGAAGTACCACTGGGCCCTCTCCAGAATTAATCAGATAATTGTGTGGCCGCACCCAAAGTGTAAATCAAGATGATACTTGTTTACGTTTGGTATATCTGAATTAACTTCTATAACGAGAAACTATAATTTAAACTTCATGGAATGAGTTAGGATCCATATCCATAGTTTAAACGGTACTAGTAACAAAGGGATGATTATTAGCAAGTCACATAATCGTATACCATTCATACTTTTGAGATATTCTTCTTGAAACTATACCTCAGTCATTTCCGGTTATAATGAAGTGTTGCTAGATACTTTATTATGGACGCTGTATGTCTAAACTCTCACAAGTGGGAGCTGTTGGGATATGCGATCGTTTAGCCATCGGAAATACGTGAGCCTATCGGGGGCACACACTCAATACGGAGAACACACTTTTATTTGCGTTTTATTATTTATAATTAAACGTTTAATAAAAACTTCACTTATTATTTAATTAACGGTGGTTAAATTAATTAACGGTGGTTAAATTAATTAACGGGATTTAATTAATTTAATGCGAGTGCGTTATTTAAATTTTGGAAGGAAATCGACTTCTAGAAACCCTAAGGCCAATCGGCCGAATATATTATATATATAGGGGGTTCTAGAAGTTTATTGGTTATTGGTTTTTGGTAAGTAAATATTCAAGAATATTTGATTAAGGTAATCCTTTCCTTAATTGGTTTCTTGGGTTGGGCCTTAAAGATTTTGAGGAGGTGGGGAATGTGTATAAATACACAACACCTAGCTCATAATTTTTATCCCTCTCCCTTGCCTCTTTGTTGTGTCCGATCGACCCAAACACCACACCAAAACCAAACGATTTTTCCATTAACCCTAAAATCACATAAAGGTTAAACCTTTATAAGATCAATCCTTTTTGGTGGTTTTCTTATAAAGTCTTAAGCTTTTTAACTAAACCCTAAATCATTAGATTTAGGTTTTAGTTCTTCCCCTTGGTGGTTCGACATGCATAAACCCTAATTAGGGTTTATGTGATTTTGGGTTAATCAATCTTGTAACGTTCTATAAACCGATCCTTGCGTAATCCAAATTAGGGTTTTGGATATAGGGTTTCTAGTTACAAGATGTAAACACTTGTTGTTTGAGAAGTGAAGTTACTACTAGCATCGTAGTGATGTTCGTTTGACGTGTCGTGTGAGCAAACAGTGGAGACGGTAATTTAACCGTGAAAGTTCAAGATCAAGATCAAGACGTATTAATTGATTTATTCAATTAATTAAAGGTTGGTTTTAAATTGTTTTATTATGTGCTTAATCATGTATGTTATACTAGATCCATTCCGCTGCGTACTCGTAGTTAATGGTTAACTAGTATTTATAAATTCCAACAATTTTGCATCCTTGTTTTTCTTTGGAAACTAAGGAATAAATCCCCACCCTTCATCTATTTGTGATCTAATGGTAGAGATTAACCTAAGATTAAACAAAAAACACAGAGGGGTCATTTTTGCCAAAATATCCAAAAGTTGAAAAAATGGGCGGAGGTACCAAAATTGTAAATATGACGGAGTAATGAATTATCACTAGTGATATTTCACTAGCGAAAATCAATGAAATATCACTGTTAATAAAACAATGAAATATCACTGGGATATTACACAGTAACTATGTTAATGAAATATCACTAGTGATTTCATTGGTTTATCTATAGTAATATTTCATTTTTTATCAGTAACGAAATATCACTTGTGATAACCAATTTTCGTCATATTTACAATTTAGTCCTTCCGCCGATTTTTTGCAAATTTTGGACATTTTGGCAAAAGTAGTCCCTCCGTGTTTTTTTTAATCTTAGGTAATGGATGGTTAGGATTAGTCCCTTAGATTCTAACATAAAACAAGTTTCCAAAATAACCGGACTCTTCTATAATATTTATTGTAATTATTGCACTATTTGTTTAATGATATATATTATTCTAATGTACACGATTACTAAACATTTATGCGTGAATATTGATTAACATTAAAACTTATAAACGTGTAATGAATGTCTTGCTATTTTGTTATGTATGGTTATTTAAATGTTGTTATTGTGACGGAATAACTTTAAATGTATTGGCCTAGCTATTTTATTATTGTTATTGAGTTGTGATAGTGACCTAGGTATCCATGATCTAAACCTAATGTGTTGTGTGTTTTGTAATTGTGTGTCGAATATAAAGAATAAGACCTATATTTATACTAGTCGAACTCCCTACTCCATAGGAAATATTGTGCCCTACGCCGTACGGAACATGATATTTCCTTCTTTGAATACTTCATTTACTACGTCGTAGAGGAACAATCACCTACGTCGCAGGTCTTCAAACTGCCATGTTTTTAGTGATCACGATGTATCCTACATCGTAGAGTGAACAAGAGCCTACGTCGTAGGTCTTCTTTCTTCAGATAACTTGATCTTGTCGCATAGCAAATATCGCTGATAAAATAACTCCTACGTCGTAGAGGCAAATCTATCTATGTCGTATGGCCTTGGAATATGGAAACATGTCAACTTGTTACCTACGACGTAGTGTAGTAGTCATCTATGCCGTAGGTGCCTTGAAGTTTGTGCTTGGCACCTTTTCTTGTCTTTTTTCACCAGTTTGTCCTCGTTTTCTGTTACTTACTCAATTTAACCTACGAAACATAAAATGTACAAAACTATGCAATATTGGGTGTTAATCGACATTAAATAAAGCATACTTGAAAAGATATTACGGCAAAAAACATTGAACTATTTGATATTATCACAAATCTCAGCAAATTGAGGGATATCCACTTTGTTACTGGCATCCATCACCAACTATCATTTTTTTCCTCCTTACCTTCCTAACCGATACTCTACCAACACCCGTCAAATTAGTTTAAAAGTATAAAATTTAAGTAATATGAAGAAAAGCTACAAAATTGATATAAAAATATAAATGGTTATCGTTAAACAAGAAAATCAAAACCCAATTCAAACTCTAATGTCTACTAGTATTCACTGTATTGATGAATTTGGGAATAAAACATATGGTGTTTTAGTGGTGGCAAATCGTAGAAGCTACATGGCGACTGAAGCTATTATAGTTTTGTCGATTTTGTATATCATGATACATTTTGTACAAATAATCATATCTTAAAGCTTAATTTATTTGAATTGTGATATAAGTGATTGTTCTAGACAATACTATCAAACAAGTCACATGTAAAAAATAGTGGTTGGAATTACGTTTGTATCATTTAATAAAAAACCTAAATGAGTAAGTGATGACATCAAATAAGGACATATTTATAACATAATTTATTCCAAGTAATTTGACCATTTGTTATTTTTATTGCAATATACAGAGTATTGATAATATATTTAATTTTGCAGTAATTATAAAGTGAATGGTGAATCAAGGCGCATTATGGAGCTTAATTGAAGATTATTTAAAGAAGACTTAATTATGAAGATATACGTCGTGTGCCCCAAAAGCATACGACGTATATGCGCAAGAATACACCATGAAAACCTCGTTGACTCAAACATATACGCCGTATTTGAAGACCCAATACACCAAAATGGGATTTATTACAAAGAATATTCTACAAGTCAAGACTTAAAAACGTACGGACTAAATCCCACATACGCCACATCTAGATGATGAATACACGATATGAAGATTAAAGATAAATACTAAAGAGTTATGTTAAGTAAGAATGTGATCCCCACTCCAAGTTTCACACATATGTCGTGTTCCAACCTAAAATGCATCGTATGCGTTTCGGCTGAGACAACCAGTCTCTCAGGCTGAACCTTCTTTTATGTTACTTAGGTTTAGTATAATTGAGTCTCAGGTTATATTAGGTACAATAATTAAAATACCAGTAGACATAATAATTAACGTTTTCGCTCTTAGTGATCGACACCCTACTTACCAAACTAGTAATTGGGTACACTTGCGGTTAGAGATGCTCTATTAGGTTAATAAGGTTAAGTCGACAAAATATAAATTAAAATATAACGACCTAACGAGCGTACATCAATAAGCGTCCTATAAGATCTAACATAATATGACATATGTCTTAAATGTCCTATAAAGTTTCATTTAATACAACCACAACAAATAAGCATCCTATAAAATTCAACATGATAGGACCATTATATCAAATGTCATATTATGTTCCATCATAATAAAACCATACTAAAAAGTATCTTATAAATTAGTTTGTTAGGATCCGCTTATTAAGTGTCCTATTAAAAACAACTTAATAGGACTTAAATTTCAATTGGTCTTATAAAAGTTTTGTTAGGACGCTCTTTAATAAGGGGTCCTACAAAAAGGTCCTAAAAGCCCCCTTTTCTTGTGGTGTCAGTATCCTCTCTCTAAAACTAAAAATATGATTAAATGCTTGAGCCGACACGACTCGTGGATTCTTTCGTGAATCGCTAGGACAACCACCCATGGACTTGTTACAATATTGTTACCTAGTGAGTCCATCCAGAACTTGGCTAAACAAAAACAAATCCTCAAAAACCTATCAAGTAGAATAGAACCTAAATTCTTAAACCCTTACACATGATGAACAGGCTATGATAACTAATTACTAACATCCAAGCATGACTATTCACTTGATACACTAATCTACAGGAAACAACCACAACAAAATTCAAAATCATGATTATCCACCAAAACGAGCCCCAACTAATCATTTGGTGTGAGTAAATAATATCAGCCCTAAAGCAAGGAAGATGCTGATGAGTGATAACACTTGAACCAACCGCTCACTCATAAATCCTCACCAGGAAATTAAGCAAAAAGGACTAATAGTTCATCCACAACCTCTTGGTAAATCACAACCTATATAATCCATCCTAAAAGTTGTACACAAATCAACGAAACAAAACCATTACCCCGACAGTAATGATCAGGCTACAATAGCTAGATACTAACACATGTACGATCAATGATATACTCAATCTAGTTCTTTTTTTCTTGTAGTGTTGGCATTAAACTTTGCACTCCAACTAGTATGAGTGTAGGTGTGTAGCATATGGTAATTATCTATGGATAATAAGCGAACCCCACATCCTAACATCCCATAATGTGAAATATAATAAGTTTAAACTAGTAAATTGGTACAGAGACATAAACCAACTGGTTTGGCTAGTGATTTAAGCCTAATTAACTATTTTAGTCGACTCCCTTTTATTAGATTCTATACTCGACACATACATATTCAGTTCCAAGGATTCTAAAGTTGCTACTTGACTTTATTGTCTACCGATTCTGATCTTTCATTTTATGGCTCGAAATGTCCACCTTTACTAATTTTTTAACTTTCGTCTCGCTCGACCCATTCACAATAAAATGCTCAAAATGCCACATGTATTATTTTGCTATTGTTTCATCACCATCAGAGTTGGCTATCATACTTCATCACCATGAGAGTTTGGAAGGTTTCACAAATACATGGGATACATTTACTAGTAGAGAATGGTGTAAATCAATTCCAGTGAAACAAGAGAATGAAATTATACTTCGAGTAAAAAAAACCAAAAGAATAAAAAAATAGTAAGACTATTGGCTGCATTTGACTCGGGTGAACTTGTATAGTGAGTCCATATCTTTGTGCACAACTGTTATTGGGCATCATAGCAGATCAATTAGTGTTCAATAAGACAGCTAAGTAATTGCAGCAACATACCTAAAACAAAAAGCTCAATCAAACATTAGCAAAAGATGGAATGAACTGAAAGCATCTAACAAGATCGCAATCTGGTTCCAAATCAAAAATTATGCTGAGAGTCTTTGACATGATTTTGTATTGTATGGCCTCTTTATCTAGTTGCATAACAAGGAAAGAATCTTCATCTCTTTCTCCCAAAACAATACAAAAAATCATGTCCAAATACTACACCTTTTTCGCTATACTTTCATCAAGATTGATGAGGTACTTCACTGACCATTCAGAATACACGTTCCCCTTCTCATAAATAGTACAATGTTGGGAATCAACATTACCGTTAACAAAAAGAAGCAAACAACTACGAGACTCAAACAAGGAATAGTTATAAGGAACCTTTTTATCTAAGGTAAAAGGGGTTTGTAAAACTGTGAAAACATGCTCATTCATGATATCTAACTTGAAAATCTTATCCATGCCTTATGGCCAATAAATGGAACCGTTCCAGTAAACTGCATCATCAAAATAAAGAAAACAATCTTCGGGAAATTGAAGCCCACAAAGACTCCAATTGCCCGTTTCTGAAGAGAAAGTGTGTAATTGATTTACATAAACATCCTGGTCCATTATTTTAGCATAAACTACTTTATAGTGAGGTGATTTAATAGGATCAAAAGCCATTCTCAATTTAAGCGTATAAGGATTGAGATATGTTAAATCTGGAAGCACCTTAAACATACTAGTAATGGATGGATTGTATACATATAACTTCCCAGAGTATGTACGACATAAAAGCAAACCTTTGTAGGAATGCAATATCTCAACATGATTACTCCTATGTCGTACCTCTGGCCCAAAAGTGAATTTGGTGCCGAGTAAGGGAATGCGGATATCCAACGGCACAAAATGATAAGAAATATCTAACCATCTATTCTTTTTGAAGAAGAGACCAGAAGGTGAGTGGAGGTTACAACGAAAAGTAACATTAGCATCTTTGACAAGAGAGAACCATCATTTGGATACAGATTTGAACAAAACAAGTGAAAGAACAGGTAACTTGACTAAGATTTCGGTTAAAAGATCATCGTTGGAGATAACTGACTGCACAGATGAAGGGAGATTTTCCATGAAATTTGCGTACTAATCTAAAACCCTAAATTTTTTTGTTAAAAGCCTGAATATATATGATGTAGGTACTTCACAATTTTATTTTTTAGTAAATTGCAAAACATGGTCCTGGAGTTTGTTCGAATTGAAGCAACTAGGCCCGACCATCACTATACACGGAGAATTGGACCGTACAGAGAAACCAGCCCGATTAGAATATACCGAATGTGTTTTGTCCATCGTTATAATCTTCGGTTTGATGCCGTCTTACGTACACCCGGATTATGTTTTGTTGGATCGGACCGGACCTGTCTGACTAGAACATCTGGTTTTGTCCTCGGTCTGGTGTTTTGGATAACATCGGTTTTTGGTCCAATTTGGTCTTAATCGGTCCGGTTGGTTTTCGGACATGCTCACCTAAGTAGCTACCACACGATTAGAACACATGGTGTGAACATAGGGCGGTCGGTGCCCTATAATGCCGATATATGTCACCAATCGGGGTTATCAAATTCTTTTTTTCTTTTTTCTTGATTTTTGTTTTGTTTTTCTTTCTTAGGTTAAGTGCGAGTTAATGAATGTCTTATAACCTGATTGATCATAGAGGGTTTTTTATTACATTATAGATTATGAGTTAAGAAAGAAAAATACCGAGATAACAACACCTTTGCTATAAGTTCACTTGGGATCAAATAATGAGAGTAAATCTTGATAGAAATAGAATCAGAAAATTTAAAATGAGAAAAAATCTTGATAGAAGTAGAATGAGAAAAATTAAAATGAGAATTTTTTTGATAAAATGAAGAATGAGAAATAATTATAACAAGTCATTCGAGATGCAACAGATTAACTATATGTACCACTGATCTTTTAAATGCACTATAATATATCTTTTAACAAAAAATTAGGTACATATATATTATGCAGTTAATCACGCGAATTCTTAGTTTTTTTGTGTTGTGCGGGTCAAATTTGTTGCTAATGCTACTTTACATCGTTGTCACTTCACACTTACTTTTCAAACTAATTAGGATGCATATAAAGGAATAGACATACATCTAATTAATAATTTAAGTTGATGCATCTCTCAAAGATGTGGTTATACTAATCAAATACTACATATCAACTCGGTTTCCCCTCTCTAAAACTAAAAATATGATTAAATGCTTGAGCCGGCACCACTCGCGAATTCTTTCGTGAATCGCTAGGACAACCACCCATGGACTTGTTACAACATTGATATCTAGTGAGTCCATCCAGAACCTGGCTAAACAAAAACAAATCCTCAAAAACCTATAAAGTAGAATAGAACCTAAATTCTTAAACCATTACACATGATGAACAGACTACGATAACTAATTACTAACGTCCAAGCATGACTATTCACTTGATACACTAATCTGCAGGAAACAACCACAACAAAATGCAAAATCATGATTATCCACCAAAAAGAGCCCCAACTAATCGGTTGGCGCGAGTAAATAATAACATCCCTAAAGCAAAGAAGATGCTGATGAGTGATAACACTTGAACCAACCGCTCACTCATAAATTCTCACCAGTCACCACCATACCACCAGGAAATTAAGCAAAAAGGAGTAATAGTTCGTCCACAACCTCTACCCCAACAGTAATTAATGATAAGGCTACAACAGCTAGATACTCACACATGTACGCTTAATGATATACTCAATCTAATTCTCCTTTTTCTTGTAGTGTTGGCTTTGAACTTTGCACTATTGAACTGGTATGAGTGTAGCAATTGATAATTATCTATGGATAATAAGCGAACCCCATATCCTAACATCCCATAATGCGAACTATAATAAGTTTAGCAAATGGATACAGAGACATAGAATTCTAACAACTGATCATTTAGGTTTGAAGTTGTCTAAAACTAAATGGATACTACCAACCAAACCATATACCAACTGGTTTGGCTAGTGATTTAAGCCTAATTCACTATCTTAACCGACTCCCTTTTACTAGATTCTATACTCGACACATACATATTCATTTCCAAGGAATATAAAGTTGCTATTAGAGTCAGGTCATGACATATATTGAGCTTACTTGACTTTATTGTCTACCCGGTTCTGATCTTTCATTTTGTGACACGAAATGGCCACCTGTACTAATTTGGTTCACTTTTGTACTGTCCTGCTTGACCAGATTCTTTTTTGCTATATTTTTATATTTGACCCAGTTAACCTAAATCGACCGATCCACAACTAAAGTGTTCAAAATGCCGCATGTATTAATTTGTTATCGCTTCATCACCATGAGAGTTGGCTACCATACTGTAGAAACTAGAAGGGGGGGGGGGGGGGGTTGAATAGTTTCTTAAATTTAAAAGTTTGGTTTTTAAAAATCCTTTTTGAAAAACTTAAGATTGAATATGTATGTGAAACCTTCTTATACACAATATGAACAAGGTATAGTGAAACTAACTAATAATCACAAGTATAAAGAATAAAGAATGTAAAGAGATAAGGGAAGGAAAAATCAAACCAAACACCAAGGATTTATAGTGGTTCGGCAACGAAGCTCACTCCTCGTTCCTACTCCACTCCTCGAGTACTCCTTACTCGAGAGTTCACTAATCAACAAGCTCCTTAAGGTGGAGAAACCATACAAAACGTCGCTTAACCAATTTCTGACACTAAGCTAAAAGTCGAGCCCTAATCTTAGCTAGGACCAATCTACACCAATATACTTTGAGGACTAAGTATTAACCCTCATACATACACAACTTCCAAATAGACACAACTACTTGGATCTTCACAACAATGACACAACAATGAATAAATAAGTTTGGATCTTCAATGGATCTTTGAGGTAGACACAACACTTTAACAATGATAGTGTTCTTCTCTTTGCACTTTGAGAGGAAAAGATGGGAGGAGAAAGATTCACTTCTAAACAAGTAGTAATCAAACAAATGATCAAGGATTTGAGTGATTTAAGAAGTATGTAAGAATCTGAAAGTTTATGTGCAAAAGAGGTGGATTGAAAGTCTAAGAATGGTCCACTATTTATAAGACAAATATCCAACGGCTATATCTGCCCGCGGTTCTTTATTACAGCCCGCGGTTCCTTATCGATAAGGAACCGCCGTAGGCGCTAAGGAACCGCCAGCGTAGAGTCCACTCCCTTTTGTATTTTAGTGGGTTGGATCGAATCTAGGGATTAAATAATCCTGAAAGGATATTCCAAAGCAAGATAGAATATGCCATTTTTAAATTTCAAATTTTCAAATAATTAATTTAATAAAACATTTTCTTAAAAATAAAGTTTAATAATAAAACTTTGTCACACTTAATAAAAAGTGAGTTTTAAGAAAAGATTAAATCCTTGATCACTTAATTAGTATAATTACTTGTTTGTTCATACCTTAAGTGATAATGGTTGAAATGAAAAATACTTGAACTCAGGATTCGTTTTTCATTGTTTTCGTAAATGCTTGTTTTTACATATTGTCGTAATCAAAACAAAGCGAGACCGAAAAATGCAAGTAACGTTTTTTAGGCATCATTGCATTAACAATCTCCCCTTTTTTGATTCCGACAATCCATAAACTCAATCATCTAATAAAACAAGATTTTCGAAGACGAGTTTATCATTTCTCCCCCTTTGTCGAAGCAAAAAGGTTGCAAAAGTATTTGAAGAAGAAAAGAACCGAACTTTGAAAATGCTCCCCTTGGTGCTTACTCCCCTTGCTTGGGGCACCAAGGAATCGAAATAAGGTGACAAGCTACATAGAAGGTTTAGTAGAAGAGAAGAAACACCCAACAAGATATAGCAAAGATCACAAAAAAAATAAGAAACAAAAGATCCAAGATAAGTCATGTTAAAAGAAAACATGATAAAAGATACAATAAATCATACAAAGATGTATGAGACACAACCACAAGCCAAAATAAAAGGCATAAATCTAATCATAGTTAAGCTAGAACTCTAAGATTTGCTTGAACTAGATGTCTTGAAGAAAAGCAACCAATGCTTAGATAAAATACAAGGTAGTGGCAGAAGGAGGTGGTGGTAGCTTGGTAGAGATCTCGTAGTTATAGTAAAGAGAAGGTTTAACTAAGAGACTCTTGATGTAATTCAACTCCTCATAGATGTGAGCCATAGCGAGATGTTGATATTGACAACATTGACAATGTGTTCCATGATGCATGACATTATCATGTGAAGGAGGTAGAACACTAAAGGCTAGTGGTGGAAGATAAGAAGTTCCACAATCACCATTCTTAGAAGGAGAAGAGATAGGATTTTGAGTGTTCTTGGGTGAATTTGGGTTGAAAGCAATTGGAGAGAATGGAAGAGAATCAAAGCTTTCATTTGGGGAATAAGACATTTTGTTTTGAGAAAGAATGCAAAATGATTAAGGTTATATAGAGAAAGTCCAAGATAATTTGGGGGTGGTCAAAGGGTTGAAACAAAGTTTCCAAAAAGTGTTGGAACAAATTTGGAGTTTCAAGAATACCCGATAAATAAGGTACTGGGCGCGGTTCCTTAACTCACCCGGTGGTTCCTTATCACTGGGGAACCGCGGTGTCAATAAAGAACCGCCCACAGTGGGTTGAGTTTGGTGGTAAGGGAGGATTTTCCAATTCAGCAAATCTTATTTTTCTAGTCTAACTAATCATGGGGATATGCTAAGAAGCAAAAATAGATAAAGAAAACAAACAAGAGCTCACCAAACAAGGTTTTGACCAAAAAACATAGATAGATTTTTTTTAATAACATCAATGTAGGAGGTGTGTAGAACTAGACACAAGGTCATGACATAATGATCCTCCATAGTTCTCTTTTGTTCTTTCTATATTTGAGAGACCCATACATATGAATTATGTAAGGTCATTATGAATAGCAAGAAGCTATGAAAAACGTTTTTAGATTGAATTAACAATGCAAAACATTTCTCGACCATTTTCGAAAAAGCTTTGAGAATTTGAAAAAAAAGAGAAATTTTCAAAAAGAGTTTATTAATCTTAAGAACTTAAAGAAAGAAAAGACTCAAAATATAATAAGAATTCACAATTAAGGAATATGTTCCATTAAGCCTAGACCTAAACACAAGTAATTAAAAGGTTCCCTCTTAA
Source organism: Glebionis coronaria (assembly GCA_025667525.1). Taxonomy (NCBI): domain Eukaryota; kingdom Viridiplantae; phylum Streptophyta; class Magnoliopsida; order Asterales; family Asteraceae; genus Glebionis; species Glebionis coronaria. Next base: position 509,259,371 of record CM046879.1, on the reverse strand, counting down.
GTGGCTTAGTGAAGATATCGACTAAGTTTTCTACCGAGGGTACCTTCTATATCGAAATGTTCCCCTTTTGAACATTATCCCTAAGAAAATGGTGGCGAATCTCTATGTGATTAGTTCGCGAATGTTGCATGGGATTCTTGCTAAGGTCTATTGCACCCTTGTTGTCGCACATGATGGGAACATCATCAAGAGAAATCCCGTAATCAACAAGCGCTTGCTTCATCCATAGAGCTTGTTAACAAGCTTTATCGGCACTCACATACTCGGCTTCCGTGGTGGATATAGCAAGAGCGGTTTGTTTCTTGGAGAACCAAGAAGTTAAACAACAACCCATGAAGGTACAAACTCCACTAGTGCTTTTCCGGTCCACATAGTCTCCCGCATGATCCGAGCCCGCATAAACAATGGTTTCTACGTCGGTCCCTTTAGGACACCATAATCCTAAATATATAGTGCCCTTAATGTATCGAAAGATACGCTTAAGCGCTTCAAGGTGAGAGGTTTTGGGAGCCTCTTGGAAGCGAGCACAAAGGCAAACACTAAACGTGATATCCGGTCGACTTGCCGTTAGGTACAACAAACTACCAATCATACCTCTATATTTGGTGTTGTCTACCGACTCACAATCATCATCTACGGTGAGTTTAGTATCCGAGGCCATAGGGGTCTTCATTGGTTTAGAGTCTTCTAATCCAAGTTTCTTTAGCATTTCTTTAACATACTTGGATTGATTAAAGAAAATACCATCGTCCATTTGTTTAATTTGGAGTCCTAAAAAGAAGTTAAGTTCTCCCAACATACTCATTTCAAACTCGTCATGCATGATTTTGGCAAAGTCATCACACAATGATTGACAAGTTGAACCAAATATAATGTCATCAACATATATTTGTACGATAATGAGGTGAGAACCTTTCTTCTTTGTAAAGAGTGTATTGTCTACCATCCCCATGGTATATTCATGTTTTACAAGAAACACTTTAAGTCTATCATACGAAGCTTTGGGTGCTTGTTTGAGACCATAAAGAGCTTTCTTAAGCTTGTAAACATGATCCAGTTTCTCAAAATCAATGAAGCCGAGAGGTTCAGCCACATATACCTCCTCATTGATCAAACAGTTAAGAAATGCACTCTTTACATCCATTGGTTGAAGCTTAAAGTCTAAAGCACAAGTGTAAGCTAAGAGGATTCTAATGGATTCTAGTCTAGCTACAGGTGCGTATGTCTCGTCATAATCAATACCTTCTTGTTGATTATAGCCTTGAGCTACAAGTCTAGCCTTGTTACGAGACACAACACCATTCTCATCTAACTTATTCCTATATACCCATTTGGTTCCTATGATGGTCGAACTTCTAGGCGGAGGAACAAGTTCCCAAACGTCATTAGCAATGAACTGATTCAATTCTTCTTGCATAGCGATGACCCAACTATCATCCATCAAAGCTTCTTTAACATTCTTTGGTTCAATCAAGGAGACGAAACAAAAGAAGTTACTTTGATTTTGGACTTGAGATCTTAAGGTCCTTTGATTTAATTCGCCTATGACATTATCAAGAGCATGATCCTTAGACTCCTTAATGTTTACTCCCTTTTCAACACTAAGGTCTTCAACTCCTATGTTTCTAACATCTTTGGCATTAACTATGTCTATTTCATCTAAGTCATCATCTACCAAAGGTGGTGTCTTAGATGAAGATGGGTTTTCATAAATATCACGTTAAGTGATTCTTCAATTACACCCGAGGTTCTATTGAGGACTATGTAGGCTTTGCTAGTTTGAGAATAACCTAAAAAGATACCTTCATAAGACTTTGGGTCAAACTTAGTAAGGTAGTCTTTGGTGTTGAGAATGAAGCACTTGCTTCCAAACACCCTAAAGTATTCCTATGAGGCCTTCTTACCTTTAAGAATCTCATAGGGGGGTCATTCCTAGAAAATGTCGAATAAGAATTCGGTTGAGAATGTAAGTCGATGTGTCTACGGCATTGCACCAAAAATTTTGAGGCAACGATTGCTCATTTAACATCGTCCTACTCATCTCTTGGATGGTCATATTTTTCCTTTCAACTACCCCATTTGATTGTGGAGTGCGAGGAGCCGAGAAGTTATGGGTAATACCATGAGCTTCACAAAAGGCACCAAATTGCACTTCATTATCAAATTCCCTACCATGATCTGTCCTAATAGAGACAATTAAACATCCTAGTTGATTTTGAATTCTTCGACTAAAGGTTTCGAAGTGATCGAAAGCTTCATTCTTAGACGCCAAAAATCAAGTCCAAGTGAATCTAGAGTAGTCGTCAACAATAACTAGGGTATAAAGGTTACCTCCATAACTCCGTATGGCGGAAGGTCCAAAGAAATCCATATGTAGGAGCTCTAAACATCGAGAGGTCGAAACCAAATTCTTGGCTTTGTGACTTGAGTTAACATGCTTCCCAATTTTGCAAGCATCACAAAAGTGACTATCAAACTTCATCTTGGGGAGGTGTCTTACCAACTCCTTAGAGACTAAAGATTGAATTAAACGCATATTAGCGTGACCTAATCTCCTATGCCAAAGAGTAGAACTATCATCTAAAGTCGCTAGACATAAGTTGTCCTTTGACTTCCTATTAACCTTCATGACATAAAGCCATGCTTTCTAACACCTTTTCCAATGACTTTTCCATCTTTTTCGATTTCACTATCATATTCCGAAAAGACGACCTTACACTTATTGTCATAAATTTGACCTATACTTAGAAGGTTAAAACCTAAGTTATCTACGTGCTCTACATTTTCTATAGTCATAGAGTCAAGAGAGACCGTACCTTTGCCAATGATATTACCACGTCTATTACTAGCGAATGTAACGTTACCTCCATCATATGCTTTGTAGTGTGAGAACAAACTTCGATTACCCGTCATGTGTTTAGAACAACCACTATCCATAATCCACTCGTCGGGCTCTAGATCAATTCCCAAGCATATCTAGGTAACACCACACAAGATCAAACATTTGGTCCCCTATATCTCATGGGTCCAAAATTTTTAGTTCCAAACATCCCTTGCATTTGGTTGGGATGCATGAATGAAGGAGACATTCCCCATGGGGAAAAGTATTATTGTTGAAAATTATTCCAATTCATATTGCCATTTTGTTGTCAATAGTTTCTCCTAGGTGTCTTTGATCTTGATCTAGTGTGATTATTATTCCTCCTAGGTCTTGGTTTAGCTTGATCATCTCTTTTTGGCGTAGGTGTTCTACTTCTAGGTTTAGATTCATTTAGTACTCTTGGAGGAGTAGATGTTTGTCTAGATAAGTTTCTAGTTCCCATTAGAGGTTTACTCAAGGGCTTGTAGAATTTATCTAGAGTAGGCTTTTGAATTATAGGTACTTTCACCTTGTTAATAAGAATATGTTTTGGTCCTTCACCTAAAATTAACTTTTCAGAAAGTTCAGGATTTTCACAAAAATCATCTTTTGGACGTGGTTCCATAGCTCCATCGGCGGTTCCATAGCGATAAGGAACCGCCCCATATATTGGAGCACTGCATGCAGGAGACTGTTTTTTCTAGAAAACCTAACTTGTTTTGGTTCACTAGTTGATGCTTCATTAGTGTTATATCCTAACCCAAGTTTTTCCTTAGAATGAATTTGTATGTTTAACATATCATCAAGAGCATTAGTACCTCTCATGAACTTTTCAAGTCTAATGGAGGTGCTCTTAAGGTTTTCATTTTCTTGCCTAAGGTTTTCACATTTTAAACATCCTAGGTCTATTTCTTTATTTTTCTCAAGCTTAGCTAATTTTTCTTTTAGCTCACTAATCTCGTTTTCAAGCTTAGTTCTAGTTGATTTTAGAACTTTGTTCTTTTCAATAATTTTTAGACTAATCTTATGCAAGTTATTGTATTGGCTTTCTAGTTCACTATCATCTTGAGAAGAACTATTATTACTATAATACTCGGTTTCGGAAAGTACCTCTTTAGAAGTGTGAGCCATGAGACACTTCTCATATTTGGGGTTGTCATCCACATCTTCACCGCTATCGGTCCATGAACCTCCAACGAACGCCGTGTAGTTCTTGTCGCGTGAAGGCTTAGGACAATCACCAATGGAATGATTTGGATCACCACATCTAAATCATTTCCTATCAAATTTATCGTCTTTGGCAAATCGGTTTTTGGAGAAGGGTTTCTTGTCGTTGTGTGGTTGCCTCACGTATTGACCTCGTCTTTTGAAGAACTACTTAAAGTCTCTAACTACCAAGGCATATTCCTCATCATCACTATCCGAGGAACTTTCATGATCACTTTGTGCCTTCTTGGCTTTAAGTGCAAGAGACTTTCTTTCACTCTTAGTTTTCACCATTTCCGGGTCCTTCAAAATTATCATCTCATGAACCTTCAAGTTACAAATGAGTTCATCGAGTGATAATTTGGCGAGATCCTTTGATTCTTTAATCGCCGTGACTTTAGCTCTCCATTTTGGATGCAACGCCCTAAGAAACTTCCTAACATTTTTCTTGCTAGAAAAACCTTCATCAAGTGCTTTTAGACTAGTAATAATAGTGTTAAATCTAGCAAAGGCACTATCTATGGTTTCATCTTCTAAGATGACAAATTGTTCATATTGTTGAACAAGAAGATCGATTTTACTTTCTTTGACTTGGCTATTACCATGGTGAGTTACTAAAAGAGTATTCCAAATGTCTTTAGCGGTTTCACACATAAAAATCCTTTCGTACTCTTTCTTTGGTAAAGCATTATAAATAGCCATTTTAGCCTCATTATTTTTAGCAAGTTTTCTTTTAGTATCATCATTAACTTTATAAAAAGTAACTATCTCCTTACTTTTAGAAACTTCATTATATTGAAATGGCAAAAAGTCACCATTGGTAATAACATGCCAAAGATCTAAATCTTTTGATTTCACATAAGTCTCAAACCTATTTTTCCAATAAATAAAACTATCGGTTTCAAAAAGAGGTGGTCTTTGCATGGATTGCCCTTCTAGATACTTGTTGGAATCCATAGATCGATTCAAGTTTTAAAATACAATATATTTTAAAAAGTCTTGAGCAACCTGGCTCTGATACCAATTGTATAGACTAGAAGGGGGGGGGGGGGGTTGAATAATTTCTTAAATTTGCTTGTTAAAGTTTGGTTTTTAAAAATCCTTTTTCAAAAACTTAATCTTGAGTATTTATGTGAAACCTTATTATACACAATACGAACAAGGTACAGTGCAACTAACTAATAATCACAAGTATAAAGAATAAAGAATGTAAAGAGATAAGGGAAGGAAAGATCAAACCAAACACCAAGGATTTATAGTGGTTCGGCAACGAAGCTCACTCCTCGTTCCTACTCCACTCCTCGAGTACTCCTTACTCGAGAGTTCACTAATCAACAAGCTCCTTAAGGTGGAGAAACTGTACACAACGTCGCTTAACCAATTTCCGACTCTAAGCTAAAAGTCGAGCTCTAATCTTAGCTAGGACCAATCTACACCAATATACTTTGAGGACTAAGTATTAACCCTAATACATACACAACTTCCAAATAGACACAACTACTTGGATCTTCACAACTATGAATAAATAAGTTTGGATCTTCAATGGATCTTTGAGGTAGACACAACACTTCAACAATGATAGTGTTCTTCTCTTTGCACTTTGAGAGGAAAAGATGGGAGGAGAAAGATTCACTTCTAAACAAGTAGTAATCAAACAAATGATCAAGGATTTGAGTGATTTAAGAAGTATGTAAGAATTTGAAAGTTTATGTGCAAAAGAGGTGGATTGGAAGTCTGAGAATGGTCTACTATTTATAAGACAAATATCCAACGGTTATATCTGCCCGCAGTTCTTTATTGCAGCCCGCGGTTCCTTATCGATAAGGAACCGCCGTAGGCGCTAAGGAACCGCCGGCGTACCCTTTTGACTTTTAGTGGGTTGGATCGAATCTGGGGATTAAAATATCCTGAAAGCATATTCCAAACCAAGATAGAATATGCCATTTTCAAATACTTAATTTAATAAAACATTTTCTTAAAAAGAAAGTTTAATAATAAAACTTTGTCAAACTTAATAAAAAGTGAGTTTTAAGAAAAGATTAAATCCTTGATCACTTAATTAGTATAATTACTTGTTTGTTCATACCTTAAGTGATAATGGTTGAAATGAAAAATACTTGAACTAAAGAATTCGTTTTTCATGGTTTTCGTAAATGCTTGTTTTTACATATTGTCGTAATCAAAACAAAGCGAGACCGGAAAATACAAGTAACGTTTTTTAGGTATCATTGCATTAACACATACTTCTTATCAATTTGGTAGGTTTCACAAATACATGGGATAGATTTACTAGTAGAGAATGGTGTATATCAGTTCCAGTGAAACAAGAGAATGAAATTATACTTCGAGTAAAAAGAAACCAAAAGAAGAAAACAACAGTATACTACAATACTGGTCTGCAGCAAATAATAATGAGGAATACTCGTTTTTATTTTTTAACTCTCTAAGTTACAGCTTTTAATAAGTAAAATTAACAAAATTCCATAAATGATATGTCTCTTTTTCTCCACCGGATGATTTTCAAAACCTGAAAGGCATTTGGAAAATATAAGCTTAGTACATGGCGTGTTCATAACTTCTATTGACATATGTAATACACTTGTTTAATAAAACACAGAGATGGTAATTCTACATTCATATTATATCTTTAAGAGGAAATTCAGAACTAGAGAATTTGCTGGTGCTTCTCAATTATTTTTAACCTTACTGTGTCAAAGGGTGATAATTCGAAAGTCAAAGAGTGGCATGAGGAACAAGTATAGAAACTCAGCCATCATGTAATAGTGTTAGAATAATTAAACCCCATGAATATTATGTTTTATTGACTGACCATTTATAACGGTGATTACATGAAACCTTAATGGGCCCTAAACCCACAAACCGGGCCGAGCCATATTTATCCACTAATACTCCCCCATAGTTCAAGCGATGAAACCGCAAAAGCTCAAACTAGAGTAGTAAACTAGAATATAAAAAAAACATGGAAAATAAAATATTAATAAGAACCTGTACTTCCGATTATCTTCCTAAACTCCATCTAGATCAACACAAATCCACAAAACCCTGCACGACATGTGATTCCTCTTCATAAACGTCAATTGTTGCACAAGCATCTAACCTAATAGACTTATTTTTGACCTTTGCACAAATCATCAACACACGAAGATGAAACAAAAGAGTGTAGTTATTTTGTACATTTAAGCAAAAGATTGAAAGGTTTAGGGTTGTTGAATCGAAATCAAAACAGTACAAAAAAGAAAACACAAACAATAAAAACAAAAACCATTTTCTTTTAATGAGCCGTAAACCCATAACCAGGCCAGGCCATATTTATCCACTAATAAATAGATGCTACAGTATTCACATTGTATAAATCAAGAGAACTGATCACGCCATCAATTATAACATGCTCTCATCAACCAAAAAAATATTAGGAGGCGTTTGCTATGCATAAAGAATCACTGTAGGTATGATTGCTTATATATTCTGTGTATATTGCTACTCTGTTGATTTTAATGACATATGTAAACGCAACACTCATGTATTCCTCAAATATTATTTAGATTGTTTATTAGATATAACAAAACAACACAACAACAAAAATGAAGACAATGGCTTAGAAGAGAGAAATGAACAATGATGAGAGACAAAATGAGATTGACAGAGACAAACCCATACACCACTACAAATTAGGCGATGACAAGGATGATGATTGAGTCAAATCAGAAATTGTGGCTGTGAGGGAGACGGTACTGACAACGAATATGAAGTGGAGAATGGCGATGTTCAATTATGAGGGAGAAGGGTAGCACGTAATAGGCATAGTGGTTAAAGCATATAGTAAGATATAAGCACAAGCTCTCAATATGAACGAATCCATTCCCACACTCATATACCAAATACCTCCTTAAGTAGTAGCCATTACACCAACTCGCTATTTTGAGCTAAATACATCACAAACGATATGTTCTTAATAACGTTAGGAATTAGTGTAAAATTTGATGAACAATAATAGTTAAAATTTAAACTTCTATAGTGCATCCAAATCTTTGTACACAATTGTTCAATAAGATAGCTCAATTACAGCAACATACCTGAATCATACATTAGCAAAAGATGGTATGAACTGAAAGCATCTAACAAGACAGCAATCTGATTCCAAATTAGAGATTGTGCTAAGAGTCTTTGACACGATATTGTATTGTACGACCTCTTTATCTAGTCGCATCACAAGGAAATAATCTTCGTCTCTTTCTCCCAAACAATACAAAAAATCATGTTTCAAATACTAAACCTATTGGCTATACTTTCATCAAGTTTGACAATGTACTTTGTTGACCATTCAGAATACACATGTAAAACCCGCATATAAATACCATGAACAGTACACTACGTAAACATACAAACCAATTAAAACTTTCCATTTTTGTCATGTACACGTGCACGAACATTAAATTCATAAACTACGTACATGTTAGTGCACGATAATTATTAAGTACGTGATAATACACGATAATTATTAAGTAGAATAATTATAATCACGAATGTATGATCACAAACATTTATGAACATGATAATTATTACGTATAATAATTATAATACGATTATTAGAACACGATATATATACGTAGTATATGTAACACGAACATTTAAACACGAACTAGAATAAATAATAAACACGAATGCACACGAGTATTATTTAAACGTGGAAAAGTCACGGGTTTTGCCTCTGGCTTTGTGGTAGCCGTGGACAAGGAAGAAGGAGGGGGCCCAGCCCATTCAAATTTTGACTAAAGGAAAAACAAAACACAAAACTTTCATTCTACATAATTTTTAGGGAAACAAGAAAACCCTAGCCTTCCTCCTCCCTCTTGTCGTCGGCGGTCAACGCACCATGGAGGTGTTTGTGGTTTTTGATCTTTGATTTTGGTATAATCATGTTCGTGTTCTTAAGCCTTTTTCATTCACGTATTCGGTAACATCAAAACCTTAATCTTTTTATCATTCTTTTCTTTTAATTATGTTCACGTGCTTTAATAATAATAACATAATTAAAAACATGGTATAAGAATTCAAGAATCAAGAAAAGGTTTGGGTTTGGTCATGGTTTTGGTTCGGCCGAGAGTCAAACCGAGAGCTCAAGGCTCTCGGTGGTTTATTTACACCATCAGCCGAGACCACTATGGTCTCGGTGTGGTTTTGGTTGTGTCAACCGCAAGTAAATGAAACCAGTGGAAACCCCGGCTTAAGCCGGGGTGTGTTTTGTTCGACAGTGGCAAGCCGAGCCACGACAGTGGTAACCACCGGATTTAGTCGGTGGTGATTTTGGTTCGGGCAGTGGCAACCAGCTAGACCGGGTTAGCCACTGTCAGGGTTGTTTGGTTCGGTTCATGGTTTAGCTTATATTAAAACACGGTTCCGGGTTCACTAAAATTATAAAATCAGTTTTCTAATTATATAATTAAATTATAACATGACTATTAATTTAATTAAAACATGACTTAAGTTATAATTATTAAATATAATAATTCATGATTAACTTAAGTATTTTATTTAGACTAATTTAATTAAATTATGTTTTATTTAATTAAACCATATAACATATAGTTTATTTACTTACCATGTCATTTATTTAATAAACTATGCTAGTTAACCATGACTTAATTTAATTTGTATAACCTATAGTTTATTAATTAACCATAATATATTATTAATTAATAAAACATGAACTACTATTATTAATTAATAATCAGTTATAACCTATAGTATTTAATTAATAAACTATACTATTAATTACATGACTTATGACTTTTAACTAGTAAACATTAGCTTATATTATTAGCTTATTAATCCAGCTTATTTCTAAATAAAGAAACTTTCTATTTCAGGAAACTTACTATTTTTAGAAACTTTCTATTTTTAGAAACCGATCTATTTTGGAAACTTTCTATTTTTGAAAACCTGCTATTTTTAGAAAGTTACTTATTATTACACAACAAGTATAATAAAACAAGAATACAAGATAATACTTAATCAGAGTACATGAAATACATGATTAATACAGTATATCATTTAAAACAGTAAAATAAGACAAGAACATATAAAACAAGCTAAGAACATGCTATAACCAGTATAATCAGAAAACTTATACATGTCCCTTATTTATGTAGCATTAAGTCGGAGTAGGAAAATTCATCCTTTCATCTTTCCTCGTTCACTAGACACAAGGTACAGATTTTTTGTCCTTTAGTATGGACATTCTTTCCTTATTAGGCTTCCCCGTTTGCAGCCAACTATTTTCCCAAGTATATGTTTTATATGTTTTGATTACTTATGTTTAGTTTTAGATGCCTAAGCCATATACATGCATGACAAGTGTCACCTGGTTATGGAGGTACCATAACCATAACATAGGAGGCACCAGTGTTATGACTTCCCCACGGCGGAGTGATTGCTCGTGGCGTCCCTTTATAATTTGGCCTTATATTTATATTATCATGTGGGGCATATGGGTGCATCCTAGTTGCATGTTTTATAGGATTTTCATGGTGAATACGATGTGTGCCTTGCATCCTTCACAAGGAGTTGATCCCTCCTACCCAGACTAATTAATTAGAGGCAACCCCTGTAATTACATGATGAGGTCTCCCCTCTAAGTATTCATGCACGGTGGAACCTCATGACCTATATAGGCTATTGGTTAATTAATACAGTTTTCGTATAAAAACATAAGTCTTTTTAAACTATAAAACCAGTTTTATGAACATGTTCCAGGTTATCTAGGACTTATATATTTCCGCTGCTATTAGTCTTTTATGCTTATGTCATTTCACGCTATACTTGTATATCCGTTCACTAGGTGTTATGCTCAGCCGGTTTCCTTTCATGTTCCCAAACGGCAGGTACTCAAGGACGCTCGTAGACTTTGAGAGTATGTGTATACGGATGGAAGCTATCTAGCCTTCATTACTTTATGCATTTCCATACATTACATTACTTTATTTCTTTGGACATTGTTTGTCCTTTTCCATTTTAGTACTTATATTCATGTGTGTGAGCTTATACTTGGACTACCGATGTTTGTTTCCGGTATTTCCATTCATGGTCATTTAATGTTTTTGGACATTTACCTTGCATGCTTTGATGACACGTCATAATTGTCCTATGATATGCCATTTACCAAAATGGGGTGTTACAATTATGGTATCAGAGCCAAGGTTTCGACCTGTAGGCTCTTAAAACATGACCTGTGATTAGTGGGTAATCACCATGGTCTTCTTAGAAGTGACAATTGTTTTCATGCATTTATTCATGTATCATTGTTGAAGGAATTTTGACTAAGTAATGGTTGGTATGGGACTGACCATATTTAGTCGCATGTGCTTTTAATTGAATAATTTTGTTTTGATGAATCGGCCCAAAGTTGTTCATCCTCGTCATGTCATTTTGTTTAGGTGAACCAACCCATAGGCGTTCCCCCAAACCCATGTCATTTTAATTATCATGCATACATACACTGTTTTCATGCATAATTTTTTTCATGTTTATATGCATAATTTTTTTTTCATATTTATATATTATGTTTTAATCTGCTTAATCATTGCATTTTGTTTTATATTGTCAGATGGTTCTCACACGTGAACAAGAACAACTGAATGCAGCAGTTCAAGCTGTTGTGCAGGTCATGCTTCCTCAACCGAGAAATGAAATTCGGGCTGAGGTGCAAGCTGCCAACAATCAGCACCAGCACCACCCACCAGAATCCTCCTCCTCCACCTCCAGCTACCCTGATCACATGGCTGGAGCGATTCAATAAGCAGCGTCTAAAATCTTTCGAGCAGACTAACAGCCCCGCTGAGGCTGAGAGCTGGATAGCTCACATTGAGAAGATCTTTGACGCAATGGGATGCGACAATGTCTTTAAGGCAAGGTTAGCTTTGTTAATGCAATAATGCCTAAAAACGTCACTTGCATTTTTCGGTCTCACTTAGTTTTGATTACGACAATATGTAAAAACAAGCATTTACGAAAACAACGAAAAATGAATTCTTGAGTTCAAGTATTTTTCATTTTACCCATTTTCACTTAAGGTGTGGATAAACAAGTACTAACCTTAATCAAAAGATCAAGTGATTTAATCTTTTCTTAAAACTCACTTTTTATTAAGTGTGACAAGTTTTTATTAAACTTTCTTTTTAAGAAAATATTTTATTAAATAAAATATTTGAAAATTTGAAAATGGCATATTCTTATTTGGTTAGGAATATTCTATCAGGATATTTTTTAAACCAGATATGACCTCCACCACTAAAGGACAAAAAGGGAGCGGAGTCTAGTCCAGCGGTTCCTTAGCTCCTAGGCGGTTCCTTATCGATAAGGTACCGCGGGCTAAGATAAGGAACCGCAGGCAGATATAGCCGTTGGCCCTTTGTCCTATAAATAGTGGACAATTCTCAGTTTTTCAATTCACCTCTTTTGCACATCTATTACCAGATTCAAACACTCTTCTTTAATCACTCAAATCGTTGATCATTTGTTTGATTACTACTTGTTTAAGAAGTGAATCTTGTCCTTCCATCCCTTCCTCTCCAAGTGCAAAGAGAAGAACACTATCCTTGTGAAGTGTTGAGTCCACCAAAGATCCATTGTAGATCTAATTTTATACATTTGTAGTTGTGTCATAGTTGTGAAGATCCAAGTAGTTGTGTCTATTTGGAAGTTGTGTATGTACTAAGTATAGTTGTGTAGATTGGTCCTAGCTACGATTAGGGCTCGACTTTTAGCTTAGAGTCGGAAATTGGTTAAGCGACGTGGACGGTTTTCTCCACCATAAGGAGATTGTTGTGTAGTAAAATCTCGAGTAAGGAGTACTCGAGGAGTGGAGTAGGAACGAGGAGTGAGCTTCGTTACCGAGCCACTATAAATCCTTGGTGTTCGGTTTGATCTTTCTTTACCCTTAACTCTTTACATTCTTTATTGTTAGTGCATATATTTTTTGTTAGTATTAGTTTAGATACACTATCATTGTTCATATTGTGCATAAGAAGATTTCACATATTTCCTCAAGCCTAAGTTTTTGAAAAAGGATTTTTGAAAACCATATTTTAACAAGTAAATATAAGAAACTATTCAACCCCCCTCTCCTTTCTAGTTTCTACAATTGGCATCAGAGCGGGTTGCTCAAGATTTTTTAAAGTATACTGTATTTTAAAACTTAAATCGATCTATGGATTCCAACAAATACCTAGATAGACAATCTATGCAAAGACCACCACTTTTTGAAACCGATAGTTTTATTTATTGGAAAAATAGATTTGAAACTTATGTGAAATCAAAAGATTTAGATCTTTGGCATGTTATTACCAATGGTGATTTTTTACCTTATAAATTTAATGAAGTTTCTAAAACAAAAGAATTGGTCACTTTTGACAAAGCTAATGACGACACTAAAAAGAAACTTTCAAAAAATAATGAGGCTAAAATGGTGATTTATAATGCTTTGCCTACGAAAGAGTATGAAAGAATTTTTATGTGTGAAACCGCGAAAGATATTTGGAACACTCTTTTAGTAACCCATCAAGGTAATAGCCAAGTCAAAGAAAGAAAAATCGATCTTCTTGTCCAACAATATGAACACTTTGTCATCTTAGAAGATGAAACTATTGATAGTGCATTTGCTAGGTTTAACACCATTATTACTAATCTAAAAGCACTTGATGAAGGTTTTTCTAGCAAGAACAATGTTAGGAAGTTTCTAAGGGCTTTATATCCAAAGTGGAGAGCAAAAGTCACGGCAATTGAAGAGTCGAAAGATCTCTCAACTTTATCACTCGATGAACTCATAGGCAACTTGAAGGTTCATGAGATGATAATTTTGAAGGACTCAGAATTAGTGAAAACCAAGAGTGAAAGAAAATCTCTTGCACTTAAAGCCAAGAAGGCACAAAGTGACCATGATAGTTCCTCGGATTGCGATGACGAGGAGTATGCATTGGCGGTGAGAGATTTCAAGAAGTTCTTCAAGAGACGAGGTCAACACGTTAGGCAACCCAACAATGATAAGAAACCATTCTCAAAGACTCGGTTTGTCAAGAACGAAAAAGGTGATAGGAATTGCTTTAGATGTGGTGATCCAAATCACTTCATTGGTGATTGTCCAAAGCACTATCGTGATAAGAATCACATGACGTTCGTTAGTGGCTCTTGGAGCGATAGCGGTGAAGATGACGATGACAACCCCAAAGAGGAGAAATGTCTTATGGCTCACACTTCTAAAGAGGTACATTCCGAAACCGAATATTATAGCAATGATAGCTCCACTTTTGATGATATGTAGAATCTTGATAACCTATGAATCTATGAAGTGGGTTGATGTTTTCTAGAGAGAGAAACTAGAGAGAGAAAGTGAGAGAAAACTATGTGATATTTTATTAAGTGAAATCTTCAAATGAACAACAACCAACCCCTTTCCAAGGAGGAAAGGGGTATTTATACTTCCAAGCCTTATGTGGACTTGGGCCGGCCCATGACAAGCCCATGGACCGGTTCTTACTTAACTAAATAAGTAACTATTAACTATTTGTTAACTACGAGCCATTACAACATAAATAATATTGTGGACTGACCGATACTTCTAATATACGTAAAAACGTATTTCTAACAATCTCCCCCTAAGGGAGGTCACTCCACGTTACAAAGTTCTAAACCTAGCATACTATACTAAGTCTTCGTTCTTTAGCTCGTAGTCTTTTCTTCTTTCTTTTTGTTGTGAATATTTTGATTTGATCTTTTAGGCTTTGGCTTGAGAGCATTGTTCTTTTGGCCTTTCAAGTGCGATCTTTCCCTTCTTGTGAATTTTGCCTCCTCGTGACTCCATGTTCCACACACTTATGTCTTTTTGTTGAATTCTCGAAAGCTTTAGAGTTTGATACAGCGGAAGACTTTAACTTGTACTTTCTTGAATTTTTGCTGAAGTTTGATGCAGAAAAAACATAAGCATGTGGGAACGACTTCTACAGGTACACCGCAACACCACCGTCTTTAACTGGTACACAGCAACGCCACCGTCTTCAACAGGTACACAGCAACGCCACCGTCTTTAACAGGTACACAGCAACGACACGAATAAAATGGCTTTGAACATTTTATTCTAATTCGGTAGCATTTTACCTCCGGTCGGCGAAGACCGTTGGACGATATTAGATATCGTACCCGTGACGGATAGTTTCAATTAAGTAACTTCCTGACAGGATTTCACGGGTAAACCCGTTCTCTTTATTCGACCGTCCAAAGCTGACTGCGAACATAAAGAGTGAATCACTTGGATAAATTATCCTTGTGATTTGAAGCCGTCAATTCATGAAACCTGGAACAAGTGAATTTCAATTAAGATTTTCACCATTGTTGCTTTCCAGTTGTCACGAGCTCAATTCATAAAGAATCTTGCACGTCACCTACCAAGTGTTGTTTGATGTTAACACTAGAAGGATTTCCACTCGTCACTGTGATCAATAAAGAGTCACTCTGAGTGTTCTGGCAAGATCATATGATAATGCGTAGAGGCCTGGAACGAGTTTAAGTTCAATTAAGAATTAAACCACTGTTTCTTTCCAGTTTTTCACAAGATTGGTTCTAAAAGAACCGCACGTGTAACCTACCATGAGCTTGTTTGATGTTGGCTCAAGCAGGATTTCCATCTTCATTGTAATACTTGCGTATTACTCGGATGTTCTGGCAATATTACAGGAATACTGCGTAGGACTCATAAAAATCTCTTACTTTTCACAGTGTGTGAGAAAGCAAGGAATAAATAGAAAGTGTCCTAATGAGACTTTTGATGATCTCTTGGCTCTAGACTCGATAGTGCGTTTTGATTTAGTGAGCGATGGCTGGAGAGGAGTGCCACCTTTTTTAATACCAGTCTATTCGAAGTGAATAAACCAATAGATAACGTGTTGATCTCCGTGTGATTAAAACAAATACCTTTTGAGAGATATTTGAGTTAGCTGGGAAGGGTTGTGCATTGCATCACTGGGTCCATGATGTCTTTCTTCAATATCAAGAATCATTAACAAAAATGATCTCAATAGCATATGTATTGACCCGGTTTCTGCCTTAAGTTGTAAGGAGGGCTTCTTTCTTTACACCCTTTATCTTTACATTTCTTTTTCATTCTTCAACCCCTTCAGTACTTACCAATACATCATCACTAGCACCTTGTTGTGATTGTTCCAGTGCTAGCATCAGTAATTAGTCGGTACTCAGCTACGTTCACATTCTTTCTCCATCTTTCCTAGGACTTCTAATTCTATCTAGGGAATTGTCCTTGGGAAGATTCCATCGGCTCTGATGAATCATTGGACTAAACCTATTCCTACCACCCTTTTGTCACCACATTCGTCGTGAATTAAGCGTGTTTTGGGAAGGAATTGCCACCATGAAAAATCATTGAAAATCACCTAAAGTACTTGTGATATTGAAATCAAAAGTTTTGTACCTTAGGTGTTTTGTTCATAAAAAACGCTCCCCCTTAACACGTGCTTTACACATATTAAGTTGGATTATCGTTAAGTCTTTTTCATCTTTTAGCCAAGTATCACTTAAGTCTCCTTAATCCCATTTTCTCCCCTTATCCAAAATGTTAACCATTAATATTTGGGATATTGAATGGATTAACCGGTCTTTGGGTAAAAATGAAATCGATGTTTGGCCATAGAACATGTTAATGCTCCCCCTTAAGTTAATAAGGGATAGTTGTAGTGCTTTAGTATGATATATTTTGAAAGATTTAGAATCTCGTGAGAAATTCTTGAAAAATTATCATACCTTAACACTACATCAAGCCATTAAAGCACAATATTCACAAATTTACATATTCACAATTAAAACCAATATAAAGTGGACCTGAAATGTACGACCCATTAGATGGATCGTTGCAGTAACTTGTGGTGTACTCCATATGGTCTACCACCAACGAATCTTTCTAAACTCCTCATTAATCTACGTTCACGGAGCTTTTGATCGATCTTCTTGATCACATACTTCGCCATTTGCCGATAACCCTGATGCCAATCCTCAGTCATCTCTGGTAAAGTCCCACCCGAATTGAGATGATCCAACTTTCCTCTGACGTAGATGAGAGTCCCATCACTATACTTATAAAGCTCACCCACCCTCATAAACTTCATTTACCCTCGACTGTTCAAGTAGAAAATCCCACAATTCGGAACAGAAATGCCGGTATTGGGACATCTGTTGACATGTTGAGGTAACACTTGATTCACTGGACGGGTTAGGTTAAGCTTCCTTTGGTAACTTTCGACTCCCAACTGAAGATCTTCAACTCGTTTCTTGATAACAACGCTTCGTGTGAACATACGAAGTGCTGTATTCAAGGCAATGAGATCTTCACGAGGAATATGTGTGAGTTGATCTCGGGTCATCAGAAGCAACATATCTTCGATATCCTCAAGGCGAATGATAGAAAAATCTCCCTGCTGGATTTTGTATTCTCTGTCATCCTCCCTTTTCAAACGAATCTCCGTCACATGATAATAGCCATTCTTGGCTTCAGTTTTCAGCCCTAAAATACTGGAGATGCGGATATCGGATCTAACGTTGCTTCCAGAATTGACTAGGCAGCAACCCCTGTACGCCCTTCGGACTCGTTCGTCCCAATGAGATGCACCTATAACAGCATACATATCATAATTACGAGTTACCCTTGGGACCCAGAGTCGGTTTACCTTTTCCTCGATCCAGGGTATTGTCCCCCAGTTGGCAGCTTTCAGCAAGGTCAATGAGGTGGCGTACTTTTATGAACCCTTCAGAAGATACTCAAGATCGTAAGTGACGAAGAAGTCGAGAGCAATCTGATTATCTTGAGAAGGATCAAGTGGAGGTGGAGCTCTTTCTGATTCATGAAGACCTGGCCGTTGAACGGTATTCAGAGCTTTCAAGATCTCATCAGCATAATACTCGAACTCCATTCGGGTTAACCGGGTTTTGGCGCGAATTCTCTTATCCTTCAGCGCTCTCTTCACCAACGACGAAGTAACCGAAGTCTTATACTCATGAGCCAGAAATGCACATAAGTCAATCGGACTGCAGATACGAGATATAAAACATCTCTGTCAGCGTCTGTGATCGGATCATATTACGCCGCTGCCGTGATCCAAGCCTGTGGCGGTGCAGTCTCGTCAATCTCCAACGTGTCTGCCCAGTCCCGTGTGCTTGATTCAGGAACAGTAGATTGTGGTTCTTGTTGTAGAGGAGTGGAAACGTGAACATCTGCTTGTTCTGATTCAGGCATCTCGGCGGTGTCATGAACAGGTGAGTGTTGTGCAGCTTCAGGTTCAGTTACCGATTCTGCAATCACAGGAGCAACAACAACAGAACTAACAGGGTTAGTGGTAATAGGTATAGACACAGCAATAGATGTACCAGGAATTGATGATGCTGTAGTAGCATTCACATCATGACGCCACTTGGTTCGTCTTGATTCCGTGGAAGTAGATTTTTCCTTTGCTGCTGCATCTTTCTTTGACTTGGTTCCAGACTTGGCAGGTTTCTTTGAGCTGGCAACCTTATCCCCCTTTTCAGGCTATTTACCCCCATCATCATCCTCATTGCTGTCCTCGTTGCTCCCCTTAGCACTCTCCTCATTACCGTCACCACCAGCATCACCATCATCATCATCATCATCCTTATCATCATCCTCATCATCATCGTCATCGTCATCATCCTTTTCTTCTTCTTCTCCTTCTTCTTCCTCTTCTTCACCAGTACCCTCTTCTTCTTCACTTTCTTCCCTTTCTTCCTCAGGCAGAATGTGGTATGGTACCACACTTCCAAACGTTTTAAATAACCTATCATCCTCCATGATAGCGTCATTCAGGGATTTGTAAAGAGCCCGTTGAATCCTAGATTTATCAAACGATCCAAGTTCCCTCATTCGAGCTTTCAGGATCTTCTTCAATTCAAAATCCGTCAAGTTATAAGCAATTTTGTAGGCGAATTCTGAAGGATTGGATGACTTGATCATCAATTTATCAGCCGCGAGTGTCTTCAACTCATCACGCAGTTTTGGCATAATGGACTCAACGGATTCTTTCACTCTTTCTTCAACAGCTTCAAGTGCTTCTTTCTGCTCCTTGTATTTATCCCTCATCGCTTGAAGTCTGGTGATTCGTGCAGCATGTTTATCAGCTTCAGCCTGCTTAACCTGAGCTAGTTCTTCTGCATGAGCTTTTCGTGTTAACTCCATCTCTGCAGCGAACTTAGCAAGCATCTCTTCTTGGGCTTTCTTAGATGCTTCTTCACTTTGAGCTCGTCTATGTAGTTCTTGGCGAAGTTCATCCATCTCTCTTTTGTGATTATCCGTATGTTTATCCAACATTTCGGCCATTACAAATACAACCATTGAAGAGGTTGCAGAGCTGCTCTGGGTTGAGTGAATAGGCTCGGTTGTTACTACGGTACTAAGGCTGGGAGTTATTGGTGGTGGAAGAAATGGTGTCGAAACCGGTCTGGTTGGTAAGGGTTGTATTGGTGGAGGTTGAGTTGCTAAAGGTTGAGTTACTAACGGTTGAGTAGACACCATGATTGTAGGAGCAACAGACTCCTTTTCCACACTTGCTGAAACTGGGATGGATGTCTCCTTCGAAGTAGAATACCTTTCAGGTGATCCAAACTCATCAATATCCTCTGGCTCCTCGTACTCTTCTTCAATATTTATCCTCGCACCTGAACCACTACCGCCAGTATCTTTCCTACTCCTTTGAATAGCTATCTTCATCATTTTTCTCTCCGCCTTGTCAAGAGTAGGATCAACAACATCTTCCTCGTCACGTAGAACTAACTCATCAGCCTTACCCTTTCCCTTCTTAACCTCAGTCTTCTTCTTCTTGGATTCGGGTTCTGGTAAAGCAACTGGTTGCTTGCGTTTACCTTTACTCTTGACCGTAGTAGACGAGTCTTCTACTGTCTGAAGGCTTGCTTTCAGCTTCTCGATTTCTAGCAGCAGTAGCTTGTAATCAGCAGAGCCTTTGATTTTATCCGTCAACAGATGACCGGGAATAGGACCAGGAATCACACCACCAGATGGTCCTTCATGCCTTAGATCCACCGTATGATCAGCTTCTACAGTGTGATGCCGACTTGCTGCACGCCTATCAATAGTAACATCATTCTTCATACAATAATTAATGATAAGCTTGATAAACAGAGGATAAGGAAAGAAATTTGTCTTCAGCTTCTTGTTTTGGAAGAGTTGGAAGGTGAATTCTTCCCACAACAATAATGCATAATCTGCATTTGCACCTTTATACATTCCATAGAAGATGTTCATAATAGGACTGCGCAAAGCATCATGCCCACTTGTTTTCGGTGTAAGACATCTACTGAGAATGCCCAACATTGCTCTCCAAGGCTGACCTACTTTAGCAGTGGTAAATTCAGACGCAACTCGTATGTCAGGACATCCAAGAGCATCGAATAACTCCATGAGTTCGTCTTTAGTAGGATCCCTCGAAAATTCCATACCTTTGGGTGTATCCCGAATGCCAAATATCTTACGAAAGTCTGAAACATTAAGTGTCTGCTGCTTGTTGTCGAGAGTGAAGGTGATCTTGTTTGAAGTGCTTTCCTTGGTGGCCCAGAACTCATACATGTAATCATAAGGCACCGAGGCACTACTTCTTAAAGCATTCTTGAAATGGGATTGATCAAGGATTTCTATGGCGACTTTAAATCCATGGTGAGTGGATTTTGAGACTTGCTTCAGCCGGTAATTGTTTGGTATGAACTTGAGGGTTCGTGCTTCAGCAATTGCGGCTTCTCTAGAGTCTTGGATTGCTTGTACTGTTGGATTAGTCATTGTATCTGCTTAAGATAAGACATGAAATGTTGATGCACAAAAACATATATAGATATGTATCATTCTTATTTCTAAGCATAACATATTTCAACAAGTACCTAGAACATGCAAACCACTATCAATCAAACAACTCTTCATCCGGAACTTTCCTTTATTCGGAACTTCTTCATCCGGAACATTCCTTCATTCGGAACTTCTTCATTCGAAAGTTCTTAATTCGGAACTTCTTCATTCGGAAGTTCTTCATTCGGAACTTCTTCATTCGGAAGTCCTTCATTCGGAACTTCTTCATTCGGAAGTCCTTCATTCGGAACTTCTTTATTCGGAAGTTCTTCATTCGAAACTTCTTCATTCGGAAGTCCTTCATTCGGAACTTCTTCATTCGGAAGTCCTTCATTCGGAACTTCTTCATTCGGAAGTTCTTCATTCGGAACTTCCTTCATTCAAAAGTTCTTCATTCGGAACTTCCTTCATTCGGAAGTACTTCATTCGGAACTTCCTTCATTCGGAAGTCCTTCATTCGGAACTTCCTTCATTCGGAAGTCCTTCATTCGGAACTTCCTTCATTCGGAAGTCCTTCATTCGGAACTTCCTTCATTCAGAAGTTCGTTCGGAACATTCCTTCATTCGGAAGTTTTGTTCAAAACTTCCTTCATTCGGAAGTTATTATCCATGTTCATCCGGAACTTCAAAACACAGCCTATTGATGATTTAATCTATGCGCGTTTGTGAGTTCTAAGGCAAACTAAGGCAATTTAACATCTTCTAAAGACATTCCGAGTATATCCCACTTATAACCCTAATCAATTAAACCTAAATTAAGGAGTAAACCCTAATCTTGATTGATTTAATTATACGAATCAATTAACATGATTTAACTGATGAATTAGACGAGTTATAAGTTAAAGATGATGTTATTACCTTTTTGAATCGAATGAACCGGTTGGATGATTAAAAACAAGAGTTTTTAGAGCTTGTGTATGTGTGTTAATGGCGGAAGATGTGGAAAAATGAATAGTAACAGTGAATGAATAAAAAGAAAAGGGGGCGGGGGGTTTGCATTTGACTTAGGTCAAATTTTACCCAACTTTCTCAATTATCACCTTAAGTCCCTAAATTCTTCTATTCTTTTCCTTTTTGGTTCTTATCTTTTCATTTTTCCTTTTTCGTCTCCCTATCCATCAATAAACTTAGCCAACTTAACCTTACTTAGCTAAACTCATCACGACAATCTCACACAACTTAACAAAACGCAACCTATTTGCAAATCTCCAAAATCTAAAGCAAGTCCTATCACATTGAACGAACACAAGTCGTTTTCTAAAGCAATACCACTCATTTACCATTTAGCCATTAATTTTCCACAAACACTTTTGAAAAATCATTTTGATGACAAAGATGATTTAATATTTTCTCCCCCTTAAACGATGACCCGTTTTCTATTTAAAGACCTGTAGTCATTGTTTAAAGAGTCAAATATTGATGAAAACATTTCCAATTAATGTCTTGAAAAAGATTGATTCGTGGTGTCAATAAGATTTCTCTTATTTTAACAAATTAGTGCACTGAGACGTACATTAATTCGTGTTAGACCAAGTTATAGAGTAAACTTGATCCCTTTGCATGATTTGGCTTGTAAATCATGCCCGAGAAAATTAATTCCCGTTGTGAGACAACGTTTTCCAAAGAAATACGTGACTTTAATATGAAAACCGGGTTGCAGTCAGAAATAACTACAAGCCATAATGGGCATGTTT
Organism: Glebionis coronaria; assembly: GCA_025667525.1. Taxonomy (NCBI): domain Eukaryota; kingdom Viridiplantae; phylum Streptophyta; class Magnoliopsida; order Asterales; family Asteraceae; genus Glebionis; species Glebionis coronaria. The sequence goes on along the minus strand of CM046879.1, from coordinate 509,236,672 downwards.
TAAAAATGTACAACTTTTATACGGACTCTATTTATGGCACCGTGTCAATATTGATCGACATTTCTAAGGCCGTAAATATTACCGTACTAAAAGACATGCCCGATTTAAAAACGAAAAATATTTTTGGTTTTTCTTGATTTTATAATTTTTATGGTTTTTCTAGGTTTTATATTTTTTATGGTTTTTTGTTGGTTTTATATTTTTGTATTTTGCTTTTTGTGGTTTATATATTTAAGATAATATACATGATCACGAACAAAGGATACTCTGAATAGTTTACCACCACTATTCAGCTGATTCTTCTGCCAACTCTTTGAGAGTCGCTGGAGTGAATGATTTCATGCCAAGCTTGTCGATCAAAAACTCGATTCGTCCTCGATCTAAGGCTTTGGTGAACATATCCGCCAGCTGATACTCAGTAGTGACAAAATACAGCTCGATCACTCCGTTCTCCACCTGCTCTTTAATGAAATGGTAGCGAATGTCTATGTGCTTGGCCCGGGAGTGTTGAACATAGTTGCAGCAAAGGGCAATGGCGCTCTTGTTGTCACAATACATCGGGATTTTGTTAAATCCCAAACCGTAGTCAGTTAATTGTGATCTCATCCAAAGGACTTGAGCACAACAACCGGACATGGCGATGTATTCAGCCTCCGTGCTAGAAATTGCAGCGCTTTTCTGCCTTTTTGAAGACCAACTGATCAATCTATCTCCAAGGAGTTGCACAGATCCAGAAGTGCTACGCCTCGTGTCTTGACATCCAGCATGATCGGCATCTGCGTATGATATTAAAGCAATAGAGGAATCTTTCGGATACCATAGACCACGATGAAGTGTTCCTTTTAGATACCGAAAGATCCTTTTAACAACATGTAGGTGCTTTTCGGTAGGCCGAGCCTGATACCGGGCACACATGCATACGGCAAATTGCAAATCAGGCCTGCTAGCAGTCAGATAGAGTAGGGTGCCGATCATCCCACGGTAAAGTTTTGGATCGACAATAGTCCCATTCCTATCTTCATCTAACTTGGATTTCTCCACCATTGGAGTGTCCACGGGGTCACAATTTTCAAAGTTATATTTCTTTAAAGATTCAAGAGCATATTTGGATTGATTAATAAAGATGCCTCTGGGATTCTGAGAAATATGTAATCCTAAGAAAAATGAAATTTTTCCCATCATCGACATCTGAAAGCGTGTGGACATTATCTTCTCAAAGCGATTTGACAATTCTATGTTAGTGGCAGCAAATATTATATCATCAACATAAATTTGTACCAGAATCATGTCGTTGTCCTCCTTGAGAGTGAATAGAGTGGGGTCCACCTTGCCTTTGGAGAAGCCTTCCGAAATGAGGTATGTTGAAAGGAGATCGTACCACGCGCGTGGAGCTTGTTTCAACCCATAGAGAGCCTTCTTAAGCTTGTACACATGATTAGGAAACTCCGTGCTAACGAACCCATCCGGCTGACGAACATAGACCTCTTCCCTTAGTTCACCGTTCAAAAATGCCGTCTTCACATCCATTTGATAGACGATCATATTCATATGAGCAACATACGCAAGGAATAGTCTAATAGCCTCCAATCTTGCCACAGGAGCAAAAGATTCTTCAAAGTCTATACCCAAGGCTTGTTTATATCCTCTAGCAACCAATCTAGCCGTATTCTTCAAGACTGCACCCATCTCATCGAGTTTAACCTTATAAACCCATAACAAAGTAAGGATGTTAACCTTGTCAGGGAGAGGAACCAATTCCCATACTTCAAGTCTTTGGAATTCATTTAGTTCCTCCTGCATGGCTTCAATCCAAGATGATTGAGTCATAGCCTGCTGCCAATTTTTAGGTTCAACTTCAGAGAGAAATGCATCAAAGTAGCAATAGAGTGCACTCTCTTGTAATTGATGGCGTGTAGAGACTGGTCGATCTAGATCTCCAATGACATACCTAATTGGGTGATCTTTTGTCCATTTGGTGCTATGATTTTCAATCCTAGGTGGTCTGGAGTGAACAATAGAAGGAGCTTCTTCTGAGGTAGACGCGGCTGAAGGGTTTTCAGGGAACGGTATACCAAAGAAAGGAAGCTCTTTTAAGTGAGCATATTCCAAATCGTGATCAGTAGATTCCTCTTCCACATCATTAGGCACAAGTAAGGGTGATGATTCAGGTGTAGTTTGAGAATCACTTGGTAAAGGTGCATCTGGTTCAATGTTAATTGAAGATGCATTAGATAAAGGTTCATTAGCTTGAGCAACCACTTCAGGGATTGGAGCGATCACTACAGGTGCTGGAACTTCATCAGTCGAGGGATCGAAGAATTCATCAAACAACGGTTGAAACAGTTTATCCCACTCGGGCCTTGTTGGTGGTAAAAATGATGTAGAAGTAGGATTATTGGGAACTAATCCGGAACTGATAGCACCGGTTCCCATCTCATGAAGCGCGGGTTCAGAGCTGTGTTGCTCAGAAGCCATCGCTGTCAGCTCATCGAAATCTGCGTCCATAGTTTCTACAATCTTGCCAAGACGACGGTTGTAAATTTGGTATGCTTTCTTGGACGGTGAGTAACCAATGAAAATACCTATATCGGCTTTCGGTTGAAGCTTGCCCAAGTTCTCACTATTAATGTTTGGATAACAAAGAGCACCAAACACATGAAAGAATGAAACATCGGGTTTACGATCATGTAGAAGCTCGTAAGGTGTTTTTCCATGGCGTTTCCGAATGATAGAACGGTTTTGGGTGAAACATGCAGTAGATATAGCTTCTGCCCACAAGAACAATGGAGCGTTCGCATAAATTAGCATAGTCCTAGCAGCTTCCATAAGCGTACGATTCCGTCTTTCAACGACACCGTTTTGTTGTGGAGTACGTGCAGCGGATGTTTCATGTGAGATACCAACTCCTTCAAAGTAATCACGAAGAGTCTGGTTGACGAACTCTGTTCCATTGTCTGTACGAATACGGCGGACAGTAGTATTCAAACGTACCTGAATGAATTTCAGAAAAGTGATGATAGCCTTTGGTGCTTCATCCTTTGTACGTAGAAATCTAACCCATTTAAACCTAGAGAAATCATCCACAATAACCAGAATGAATTTCTTACCGCTCACACTTTCAGTTCTCATTGGCCCACAAAGATCCATATGCAAAAGATGAAGTTTTTCTTGATTGGTGTCTTCAGCTTTGGGCTTGTATGATTTCTTGGTACTTTTCCCCCTTGAACACGTGGAACATAAATGATCCTTGTGAAATTTGAGCTTTGGAAGACCACGAACTAATTCGTTTTTAGCCAGATGATTAATAGCATCAAAGTTGAGATGAGATAATCTACGATGCCATAACCAAGACTTGGTCTTAGATGCTTTAGAGAGAAGACATACTGGAGAGGCGGCCATCATGTCTTGTAGGGACAACGTATAAAGATTTGCACCACGAGAACCCTTCAACAAATCTTTTCCTTCCAAGTTGCGGATGAAACAGGTATGTTGTCGAAAAGCAACCTCTAGGTTGGAATCACAAAACTGTCCTACTGAATATAAGTTATGACCAAGACCTTCTACATAGTATACCCTTGAAATCGTAACGTTTCCAATCTGATATTCACCATACCCCATTATCTTTGCTATATGATCATTCCCGAATTTAACCGTACCAAGAAACTTGCTGACGAAATTTCGGAGCATCGAGAGATCTCCGGTCATATGCTTTGAACAACCGGAGTCCAAATACCAGAGGATGATTTGGACCACCTGAAAATATCACCACACGAAGACAATGTAGAGGTATCGGAATCTGAGTGTTCCTTGTTATTAGCAGGTACAGATTTAATAATCTTAGATTTGCTAACTCTAGGTTTCTTAGATTTCCTAGCCTTCTTCTTCCTATTTGGTGGTGTAGATTCTAGTTGGCTTAAATCCTGAGGTATTTCTTCACTGATAGGCACTATAGTGGGGGCTGACCTAATTAAAGGGCGCTGTTTCCATACTTTAGTGCGAGTGTTCCTAACTAAAGGACGCTCAGACCTAACCTCAATGGATGCATTCCTAGTTAAAGGGCACATTTTTCCATCTAATGTAAAGGTCCTACCAGTGGGACGCCATTGCCAGCCAACTTGGGCACGAGTTCTACCTGTTGGCTTCCATTCAAGACCATTCCTAATGGCATTCATTTCATTCACATGATCAATAAGACACAAATCATGACGTTGGGAAAACATACATTCATTACAATTCCAACAATTCAAATTAGAATTCACGAATGGTTTAGGCTTCTGCACAGGCGCAAAGCTTTTAGTCTTAACATGATTCTTTTTATTTAAAACTGAACTAACATTCCTATGGTGAGCTTCTACGTTCTTCTTGTTGGTACTACTAGTGGAGGGCTTGATCTTATCTTTCTTGAGTGGCGATCCTTTAGCCTTAGTAGACTCTTTTACTCCTGTAGAAGGCAAAGTGGGAACATTAGCAACAGATTTTAAAGGTGCCTTACTTGATGGTGCCAATGACGGTTTTGCTCCTGGAGTCTTATTGAATGGAGTTACAGCAATGGGCCTATTAGTAAGTAGTGCAGAGTCTGGTTTACCTATGTATTGCAAATATGCTAAGCAATATTGAACTCGCTTAATATATTCATGAGCCGAATAATAGTAGCTACTTGAGGGATCTAAGGCATAAAGATCGTCTAAAATATCCCTAACAAGATCTACATGCTTAATGGCATTCCTCATATAATCATCGTAGGTAACCGGGTTTCTCTTATGAAGCGGGTTCTTATAAAGCACTACTGACTTGGTTGTTGGAGCACTAGTGGACGGTGCAGAGTCGGTAGCTAAGTTATCAACAACTTCTTGTCGGGTGAGAAGAAGTGTCTCCTTTAACTCGGCTAAGACCATGTTTTTGTCAATGAGCAGGATGTTTAAGTCAGAGATTTCCTCACATTTTTGGTTCAATTGTTCAACATAAAATTGTTGCTGTGCCGCATTAAAAGCGAAGCGTTCTTCTAGTGAACCATAAAGTTTGGACATTCCCTGTCTTGCACGATCCATCTCCCCTAGAATAGACGAGAGTCTAATTTCTAAGGCCTGGTTTTTAGACTCTGCAGCCTCTAGTTCTAATTTTAGTGTTTCATTTGATGACACATCTCTCTTCAATCTCATAATCTCTTCCTCTAATGCCTTAACAATTGCAATCATCTTGTCACTCGTCTCAACCCCGTTTTCACAACTATTTGTTATCAAAAGATCCTCATTTTGAGTTTGTTGTTTTAATTCTAAAGATATACAATGTTGTTCTAGTTGATTAAAGCGTTTTGAAAGTAAATTGTAAGAATCTTGTAGCTTTAAAAACTCAGCGTTAGATTCGTGACAAGAATGATTATCTACCTCATTTACAGTATCAGCAACATTTACAGAGAGATCACAAACATCATCACATATATTCACAGCATCACAATTAATCATAGCGGATGTAAGCTCATTCGAATAATTAACATTTACAGTAGTAAGCACATCACATGAGATTACTGCGGACAAGAATCGGTCATATTAGGATAAAATCTTTTCTTTTTCAATTAGTTGTAGTTCGTAAGCGGTGTCCATTTCATAAAACACTTTTTGAACTTCTCCAATTTCAAATTCAAGATTTTCCTTAAGAGACGCAAAACTTCCTTTTAGACTTTCGACAAACGGATTGATCTCATTTTTAAACACCTCGTTCATATGTTCGAAAGCCCATTCTCCGGCGTTTAAGCCATTTGAAGTCGTACATTCCAAAATGACCTTGTCAAAACTAGTAAAGTATTGATTAATCTCTTGCAAGTTTAACCATACAGTGCTAACAGGTGGAAGATCCTTTGGAATTTCCTTAGGACCTTCCATATTGACAAGTGTAGGAAATGTACTAGGGTTTTCTTCATCTAATATGTAGGTTGGTACTGTGATGAGATCTTTGTCCATATGGAAGCGAATTCTAAAATCCGTTTTTGCAAGCTCCTTATTCATTTTAAAATAATCACACTCGGGATATTTTGCAGAATTGTATGACCGATCCTCATCAACTAGATCCTTACTTGTTCGATCATCAAAAATAACAATCGGGTCTAAGACCAATCCTAATTGGGTTGCATTATAAAGTCTAGGACTATGTCTTAAAGCTTGTTTTGCATACCGTGGGTTAGGGGGAAGGCCTTTTTGACGTGATAAGTTAAATTCTCTAAACGAAGCATCAAATAAGTGCACTAGTTGAGAAGCAGCGTATTGTCTTAAAAACAAATAATCTAGACTTCTAATATTATTAGCAGCATTAATCTCCATTTCATTCTTCTTAGACTCGAGTGATTCAAAATCCGTTTGAAGTTTTTGGAAATTAGTGACCACTAACTCCTTTTCTTTAAGTTCATTAGAAAGATTTGCTCTTAAGTTTTCAATTTCTTGCAGGTGACCCATTTGTTTGTTTCGAAAGTGATCATATTGGGGATTTGTTAGAACACTAGACGAAGGCACTAATTCCAAAGTTTTAACTTTCTCGTTGCTTAAGGCAAGCTCATCAGATAAATTCTTATTCTTAGCTAGGGTTTCTAAAAGTGCAGCATTCATTTGGCTAAGTAATGTAGCAGGAACCATGACCAAATCTTGTTGAGCAGGAGTATGCGTATTCGAAATGGCTCCCGGTTGTGATTCATTCAAAGTCTGGGGACTCACATTGATATTACTATCATTGATTGTCTCCTCATTTGACAGACTCATCACCGAAGACTCATTCAAATCAGCACTCTCTTGCACAACTTGATGTGGTTGAATACTAGCATTAGTGGTATTATTAAGTACCTCAGATCTCTTTTCTGGCCCTAAGCTGGAGATAGTTACCATGAGAGCAGCCTTTGCAGATTGAAATCCATCACAGTCTGAGTCATATGCATCGAGATCATCTGCTTGGTATGCTGCATTCTGTGTGGTGACAGTGTCTTGTTCAGCAATCCCTGGATCAGCAAGAAATGCAAGCTCCTCTTCATCAAGTTCCCTTCCTTGTGCCTGAGCATTCACCAGATAGATCTTCTTTGCAAACCATTGACCATCCCTTCTCCTCTTGGGTTTCTTACAATCCCTGGACATGTGACCTTATTCCTTGCAGTTGTAGCTTGTAATCATTCTCAACTTGCCTGTGGAATTAGCCCGTGGAGCAGGATTGACCATTGGAGCAGGATTGACCGTTCGAGCATTGGTAGTTGATGTGGTAGGTCTCCCCAGATATGGTTGAATAGGTTGAACCATTACCCTGCCATTCTCAATAGTAGCTTGTTGGCGAGAATTGGATGAATTCCTCAACTGATTGTTGGTAGGAGCTGATCCCCTAAATCCTCGTTTGCTTAAAGTCCTTGTGAGATAAGCAGACATAGTGGTTAACACTTCAACTGGGTCAGCTCCTTGTTTGAATACAGGAATGGGGACTTCCTCATCATCACAATACATTGCTTGGTCTTGTAGAGCTACATAATCACTAGAAGGAATACTCATTTGATCAGGGTAGCTTGTTGGATATGCTACATTCTCTTGATAAGAAGAATATGAAGATTGAGCATAAGGTGCAATACTTGCTGGGTGAGGTTGTGTAGCATATTGTGATGAAGGTGCACTAAACCGATATTGTTGCTGATGTGAGGTGGGTGGTTGTGGTAGAATCGAGTATTGGGGGAAGGTTGGTGTCATGTAAGGTGATGGATGATAGGCTTGATGTCCCAAGATATAAGGAGTGTTGTTGTGAGACAAGCTTGGTTGATTCGCCATCAAAGCTAATGAATCAGGGTACATACCTCGAGGCGAACGGTGCATGATCACATGTTTCTCATGCTGCTGAAGGAAAGCATAGAGTTGATCCAAATTGCACTTATGCAAATCCCTGGTTAACTTAACATCGGTAATATACTCACCCCATTCAGCTTGAGGTAAAGTATTCAAGAATTTGGTGTTAACCTGGAATGGAGTAATCACGAGATTGTATACATTCAGATCATTCATGAGAGTGGTGAATCTGAAGTAATAATCGTGAAGCGTTTCCCCTGGGTTGTACGTGAATCTATCAAACAGATCATACAACTGACATTCCCTTTCCTGTTTGGTAAGAGACGTACCTTGTAGCAACACCTTAAGACGTTCCCATAAATCCTTTGCCACCGTATACTGACTTACCATCCGATAGATGTCATGTGGAAGAGCTTGGAGAATGGTTTGAAGAGCCTTTTCGTCTGCATCTGCAACAAGTTGTTGAGCTGGTGTGAGTTCTTCAAATTCTCTTGGTCGAGTCATATTGTTAACCACGATGGTACCATAGTCAAGTGGACCATTTAAAATTGACTTAACCATAAGCCTCCCATAAACCGGTTTTCCCTTAAGGTAAGACATCATCCGGCCTTGCCATGCTTCAAAAGCTTCTTTGATGAGCATTGGAGGGCGATTATCCGTTCCCGTAATGACGGAAATATCCGTAAGGGATGTCATCTGAGGCATTACTGAATTCGGATTCATTTTGTTAACTTCAAAGAGACAAAGATTATCGGCTGATCGAGCAGTGAAGTAAAGCTTGTGAATTGTGTTGAGTTTTTGTTGTAAGAAACCAAGATTAAATCCTCTAAAAAATCGTCGAAAAAACAAGTAAAATATCCCTTGATTCGGAACTTTTTGTTGATTCGGAAGATTTGGCTTGGAATACCTTGATTCGGAACTTTTTGTTCGGAAGTCTTGATCTGGAACTTTCCCTTGATCCGGAACTTTTCCCTTGATCCGGAACTTTCCCTTGATCCGGAACTTTCCTTGATCCGGAACTTTCTCCTTGATCCGGAACTTTCCCTTGATCCGGAACTTTTTCCTTGATCCGGAACTTTCCTTGATCCGGAACTTTTGGTTCGGAACTTCTTGATCCGGAACTTTTGTTGATCCGGAACTTTTTGTTCGGAACTTTTGGTTCGGAACTTTTGTTGATCCGGAACTTTTCGTTCGGAACTTTTGGTTCGGAACTTTCCTTGATCCGGAACTTTGGTTGATCCGGAACTTTTTGATGCGGAACTTTTTGGTCCGGAACTTTTTGGTTCGGAACTTTGTCTGGGTAATCAGTAACTTGTAACGGATGAACAGTCGATCAAAAATGGTGATTTAAACCCAGATTTTTTACCAAATAACCCAAAAAGTTTTGTGATTTCTACAATAATAAGTAAAAACTAATACTTATCTACTAATCCCAATCACAAAAACACCAAAAAAACCAAGAATCAAGATGGATCTTCTTAAAGAACACTAATACAATCAAAAACTAAAAACCACACAAATCATTACCTTAAATCACCCCATAGCTCTTGATACCAAATGTAGAATCTTGATAACCTATGAATCTATGAAGTGGGTTGATGTTTTCTAGAGAGAGAAACTAGAGAGAGAAAGTGAGAGAAAACTATGTGATATTTTATTAAGTGAAATCTTCAAATGAACAACAACCAACCCCTTTCCAAGGAGGAAAGGGGTATTTATACTTCCAAGCCTTATGTGGACTTGGGTCGGCCCATGACAAGCCCATGGACTGGTTCTTACTTAACTAAATAAGTAACTATTAACTATTTGTTAACTACGAGCCATTACAACATAAATAATATTGTGGAGTGACCGATACTTCTAATATACGTAAAAACGTATTTCTAACATGATATTGAATTTGAAGGCAAATATGATAGTTTACACAAACTTAGTCTTAAATTCATAGAAAAGAATAAAACCTTAAAATCAACCAAAACTAAGCTTGAAAATGAGATCAATGAACTTAGGGAGAAATTGGCAATACTTGAGAAAAACAAAGAAGTGGATTTAGGTTGCTTAAGTTGTGAGAAACTTAGATTAGAGAATGAAGATCTCAAGAGCACCTCCATTATGTTGGAAAAGTTCATGAAAGGTACTAGTGCTCTTGATGATATGTTAAACAAACAAGTTCATTCTAAGGAAAGACTTGGTATAGGTTTTAACTCAAATGAAGCCTCAACTAGTGAACCTAAACAAGTCAGATTTTCACAAAAATCACCCACTGTACGCGGTCCCAGATTGTATGAGGCGGTTCCTTATCACTATGGAACCGCCGCCATAGACAAGGTACCGCGACCAGAAGATGAGATTTGTGGAAATCATGAACTTTCTGAAAAATCTAAATTAGGTGAAAAACCAAAGCATCTTACTGTTAATAAGGTAAAATTACCCATACTTGACGACAATGCTATTGATAAGTTCTACAAGCCATTAAGTAAACCTCTCATGGGAATTAGAAGCTTATCAAGACCATCTTCTACTCCACCTAGAATACGGAATGAGTCTAAGCCTAGAAGTAGAACGACAACGCCTAGAAGAGATAATCAAAACAATTCACGATCTAGAAGTAAAACCCCAACACCTAGAAGAAATGATCATAACTCTAAACCTAGATCAAATACACCCAGGAGAAATAACGAACAACAAAATGGTTATATGAATTACTACCCTCCTCCATTTTGTTCTCCATGGGGAACCCCTCCTTCATTCATGCATCCCAACCAAATGCAAGGGATGTTTGGAACTAACAATTTTGGACCCATGAGATATTGGGGACCAACTGTTTGATCTTGTGTGTTGTTACCTAGATATGCTTGGGAATTGATTTGGAGCCCGACGAGTGGATTAAGGATAGTGGATGTTCTAAACACATGACGGGTAATCGAAGTTTGTTCTCACACTACAAAGCATATGATGGAGGTAACGTCACATTTGCAAGTAGTCTACGTGGTAATATCATTGGCAAAGGTACGGTTTCTCTTGACTCTATGACCATTGAAAATGTTGAGCACGTAGATAACTTAGGGTTTAACCTTTTAAGTATAGGTCAAATTTGTGACAATAAGTGTAAGGTCATCTTTTTGGAACATGACAGTGAAATCGTAAAAGATGGAAAAGTCATTGGAAAAGGTGTTAGAAAGCATGGGCTTTATGTCATGAACGTTAATAAGAATTCAAAAGACAACATATGTCTTGCGACTATAGATGATAGTTCTACTCTTTGGCATAGGAGATTAGGTCATGCTAATATGCGTTTAATTCAATCTTTAGTCTCTAAGGAGTTGGTAAGACACCTCCCCAAGATGAAGTTTGTTAGTCACTTTTGTGATGCTTGCAAAGTTGGAATGCAAGTTCACTCAAGTCACAAAGCCAAGAATTTGGTTTCGACCTCTCGGTGCTTAGAGCTCCTACATATGGATCTTTTTGGACCTTACGCCATACGGAGTTATGGAGGTAACCTTTATACCCTAGTTATAGTTGATGACTATTCTAGATTCACTTGGACTAGATTTTTGGCATCTAAGAATGAAGCTTTCGATCATTTCAAAATCTTTAGTCGAAGAATTCAAAATCAACTAGGATGTCCAATTGTCTCTATTAGGACGGATCATGGTAGGGAATTTGATAATGAAGTGCAATTTGGTGCCTTTTGTGAAGCTCATGGTATTACCCATAACTTCTCGGCTCCTCGTACTCCACAATCAAATGGGCTAGTTGAAAGGAAGAATAGGACTCTCCAAGAGATGAGTAGGACGATGTTAAACGAGCAATCTTTTCCTCAAAAGTTTTGGTGCAATGCCGTGGACACATCGACTTATATTCTCAACCGAATTTTTATTCGACCTTTCCTAGGAAAGCCCCCCTATGAGATTCTTAAAGGTAAGAAACCCTCATTGGAATACTTTAGGGTGTTTGGAAGCAAGTGCTTTATCCTCAACACCAAAGACTACCTTACCAAGTTTGACCCAAAGTCTTACGAAGGTATCCTTTTAGGTTATTCCCAAACTAGCAAAGCCTACATTGTCCTAAATAGAACCTCGGGGGTTATTGAAGAATCACTCAACGTAACCTTTGATGAAACCCATCCCTCACCCAAGACACCACCATTGGTTGATGATGACTTGGATGAATTAGAAGTAGTAAAAGCCTAAGAGGTTAGAAAAATATGAGTTGAAGACCTTAGTGTTGAAAACGAAGTAAACATTAAGGAGTCTAAGCATCATACTCTCAATAATGTCATTGGTGACTTAAATTAAAGGACCCTAAGATCTCAAGTCCAAAACCAAAGCAACTTCTTTTGTTTCGTCTCCTTGATTGAACCAAAGAATGTTAAAAAAGCTTTGGCGGACGAGAGTTGGGTCATTGCGATGCAAGAAGAATTAAATCAATTCGTTGCCAATGATGTTTGGGAACTTGTTCCTCCACCTAGAAGTTCTACCATTATAGGAACCAAATGGGTATATAGGAATAAGTTAGATTAGAATGGTGTTGTGTCTCGTAACAAAGCTAGACTTGTAGCACAAGGCTATAATCAACAAGAAGGGATTGATTATGACGAGACATATGCACCGGTAGCTAGATTAGAATCCCTTAGAATCCTTTTAGCCTACGCTTGTGCCTTAGACTTTAAGCTTCAACAAATGGATGTAAAGAGTGCATTTCTTAATGGTTTGATAAATGAGGAGGTATATGTGGCTCAACCTCCCGGCTTCATTGATTTTGAGAAACCGGATCATGTTTACAAGCTTAAGAAGGCACTTTATGGTCTCAAACAAGCACCCAAAGCTTGGTATGATAGACTAAAAGTGTTTCTTGTTAAACATGAGTATACCATGGGGATGGTAGACAATACGCTCTTTATAAAGAAGAAAGGTCCTCACCTCATAATCGTACAAATATATGTTGATGACATTATACTTGGCTCAACTTGTCAAGAATTGTGTGATGACTTTGCCAAAATCATGCATGATGAGTTTGAAATGAGTATGATGAGAGAACTTAACTTCTTTTTAGGACTCCAAATTAAACAAATGGACGATGGTATTTTCTTTAGTCAATCTAAGTACGCTAAAGAAATGCTAAAGAAATTTGGATTAGAAGAATCTAGACCAATGAAGACCCCTATGGCCTCGGATACTAAACTCACCGTAGATGATGATTGTGAGTCGGTAGTCAACACCAAATAAAGAGGTATGATTGGTAGTTTGTTGTACGTAATGGCAAGTCGACCGGATATCATGTTTAGTGTTTGCCTTTGTGCTCGCTTCCAAGAGGCTCCCAAAACCTCTCACCTTGAAGCGGTTAAGCGTATCTTCCGATACATTAAAGGCACTATACATTTAGGATTAGGGTATCCTAAAGGGACCGGCGTAGAAACCATTTTCTACACGGACTCGGATCATGCGGGAGACTATGTGGACCGGAAAAGCACTAGTGGAGTTTGTACCTTCATGGGTTGTTGTTTAACTTCTTGGTTCTCCAAGAAACAAACCACTCTTGCAATATCCACCACGGAAGCCGAGTATGTGAGTGCCGGAAAAGCATGCCAACAAGCTCTATGGATGAAGCAAGCGCTTGTTGATTACGGGATTTCTCTTGATGATGTTCCCATCATGTGCGATAATAAATGTGCTATAGACCTTAGCAAGAATCCCGTGCAACACTCGCGAACCAAACACATAGAAATTCGACACCATTTCCTTAGGGATAATGTTCAAAAGGGGAACATTTCAATTGAGAAGGTACCCTCCGAAGACAACTTAGCCGACATCTTCACTAAGCTACTTAAGAGGGAACCTTTTAATTACTTGCGTCTAGGTCTAGGATTAATGGAACATCTTCCTTAATTTCTTTTCTTTTTGTGTGTTTTTGTTTACCACTTTGAGTCATTGAGTCTTCCAAACTCTTTTTTAAAAACACTCTCTTCTCCTTTTCAAAATTCTCAAAATCTCTTTCGAAAATGGTTGAGAAATGCGTTTGACATTGTTAATTCAATCTAAAAAACGATTTTTCATAGATTCTCGCTATTAATCTAGAGCTTACATAATTCATATGTATGATTCTCTCAAACATAGCAAGAACAAGATAGAATCATGGAGGATCATTGTGTCATGACTTAAGGTCTTGTCTTACACACCTCCTACATCGATTTTTTAAAATCCATGTATTTTGGTCAAATCTCTATTTGGTAAGTTTGCATATGTTTTCTTTGTCTATCTTTGCTTTTAAGCATATCCCTATGATAAGTTAGACTAGAAAATAAGATTTGCTGAAAAATCTTCCTCCAAACACCAAATACAGCCTCTGCATGCGGTTCCATATGTGAACCGCGGTGCCTTATTGATAAGGTACCGCCAGCCTAGATAAGGAACCGCCTACAGTGCCTTCCTTTTTCGGGTTTTTGTCTGAAACTCCAGATATGCTCCAACATTTTTGAGAATCTTTGTTTCAAACCCTTTGACCACCCCAAAAATACCTTAAACCTTCCCTATTTAAACCATAAGCATTTTGCAATACTTCACACCTCAAAATGTCTTACTCTCCCAATGAAAGCCTTGAATCTGCTTCATTTTCTCCAATTGCTTTCAATCCTAACTCACCTAAAAACCATTACAATCCTAACTCACCCAAGAACACTCTTAATCACATTTTTCCTACCAAGAATGTTGATTGTGGAACATCTATTCTTCCACCACCACCCTTTAGTGTTCTTCCTCCTTCTCATGATAATGTCATGCACCATGGAACATATTGTCATTGTTGTCAATATCAACATCTTGCTATGGCACACATCTATGAGGAGTTGAGCTACATCAAGAGTCTCTTAATCAAGCCTCCCCCTTCACTATGATTATGAGATCTCCAACAAGCCACCACCACCCTCCGCCATTACCTTGTCTTTCATATAAGCATTGGTTGCTTATCCACAAGACACCAAATTCAAGCAAATCTTAGAATTCTAGAATAACTAGGATTAGATTTATGCTTTTGGCTTGTTTATTTTTCCATACATCTTTGTATGATGTTTTTTAGTAACCTATCTTGGATCTTTGTATTTTTGTTTTCTTCTCTTTTATTTTGTGACCTATTGCTAGATCTTGTTGGTTGTTTCTTTTGTTCAACAAACCCTTCTATGTAGCTTGTCACCATATCTCGATTCCTCGGTGCCCTAAGCTAGGGGTAGTAAGCACCAAGGGGGAGTCTTTGCAAAGTCCGTCTTTTCATCACCGACTTGTGCAATCTTTTTGCTTTGACAAATGGGGAGAAATGAATAAACTCGTCTTCGAAAATCTTGTCTTGTTTGTGATTGAGTTTATGTATTGTCGGAATCAAAAAGGGGGATATTGTTAATGCAATAATGCCTAAAAACGTTACTTGCATTTTTCGGTCTCGCTTAGTTTTGATTACGACAATATGTAAAAACAAGCATTTACGAAAACAACAAAAAATGAATTCTTGAGTTCAAGTATTTTTCATTTTACCCATTTTCACTTAAGGTATGGATAAACAAGTACTAACCTTAATCAAGTGATTTAATCTTCTCTTAAAACTCACTTTTTATTAAGTGTGACAAGTTTTTATTAAAATTTCTTTTTAAGAAAATGTTTTATTAAATTAATTATTTGAAAATTAGAAAATGGCATATTCTTATTTGGTTAGGAATATTCTATCAGGATATTTTTTAAACCAGATATGACCTCCACCACTAAAGGACAAAAAGGGAGCGGAGTCTAGTCCAGCGGTTCCTTAGCTCCTAGGCGGTTCCTTATCGATAAGGTACCGCGGGCTAAGATAAGGAACCGCAGGCAGATATAGCCGTTGGCCTTTTGTCCTATAAATAGTGGACCATTCTCAGTTTTTCAATTCACCTCTTTTGCACATCTATTTCCAGATTCAAACACTCTTCTTTAATCACTCAAATCTTTGATCATTTGTTTGATTACTACTCGTTTAAGAAGTGAATCTTGTCCTTCCATCCCTTCTTTTCCAAGTGCAAAGAGAAGAACACTATCCTTGTGAAGTGTTGAGTCCACCACCAAAGATCCATTGAAGATCTAATTTTATACATTTGTGGTTGTGTCATAGTTGTGAAGATCCAAGTAGTTGTGTCTATTTGGAAGTTGTGTATGTACTAAGTATAGTTGTGTAGATTGGTCCTAGCTATGATTAGGGCTCGACGTTTAGCTTAGAGTCGGAAATTGGTTAAGCGACGTGTACGGTTTTCTCCACCATAAGGAGCTTGTTGTGTAGTGAACTCTCGAGTAAGGAGCACTCGAGGAGTGGAGTAGGAACGAGGAGTGAGCTTCGTTGCCGAACCACTATAAATCCTTGGTGTTCGGTTTGATCTTTCTTTACCCTTAACTCTTTACATTCTTTATTCTTTGTGCATATATTTTTGTTAGTATTAGTTTAGTTACACTATCATTGTTCATATTGTGCATAAGAAGATTTCACATATTTTCTCAAGCCTAAGTTTTTGAAAAAGGATTTTTGAAAACCACATTTTAACAAGTAAATATAAGAAACTATTCAACCCCCCCCCCTTTCTAGTTTCTACAATCTTGTTACAAGTTTGAAGGGAACGTGCTTGCATGGTGGAAGGCACTGAAGCTGTCGAATGGAGGTGACGATTGGGTGACTGGATTGACTTGGCCAGAATTTTAGGAGTTGGTTATGAGGTAGTTCTTCCCGAAAGCTGAGCAGGATAAGCTCAAGAGGGAGTATCATGGGATTAGGGAGAGAGCTGGGGAAAACAACAATGAGTTCATGCAGATATTTCTTCGACTGGTTGGATTCCTTGGCGTAGCAGCCGAGACTATAGAGGAGCAGGCGTATCACTTTCATTGGGATCTTCACACATCTGTCGCCAATAACTTGGTGTGTGCTACATTCATTACTGTGGCGCAAGTAGCAGATGCAGCCCGCGAGTTGGAGATGTTGCAGGAGAGGGATGAGTTTGGAGAGGCAGAAAGACTCGACAAGAGGTATATTTCGTCATCAGCGGTGATCATTTCATTCATTCAGTACTATCCAAATATTTATCATTCTCTATACAATTGCATCTTTCAGACAGAAGACTGGGGACCGGTCCCAACCGGCCACTCAGCAGCAAAGTTAGCACAAGGGTAACGATCAGACCAAAGACCGTTCTGCTTCACATAGGCGTGGCGGTAATGATAATTACAGTAACAATGCCAACAACTCCAACAGCAGCAGGTCCCTAAACTTACTTATTTCTTATGTTATGTGCTTTATGATTCATAATTCTGACAATTCAGCATCTACTACCAGGAATAATGGCAACGGACGGGAGCAGGACCGCAGAGGTTCACAGCCCAACCGTGCAGCTACATATGATATTACGTCTTACGATTTTCTGCATTGTCCTGTTTGTACCCATTAATCATGTCTCATGTATACTTTTCTGAACAGGCTCCCAACCAACTAGGGCACATGTTGGAGGGTATACTCACCCTCTCTACACTACGTGCAACCGCAGGCACCCAGGGCCGTGTCGTCGTGATAGCGATGCTTGCTTCAAGTGTGGCCAGCTAGGCCATCACATGAAGGACTGACGTAAGTGTGAATTTGAGGGCACTTCTAGACATGCCGACTCCAAGCCACCCTACTACTGGACGGGTGTACACGACCTCGCGTGATCAGGCCAACACGTCAAAAGGTACCATCATTGGAATCTTGTATATGTATGGTCAAGCTGCATATGTCTTACTTGACACGGGTGCTACTTATTCGGTCATATCAACTGTTTGTGCCAAGCTTGTTAGGATATCCCCTATGCCATTAGAAAATGTCTTAAACATTTCCACGCCCTTAAGAGACTCGGTACGCATCACACATGGGTACAAGGGTCTTCCCCCTGAGTTTGACAACAAAATTCGTCCAGTTGACGCACTTCAATTGGACATGTGCGATTTCGACATGATATTAGGCATGGACTCGTTATCCAAACACCACGCCGCCACTGACTGCCATTCATATCGGGTCATCTTCGGTGATGTAAACGCACCGGAATACATTCACAACGGTTTTATACCAGGAGGGTCTGAACAAATAATTTCAACCTTACAAGCACGTGCATTACTGTCACATGATTGCGAGGGATACTTAGCTACTATTCATGATATGGAGGCAGAATCTCTATCTATCCAGAATCAGCCGATCGTGTCATAATTTCCCGATGTGTTTCCTGAAGAACTTTCGGGCATACCACCTGCTCGTGAGGTTGAGTTTAACATTGAGCTCATCCCAGGAGCTGAGCTAATTTCCAAGGCTCCTTATCGCATGGCTCCAATAGAGCTTAAGGAGTTAAAGGAACAACTACAGGAAATTTTGGAATGAGGTTTCATCCACCCTAGTGCATATCCATGGGGTGCACCGGTTTTATTCATGAAGAAGAAAGACGGCAGTATGCGTCTCTGCATTGATTATCGTGAGCTTAATAAGATCACCATCAGGAATCGATATCCTTTGCCACGCATTGATGATCTGTTTGACCAACTCCAAGGGGCCAAACATTTCTACAAGATCGATCTGAGGTCTGGATATCATCCGTTACGGGTGAAAGAGCAGGACATCGCCAAGACTGCTTTCTGTACACGTTATGGACACTACAAATTTTTAGTCATGCCATTTGGCCTTACCAATGCTCCAACAGTTTTCATGGACTTGAAGAACCGTATCTTCCATGAGTTTCCGGACAAGTTTGTCATTGTCTTCATTGACGATATTCTAATTTTCTCTAAGTCAAAGGAGGATCACGAAGACCATCTTCGTACAATATTACAGATACTTCGCCAGAAGCAGTTGTATGCCAAGTTCTCCAAATGCGAATTCTGGTTGAGTAAAGTGGTGTTCCTAGGCCACATAGTATCCGCAGAGGGAATAACCATGGATCCTGCGAAGGTTGATGCTATTACCAAGTGGCCAAGACCGACATCAGCAACTGAAGTTCGCAGCTTTCTAGGCTTAGCTAGTTACTACCGTAGGTTCGTAGAGAACTTTTCCTGATTAGCACTGCCATTGACCAAACTGATGCGGAAAGGGGAGAAATTCGTCTGGACTGAAGAAAGAGAGATAAGCTTTGAAAACCTAAAGTAGAGGCTGGTATCTACACCGATTCTTACTCTCCCATTTGGTACAGGTGGATTTCAGATCTATAGTGATGCTTCAGGGAAGGGACTTGGTTGTGTTCTCATGCAACATAGGAAAGTGATTGCTTACGCATCACGGCAGCTTAAGCCTTATGAGCAGAACTATCCTACGCATGACTTAGAACTTGCAGCAGTCGTGTTTGCACTAATAATATGGAAGCACTATTTGTATGGCGAATCATGTGATATCTTCACAGATCATAAGAGCTTGAAATACATCTTCACTCAGCGTAAACTGAACATGAGGCAGAGAAGGTGGTTAGAGTTGTTGAAGGATTATGACATTAATCTGTAGTGTCATCCCGACAAGGCGCATGTAGTGGCAGATGCTCTTAGTAGGAAGTCGGGTATGATCAACGGCATTAAGATAGAGGAAGAGATTATACGAGACTTGGAGCGACTAGATATTGAGATCATAGTACGTGGACAACATGGCGACTGGGCTAATCTTAGAGTGGAGCCGGACTTACTCTCTAGGATCAAGGAAGCTCGGAAGGATAATGGTGAAAACTGGGCAATTATTCAAAACTTAGAGCAGCAGACGGAGTTTCGGTTAGATGACGACGATATCTTATGGCAGGGCACTATACTTTATGTTCCTGATGATCTTACGCTCAGGGAAGCATTATTGGCTGAAGCTCATAGCTCCCCATTCTCCATTCATCCTGGTTCAACCAAGATGTACCACGACATCAGACAGTATTTCTGGTGGAGTGGTATGAAACAAGATGTTGCTACCTATGTCTCCAAATGTCTTACCTGCCAGTAGGTTAAGATTGATCATCAACGATCTAGTGGTCTACTACAACCATTAGAAATTCCAGAGTGGAAGTGGGACAAGATCACCATAGATTTTGTCACCGGACTTCCACAGACCAAGAGGAAGAATAATGCCATTCGGGTTATTGCTGGCCGACTTACCAAGTCAGCTCATTTCTTACCGATTTGCAAGGATGATGCGGTTAGCAAACTCGCTGACTTATATCAGAAGGAGATCATGAGACTTCATGGTGCTCCATCCAGTATCGTCTCGGACAGAGATCCTCGGTTTACTTCGCGATTTTGGAGAAGTCTTCAGAAAGCTTGGGGCACCAGACTTAAGCTTAGCACGACTTTTCATCCTCAAACAGACGGGCAGTCGGAGCGTACCATTCAGACATTAGAATACATGCTTTGAGCGTGTGCTTTAGAATGGACAGGAAGTTGGGACGACTACATCTGATTGGTAGAATTTACATACAACAACAGTTGGCATTCCAGCATCAAGTGCGCACCGTTTGAGATGTTGTATGGCAGGAAGTGTCGCGCCCCAATCTGCTGGGATCAGGTTGGTGAGCAAACACTTGAAGGTCCGAAGATGATTGAGATGACCAACGAGAGAGTCGTTGTAGCTAAGGTGAAACTGGAAGAAGCTCGTGCATGTCAAAAGAGTTATGCTGACAAGCATCGTAGGGATTTGCATTTCAACGTGGGAGATCATGTCTTTCTTAAGGTATCACCGGCACGTGGTGTTAGACGTTTTGGAATCAAAGGAAAACTCAGTCCTTGACTCATTGGACCGTTTGATATCATCGAGCGAGTCGGTGAAGTATCGTATCGTTTAGCGTTACCGCCACAGCTTTCTCACGTTCATGACGTTTTCCATGTGTCCTTACTCAGAGGGTACAAGTATCATCCCCTTCACATGGTTCAGTATCCACTTGAACAGATCCGTGAAGACCTTACCTTCATCGAGGAACCCGAACGAGTTCTTGATCGACAGGAACGAGTCATTAGGGAAAAGATGATTCCATCCGTCAAAATCCTTTGGAGGGACCATACCGAGCGGGAAGCCACTTGGGAGATAGATGAGTCTATCCGGACTTCTTACCCTCATTTCAAGTTTTGATTCGGGTATATTCTACTTTCAGTTTACGTTATCTATAATTCGGGGACGAATTATTCTTTTATGGGGGAAGAGTTGTAAACCCCGCATATAAATACCATGAACAGAACACTACGTAAACATACGAACCAATTAAAACATTCCATTTTGTCATGTACACGTGTCACGAACATTAAATTTAAAAACTACGTACATGTTAGTGCACGATAATTATTAAGTACGTGATAATACACGATAATTATTAAGTATAATAATTATAATCACAAGCGTATGATCACGAACATTTATGAACATGATAATTATTACGTATAATAATTATAATACGATTATTAGAACACGATATATATACGTATTATATGTAACACGAACATTCATACACGAACTAGAACGAATAATAAACACGAATACACACGAGTATTATTTAAACGTGGAAAAGGCATGGGTTTTGCCTCAGGCTTTGTGGTAGCCGCGGACAAGGAAGAAGGAAGCGGCACAACCCATTTAAATTTTGACTAAAGGAAAAACAAAACACAGAACTTTCATTCTACCGAATTTTTAGAAAAACAAGAAAACCCTAGCCTTCCTCCTCCCTCTTGCCGCCGGCGATCGACACACCAAGGAGGTGTTTGTGGTTTTTGATCTTTCATTTTGGTATAATCGTGTTCGTGTTCTTAAGCCTTTTTCATTTACGCATTCGGTAACATCAAAACCTTAATCTTTTTATCATTCTTTTCTTTTAATTAAGTTCATGTGATTTAATAATAATAACATAATTAAAAACATGGTATAAGAATTCAAGAATCAAGAAAAGGTTTGGGTTTGGTCATGGTTTTGGTTCGGCCGAGATTCAAACCGAGAGCTCAAGGCTCTCGGTGGTTTATTTACACCACTAGCCGAAACTACCATGGTCTCGGTGTTGTTTTGGTTGTGTCGGCCGTAAGAAAATGAAACTAGTGGGAACCCCGGCTTGAGCTGGGGTGTGTTTGGTTCGACAGTGGCAAGCCGAGCCACGACAGTGGCAACCACCGGCTTTAACCGATGGTATTTTAGTTCGGTCAATGGCAACCGGCTAGACCGGGTTAGCCACTGTCAGGGTTGTTTGGTTCGGTTCATGGTTCGACTTATATTAAAACACGGGTCTGGGTTCAGTAAAATTATAAATCAGTTTTATACTTATTTAATTAAATTATAACATGACTATTAATTTAATTAAAACATGACTTAGGTTATAATTATTAAATATAATAATTCATTATTAACCTAAGTATTTTATTTAGACTAATTTAATTAAATCATGTTTTATTTAATTAAATCATATAATCTATAGTTTATTTATTTACCATGTCATTTATTTAATAAACTATGCTAGTTAACCATGACTTAATTTAATTAGTATAACCTATAGTTTATTAATTAACTATGATATATTATTGATTAATAAAACATGAACTACTATTATTAATTAATAATCAGTTATAACCTATATTATTTAATTAATAAACTATACTATTAATTACATGACTTATGACTTTTAACCAGTAAACATTAGCTTATATTATTAGCTTACTAATCCAACTTATTTCTAAATACGGAAACTTTCTATTTCAGGAAACTTACTATTTTTAGAAACTTTCTATTTATAGAAACTGATCTATTTTTGGAAACTTTCTATTTTTGGAAACCTGCTATTTTTAGAAAGTTACTTATTTAACACAACAAGTATAATAATACAAGAATACAAGATAATACTTAATCAGAGTACATGAAATACATGAATAATACAGTATATCATTTAAAACAGTAAAAAAAGACAAGAACATATAAAACAAGCTAAGAACATGCTATAACAAGTAACGTACTCAGTAATCAGACAACTTATATATGTCCCTTATTTATGTAGCATTAGTGAAGTCGGAGTAGGAGTATTCATCCTTTCATCTTTCCGCATTCACTGGACACAAGGTACGGATTTTCCGTCCTTCGTATGGACATTCTTTCCTTATTAGGATTCCCCGTTTGCAGCCAACTGTTTTTCCCAAGTATATGTTTTATATGTTTTGATTACTTATGTTTAGTTTTAGATGCCTAAGCCATATACATGCATGAACAGTGTTACCTAGTTATGGAAGTACCATAACCATAACACTGGAGGCACTAGTGTTATGACTTCCCCACGGCGGAGTGATTGCTCGTGGCATCCCTTTATAGTTTGGCCTTATATTTATATCATCATGTGGGGCGTATGGGTGCATCCTAGTTACATGTTTTACAGGATTTTCATGGTGAATGCGATGTGTGCCTTGCATCCTTCACAAGGAGTTAATCCCTCCTACCTAGACTAATTAATTAGAGGCAACCCCTCTAATTGCATGATGAGGTCTCCCTTCCAAGTATTCATGCACGGTGGAACCTCTTGACCTATATAGGCTATTGGCTAATAAATACAGTTTTCATATAAAAACATAAGTCTTTTCAAACTATAAAACCAGTTTTATGAACATGTTCCAGGTTATCTAGGACTTATACATTTCCGCTGCTATTAGTCTTTTATGCTTACGTCATTTCATGCTATACTTGTATATCCGTCCACTGGGCGTTATGCTCAGCCGTTTTCCTTTCATGTTCCCAAACGGCAGGTACTCAAGGATGCTCGTAGACTTTGAGAGTATGTGCATACGGATGGAAGCTATCTAGCCTTCATTACTTTATGCATTTCCATACATTACGTTACTTTATTTCTTCAGACATTGTTTGTCCTTTTCCATTTCAGTACTTATATTCATGTGTATGAGCTTATACTTGGACTACCGATGTTTGTTTCCGGTATTTCCATTCATGGTCATTTAATGTTTTTGGACATTTACCTTGCATGCTTTGATGACACGCCATAATTGTCCTGTGATATTCCATTTACCAAAATGGGGTGTTACAACACGTTTCCCTTCTCATAAATAGTAAAATGTTGGGAACCAGCATTATCCTTAACAAAAAGAAGCAAACAACCACGAGACTCAAACAAGGAATATTTATAAGGACCCTTCCCATCTAAGGTTATAGGGGTTTGTAAAGCTGTAAAAACATGCTCATTCATGATATCTAACTTGAAAATCTTATCCTCGCCACCTGGCCAATAAATGGCATATTTCCAATAAACTGCATCATCAAAATAAAGAAAACAATTTTCTGGAAATTGAAGCGCACAAAGACTCTAATTGCCCGTTTCGGAAGAGAAAGTATGTAATTGATGCATAGAAGACCATGTTCCAGTTTGTGAGCATAAATTACTTTATAGTGAGGTGATTTAGTAGGATCAAAAGCCATTCTCAATTTAAGCGTATTCATATAAAGATTGCAATATGTAGTCAAATCTGGAAGCACCTTAAACATTTTAGTAATGGATGGATTGTATACATATAACTTCCCAGAATATGTAAGCCGTAAAAGCAAACTATTGCACGAATGTAACATCTTAACAGAACCAATCTTATGGTGTACCTCTGGCCCAAAAGTGAATTTGGTGCCGAGTATAGGGATGGATATCAAACGGTACAGAATTCAAAAACCATCCATACTTTATGAGAAAGAGACCAGAAGGCGAGTCGAGGTTACATGGAAAAGTAACATTAGTTTCTTTGATAAGAGAGAACCATCGTTTGGATACAGACTTGAACAAAACAAGTGAAAGAACAAGTAACTTGACTAGGATTTCGGTTAAAAGGTCATCGTTGTGTAAGTTTATGAACTTATATTTAATAGTCGTGTGATAGGATCGAACTCGAGATCACGGGATTGCACACAATACGTAAAGAGTTAATATAACTAATAAATATATATATATATATATATTGTATTTATTTTGTATTTATTAATTTAACCGAGCAAGTAAATATATATCTTTAACGGTCGTTAAATAATTAATAGTTAAGTTATAACGATTGTTAAATAAATATATAGTTTATGTAAACAAAAGGAAAGAAGTTTGGAAGTTACCGAAAGACCCCTAATGGGTGTTTGGTCGGTCGGTTATGAGGCCCAAAGGGGGGGGGGGGCATTAGTTGCCTTTTATTTATCTTTGGTTAAAAGAGTTGAGGCTTATAAATTCAGAATGAGGTCATGAACCCGAATTAGGCTTATTTATCTTTGCCTTTTATTTATCATTAGCCCAGCCAACCCGAATTAAGCCTAATTCGGGTCTAGCAAGGATCACCCAACTTTTGCATCAACAAGTTGGCGCCATCCGTGGGACCCTTACACTAAGCTAGAACAAAACCTCATTTGAATTTCCAATGACGAAGGGGCATCCACAAGCTAATCCCAGGAACACGAATCCTGGGAATCGGAAGTCCTAAGGGGAAGGGATACTCATCCCAATCAATCACCTAGCCGCCTTGCAGGCGGACCGGGTAACCGTGGTGGTTTCCAGCCCCTGGGGGTGACGAGCACGATCTCCATAACACCCCCGCCTACTTCAACCCTGGATAACCCTGATCCAGGGAGTGCGCCCAATCCTCCTAACAAGGAGTCGCGCAGACCATCAGTGGAAGAGGAAGTAGAAGTCCAACCACTCAGCGAGGAGGATCTCACTCGAGTTCTCACGCAGAACTTTGATAGGATTGAGGAAACCCCTCAACCTAGGAATGTGTTTGAGCACATAGGAGATCGCCTCATACAGGAACTAATGCAGTCTCGAGAAGGGGGAGATAAGTCTGACGGTTCACCCGAGTGACCAGATCGAGAGCTGGCCAGAACCGCTCGCCGCACGAGCGTGTGGGACAGGATGAACACTGGTAAAAGGATTCCTGGTTCGTCCCAAAAAAGTGGTCCTCACCTAAAGGAAGGGGCACCACCCCCGTCTCCAGACCCGTCTGGGGAGGACTCAGATGACCATCCGCCTAAGCGTCGCCGACCTAGGCGTACCCCTCCACCACCACCAAACAATGATGAGTATTATGGTGGCCCTTATTATCGAGATGCAGAAGCGGAGGATCTCTCCCGCCCGTGGTGTGAACCGTGGGATGACCCTAGGCTCACCCGGCCATGGGCAGATCCCAAGGAAGACCCATTCACCCTCCGCATACGGAACTATCCCGAGGACACCAAACGTCGCATGCCGGCGTGTGTCAAGACCTATGATGGAACTGGTGATCCGGACGATCACCTTAAAATATTTGATACGCAGGCTAAAATTGAGCGATGGCCCATGCCTATATGGTGCCAAATGTTCAATTCAACTCTGATCGGAAATGCCCGCGACTGGTTTGAGGGACTCCCTCCACGAAGCATTGATAGTTTCACGGAACTACGCACTGCGTTCAAGAACAATTATACTCAAAGGAAGAAGTATAATAGGGATTCGGTCTCATTGGCGACTGTCAAACAACGGCCGGGGGAGTCCACAGAAGCCTTCACTGAACGCTTCAATGATGAGTGCACGCGCACAAAAACAATGCCGGAACTCCTGAAAATCTCTGACTACATGCACGCCATAACAGACAGGGAATTGATCAGGCGCCTCAATGACAAGCGTCCAGAGAGATATGATGACCTCATGGAAAGGGTCAGAAATTTCATAGAAGGAGAAACAGCTGTTGCCGCGGCTTACCCATCCAAAGGAAATGGGTACCGGTCAAACGACCAGTCTCGAAGATAGTCGGGCGGTCAAGGCAATCAGAACAATAGCAAGGGCTCAGACTATAAGAGCCAGAACAAAGGAGGAAGGCCGGACGATAAGTTTACCCCCCTAAAGATGTCCTACCGGGAGATCTTGCTGACGGAAGGGGCAAACTTTCCAAGGCCTCCCCCAATGACAACTCCACCGGACCGTCGGCAAGGAAATCGCTTTTGCGAGTTCCATAATGAAAAGGGCCATGGTACGGAGGAGTGTATCCAGCTCAAGAAGCACATTGAGTCACTGATCAAATCAGGTAAACTCAAGCACTTAGTTAAGGATTGGAAGGATGGGAAAGACAACAAGAAGTATGATAAGAAGGATCCCCAAAAGGACAAACCTTCGACTATATACATGACCCAATCCAGACAGCGCCGCATGAGGCAGAAAGTTGGCCAAAAATTTTCACGCGGCAGGGAAATCTCATTCCCTCCCATCACAGCAAGCGATGTGATTGATGCGCCTCTCACTATCGAGATAAGCATTGGAACACACAATGTTCGTCGCATGTATGTGGATGGAGGGTCGTCAGCAGAGGTACTGTATGAACACTGTTTTGTGCAGTTATGCCCAGAAATAAGAAGCCAATTAGTACCGGCCACGGCGTCGCTCATTGGCTTTAGTGGAGACACTATCTGGCCGATAGGGCAACTACGTCTGCTGGTAACCATTGGGAATGAGGAACACTCCACTACGGCGTGGATGAACTTCATGGTGATACGCTCACATTCTTTGTACAATGGGATCATAGGCATGCCAGGTATTTTGGCTATACGGGCGGTACCCTCCACGGCGCACGGAATGATCAAATTCCCTGTGGAGGGAGCAATCGTCACCATTTACAACACAATCGTACCAGCATCCGAATGTCATACCGTGACAACACCGGCTCCACCTGTCCCACCCAAGGATGGATCACCACCTCCCAATTGGAAGGTGGCAATTCATCCCGACTATCCGGAACAGGAGATATCCATAGGAGGGGCACTCTCGGATAATGGCAAAAGGGCCATGTGCTCTCTGTTAAGTGCAAACCTAGATATATTCGCATGGGAGCCAAATCATATGACAGGCGTGCCACGGGCGATAGCAGAACATAGGCTCCAGATCCGCCAGGGGTACCAACCCATCAAGCAAAAGAAGCGCGGCCAGGCGCCTGAGCGCAGTCAAGTAATATTGGAGGAAGTACGGAAACTAGTGGACACAGGTATCATGCGCGAGGTATACTACCACGAGTGGTTATCCAATCCGGTCATGGTCAAAAAACATGACGGAAGTTGGCGCATGTGTGTGGTTTTTACGGATCTAAACAAGGCCTGTCCACAGGATTGTTACCCGTTACCGGAAATCGACTGGAAGGTGGAGTCTCTATGTGGATATCCGTTTAAATGCTTTTTAGACGCATATAAAGGATATCACCAGATCCAAATGGCGGAGGAGGATGCAGAAAAAACGGCGTTCCATACAAGCCAGGGCGTATATTGCTATACGAAAATGCCGTTTGGACTAAAGAACGCCGGTGCTACATACCAACGGCTTGTGGACAAAGCTTTTGAATCACAGATAGGCCGCAACTTGGAAGTCTATGTGGATGACTTGGTTATAAAAAGTCATACGGAGGATGCACTTCTCCGGGATGTCCAAGAGACATTCGACACACTGAGGAGGATTAACATGAAGCTAAATCCAAAGAAATGCACGTTTGGGGCAACGGAGGGAATGTTCCTCGGATATATGATCGATCCAAACGGCATCAAACCTTGCCCAGAGAAAACGGACACAGTGATACAGCTGCCATCCCCTCAGACACGGAAGGAGGTGCAATCCTTGAATGGGAAACTGGCCGGGCTGAATAGGTTACTATCAAAATCCGCAGAGAAGTCATTACCCCTATTTAAGACACTCAAGAAGTGCATTAGGAAGGGAGACTTCCGGTGGACGAAGGAAGCCGAGGAAGCTTTTGGCCAACTCAAGCAGCATCTTGCATCTCTCCCTATGCTAGTAGCTCCCCGGCCAAAGGAGGAACTCATTATGTATCTCTCAGCCACTCATGGCACAATAAGCGCGGTACTCATGACAGATAGAGATACAATGCAAACTCCAGTCTACTTTATAAGTAGAACACTACAAGGGCCGGAGCTGAATTACTCCTCTATGAAAAAATTGGTGTTAGCACTAGTGTTTGCTACAAAGCGGTTGCGCCGGTACTTTTAGGCGCACCCAATTGTAGTCATTACGGACCAGCCAATCAAGCAGGTTATTTCTAGACCGGATGTGGCAGGGAGGCTACAAAAATGGAGCATCTTGTTGGGGGAGCACAATATATCTTATAGGCCAAGGACGGCTGTGAAAGGCCAGATCTTGGCAGATTTCCTGATTGAGAAGCCGGATGAGGAAGGTCCAATCGTTAAACAAGACGAGACTCCAACAGAACCATGGGTGCTATTTACGAACGGATCTTCGTGTATGGATGGCTCCGGAGCTGGTCTCATCCTCACAAATCCGGAAGGAATG
Organism: Glebionis coronaria; assembly: GCA_025667525.1. NCBI lineage: Eukaryota > Viridiplantae > Streptophyta > Magnoliopsida > Asterales > Asteraceae > Glebionis > Glebionis coronaria. The sequence goes on along the minus strand of CM046879.1, from coordinate 509,207,593 downwards.
GAGTTCACGTACGCCCTCCGTTTTGAGTTCACGGCCACCAACAACGAAGCGGAATATGAAGCATTAATTGCGGATTTAAAATCGCCGCTAGAATGGGAGTCCGCAACCTGGAGGCCTACGTGGACTCAAGGCTTGTTGCGAACCATATTCTAGGTGGGTATGTGGCTAAGGAGGACAACATGGTCAGATACTTGGAAAAAGTCAAGTCACTAATTGCGGCTTTCAGCAAATTTTCCATCAAGCAGGTGCCAAGAGGCGAGAACAAGAAGGCGGACGCTCTCAGCAAGATCACATCCACAAGCTTCGCTCACTTGTCCAAACAAGTCTTGGTGGAAATACTCAAGGAGAAATCTATAACAGAAGGGGAGGTCGCTACCATAGTTGAGGAGGACGGACCTACATGGATGACCCCGATCATCAACTATCTGACTAGTGAGACCCTTCCAAACGAGGAAAAAGCAGCGCGGCGCATCAGGAGGAAGTCGCAACACTTCGAACTTCGAGAAGGCATCCTTTATAAGCGCTCTTTCTTGCAGCCGTGGTTGTGGTGTGTGGGACCACGGCAGGCCGCTTACGTAATCAGTGACATACATGAAGGGTTATGCGGCATGCACACAGGTCCACGATCCGTGGTAGCTCGAGCCTTACGAACAGGATACTATTGGCCTACCATGCACAGAGACGCGCGCGACATGATTCGCAAGTGTAGTGACTGCCAGGTGCATAGACCAGTGCCGCGACATCCGCAGCAGGAACTTACACCTATTACATCCCCATGGCCATTCTATAAGTGGGGAATTGACATCGCAGGACCGTTTCCTGTAGCTGCGGGGGGAGTGAAGTTCTTGATTGTCGCAATGGATTACTTCAAACGATGGATAGAGGCCAAGGCAGTCAAATCCATCACAAGCAAGCAAGTTAAAAAGTTTGTTTGGGAGCATATTGTGTGCCGTTTTGTCCTACCAGGAGAAATCATCTCGGACAACGGTAAACAGTTCACGAACAATCCATTCAAAGACTGGTGTGCATCATTGAACATCAAGCAGTGCTTCGCATCTGTTAAGCATCCACAGACAAATGGCCTCGTGGAACGAGCAAATAGAAGCTTGGGAAATGGCATCAAGGCGCGTTTGGATGAACGAAGTGCCAAATGGGTCGATGAGTTACCACATGTGCTATAGGCGCATAGAACTATGATCAAAACAGCCAACGGAGATACTCCATTTGCATTGGCTTACGGCACTGAAGCTGTTATACCAGCAGAAATAGGAATGCCTACCATCCGCACGGCGGAGGTTAATGCCGTCACGAACGACGAGCAGCTGCGAATCAACCTGGATCTGTTGGAAGAAAAAAGGGAGATAGCAGCCATCAATGAGGCTAAGTCCAAGGCTAAAATGAAGGCTTATTATGACGCCAAGGTCAAGGGTGTTTCTTTTCGACCGGGAGATTATGTCTATCGTGCTAACGAAGCAATTCGAGCAGAGAATACAGGAAAGCTGGGCCCTAAGTGGGAAGGACCGTATGAAATCACGGAGGCCTTGGGACGAGGCGCGTACAAGTTACGTGACATGGATGGCCGCGACCTAGAACGCACGTGGAACATCTCCAATCTCAAAAGGTGCTATCTTTGAAAGCTACGGCTTCCGCATGGGTGCTTCGCTATATGTGGCTTTAATGAAGAACCATGCGGTTTATCTGTTTTTCTTATGTTTTGTTTAGTTTCCTTTCTTGTTTTCTAGGACTTGTCATTATTGTTCAAACAAAACATGTAAATGTTCTAATAAAATGTCGTGGCGCCTAGCTAGCTCCACGGCTTGTTTCGTGCAAAATCATTTTATAGATTTTTTGTTAGTCATATGAATTTTTTAATTGTTATTATAATATATCATGTTTCATTCGTATGCATTCATTCAAATTGCTGTACATGTACTATACGCCTCCAGGCGAGGTAAGAGGATTAAGTGAACCTACTAATTCAACTTGCCGCGTAAGAGGGATGCAACCCCAGCCGCACGGATCGTGTATCCTTACTAGACACCTTACTCACAAGACGTTGTGGTAAGTTTCGTATGCCGTACTCACACAGTGCTTCGCATAGTAAAGACGCACGTCGCATGTCTAGTAAATTCTAGGCTTGTACGTATTTTCCTTTTTTGTGTGTAAGACGTGACATGTCATGCAGTATTGGTATACAATATTCAACACAATAAAGATACACAAGTTTCAAAATAAATAACAAAAATGGCCGTGGTCATCACGGACTTACATACAAAATACACATGTCTTAGCCGTGCACATGCACGGACGAATAAATACTGCAAACATTCAGCGATTACAAACCAGAGTTGTCTGAAATGGATAATCAAGTAGGAGCACCCTACATGGGGGGGAGGAACTTACCTATCTCCACTTGTTCCTCGACCAAGCATGACAACCACTCACTACGTTCCTTCCGCTTCTGGGCTTGAGCCGCATTCCTCTCCAGCACCCCACTTAAGGGTTCTTCATCGAGCACGACCCTGGTTACATCCTCGTAGATAGGGAGCGTCAGGTGGCTGGTTGATGGAGTGAAGGAAGCACGGGAATGACCCTCATCTTGGGAGAACGCACTGAGACTTAGTTTTTCCATGATTTCCATGTTCGATGCATCTTTTGTGGCCTCCAGCTCAGCCAAGAATGGATAATGCAGGTCTCGCATCGCGGCCATGGAAGCGGCCATCTTGTTAGCCGCTTCAGGGTTAAAGAAAGCATGTCTGGTGAAGTGTTCCCTTTTCTTGATCAGCTCTACGGCTTGGACCATTCCTCATGACGGCCGTGGTCAATACCATGGGACACAAGGCTGGAAAATTGTTGCACAAATTCGGGGGCCTCTAGTACCTTGGTGACAGCCAAGCGTGCTCCATGTCCTACCATCCACCTGCGGCCGGCAATGGCCGCTAGTAGTTAAGGGCATAGCACGTCATCGCGTTCGGCAGTGAGGGCATCGATCATCACATCTTTCTGGGCAAACTCCTCTTTCAGCTCCTTGGTGATAGCCCTCTCATCAACAAGCTCCTCTTATACTTTCTCCATGCTCTGGATTGTCATTTGCGCGTCTTCCAGTTTCTTGGTGAGCACGGATACCTGGCTGGAGGAAGACTTGGCAGATGCCTCCGCTGTGGTTACCTATATGAGATTAATTGTTAGATTATATTTCTTTTAGAATAAAGGGTGCTGCGGCACGGATATGTACCTTGGTTGTCGCGGCATCTAGTTTTGACTCGAGATCGGCCACTTGTTGGTCATACTCATTCGCACGGGCCGATTGCTTTTTTATGGTCGCCTCAGCACTAGCAAGTTGGGACTGGAGGGCTGCAATTTGAGCTTCATTGTCCACGATCATTCTCTCCCTCCATCCAACCTTCCTCTTAAGAGACTCCACATGCCCAAGTGCGGCTTCAAATCTTACTCTCATCGAGGTGCCCATTGCCATTTGATGTACCAAAGCATCGTTGTACTCATCCGCCAGGTCCGCATGGCTGAGCGCATTCACTTCTCGCACTAAGCCTGGTGGTATGCAGTTGTTGAGGTACTCCCGGCATTCCTCGACGTCCCTCATTCGTGATGCAGTGGTGATATTCCAGATAGGGTTGAACGATTGAGGGGCCGGACGTCGGGAGGTCTTGCAAGGCTGTGGGGGTACCTTCTTCAAAAACGGGGCCGGATTTCATGCCGGCCGTATGAGGCATGGGGTTTCCCCCCACTTCTTTTTCTTTTCCCTTCTCCATTTGGGTGTCAGGAGGAGGCGCGGCACCAGTTTGTTCATCCCTGTGAAACAAGCATTTGGATACATATTAAGTATTGCTTAAAGGGAATTTGTCGTTCTTACGTATCAGGATGGAGTCTTACATGTTATTTCTTGCTAATTCTGATGTGGTTGGGGGAATCTGAGTGACTGGATCGACATGTGCGGCCCGGATCGTCTCGGAAGCCTGGGTGGTGCTCCAAACAGATTGGTATAAGGGGTGGTCCTCTCGAAGCTTCTTGGGAGGGGCGTTGTGTTCGCCAATCTCGGCTGGAGCAGCTCTCCTTACTCGTTTGTTCCTTTTACGGGTACGCCTGACGACAGGCTGAGCTGTTGCTTCTTCAATCTCCTCCTCAACTTCTTTTTCCACTTCTTCCTCTTCCTCCTCATTGATTTGTTGTACCTCTTCATCATCATCGCCCAACATCCGGCGAAGGCTGGAGGTGGTTAAGTCAATATTATCTCCCTGCTCTTCCCCATGTGAAGGAGTGGCAGTCTTAGGCGGTGAGGAGGGCCCGGCTCCTCCTTCAAGCATCCTGTTATCACCGTCCTCGTTGTCGAAGTCAGCGGGCGTCCTCATTAAAGTTGTTTCTTCCTCGTCCGAGTGGGGATCCGGTACGGCCTCAAGAGCAACCGTCACGTTACGGGTATGCTCAAGAAGGGGTAGTTCATTCTCATGTCTGGGGCGGGAGCCTTCTGGTACAAGCTTTGGGTCGCCCTGGCGTAGAAGTCCAAAGAAGTTCATTTCTGCCATACAATAACAAAATATGTTAGCTATTACAAAGTAATTGAATAAGCTTTTTTGTGTACGGATGTTAGCCTACCTTCACCCTGCCTTCTCCAAAACACAGGATATCTGTTGGACGGGCCAAAATAGTTGCGGCTAATCCCTAGCAAACATAGAAATGACTCGAGAAGATTTCTATGGAACCCGGTCCTATTCAGATCTAATTCTTGAGAGTGTCGGGGGTTATGTGTACTAGCATGCGGCTGGGGGTCATGTGATATCCTATGTCCAAAGGCATAATCAGCCGGCCATACTATGGCGTCAATGAAAAAGTAGTGGTCGTACCAGTTTTTCAGCGAGTCCATTGGCTTATTATGAGACTGGGGACTGTTAGGGGATCGTTTCTTAAAGGATAACCAACCATTTACTAGGTTGGGAGTGTAAAAAAGCCGAAATAGTTCTACGGTTGGGGGGATTCTTCTAGCACGGCAGAGGATCTCGAATTGACTAATCTTACAGGCGCCTATACAGTGGAGCTGACTAATATGTACATCATAATATCCTAACAGATCTATGAGGAAACGGGTGAATGGAATGCGGTAGTTGGCCGCATCGAAAAGGCGAGTGTACAGGCCAATCTTACCCTCCGGAGCCTCAGTTATAAGGTCTCCAGCGCCAGGAAGTGAGGGGTGTAGGTTTGTAGGGATGAAATAATTTGTACAAAAGTGATCTAGTTGTTCCTAGGTCATTACATTAAGCACGGATCCAATGGTGGGGTTGTTTCTATGAGCCATTACTAAATAAAAATGTAAGGGCGTGGTGTTCTAACCTGCGGAGGAAGGGATCCGTGCGTGGTGGATTGAAGCTAAGAAGAAAGCTTTAATGGCAGAAATGGAGATAAAAACTGTGTGTTTCACACAGCCGTAGGGGTGGCTTATTTATAGGGTTGCCTCACGGGTCATGGCCTGTTGGATGTGTGACACGTGTCTGCCATTGTTCTTGATCGTGTGGTTAGGGGGCAAGTGGCAAGTGAAACGTCAGGCGGGACCCACGGTCACTTCTGACTCAAACGTTTACACTGCTCGAGGCTCTGACTGTTTGCACTTTTGTCAGTCAACATGCCAGATGAACAGTTATTAATGTCGGGATATGCGGCTCTTACGTAAGACTTGACATTTAATGCTATATTTAATTTGTCTCGGTCGCCATGAGCGGCTGAGATAATAATGAAATAACTTCCTAAGTCAGGTTGCCATGTGCGGCCGAAACAAATTCTTGGACAACTTATCATTCCCTATTTTTTCTTGGTACGTCCAGGGAGCATCTTGGTAGTCTAGAGGTTACGCCTATGGTTGTAACAACTAGACTGGGGGGACATGATGACGTATAGTCCCCAGCCGGGTCATGAACCCGGCCCACGGGTACTACCCGTATCCGGCCTATCACAGATGGGTGGGAATAATGTCATTTAAGCTTATGGGCTTGGATGAACAGTAACCGCACACACGTGTGCGGCCCATGGCCCGGCATGACCGGTGCGGGTTAGACAGAATCATATTCTATCTCTGAATGTGATTTACTCCAAAGAAGGAGATATTCACTCACCATAATTAGAAGATAACAATCAATCTAATTCTGGTACTTATCCTTTCCTTGAGGCCGAAGTATCAGTGGCAGCCCATTAGGGTTCCACTGCCTATAAAAGGAACCCCCAAGGGTTCCACAAAGGTATTACGTTCCATACTCTCAACTCACATAAAACCCTAACCGATTACTTACTCTCACGCCGGAGTCTAATCGTGGGAAACATTCCCAGGGTAAGCCTAACGCGTGTTGTTTAGTGTGCAGGATCCCAACCAAACGATTCACTTGGTGCAGGAGCCGGAGCCCAGCCAACCCGAATTAAGCCTAATTCGGGTCTAGCAAGGATCACCCAACCTTTGCATCAACAAATTAGTATAATAGTTTGTAATCAAACTAAAACACTTTGAGCACTCCTACTAATACTAAATAAGTTATCCGGAATCTAACTTATAAAGCACAGAAGAACAGAATTACTTTTAACTATTCGATTCTCTTATTAATCGACTTGAATGAGGTACATGAAAGACATTGTACGTATGTTCCTTTTATAGAGTAAGGAACCCTAGAAACCTTAGAATATTCTATAAAGATAACTATATCACAGACGATATATTATCAATATTCTAACTATTTAGGTATATCACATAAGATATACTCTAACTATAACTATAACATATCTTATACAAAGATATATTCGTCCTAATCATCATAGCAGTACTTAATTTATAAGTAGCAGTACTTACTATGTACCGCGGTAACACTAACGGTACTTACATAACACTAACAGTACTTGGAATATACTAACGGTACTTGACACTTAACAAATAATTCCCAACAATTTGTTGATCCCTTTGGTTGGATCTATATTCTGTTAAGAATTAGTACAATAGTTTGTAATCAAACTAAAACACTTTGAGCACTCCTACTAATACTAAATAAGTTATGCGGAATCTAACTTATAAAGCACAGAAGAACAAAATTACTTTTGACTATTCGATTCTCTTATTAATCGACTTGAATGAGGTACATGAAAGACATTGTACCTATGTTCCTTTTATAAAGTAAGGAACCTTAGAAACCTTAGAATATTCTATAAAGATAACTATATCACGGACGATATATTATCAATATTCTAACTATTTAGGTATATCACATAAGATATACTCTAACTATAACTATGGCGTATCTTATACAAAGATATATTCTTCCTAATCATCATAGCAGTACTTACTTTATAAGTAGCAGTACTTACTATGTACCGCGTTAACACTAACGGTACTTACATAACACTAACAGTACTTGGAATATACTAACAGTACTTGACACTTAACAAATAATTCCCAACAGTTTTATATAATTGTTATGATACTAATAATCCTTTAGTGGTATTTGAGAGCCGTTTTAACATGTTATAATTTTCGAAAATCTAAAGTTTTTTTAACAATAATTGTTTTGAGTTAAAACTACATGTTTTTTAGGTTTTTTTTATAAAATTAGGGTTTTGTTTTTTAAAAATTAGTGTGACAATCTAACATTTTCAGGTAGTGAAATATTTTCTCGTATAATATTTTGAAACTTATTTTTGTGTTGGTTGACGAACTCACAATTTACGGATTTAAATTTGGGCTTACGTGCATAATTTGGCGTCTTTTACGACTAAACCGGAAACCTTAGGATTACGTATTTACGTTTTTAAACTCCGTTTTTGATGAGACAATTTTTATTGGATTCGTTTTGTGACGTTGATTCAAAATTTATAAAAACGTTTTTCGTAAAACGACCCGAGGGCACGCAAATCGAGAAAACTAGAATCGAGAAATACCCGTAAACTAGTGAGATGGAACAAAACACATTGTCCCACCCCACTAGCTATATGGGACGGCACACTTGACACCACAACACTAATGTGGCATCAAGTTTAGCTAACACCTTCCAAGTGTAAGCCTAAGCTTACATGTTAAGCTAACTTTTCTCCATTACCTCAAAACTAGCTACTTGTTTCATTATACCATTTACTTACATGCAAATTTCTCTCAAAATCCTCTCAACACCCCCTTCCTTGCCGTCCCAAATAAACCAACAAACACCCCATTTGATCTCTTCTAGCCATGAAACACATGTTTACTAGCTCTATTAAGGAGTTCTCTTGAAGCCTTGATCATTTGGTGGCCATATTAACAACTTTGGAGGTGATTTGCTTGTTTCCTAGGGCTGATTTTCCAACCTATGTTCTTGATATTTGATGGTCTTGGAGATACTTGTTGTGTTCATCAAGTTCTTGTCTTCCTAAAACAAGAAATCCACTTGGTTGGTAAAGAAGATCAACCTCTCCATTTTTCTCTTGTTATTTTGTAAAGAACAAATGTATTTTCTTTCATTTTGTATATGTATATGATGTATATATGATGATATAAATGTTGTGTGGGGATCAAGTGTTGATAAATATGCTTAAAAATGATGATAACTATAAGAAATGAAGCTAAAATCTTGACTATTTAGTTGGCTGTACAAAAACAGTAGATAACTAAAAGATGAACTGATAAAATTGCATGGTTTGATCCATTTACAGTAAGTATATGATGTTATACACATGTGAGAGTTGGCCATGCAATGGAATCAAAATAATGAGTGAGATATGATCAAAACAAGTTAGGTGGTGTAATCTGAATAAGCAGTTTTGTAGGGACTGTTAAGGCAACTTAAACTCAAAATGGGCAGTAGCTATAACTAAGTTAAATGTAGCAGATAATATGAAGAACATGTCATCCAAAAATGAGCTTCTAATTCATTATAGAACTCTAGATATGTTAAAAATGGTGAACATGAAGTTAAAAATCAGATTTTTGATAATAATGTTTATTATTATTATATAAGCACTCACATTATAATGTATAAAATATAAAAATATAAACCCACTAACTTATAAAACTTATTTATATAAATGTATAAAAGTTTAATTAAATGGGTAAATTATATAAATGGTGGTAAAAATAATATTTATAAGTAGTAAAAACTATAAACTTGATTTTTACGACTTTTTCGGCTATCGCCGTAAAATTAACGTTTTTCGCCAAATAAAACTTAGACGACCAAACCCGTCTAATGTAAAGTTTATAAAAGTCATATACTGATGTATAGGTAACTAATACAAGTAAAAACCGATAAAACCCGAACTATAAGAAATACGGACATTTACGAGCTAACTAAACATATTGGACTAATAATTGGACTTAATAAGATAAAAACTTGTAAAAAGAACTTATTGGGCTTAACCCATTTGGGCCCAACATGAAAAGTATATATACTGATAATATAGGTATAAAAGGGATAAAAACAAGTTAAAGAACTTATAAAAGGCTTAATGGACTTAAAATAGGTAAATAGGTAAAACTAGCGAACTAGTAAGACGTTACCAAAACGTAAACGCTAAAATGAGTAAACAAGGATGTATAAACCCACTTGATCATCATCATATGTACAAAATCATCATATGTATATTGTTATTTTGATAAAAGTCATTAGACCGAGTCTAAGACCGAATATTATTTATATAGGTTTCCGTGACCGGAGCACGCCCGTAGCCGATAATCCGCCTTTCATTAACAACGTGAGTTCATAGCCTCGCACTCTTTTAAATGTTTTATAAAATGATTTGTAAACCCGCGAGGGAGATAACATGCTAGATTTTATAAAAATAGAACACAAGTAGTCCCGATTGTATGCTAAATGATATGGACCCGAATGATGCTATGACCCTGTAAACGAGACTAAAAGGATTATTAGTAGTTAGGTTATGTCACTTAAAGTCCCATTAGCATGAATTGTGAACTACCGGGATTTGGTAGACGCTTATGCATTTAATAGTACTATTTGGGGACGATCACCCCAGTTCGCGCCTTGACGGTTGATCCCCGTCGTACCACATTGATTGGTAAGCGAATTTATGTATGAGAAGATTCCATAGCGTGATTTTTGTGACGACACGCTAACTTAGATGGGCAAATTGTTTGTCGGGTTCGCGGCCCGCTGTTTTCATAGTAAGGTAACAATGTCATGCGGCTAATAATAATCCTATACAACCTATATACTTCAAATAAAATGTATTCTATAATGTATCCTATACATGATAACGACGCTATTAACGATGAATATATTACCTATCATGGTAATATAGAGACTACGGTCTCATGGACGGTTTAAGATGTATGCTTGATATATATTGCCTGACTAGCAATATGAGGACTTACTTCCGATATTATGCTTGTGTTCTGATTTTAAATGATTGTTTTATATAACGGTTTTTATTAAACTCTATGAATTCACTCGGCATTCGCTGATATGATTTTTGCATGTTTTTATCTCAGGTGCTTGAAGGTAATCCGGATGGAGATCGACTCTGATGGCCCACATAATATTAAAAAAATGTTCATTCGATCTATGTTTTGTAAACTTAATGACCTGTATAATTTGGGACCTGTTGTACACTTTTTAAAACTTTTATCGAATGAATGTATGTTAAACCTTGAACAACCATTTTTATGTGTTGTCTATGATTGGAGTTATTGTGCTATCCCGTAACACTCTGAAAGACCCTTCCGCTGTACCGATACAAAAAATGAGAGTGTTACAGTTTGGTACCAGAGCTCTCGTTATAGAGAACAAAAGATTTTAAAACCAAGGTTTTGAACAAAACTTTTCAAAATCTTTTGACAATGAACATTTGAGAAAATATTTGAAAAATCTTTTGACTATAACGGTGCCAGAGATCTCCGACGTTACCAACAAGCCCTATTGAGAAGATATATATTTTAATATATATAATTTAATTTATATATATGTATGTATCGTGATTTCATTATGTAATTGTTTAACTAGTATGTTATCCTAATACGAGATATATATATAAATGCAGATTGTCATGGCTGACCCTAATATTCCTGTAGAAAACCATGCTATTCCCGAACCTAATGTAGATGATGATCCTTATTTAGACTTAGTAGATTATGATATTGATGACGAGGAGGAACCATTTGAGGATCCCGAGCCCGAGTTAGGACTAGGAGATCAGATTGCCCCTCAGGTTGACTTAGTAGAGAATGAGATTGAGAATGTGGATATTGAGAATGTGGATATTGAGAATGTGGATATTGAGAATGTCGATATTGAGAACGATGATGAGATTGGGTTAGATGATTTAGATGACGAGATTGACGACGAGGATGTCGAGGAGGATGTAGGTATAGATGTTGAGGTTGATGACGATGAGGAAGCCGAGCTTATTTATCCGTATGATGTTCCAGAGGGCGAGCCTTTGCCCCCACCAGTTTATTTGTCTGATTCTGAGGATGAGTTACCTAGGGATGAAATGTCTGAATCGTCTGAATCTGATTCTGAATCAGAGGAGGATGAGGATGACGATGCACCTGACGGTACCGATGGTATTGCTACTCGTAGACGTGAGATAGGAGAGTCGTCTAGTACTCGAGAGGCTACTCATATTGATGGTCTTGCACCATGGGCCTTGAGACGTGATCTAGATGCTTCCCGTGTTAAGAGTTGTGTGACATAGGTTGGATTAGGTGTTGTTCAGACTCAGGTTGCTTATTTGGAGTCGAAGACTAAGGTTGGCGAGAAAGAGCGGGAATTGCTTAGTTTGGATTTGAGTGATGTAGAACGTGGTTTGAATGAGGCTTTTAGGAGGTTATCGGTGTTGGAAAGTCGTGAGTTTGCTGAAATGAAGAAAAAGGTGAATACTATGGAGATTCAGTTGAGTGTAGCTCGTGCGATGCGTGAGAAAGCTGAAAAGGAGTTGAATATATTCGTGGGATGGAATAGTATATTTTATGCCGACATGGTTGAAAGAGGAGTAATCCGTAAGCGCCCAGCTGAAGATGTGTCTAGTGATCGTCCGACGAAGATTCAGAAGACGATGGATGATGGACCATCTGGCGATTCTCAGTAGACCAGTCTGTATTTAGTAAGTGACCTTTATATCTTTTGTGCTTTTGTAGCCTTGACTGAACCGACTTGTTAGTAATAGACTTGGCACGAATTTTGAGTGTATATAGTGTTAGAACTTTGATATGGGATGTACTAAGACAATACTTTTGTTTCAGATCGAATGAAATATGTATCTTGTCTTGAATTCCATATTGTGCCTTATTTGTATCTTGATTATGAATTCAATCCATATTATATGAATCCTTTGTTGGATGAATGCTTAATACTTTGAAATTGTGAAATTATAGAACTATGCCGCCCAAGAAGGCTGTGACTGAGGATGATGTACGTAGGATTATTACGGAGCAAGTTACCGCATCTATGACTGAATTTATGGCAAATGCTAGAAATGAAGCTGGCGGTAGTGGAGCTGACGGTAGTGGAGGTGGCGGTAGTGGAGCTGGCGGTAGTGGAGCTGGCGGTAGTGGAGCTGGCGGTAGTGAAGCTGGCGGTAGTGGAATTGGCGGTACTAATGTGAATGTGAATGCTAATAATGTGAATGCTAATGCTGGAGGAAATGTAGGAGGACTTGGAACTAATGCACATGAAGTTGGTGGTTGTACTTATGTGACGTTCATAAAGTGTGAACCTCTACCTTTTAATGGAACTAAAGGTGATGTAGGATTAAGCCAGTGGATCGAGAAGATTGAATCGGTGTTTAGGATTAGTAAGTGTAAAGAGGAAGATAAGGTGACTTTTGCTATGGCTACTCTTAAAGGTCGTGCGTTGCCTTGGTGGAACGGGAGAATTGCTTTCATGGGTCTTGATGCTGCTAATGCTACTCCTTGGGCTGAAATTAAGAAGTGGATGACTTTGGAGTTTTGTCCTTGTAGTGTGATTATTAGGTTAGAACAAGAGTTGATTCATCTGAGAATGAAAGGTGTGGACATTGATAGTTACACGAATCGATTCCATGAGTTGGCCTTGCTATGTCCTCGATTGGTTGAACCCGAAGAGATCCGAATTGAGCAATATGTTAAAGGGTTGACCAGGGATATCCGGGGGGACGTGACATCATCGAAACCACTAACCATTGATGATGTTGTTCGAATGGCTTACCAACTCATTGGACAGATAATTCAGGATAAGGAAGATGAAGCTCGTGTAGGTGAGAAAAGAAAGGGAGACGGTGATCGTGTAGATAGAGGTGATAATAGGAAGAATTTCAATCGCCGTCAGAACAAGAGAAAGGGGAATGCAAATGCTCTTACCTATAACACACCGCGCAACGATGATAGATGTCCTAAGTGTGGCAACAAGAGGCATGCTGGCGACTGCTGGAAGTGCCGAAATTGCGGAAAGCTTGGACACAAGGTTGAAAGGTGTAAGAAGGGAACCATTTGCTTCAACTGTAATGAAGAAGGTCATAGGAAATCGGAATGCCCCAAGTTGAAAGCGATTGTACCTGGAAGAAACCCCCAGGGTGGTATCTACCAACTTGGAATAATTGAGGTGAAGAAAGAGGATCCGAATGTCGTTACCGGTACGTTTTTACTCAACAATCATTATGCTGTTGCTTTATTCGATTCGGGTGCCGATAGGAGCTTTGTATCCACTAAATTTAGTGCCCTTATTGATATTGAACCTGTTGAGATAAGTACCAGTTACGAGGTGGGATTGGCTGATGGTAAATTAGTGAAAACTAATAAGCTATTAGAAGGATGATCTCTAAATCTCTTAAACCATTCCTTTCCGATTGATTTGATGTTGATAGAATTAGGTAGTTTTGATATTATCATTGGTATGGATTGGTTGTCGTTGAATAATGCTACTATTTTATGTGGAGAGAAGAAAGTTAAGATTCCTCTTAGGAATAGGACGTTAGTAATTGATGGTAGTCGAGGTGAATCCCGTTTGAAAATCGTTTCATGTATTAAAGTCCAAAAGTACATCAGGAACGGTTGTGAGTTATTCTTAGCTCAAGTGACCGGGAATGAGTCTAGGGAGAAACGATTGGAAGATGTACCTATTATTTGTGAATTTCCTGAGGTATTTCCTAAAGATTTACCCGGACTTCCACCGATAAGGCAAGTAGAGTTTCGAATCGATTTAAATCCTGGTGCTGCACCGGTGGCACGTGCGCCTTACCGATTAGCCCCTTCTGAATTAAAGGAGTTATCTGAGCAACTTAAGGAGTTGTCTGATAAAGGTTTTATTCGACCGAGCTCGTCGCCTTGGGGAGCTCCAGTCTTGTTCGTTAAGAAGAAGGATGGATCTTTTCGTATGTGCATTGATTATAGGGAACTGAATAAGTTGACAATTAAGAATCGATATCCTTTACCTAGGATTGATGATTTGTTTGATCAACCGCAAGGATCTGGTGTGTATTCTAAGATAGATTTGCGGTCAGGATATCACCAACTTCGCGTCCGTGAAGAAGATATTCCTATAACTGCATTTAGAACTCGTTATGGACACTATGAATTTCAAGTAATGCCATTTGGGTTAACTAACGCACCTGCGGTTTTCATGGATTTAATGAATCGAGTGTGCAAGCCCTACTTGGATAAATTTGTGATTGTGTTTATTGACGATATTCTAATCTATTCTAAGAATGAAGATGAGCATAGAGAACATTTGAGGATTGTTTTGAATTTGTTGAAGGATGAAAGGTTGTATGCTAAGTTTTCGAAGTGTGATTTCTGGTTAGATTCTGTGCAATTTCTTGGTCATGTGATTAACAGAGATGGAATTCATGTTGATCCTGCAAAGGTTGAAGCTATTAAGAATTGGTCTGCACCGACAACGCCAACGGAAGTACGACAGTTCTTAGGATTGGCTGGCTATTATAGGCGATTCATTAAAGAATTTTCTTTGATAGCTAAACCCTTGACTAAGCTTACTCAAAAGAATAAACCTTTCGTTTGGGGAAGTGATGAAGATGGAGCATTTCAGACATTGAAGCAAAAATTATGTAGTGCGCCAATCTTGTCATTACCCGACGGGAGTGAAGATTTTGTAGTGTATTGTGATGCATCTCTTAGAGGTTATGGAGCTGTTTTGATGCAGAAGGAGAAAGTGATAGCTTATGCTTCTAGGAAATTAAGGAAGAGTGAGGAGAATTATACTACTCATGATCTTGAGTTAGGAGCTGTAGTCTTTGCTCTTAGGTTGTGGAGACATTATCTGTATGGCACCAAGTGTACGGTATTCACCGATCACAAAAGCCTACAGTATATTCTCGACCAGAAGGAATTGAACATGAGGCAACGAAGATGGATAGAGTTGTTAAGTGATTATGATTGTGATATAAAATATCACCCAGGAAAAGCCAATGTTGTTGCCGATGCGTTAAGTAGGAAAGATAGAGAGCCTATCAGGATGCGTTCTCTAGTCTTGACTGTGCACAATAATTTGCCTGAGCAAATTAGAAATGCGCAAATAGAAGCTTGTAAGAAGGAGAATTTGGTTAATGAAGGGTTCCGAGGAGAAGGAGATCCTTTAGAGGTTAGAGCTGATGGAGTGAAATGCTTAAGAGGTCGTATGTGGATACCTAAGTTTGGAGGCTTAAGAGATTTGATTATGTTAGAATCCCATAAATCTAAGTATTCCATTCATCCGGGATCTGATAAGATGTACCATGATTTGAAGAAGTTGTACTGGTGGCCGAATATGAAAGCTGACATAGCTATGTATGTTCTTCAATGCTTGACTTGTGCTAGAGTTAAAGCGGAACATCAAAAGCCATCAGGACTACTTCAACAACCAAAGATTCCTGAATGGAAGTGGGAGCGAATTACAATGGACTTTATCACCAAGCTTCCTAGAACATCATCTGGAAACAATTCGATTTGGGTTATTGTCGATAGACTGACCAAACCAGCACACTTCATTCCGGTTAAGGAGCAGTTCTCACTGGAGAAGCTGACTCGAATATACCTTGATAATGTTGTATGCAAGCATGGAGTGCCTGTATCGATCATTTTAGATCGAGATCCTAGATTCGCATCGAATTTTTGGAAATCTCTCCAAAGATCTTTGGGAACGAATCTCGACATGAGCACTGCTTATCACCCCCAGACTGGGCAGAGTGAAGGGACGATACAAACACTGGAAGATATGTTGAGAGCTTGTGTGTTAGACTTTGGTAAGAATTGGGATAAACATTTGTCGTTAACAGAGTTTTCGTATAACAATAGTTACCATTCTAGTATTAAGGCTGCACCGTTTGAAGCTTTGTATGGTAGGAAGTGTAGATCTCCTGTATGTTGGAGTGAAGTTGGGGATACCCAGCTCACGGGACCGGAGTTGATCCGGGAGACTACGGAGATGATAGTTCAGATTAAGAAGAGGTTGTTGACTGCCCGTAGTAGACAGAAAAGTTACGCGGATGTGCGGCGGAAGCCAATGGAGTTTGAAGTGGGTGACCGAGTAATGTTGAAAGTATCGCCATGGAAAGTCGTTATAAGATTTGGAAAACGAGGGAAATTGAATCCCCGTTATATTGGACCCTTTAAGATTTTATCTAGAGTAGGTCCGGTGGCTTACAAACTAGAGTTACCCCCAGAACTTCATGGTGTTCACAACACATTCCATGTATCTAATCTGAAGAAATGTCTAGCAGTGAGTGATGCGAAAATTCCGTTAGGTAAGGTTCGAATAGATGGGAAGTTGCATTTTATCGAAGAGCCCGTAGAAGTTATGGACCGTGAGGTAAAGCAACTGAAACAAAGTCGGATACCTATTGTCAAGATCCGATGGAATTCAAAGCAAGGACCGGAGTATACTTGGGAACGAGAGGATGAAATGTGGAAGAAATATCCGCACCTCTTCGATTTCAATAAGAAACGGACATCCAAATGAAATGGATCACGAGGACGTTGATCCCTTTTAGGAGGAAAAGCTGTGACAATCTAACATTTTCAGGTAGTGAAATATTTTCTCGTATAATATTTTGAAACTTATTTTTGTGTTGGTTGACGAACTCACAATTTACGGATTTAAATTTGGGCTTACGTGCATAATTTGGCGTATTTTACGACTAAACCGGAAACCTTAGGATTACGTATTTACGTTTTTAAACTCCTTTTTTGATGAGACAATTTTTTTTGGATTAGTTTTGTGACGTTGATTCATAATTTATAAAAATGTTTTTCGTAAAACGACCCGAGGGCACGCAAATCGAGAAAACTAGAATCGAGAAATACCCGTAAACTAGTGAGATGGGACAAAACACATTGTCCCACCCCACTAGCTATATGGGACGGTACACTTGACACCACAACACTAATGTGGCATCAAGTTTAGCTAACACCTTCCAAGTGTAAGCCTAAGCTTACATGTTAAGCTAACTTTTCTCCATTACCTCAAAACTAGCTACTTGTTTCATTATACCATTTACTTACATGCAAATTTCTCTCAAAATCCTCTCAACACCCCCTTCCTTTCCGTCCCAAATAAACCAACAAACACCCCATTTGATCTCTTCTAGCCATGAAACACATGTTTACTAGCTCTATTAAGGAGTTCTCTTGAAGCCTTGATCATTTGGTGGCCATATTAACAACTTTGGAGGTGATTTGCTTGTGTCCTAGGGCTGATTTTCCAACCTATGTTCTTGATATTTGATGGTCTTGGAGATACTTGTTGTGTTCATCAAGTTCTTGTCTTCCTAAAACAAGAAATCCACTTGGTTGGTAAAGAAGATCATCCTCTCCATTTTTCTCTTGTTATTTTGTAAAGAACAAATGTATTTTCTTTCATTTTGTATATGTATATGATGTATATATGATGATATAAATGTTGTGTGGGGATCAAGTGTTGATAAATATGCTTAAAATGATGATAACTATAAGAAATGAAGCTAAAATCTTGACTATTTAGTTGGCTGTACAAAAACAGTAGATAACTAAAAGATGAACTGATAAAATTGCATGGTTTGATCCATTTACAGTAAGTAGATGATGTTATACACATGTGAGAGTTGTCCATGCAATGGAATCAAAATAATGAGTGAGATATGATCAAAACAAGTTAGGTGGTGTTATCTGAATAAGCAGTTTTGTAGGGACTGTTAAGGCAACTTAAACACAAAATGGGCAGTAGCTATAACTAAGTTAAATGTAGCACATAATATGAAGAACATGTCATCCAAAAATGAGCTTCTAATTCATTATAAAACTCTAGATATGTTAAAAATGGTGAACATGAAGTTAAAAATCAGATTTTTGGAAATAATGTTTATTATTATTATATAAGCACTCACATTATAATGTATAAAATGTAAAAATATAAACCCACTAACTTATAAAACTTATTTATATAAATGTATAAAAGGTTAATTAAATGGGTAAATTATATAAATGGTGGTAAAAATAATATTTATAAGTAGTAAAAACTATAAACTTGATTTTTACGACTTTTTCGGCTATCGCCGTAAAATTAACGTTTTTCGCCAAATAAAACTTAGACGACCAAACCCGTCTAATGTAAAGTTTATAAAAGTCATATACTGATGTATAGGTAACTAATACAAGTAAAAACCGATAAAACCCGAACTATAAGAAATACGGACATTTACGAGCTAACTAAACATATTGGACTAATAATTGGACTTAATAAGATAAAAACTTGTAAAAAGAACTTATTGGGCTTAACCCATTTGGGCCCAACATGAAAAGTATATATACTGATAATATAGGTATAAAAGGGATAAAAACGAGTTAAAGAACTTATAAAAGGCTTAATGGACTTAAAATAGGTAAATAGGTGAAACTAGCGAACTAGTAAGACGTTACCAAAACGTAAACGCTAAAATGAGTAAACAAGGATGTATAAACCCACTTGATCATCATCATATGTACAAAATCATCATATGTATATTGTTATTTTGATAAAAGTCATTGGACCGAGTCTAAGACCAATTATTATTTATATAGGTTTCCGTGACCGGAGCACGCCCGTAGCCGATAATCCGCCTTTCATTAACAACGTGAGTTCATAGCCTCGCACTCTTTTAAATGTTTTATAAAATGATTTGTAAACCCGCGAGGGAGATAACAGGCTAGATTTTATAAAAATAGAACACAAGTAGTCCCGATTGTATGCTAAATGATATGGACCCGAATGATGCTATGACCCTGTAAACGAGACTAAAAGGATTATTAGTAGTTAGGTTATGTCACTTAAAGTCCCATTAGCATGAATTGTGAACTACCGGAATTTGGTAGACGCTTATGCATTTGATAGTACTATTTGGGGACGATCACCCCAGTTCGCGCCTTGACGGTTGATCCCCGTCGTACCACATTGATTGGTAAGCGAATTTATGTATGAGAAGATTCCATAGCGTGATTTTTGTGACGACACGCTAACTTAGATGGGCAAATTGTTTGTCGGGTTCGCGGACCGCTGTTTTCATAGTAAGGTAACAATGTCATGCGGCTAATAATAATCCTATACAACCTATATACTTCAAATAAAATGTATTCTATAATGTATCCTATACATGATAACGATGCTATTAACGATGAATATATTACCTATCATGGTAATATAGAGACTACGGTCTCATGGACGGTTTAAGATGTATGCTTGATATATATTGCCTGACTAGCAATATGAGGACTTACTTCCGATATTATGCTTGTGTTCTGATTTTAAATGATTGTTTTATATAACGGTTTTTATTAAACTCTATGAATTCACTCGGTATTCGCTGATATGATTTTTGCATGTTTTTATCTCAGGTGCTTGAAGGTAATCCGGATGGAGATCGACTCTGATGGCCCACATAATATTAAAAAAATGTTCATTCGATCTATGTTTTGTAAACTTAATGACCTGTATAATTTGGGACCTGTTGTACGCTTTTTAAAACTTTTATCGAATGAATGTATGTTAAACCTTGAACAACCATTTTTATGTGTTGTCTATGATTGGAGTTATTGTGCTATCCCGTAACACTCTGAAAGACCCTTCCGCTGTACCGACACGAAAAATGAGAGTGTTACAATTAGGGTTTTTACTCTATTTTTAAAATAAAGTGAATTGTTTTGAAACCCTAAATTACATGTGGGATATTTTAGATTATATTGCATGATTAATTGTTATTTCATGTATGGTTACGATCCGTAGAGATTTAATTGTTAAGATTTGTGGGGATTCTATGATTACGTGCATGTTTTCATGGATCGTAAAATTATATATTTATATGATTTTATGTGCTACGTGATTATTTGATTCAATAAATCTAGAATTATGGAAGACTTTTATATAGAGATATAAAGACCTAGATTTGATGATTATTGAATAAATCGTATGCATATGGCTATTTGATTTATTTGTTGCACATATAAATTGTTATTATGTGTTTATGATTTATTTATTTTTTACTTGTTTATATAAAATTGTTGAATTGTTGTAAACATGGGTTTTTTTTTAAAAGAAATAATATGGACTAAATCATATTAAAAATAATGATTTGTTAAGAGATTTAAATTACATAAGATTACGTTAATTGGTGAACTGCAATAATAATCTAACGGCCTACTCAATTTAGACAATCTATAAAGTGAGTTTAACGCACTGTTGGTCATGTACCCGGTTAAGGAAGGAGGTGGTATGCCATTAGTCGCTGACCAAATTCCCGGCTCGTCTGTGCGTCAAAATTGAAATTACCTAGGATTATTAATTGTATTATACCTTAAGGGTGATTTACCACAAATTCACATCCGAACCACAATGAATAAGGGTATTGCTTTGTGCGTAGTCAAGTTCTAGCAAAGTACGATGTGATTTGTTGTGGGTAAATTCTTTAATTGCTTTAACCAATACCGCAACATAATTTATAAAGAAATTTAATCTCATGGAAAAGTTTACTAAATGTTTTATTAAACTTATGCTATGGAGATTGTATGCATGCTTCTCCATACGTAGATTTTGACATCAAAATTTATACCCTTAAAATTTAAGTCGAATGCTCCTAATTGACGAACACTTGAAATTACTTAGTCATCAAATGAGATTTTTTGATGATGTTGTGATGGAGAAAAACCATTTGTAGAATGAGAATTCGTATGATGGTTTTACGTTACTCAGATTAGACGACTTAATTAAGTTACTCAGTGAGATCTGGAAACTTAATGCATACAGAAGGGATGAAACATGTTTACAATGCAAAACGTTTTTGGCAATGTAAATCCCTTAAATATCTAGAAATTGAAAATTGTTTGTCAATTGAATTGTTCGACAAGTCGTTGTGTTGAGTACATTCATTACTAGCAGATCAACTAATGTAATGGATCTATGTCAATATAGTTCTAGAATTGAAGGAAAATAATATGGTTTTAATACCAGGGTAATTTTATTTTCTTGAAAGTATTTTGTTATCGAAAATACTAATATTTGAACTTATTTCTGTAGAAATGGCTCAACCCACCAATAACACTATAAGTTATGCGTTCAAAGCTTTCTTTGAACGACATGAACTTACTGGCCCATACTTTAATGATTGGTACAGCTCGCTAAGAATTGTCTTGAGAGCAGCGGGTACTATCGATATCTTGACTACTCCCTATCCGGAGGATCTTGCTGAAGGAGCATCTGATGCGCGAAGGCTTGAACACGCTGCTAATGTTTAGAAGCACTCTCAGGTGGCTTGCTTAATGCTGGGAAAAATGGCTCCTACACTTCAACAGAGTATGAGCTATTTTCTCCAAAGCGAATGCTTGATGAGCTCGAGGCTATGTTCGAGAAGCCGTAAGTTGTGGAGATCTACGACTTAGTAGATGCTTTGCATAGCTGCAAGCAAGCTCCAGCAAAGTCTGTAAGCGTCCATTATTTGGAGATGAGGGGTTATATGGAACAACTCATTGCACTAGGACAACCATATGATCATAATATGGCTATTAACTTGATCAATAGGTCCCTTAACAAGGACTTCAATGATTTCGTTAGAAACTATAATATGCATTGCACGGGGAAGACAGTTAATGATTTGCATGCAATGCTCATTGACTATGAAACGGGGTTGAAAGACAAGGCATCTACCGCTACGCCTTCTGTACTAACCATACAAAAGGGTAGAGTGAGTAAGCCAAAACCGCAAACGAACAAGAAGAAAGGCAAAGGCAAGGGTAATAAGGGTAAACAAGTTGCGACTTATTCGAAACCCAAGCAGAACTTTGCTAAGAGGAGTCAATCTCAAAAGGATGAGACTAGTCACCATTGCAAGGCAAGTGGTCATTGGAAGAGGAATTGCCCTCTCTACCTCGAAGAATTGTGAGAAATAAAGAAGAAGTCTGAGCAGAGCGCTACAGCTTTAGGTACTTTATTTATGATTGAATTGTTCAATTTAACATACAAATTAAATTCCTGGGTATATGATATGGGCTGCGGTATTAACATTTGTAATACGCTGCAGGGATTTAATCTGGAAAGGATGCTTTCCTATGGGGAACAATATCTGCAAGTGGGCAATGGCTCACACGCACCGGTTGAAGCTATAGGAACTTTTGGTCTAGTTTTACCTTCGGGTTTAGTACTGAGATTAAATGATTGTCATTATGAACCTACAATTGTTAGGGGTGTTATTTCCTTTTCTTGTTTGTTAAATAAAGGATTCATTCACACGATTGATAATAATGGAATTTCTGTTTGGAAAAATGGTATTTTCTATTTTAATGCAATTTATGTGAATGGTGTGTTTGAATTAGACATGCATGATAATGAATCCAAGAACGATAAATCGGTATTTAGCATGAGTAAGAAGAGAAAGTTTTACAAGAACTCTTCTTATCTTTGGCATTGTAGACTTGCCCATATCGGGAAGACTCGTATACAAAAGCTTCAACGTGAAGGTATTTTGGAAAATATCAATGATGAATCATTTGATAAATGTGAGTCTTGTATTTCTGTAAAGATGACCAAGAAACCTTTTAATAACAATATTGAAAGGGCAACTGATCTACTTGGACTTATACATACTGATGTGTGTGGACCACTTAGACATACGTCAAGGAAAGGTGCTAGCTACTTCTTAACATTTACGGATGATTATAGACGTTATGGTTATGTTTATTTACTTAAGCATAAACATGAGGTATTTGAAACATTCAAAGTGTTTAAAGCAGAAGTAGAACTGCAATTAGGGAAGAAGATTAAAGCTCTTCGTTCTGATAAAGGTGGTGAATATTTAAGTCAAGAGTTTATAGATTATCTAGGTGAGAATGGAATTGTTCAGCATCTTACTTCTCCTACACAACAACAAAATGGTGTATCTGAAAGGAGAAATCGTACATTATTGGATATGGTACGATCTATGTTTAATCTTACAACTTTACCTATATCCTTTTTGGATTATGCTCTAGAATCTGTTGTTCGCATATTAAATATGGTTCCCACAAAGAAGGTCGATAAGACACCATATGAACTATGGCATGGCAAGAAGTCATATTTGTCTTATTTAAAGGTCTGGGGTTGCGAGGCTTATGTGAAACGCGACTCGGGTGACAAACTCCAACAACGATCTGTGAAATGTATCTTTGTAGGATACCCTAAGGAAACTATGGGTTACTACTTTTATTATCCACCTGAGAACAAAGTAATTGTTGCTAGGTATGGAGACTTCCTTGAATCCGATCTTGTAAACCAAGAATTCAGTGGGAGAAATTATGATCTTGAGGAGAGTCATATAGATACATTACCTTCTGAAAACACTAGCGAAGTAATTCCTATAGAACCAGAAAGTCTGGCGGTTCCACCGGAATTAGTTCCTCTTCGTAGATCCGCAAGGATTAAAAACGCAAATAGCAATCTGTGTCTTAACATAGAGGATGATGATGAGTTAGGGGATCTTGGTGAACCCGCTAATTATAAATCCACCATACTTGATCCTAAGAAGGATAAGTGGATGGTTGCTATGGATGAGGAAATGAAATCTATGAAAGTAAATGATGTTTGGATTCTTGTAGAACCACCACCGAATGCTAAATTAGTGAGACACAAGTGGATATACAAGAATAAAACCGACATGGACGGAAAAGTACAATCGTATAAAGCTCGTTTAGTAGCTAAAGGTTTTACACAAACTTTTGGCATAGACTACGAGGAGACATTTTCTCTTGTAGCAGACTTGAGAGCTATTAGGATTATCATAGCTATAGCAGCATACTATGACTATGAGATATGTCAAATGGATGTTAAAACTGCCTTCTTGAACGGTCGCTTAGATGAAGACATCTATATGCAGCAACCAGAAGGGTATGTTTATCCTGAAAATCCAGGACATGTGTGCAAACTTCAAAGGTCCATTTATGGTTTGAAGCAAGCATCACGTCAATGGAATAAACGGTTTGACGAGGAAATCAAAAAGTTTGGTTTTGTTTAGAATCGTGATGAGCCATGTGTATATCGCAAAGCTAGTGGGAGTGATGTAGTATTTCTAGTCCTATATGTTGATGACATATTAATCATGGGAAGTAACATACCATGGCTTAAAGCTGTTAAGGATTATCTTGGTAAATATTTTTCTATGAAGGATTTAGGAGAAGTTGCATACATTTTGGGATATAAGATCTATCGGGATAAGAAAAGACGGTTAATTGATCTATGTCAAGATGATTATATAGATAAGATATTGAAGAAGTATAATATGCATAATTCCAAGAAAGGTTTTCAACCTATGGAAGTTAAGCATAATCTGAGTCATGAGATGGACGCATCAACTCCTGAAGAGGAGGCATACATGCATAAGGTGCCTTATGCTTTGGTTATAGGATCTATAATGTATGTTGTTAGATGCACGAGGCGTGATGTGGCGTTTGCTCAAAACTTGGTCAGTAGATACCAACAGAATCCAGGGAAGCTCCACTGGGTTGCTGATAAACATTTTCTACAGTATTTGAGGAATATGAAAAGAAATGTTTTGGTATTCGAAGGGCAGCCATACAGATAACTAAATGTGGTTTGGATTAGGAAGTTTTATTGGAGATCTTGGGATGATCCTTGCAATAAAAACCTAATAGATATGTATTGGGACACTTTTGTCGCAATAATATTTGCCAATGACCCTGGAGTCATGAAAGGCGCCAGACACTTTATGCGTAGACATCACTACGTCCGAGAACAAGTTGAAGCTCGGGAAATAAAATTGATAAAATTTCACACATATGATAACGTAGCAGATCCTTTGACTAAGGCATTGCCTAGACCAAAGGTAGTTAAGATAGCCAAGGCGATTTGGCTGCAACTAGCTAGCGAACTCATGCAATAAATTTGTGATTAGTATTTGGATAAAGGATGTTATGACATTATTAATATAATAAAATAAATATTGGGTTGATAAGTGTATCCTATTTTACATGTTTTAATCCATGAATAAAAGTTATGCTAAATGTCCGTTGTCGATTAATAATATGGGAATATTATTAAACTAAGACAAATTAAAATAGTGATAAAGTATACTTGTAAGTATATTGATCAATTTTGGATGATATTCGATGAATCGAATATAGGACTTATTTATGTTATTACTTTATGGATCTTTGTCATTAAGTAAAACATAAATAGTTATCCTTAGACTTGAGATACCAAAAAACTGTTATGAATCTAGTGCATCTCTGTGGAATAATCTAACGCTAAACGTAACCGGCAGCTATAAGGATTATTTTCAGAAGTGTTGCAAAATTCAATAGTTTTGCTCGTAGTCAATATGGAATTTATTTCCTCCAATATGTTTTGGAGTTTAATACAGTTGGGCCCCTCGTAGGATTAGTAAGATGTTTGTGTGGCCACACCCAAATTTGTTTTGGTAATCTTTTTGAAATTCGTGAACGAGAAACAGAATGGTTAATGAAAGGAATGACTGAGATCCATATCCTTATTAACGTTGTATTAAAAATAAAAGGATAATAATAACGATGCAGAATCGTTAAAAGGTTTTGTCCAGGAGACCTTACTCGAGTTGTACTAGTGACATTGCTAGTGTAACTAGACGCTAGTCAATGTGATCACGATATTCGAAATATGTCCAAGTGGGAGCTTAAGTTTATGGACTTATATTTAATAGTCGTGTGACAGGATCGAACTCGAGATTATGGGATTGCACACAATACGTAAAGAGTTAATATAATTAATAAATATATATATTGTATATATTGATTTATTTAATAAATATATTTATGTATTTATTAATTTAACCGAGCAAGTAAATATATATCTTTAACGGTCGTTAAATAATTAATAGTTAAGTTATAACGGTTGTTAAATATATATATATAGTATATGTAAACAAAAGGAAAGAAGTTTGGAAGTTACTGAAACACCCTAAGGGGTGTTTGGTCGGTTGGTTATGAAGCCCAAAGGGGGGGGGGCATTAGTTGCCTTTTATTTATCTTGCGCTACAAGAGTTGAGGCCTATAAATACACCTCCTTATCCCTCATAATTTACACAACAATAGGTCTTCTCCCTTTCTTTCTCTTTGGTCGATCGACACCCACAAAACCACAAAGGGTTTTGGTTGGTTTTCTTGGATGATCGATTGTATACTTAATCTAGTCCTAGCCCCTCTCTAGGGTTGTTGGGTAGATTAATTACAATCGTTGTAGCTCGGTTTTCACGTGCTAGAATCAGGGTTAGCTCGTTGTATTACGTGTGTACAAGAACGTAATATAGTCTTACTTTAGACTATATCTTGGTATATACGGTTTAAACCCGAATCGCTGATTTGTTCTTCGTCTTGTGGAATAGCTTTAGCGTAAAGGTATGTAACCTAATTCGATTAGTTATAATTGTTTTATTAATTATGATCTTGTTAAATCGCTTCCGCTATATGTGCTTTGATCTTGTTTAGGGTTTTATATAATTGTTATGATACTAATAATCCTTCACGTTGGAGATAACAGACTGCACCGATGAAGGGAGTTGTTCCATGAATTTACGTGCTAATCTAAAACCCTAAATTTATTTTGTTAAAAGACTGAATATATATGATGTACGTACTTCACTATTTTAGTTTTGAGTAAATTGCAAAACATGGTCCTCTAGTTTGTTCGAATTGTAGCAACTAGGCCCGACCATTATACACGGCGAATTGGACCGAATCAAGAAACCGGCCCGATTGGACTAGATCGAATGTGTTTTGTCCATCGTTCTAAAATCATTCTTGTTCTTCGGTTCGATGCCATCTTACGTACACCTAGATAATGTTTTGTTGAACCGGACCGGTTTGACCGGAACATATAATTTTATCCTCGGTCTGGTGTTTTGGATAACATAGGTTTTCGGTCCAATTTTGTCTTATCCGTCCGGTTGAGTTTTCGGACATGCTCACCTAAGTAACTGCCACACGATTAGAACACATGGTGTGAGCATAGGGCGGTCAGTTTTTCTTTTTTCTTGATTTTGTTTTGTTTTTCTTTCTTAGGTTAAGTACGAGTTAATGAATGTCTTATAACTTGATTGATGAAAGAGGGTTTTTTGATACAGTACAAAACAAGCTAAGATCTTGGAGATCATCAACACATTAACCCGAATCTCCCAAAATGGTTAGAATAGGGAAGTTGGTGATCAGTGGTTTATTGTTATTGCTAACAATGCGATTTGTTATAAAATTTGTTACAGAGAGAATTCAGTTATCAAACATACATGAGAAATGAGAAATGATTACAGGAAAGGTATTTATACAAAGAATTTTGGCGCTCAATTGTGTGGGTTTGACTTTCTAAGTTTTGACTTGTATCACTTCAATCCCCTTGAAAACATTCTTGTTCTCAAGAATGAGTTCCTCATTGGCTGAAGGAGCAGTGTGAACAAGATATTGACTCACATCATTCAAGCTACCCCTTGTTCCTTTTGTTTCTTCTAAACCCAACTATCTCCTCATCCAAGTGGAGACTAGTATTTCTATCCCTATGCAGACTAGTATAGCTTTCAATTGAGCTTCCAAATGTTATACCCTTAGTTGTTGTTCCCAAAGCTAATATAACTCCTAATTGGTTAAGATGAATATC
Source organism: Glebionis coronaria (assembly GCA_025667525.1). Classification (NCBI taxonomy): domain Eukaryota; kingdom Viridiplantae; phylum Streptophyta; class Magnoliopsida; order Asterales; family Asteraceae; genus Glebionis; species Glebionis coronaria. Next base: position 509,179,544 of record CM046879.1, on the reverse strand, counting down.
ACCAATCACAGCCTCAAACCCCTTTGTTTCAGCTACCATAAACACCTTCTGAATATTTTGACTTGCTACCCCATTTTAAGAACACTTAGCCCCATGACTGATCCACTGTTACCTGCAACCTTAGTCATCAGATCTTCATGATGACTCAAACAAAGATGACCTAAACTATTATGATTTGAGCCATTTGGACTCCATAAATACAGACCACTCCCACTCTACACATCCAAATGACCCTTTTGACTTTCTAAATTTTGACTTGTATCACTCCCCAATGCATGTGCTAGTGGATTGTGATACTCATCAACCATTAATTTGGCAGTGTTAAACTTCTGAACATTTATCAAATCACTTGAAATCTGCACCCCTTGTGGCTATAGTTGTTTGTGTCCATTTCCTTCTCCACTAAGGCCTTCATCTGTTGGTAGCACACCCATAGTTGCTACAAATTGTTAACTTTGTAATTCATCATGGATGCCAGAGTGTAACCCTGGAGTGCCTTTTGTCTCACTGTAACACCCCATTTTGATAAATGGAATGTCACGCGTAATTATGGCGTGTCATCAAAGCATGCAAGGTAATATGTACTAAAACATACATGACCATAGGGAAAACCGGAATCAAACATCGGTTCCCAACATAAGCTCAAAACATAAATAAAGTAAATGAACAAAAGGAAGACTAAACAAGCATAAATATGAAGGTAAGGGAAGAAGGAATCTAAGGTAGCTCCCATCCTATGCGTGTCCTCCAAATGCTCCAGTCAGTCCTTGAGTACCTGCCGTTTTGGGGACATGGAAAGGAAAGTAACGGCTGAGCATAACGCTCAGTACACGGATATAGACATAGTATAAATGACTAAAACATAATAAAGACTTAATAGCAGCAGAAATGTATAAGTCCTGGAAAACCTAGAACATATTCATAAAACTGGTTTTATAGTTTGAAAAGCCTTATGTTTATCTTATAAAAACTGTTTAACATGTTCCACCATTAGCCAATATAGGTCATGAAAATCCACCGTACATGAATACTTGAAGGGGTGACCTCATCATGCAAATTAGAGGGGCAACCTCTAATTTAATATACTGTTTTTGGGTAGGAGGGATCAGCTCCTTGTGAAGGATGCAAGGCACACACCATATTCACACTGAGTAATCTGCTGAAAAACATATAATTAGGATGCACTCATACGCCCCACATGATAAATATAATAATATGGCCAAAAGCTGAAGGGACGCCACGAGTAATCACTCCGTCGTGGTGAAGTCATAACACCAGTGCCTCTAGTGTTATGGTTATGGTACCTCCATAACTAGGTGAAACTGGTCATGCATGTATATGGCTATAGGTATTCTAAATTAAACATAAGCAAATCAAACATATAAACTTATACTACGGGAAAACAGTTGGCTGCATACGGGGAATCCTAATAAGGAATGAATGTCCATACTGAAAGGACGGGAATCCGTACCTTATGTCCAGTGAACGAAGAAGATGAACTGAGGAGAATCCTACTTCGGTATCACTAATGCTACATAAATACATACATGAATAAGTATCTGCTTACTAAATACGTAACTGGTTTTATGTCATGTCTTAGTAATGCTAGGGTTTTGCCAATTCTTTTTATGTCTATTTATCGTTCCTCGACTCACTCGAATTGAATTCCGATTAAAACGTAAGATTACTTGTTTTTTGTGTCTAAAAACTTTTTGTATTTTAAACTAATTAAAAACTATTTAAAATTTAAATCTAAATTTAATTAAAACTATTTTAAAACTTAAACAAAATTAAAAATAATTTTAAAATAAAACTTTAAATCTAAATCTAAATCTAATTTTAATAAGACTAAATAAAAACATTTAATTGAAATCTATTTTTAAACAAAACTGTATTAAATGAAAACTAAATTTTATACTATTTTAAAAAAAAAACTATTTAAAAGACTTTTATGAAAACTATTTTAAAACCTAAACTAAATTTAAACTAATTTAAAAAAGAAATTTAAATAAAATATTTTCTATCTTTTTATTTTATAGAAACTGAATTAAAGTAAATTAAAATAAAACTTTTTGATTAAATTTAAATAAACTAAAAACGTGTATATAAACTATAAAACCTGCCAACTAAAAGTACCTATATTAATGAATGAACGGGTAAACAAACACAAAAGAGTTGCAAGATGAGATGGTTAGGGCGTTGGGCAAATGAGCGCGAGGTCAGGGGTTCGATTCCCCTGACAGAAAATATATGCTATATTTTTTTTGGAATTTTTTTGAATTTTGAAAAACTAACAGATAATAAGATCTGTATTCTAACAGTACCATACATCAGCAAAATAACAAAACCAATTAAGCTATAAAAACTATCAAATAAGCAGATTAAGAAGCAATAAGCTAATAAGCATAACCACTAAACAAAAAGAAACAGCAAATAAGCCAAATAAGCAAAGGAAACTAAATAAGAAGTTCTAACCAGCTAAATAACTAATAAGCAGATCTAAACCTACGAAAATCAAAACAAACTCCATTCAGAACAAATAAAGCAATTTCGAACAGTAATTAAAACCTAAAAAAAATATAAGCAAATCCTACACAAGCTGAAACTTAAACACTACTGCTCAAAATAAATAATAAAAAAAACTAACAAACAGATATAATAAACATTATCAGATATTCAATTAAAACTTAACAAAAATTATAAAAAGAAGATCAAAACCTTGTGTTGATTCCGTTGGGAAGAAGACGCGGCACTGAGCCGTCTTATCGAAACCGAATCGACAATCACCACCTTGTTATAAACCCAATATCATCTCGAACCAAACACTCTTCGAACCAAACGAACCCAAACGAACCATGAACTTGAACTTCAAATAGTAACTCTATAAATCTCCCAGTGGGGAAAATTTATATCAACTTGCTTTATATTTATTTATTTTTTATTTTTTTTATTAATAATAATAACGACGAACAGTAAAAGAAACAAGATTCAGAAAATTAATTTTGACAGAAATATTAAATTGAGACGAGATTTAATTAAAAAGTAACTTTTCATTAATATTAATAAAATTACAATACTGGAATTTAAAATTACAATTTAAACCTAAAACTAATTTTGCTGAAAATTAAATCTAATTAAATCCTACTCCTAAATTAAAAAAACAGTAAATAAAAATAAAGAAAAATGGACTATTGATTACAAGTTTTTGGGAGGGATTTATAGAAAACCCTAATCCCATTTGATGAGTCTTGGTGTCCAAGTTCTTTAATCTTGGCCGCATATTTCTTCTCTTTTTCTTCTTTCTTCATCCAACGGTTGAGAATACCCATATTCACGCGGATCGCCCTCGTGGGATTTTGTTGTGCTTCTTCATGCTGAGTTGGCAACCCATTATTAGAGAAGAGGGTGGTGGTGATGTGTTTGATCCAATCACAAAAGGAATGAAGGCCACGTCGGATATGATTGACGACCACACCTTGGTGTCATCTCCGAAAACTATGGGGATTTAATTCCCCTTTGTGTGAATTAAACATTAAGGGTAAAACCCCCAAATATCCTTGGGTAATTTTGTGATGGTAATTATTAGGGTTTGATATTGGTGGCTGTGTTTTTGGGAGATGAAGGAGAAAAAACAGTAAGTGGTGGTGGAACTTTGTTTGTATCGTAAATAAAGTGGGGTGTGGGTAAATTATATGTTTTATTTGTGTGGGGTGAAGTAAAGTTGTACACGTGTGTGTGTGAGGTTGACAGTTGACCAAGACTATTTGACTTAGCAAACGACTCTCCTTTCCACGTCTGTTATATATATAGCCAATTGGGCTTTTATTTAAAACTCCCATCCGTCTCATTTTTAGCACATGGGCTTGTGGCCCAATGTTTTTTCAATATCCGAATCATAATAGATAAATTGGGCTATATTGGGCTAGTGTAAAATAACTTTAGCACTTAGATAACTCCAAATGGGCTTTTGAGCCCATTAACCCAAATGTAGGACCCACAAAGCTCGATTATCTTAAAAAGATTTAAATCCACTAAAACGAGCTTGATTTCGGTTTTCTCGATCTTTTTCTTTAAGCTCGTGTCGGTTTAGCCGGTTTTCGTGAGCTTGGGCACACTTTTGATCTTTTGACTTTGTCTTCGTCTCTTTTTTGGACTTTTCTTCAACATTTGACCGTGAAATCCCGTGTTTTCTTTCCTTTTGATCATTTGTACCTATTTTAACACAAAAACACAAAACCACGCGTAATTCCGACTTTTACGATATTAAACACATGATTAGGTCTTGTTTTTCCTTGATTTTAGTGGCAAAAGGATAAGTGTTTACACACTTATTAAATCCCCTACACTTGATCATTGCAATGACCCCATGCAATGCATTATTTTAAAGCATAAAGTTACATTTTTCTCATAATTAACCCATTATGGCCTTTATTAAGATATACTATTATTACTACGACGAAAAGGTAAAAACCTTAAAGGAGACAAAAGTTATAATGATTTATTAACTTGGAAATTATTTGATGGAAGAAACTTGTAAAGAAATCTAAGACTTGAATTAGGGCTTTGGTGTCATGAATATTAATCATCCTCAAGTTTCACGTTCCCCATACCAAGCTTAAAAACGATATCATTGTTTTACCATAAGTCCTTAGGTTAAAACCACTTATATAAGATAATTGTGTAGTACTCTTTCTCCAATTACTACGTTGTATCTCTAGATTTTATTGATTGTCATTCACCCGTAGGCTCATTTGACTTCTTTGATAATTATTATTCCAAAAATGAAGGCCAAGCGGTGCAAACCGACACTCAAAACCTAACCTCGTCCTCAAAAACGTTGTCACTAAATTAAGCCCACATCAAGGATGATTTAACACGATTTGGGGAATAAATTCCCGGACCCAAAATTTGGCCAAATAGTACTACTTATTAATTATTCCTCCAAAGTCATGTAGACTTTATGTGGAGTTTAGCAAGTTCACATCATATACCCTTAGGCTCTTTAAGATGTAAACATGCTCCCCGTCTATTGTCCACACCCTAAGGCTCCTTGAACGACAAACGAGGGAATTGATTTTATTGATCAATTTTTATTCAACACTTACCATGCCATACACCCTAAGGCTCTAATGACAAGGTTCGTGCTACATGCCCCACACCCTAAGGCTCCTTGAGGTCATGTTTTAATCTTATTCTTTCTTTATTTATGATATATATAGTAGGCCAAATTCCGCGGTCCCATGGTCTGAATACCTCCTACTTAGTGGTTATGAGCCACCTTAGTCGGAAGTCCACAACGCTGGCACCCTCAATGTGTTCATGCTTTAATTACAAGGAGAATAAAGATTTGGCTAAGAGTTAAGATATCGAATCTACACCGCAAGAATCCTCATTTATTAAGCAATTAAATATACAAGCAGGAAGAAAGAGCCACAAAAACCATATAAGCAAAAATTAACCCTTAAACTTATTATCAACTCTATCATCTCTCGTTCTCCATAATTTAAAATCTCAAGGAATGAGACTCGTGGATGCTTATCCTAATAAACCAATTAAGGTCCATATGGTTAAGGATACTAGCTAGAGTCAACTTGGATAAGTAAACTCGGGTTGAGTCAAAATATTCATGACGGGCCTAATATATCAAAGATATCTAAACTTGTTAAAACCATTTTATTTATTGATTTTTTTCTTTTTTTTTCTTTTTTTTGACTTTATTCTTGAAATGGAAAATATAAATAAGATGCGATGATAAAAGGAAAGACATAAATGAAAAATACTACTAGGCCAAAATAGATCAAAAATTTGAAAAACGTTGAAAATTTTTTAAATTTTCCGGTTAAATGGGGTCAAATTCATGGAAAAGCCCACTAAAATTCGATAGAAGCTCCCCCACACTTAATATAAACATTGTCCTCAATGTTTAAGCATGTGGGAGAATAAACTCCCCTACACTTAGGACATTGAGTACGTTGTTTAAAATCGAGCTAAGGAAGGGACAACTAAAGTGATTACATTTATTCGTTTTATTCATATACATGTATGAATCACAATAGTTTTGATAGAACCGGGTACACGGGATCACGGGTCGCGTCAAAAGCACCAAAAGTGGATCATCAAAGCACATGTCCCTGCACAACATCACAACACACAAACAACCTACTTGGCTCCCCCTACACTTATTGGTGGAAATGGATGAAGGTGAAAAAGGGTGGAAAGGATGGTAAAGGTAAAAATCTAACCTAGTTATACGATGCTTGATTTATTTATCACGAGTCTCTAGCTTGACTCGATTTCCCGAATTAATTCAAGGGAAATGTGGAGAGGGATGGAATCATCTCGTGAGAGATGTCCTCTCCATAGTACAACTTAACCCGTTGGCCATTCACCTTAAAGTTGGGCCCATTTGGTTGGGATAACTCAATGGTGCCATAAGGGAAGACTTGGGCCACGGTGAATGGACCGGACCAACGGCTCTTAAGTTTACCCGAAAAGATTTTCAACTGAGAGTTAAAGAGTAAAACTTGATCACCAACATGGAACTCTCGGTTTTTAATCTTGGAATCATGAATGAGCTTAGTCTTCACTTTATAGATTAATGAATTTTCATAAGCCTCATTCCTAACTTCATTGAGTTGGATTTTCCTCTGATCACCGGCTTTATTTATGTCAACATTAGCCCATTTCAAGGCCCAATAAGCCTTATGCTCCAACTCAATGGGGAGGTGGCACGCCTTTCCGTACACAAGGCGATAAGGAGTACAACCTATAGGTGTCTTATAAGCGGTACGGAAAGCCCACAAAGCATCATCTAATTTATCGGCCCATGAGGCACGATGCTCTCCCACGGTTCGCTCTAAGATTCTCTTAAGACCACGGTTAAAAACCTCGGCTTGTACATTAGTTTGAGGATGATACGCGGTGGAAAGTCGGTTATTGACACCATACTTAGCCATGACTCGTGCGAAATTGCAAAAATGAGTCCCGCGATCACTAATAATAGCACGAGGCACACCGAATCGAGCAAACAATTGTTTCAAGAAGTTAACAACCACCCTCGCATCGTTAGTAGGTAAAGCCTTTGCTTCAACCCATTTTGATACGTAGTCAACGGCTACGAGGATGTACTTGTTTCCTTTGGATGATGGAAATGGCCCCATAAAGTCGATGCCCCATACGTCAAAGATTTCACATTCTTGGATGAAATTTTAAGGCATCTCATCTTTATGTGTGATCTTGCCTTGTCTTTGGCAAGCATCACAATGCTTAACCATTTCATGTGCATCATGATAAATGGAGGGCCAATAGAATCCGGAGTCGAAAACTTTTTTAGCGGTGTAATTAGGACCAAAGTGACCACCGGTGGGTCCTTTATGGCAAGCTTCAAGGATTTGTAAAGCCGCTGGCCCATCAACACATCTACGAATGATAATCCGCACATTGCTTGAAAAGATAAGGGTCGTCCCAATAGTACGTTTTAACGTCCTTGAATAATTTTTTCTTTTGGGACGATAACCCTTCGAAAAGAACACCACCCGCCAAATAGTTTGCAATGTCCGCAAACCATGGGGTATCATCAAGATTGGAATTAATAGACATTAAGGTCTCAAGGGGAAAGGATTCATTAATGTCTTGATTTGGAGATTCCCCTTGATAAGGATCCTCAACTCTACTAAGATGATCCGCGGCTAGGTTTTCCGCTCCCTTTTTATCACGAATTTCGATTTTAAATTCTTGTAGGAGCAAAACCCAACGAAGGAGTCTCGGTTTAGCATCTTTCTTGGTCAACAAATATTTCAAGGCGGAATGATCGGTGTAAACGATGATGGTGGAAAGCACAAGATATGGGCGGAATTTCTCAAAAGCATACACTACGGCTAAAAGCTCTTTTTCAGTAGTGGTATAATGCAATTGAGCCCCCGTCATTGTCTTACTAGCATAATGAATGGGTTGGAAATGTTTGTTAACTCGTTGACCTGAAACCGCTCCTACCGCGAAATCACTAGCATCGCACATGAGCTCGAAAGGTAACTCCCAATTTGGAGAGACTAAGACCGATGCCTTAGTTAATTTACCTTTAAGAAGTTCGAAAGAGTCGAGACATTCTTGAGAGAAGATGAAAGGAGCATCCTTTTCTAAGAGATGAGTCATTGGACGAGCTATTTTCGAGAAATCTTGGATGAAACGTCGATAAAATCCCGGATGGCCTAAAAAACTTCTAACTCCTTTGACGGTGGTAGGTGGAGGTAACTTAGCAGTGACGTCAACTTTAGCACGGTCGACATCGATACCGGCTTTGGAAATTTTATGACCGAGGACGATGCCTTCTTTTACCATGAAATGGCATTTTTTCCAATTAAGAACGAGACGAGTGTCTTCACACCGTTGGAGCATACGTTCTAAATTAGCAAGGCAAGAAGAGAAAGAATCACCATAGACCGAGAAATCTTCCATAAAGACTTCCATAGTTTCTTCAACCATGTCATGAAATATCGCCATCATACACCTTTGGAAAGTCCCAGGAGCATTGCATAAGCCGAAATGCATTTGTTTGTAAGCAAATGTTCCATAGGGACAAGTGAATGTGGTTTTCTCTTGGTCTTTTGGATCAATAGGGATTTGAAAATATCTGGAAAAACCATCTAAGAAACAATAGAAATTATTACCCGCTAAACGCTCGAGCATTTGATCCATGAAAGGAAGAGGGAAATGATCCTTACGAGTGGCATCATTGAGCTAACGATAATCGATGCAAACTCGCCAACCCGTTACGAGTCGAGTAGGAATCAACTCGTTGTTTTCATTAGGAACAACGGTGATTCCGCCTTTCTTAGGCACACAATGGACGGGACTAACCCATGGCGAATCCGAGATAGGGTAAATCATTCCGGCATCGAGAAGTTTGATAACTTCTTTCTTAATGACTTCATGAATTTTTGGATTAACCCTTCTTTGATTTTGGATTGCGGGTTTAAAGTCATCTTCCATGAGAATTTTATGAGTACAAAAATTAGGATCAATTCCGCGAATGTCGGAGATTTTCCAAGCAATTGCTTTCTTATGATTCTTAAGCACATCGATAAGTCGGGATTTTTCATCTTCTTTTAAGTCCTTAGCAATAATGACGGGCAACTTATTGTCCTCCTCTAAGAAAACGTACTCTAAATGAGACGGTAAATCCTTAAGCTCTAAATCCGGTGGATTGTCGGTGGCAGGCTTAGTCAAATTAGGATCATCGTTTGTAACTTCCTTAGGAGTAGGTTGATAAATATGTTCCTCATTGAGAAGTCTCTCAATGGTACGAATGTCTTCTTCCCAATCGGTGGGAGAATCGTCATATTTTTAATCCACATCCCCTAAACTCGCTTCAAATTCTTGTAAAAGAAAGTCACTTTCTCCAAATGGAGTCAATGAAGGAGCAATAGAAGCTACGGTCTCAACATGAGGTAAAGGAGAAATCCCGCTCGTACAAGCCTCGTGAAAATGTTCTTCGCATGCTTCGTCGAGCACATCGATGTAATTCACGGATTCGGGCTCATCGGGAAGTTTGGAAAGTTTACCCATGTTAAAGACGATTTTGTCATCCCCGACCCTCATGATAAGCTCACCCGCGGCTACATCAATTAATGTACGCCCGGTTCTCAAGAAGGGTCGTCCCACAATTAAGGGAATACGGGGATCCATCTCATAGTCGACTACGACGAAATCGGCGGGAAAAGTGAATTTGTCGACTCCTACAAAAACATCCTCGGCTATCCCCACCGGATAAGCAACCGTACGGTTAGCTAATTCCAATGTCATACGAGTGGGGACTAGCTCGGGTAAAGATAATTGTTTCCACACGGACAATGGCATAAGATTGATACTCGCTCCGAGATCCGCCAAGGCCATACAATTCTCAACACCCGGAAAATTACAAGGAATAAGGAATCGACCGGGATCTCCTAACTTAACCGGTAATTTTCTCAAAAGCACCGCGGAACAATTCTCATTCAATTGGGTATTGGCAATATCGAGCAACTTTTCCTTATCACTTAAAAGGTCCTTAAACATCTTAGCGTACTTAGGCATGTGAGCGAGCGCCTCGGCAAAGGTGATATTAAAATTCAATTGTTTGAACATTTTTAGGAAGTTCTGATACATGCATTTTCTATGGGTTCAATTTGTCTCTCTGTCCTCTCGAATTGATCTAGGCCTTAAGTGGAATGATTGTTCTTGGTCACTAAAAAAGGGTTTGGATTTCTTAATCTACTAAATGTTTAAATGCGCGAAAATGTAAACTTAAATTTAAAAGTACTTAAACAAATAATAATTAATAAAACTTGAATTGAAATTAAAATTGAAATTAAAATTAAAGTCACAGTTAAAATTTAAATATGAAATAAGGAAACAATAAAGAAACAGTAAGGAAACAGAAACAGTAAGGAAACAGTGAAACTACCCAAAAGAAACTGATTCGAAAGATTGTCCTTGATTCGGAACTTTGCTCATCCGGAACTTTTCACTCGGAAGTCTTCATTCGGAACTTTTAGAAATCTTTCACTCGGAACTTGTTGATCCGGAAGTTCGTCCGGAACTTTTGGTCCGGAAGTTTATTCGGAAGAAATGGAAGAAATGGAAATAAGACTCATTCGGAACTTTTCACTCATCCGGAACTTTCGGTTCATTCGGAACTTTTGACTCATCCGGAACTTTCAGTTCATCCGGAAGTTTAAAAGATAAAAATTGATTCGGAACTTTTTATTCACCCGGAACTATTGGTTCATCCGGAACTTCAGTTCATTCGGAAGATTAGGTTCATCCGGAACTTTCAGTTCGTTCGGAAGTTTTCAACTGACTCGGAACTTTTAGAGGAAAACTCAATCGGAACTTTTCAAAAACATGTTCATTCGGAACTTTGGTGTTCATCCGGAACTTTGGTGTTCATCCAGAAGTCTGGGAAACCCAGATACAGTAACTATCCCGAAGAACAGGGGAGATCAATTTTAATCCAAAAATCACCAAGTTTTTCACCAAAACTTAAATAAACTAATCACTAAGCATCCACTAACCATAAACTACAAATCCCATCAACAAAAACACAAAACCCAACAACTTTTAAAGATCAAATCAATAAAATAAGAACTTAAGAACTTGAAAAGAAAGATGATGATGAATAAGATTAAATGGAAAGATTAAACAATAACTTGTATTGATGATTACTGTTTTAACAATCACAAAAACAAGAATGAAATTACAAGATTGAAAAATCAAAGATCAAAATCACCAAACACCCTAGTGGTGTTGGTGATGGTACGAAACAGAAAAGAGAAAAAAGTGGAGAGAAGAAAAACTAAAAAACTGGCACTAGTTGTGTGAGGGGAGGGCTTTATATAGCCTTGTCTTTTGGTTGGTGAGTGGGCTTTCTCCCGTTCTTCTTGTCTTCTCGTCTTTTCAGAAAAGTTGACGTTTTCGATTCTGATTCGGGATTTGTCGTCGATTAATTTTAACTCGTCTTTTAATTTCTTCGTTTAATAGACTTGAGTTTCTTCGACTTATGTAAATCTTCCATCTTTGGTCCTTTTCTTTGATAAATCGTCAAATAGGCCCAGTGACTTCAAATCTTTTGCATCTCTTGGACAATAGACTTCATCTTGAGTCTTTTTCTTCGATAAATCCCGTGCAATCCCAGGTTTTCTCCATTATCCATCCAGTTGGCTCTGAAAACACAATAAACACAAAAACCACGCATAATTCCAAACAAATGATATTAATACGTGTTTTGGTCTCGTTTTACTCAGAATTAAGTGGTAAAAGGATGGGTGTTTACACACCCATCAAATCTCCTACACTTAACCATTGCCATGCCCTCATGCAATGCTTAGTGATAAAGCAATTTTACACTTTTCTCATAATTAATCAACCTTGGCCTTATTTAAATACTACTAAACAAAAATTAAAATACTAATAGAAATTAAAACTTTAAAGTAAACAAAAGGATGGAAATAACTTGCAAATAAATCAAAGACTTACATTAGGGCTTTGGTGCTGCGAAGATTTATCACCCTCAAGTTTCACGTTCCCCAAACTAAGCTTAAAAACGAGATCATTGTTATTATAAGTTAGCAATTCAAACACTTACACACATGGTTTAATTAAATGCTTAGACTCCCTTATTCCTAGGTGTATCTCTTATATTTTATTTTTGTCTTAGAATGATCATGAAGATGCATTTTTGGACTTATTTCGATAGTTTATTTAGGCTGAAAGCAAAGTAGGACGATTTGATCAATAGTTAGCTAAAGGACAAAATCTCTTAAAACTGCTTCTCGGGATATCAAAAAGTTCATATCTTGGCATAACTTGGTTCACGATTTGAGACCTTTCTCAGGCCAATATTTGGCATGTACTTCATACTTCATATCTTGAGAGATGTGCTTGAGATAATGGTCTTCTCATCGTTTATAGAGTTTCTTCACTTGGAGACTTTTGAGGGGTACTCCAACTTTGTCGACCACGACTTCATGATTATTTCTTCAATCTCTATTTTGGAATTTGAGATACAACGATCCGCCTCCTTTTCGGACTTGGATCTATTTATCCTCATACCTTGTTAGGGTCTTTTCGGATAGACTTCTCCATGATCTTTATGGGAGTTGATTGCTTTTCGTCATGAGTCTTGATCCTTCATATTGACTTTGGGAATAATGCTTTTCACATCACCTTGGATCTTTAGCAATAAAATGGAATCCGCATGCCTTGTTAGGGCCTTTTCGGACTCGCCAATCTTCGCGCCCCGCTTCATAAGTTATGCCTTGGCTATGAACTCTTATCATTACCGAGCAACTTTTAAACGATCTTGGGCTAGAAGCTAAGTAACCTTTCAAATCGTACGACCTTACTTATTGCAGATAAATTATTAGCAAGTGATGGGAGAATAGGCAAATAATTACACCAAGTGAGCTTGTGCAAGAATACCGACTTATAATTGACTCTATCATTTCTCGTCCTCCACAATTTTAAAATCTCAAATAATGAGACTTGTGGACACTTAGCCTAATAAACCAATTAAGGTCTACATGGTTAAGGATACTAGCTAGAATAAACTTGGATAAGTCTATTCGGGTTGAGTCAAAATAAACGCAACGGGCCTAATATGTCAAAGACTTCTAAACTAGCTACACCACTTTATTAAAATTTGAATTTATTGCGGGATATATACATATGAAAGCAACGATAAAAATTTAAAAATTACAGCTAAATGGCCAAAGTTAATAAAAAATTTGAAAAATGTTGAAAAATATGATTTTCCGGTTAAATGAAGGCATTTTCATGGAAAAGTCCACTTAAAACTTCGATAGAAGTCCCCCCTACACTTAAGATAAACATTGTTCTCAATGTTTAAGCATGTGGGAAAAGTCTCCCCTACACTTATGACATTGTGCACGTTGGTTAACTCGAGTTAAGGAAGAGACGACTAAAATCAATTTCAAATGTGAGTATGAAGAAAATTGAATCACGATAGGTGAGAGATAGAACCGGATTTCGGATAACACGGGAGCACGGTTCTTCAAAGATTCCAAGAATGCACTAATCCCTGTAAGCACATCACCACACAAAGAGAAAGACCTATAGAGGCTCCCCTACACTTAGGGGGTTAAACAGTAAAAGATAGATACTCGGGCTGCCTCCCGAGGAGCGCTTGTTTTTTATAACCGAGTCACGAGCCTGACTCGACCCAAAATTAGTTCATGGGGAACGTGGTGAGGGATGGAATCACCTCCTGAGAGGTGTCCTCACCAAAGTACAATTTCAAACGCTGGCCATTCACCTTGAAGTTGGGCCCATTTGGCTGAGAAAGCTCAATGGTGCCATAGGGAAAAACATTGGCGATGGTGAATGGACCAGACCAGCGGCTCTTCAACTTGCCTGAGAAGATCTTCAACCGAGAGTTAAAGAGTAAGACTTGATCACCAACGTGGAACTCTCGGTTCTTGATTTTAGCATCGTGGATCATCTTGGTCTTCTCCTTGTAGATCAATGAGTTCTCGTAAGCTTGATTCCTCAATTCTTGTAGCTTGTCGAGTTGAATCTTGCGAAAATCACTGGCTTTGTTGATGTCGAAGTTAGCCCACTTCAAGGCCCAGTATGCCTTATGTTCCAGCTCGATAGGGAGGTGGCAAGCTTTCCCGTACACAAGATGATAGGGCGTACAGCCGATCGGGGTCTTGTAAGCAGTACAGAAAGCCCACAGAGCATCATCTAACTTATCGGCCCACGCGGCGCGATGCTCTTCCACAGTACGTTCCAAAATTCTTTTCAATCCACGGTTGAATATTTCGGCTTGACCGTTGGTTTGAGGATGATAAGCGGTGGAAAGACGGTGATTAACACCATACTTCGCCATGACTCTTGCAAATTGATCGTTGCAAAAATGAGTCCCGCGGTCACTGATAATAGCACGAGGAACACCGAATCGAGCAAACAATTGTTTCAAGAATTTACAAACCACCCTCGCGTCGTTAGTGGGTAAAGCCTTGGCTTCAACCCATTTGGAAACGTAGTCAACAGCGACAAGGATGTATTTGTTGCCTTTAGAAGAAGGGAATGACCCCATAAAGTCGATGCCCCATACATCAAAGATTTCACATTCTTGTATGAAATTTTGAGGCATCTCATCTTTATGTGTGATCTTGCCTTGTTTTTGGCAAGAATCACAATGTTTAACCATCTCGTGAGCATCACGGTAAATGGTGGGCCAACAGAATCCCGAATCAAACACTTTTTTGGCAGTGTAGTTGGGACCAAAGTGACCACCGGTGGGTCCTTTGTGGCAAGCCTGGAGAATGTCCAAAGCGGTCGGTCCGTCAACACATCGACGAATAATCAAGTCAGCGCATTGTTTGAATAGAAAAGGGTCATCCCAAAAGTAAGTCTTAACATCGGTCAAGAACTTCTTTTTTTGTTGGGATGTTAACCCTTGGATGAGAACACCACCCGCTAAGTAGTTTGCAATATCCGCAAACCACGGGGTGCCATCGAGATTGAGATCAATAGACATTAAGGTCTCAAGGGGAAAAGAGTCATTGATCTCTTTGTTCAAATGATCCCCTTGATATGGATCCTCAAGTCTGCTCAGATGATCCGCGGCCAGCTTTTCTGCTCCCTTTTTGTCACGAATTTCAATGTTGAATTCTTGAAGGAGTAAAACCCAGCCAAGAAGTCTTGGCTTAGAATCATGCTTTTTCATCAAGTACTTCAACGCGGAATGGTCCGTGTATACAATAGTGGTGGAAAGGACAAGATAGGGGCGGAACTTTTCAAAAGCATAGACAACAGCTAAAAGCTCTTTTTCGGTTGTCGTATAATGCAATTGTGCCCCCGTCATTGTCTTGCTAGCATAGTGGATTGGTTGGAAGTGTTTATTCACTCTTTGGCCCAAAACCGCACCAATAGCAAAGTCGCTAGCATCGCACATCAATTCAAAAGGCAGCTCCCAATTAGGGGTAACTAAGACGGGTGCCTTAGTAAGCTTATCCTTAAGCAAGTTGAAGGCTTCAAGGCACTATTTGGAAAAGATAAAAGGAGTATCTTTTTCCAAGAGCTGGGTCATCGGGCGAGCGACTTTAGAGAAATCTTGAATGAAACGACGATAGAAGCCCACATGACCCAGAAAGCTTCTCACACCCTTCACGGTTGAAGGTGGAGGTAATTTGGCTATGACATCAACTTTAGCACGGTCGACTTCAAGACCGGCTTTAGAGATTTTGTGTCCTAGCACAATGCCTTCTTTTACCATAAAATGGCATTTTTCCCAATTTAGAACAAGGCGAGTGTCTTCGCACCGCTGAAGCATACGTTCCAAATTGGCAAGGCAAGAAGAGAAGGAATCCCCGAAGACCGAGAAATCATCCATGAAGACTTCCATGGTTTGTTCAACCATGTCATGAAAAATAGCCAACATGCACCTTTGGAAAGTCCCGGGGGCATTGCATAAGCCAAAAGGCATTCTTTTGTAAGCAAATGTGCCATAGGGACAAGTGAATGTTGTCTTCTCTTGATCTTGGGGATCGATGGGTATATGAAAATAACCCGAGAAACCATCAAGAAAGCAGTAATATTCATTACCCGCTAAACGTTCAAGCATTTGGTCCATAAAAGGTAGAGGGAAATGATCCTTTCTCGTGGCATCATTGAGTTTGCGGTAGTCTATACAAACTCTCCACCCAGTAACGAGACGGGTAGGAATCAACTCGTTGTTTGCATTGGGCACAACGGTGATGCCGCCTTTCTTAGGCACACAATGGATTGGACTAACCCACGGTGAATCCGAAATAGGGTAAATCATACCCGCATCAAGAAGTTTGATAACCTCTGTTTTGATGACGTCATGTATTTTTGGATTCACCCTTCGTTGGCTTTGAATTGTGGGCTTAAAGTCGTCCTCCATGAGAATTTTGTGTGTGCAGAAGTGAGGATCAATTCCACGAATGTTGGAGATTTTCCAAGCGATAGCTGTTTTATGCTTCTTCAACACGGCGACAAGTCGGGCTTTTTGTTCTTCTTTTAGGTCCTTTGCGATGATGACGGGCGACTTCTCGTTATCTTCAAGGAAAACATACTCACGATGAGGAGGTAGGTCCTTAAGCTCAAGAGTGGGAGGATCCTCAATAGATGGTGAAACTAACAATAGATCATCATTAGTCACCTCTTTAGGAGAAGGAGGATCAATAGCAGTAACCGTCGGAGATAGAGGAGAAAGATTGTCTTCTTTGAGAAGGTATTCAATGAGGCGGAGATCTTCATCCCAATTGGTAGTAGAAGCGTCATTGTCTAAATTCACATCTCCCATGGTGGCTTCCAAATCTTTCCAAAGGAAATCACTTTCTCCAAATAAAGATAGTGATGAGTCGATAGAGGAAACGGTCTCAACATTGGGAAGAGAGGTAGGAATACTTTTACAAGAATCTTTGAAGTGTTCTTCACAAGCCTCATCAAGAACGTCAATACAATTAACACTCTCGTATGAATAAGGCTGTTTAGAAAGCTTGCCCATGTTGAAGACGATCTTATCGTCACCCACTCTCATTATAAGCTCACCGGCTTCAACATCAATTAGAGTGTGACCGGTCCTCAGGAATGGACGACCAACAATTAGTGGTACACGAGGGTCCATCTCGTAGTCGACGACAACGAAATCAGCAGGAAAGGTGAATTTGTCGACTCCTACAATGACGTCTTCGGCTATCCCCACTGGATAAGCAACCGTACGGTTAGCCAATTCCAAAGTCATTTTGGTGGGGACTAGCTCTAGGAGAGATAATTGCTTCCAAACGCTTAGAGGCATTAGATTAATACTGGCACCTAGATCGGCTAGGGCCATGCAATTCTCTACTCCCGGGAAATTGCAAGGGAAAAGAAAACGACCCGGATCACCAAGCTTAGTTGGCAATTTCCTTAAGAGCACTGCAGAGCAATTCTCATTAAGTTGGGTGTTGACAATATCGAGGAGCTTTTCCTTGTCGCTCAGAAGATCTTTAAACATTTTCGCATATTTGGGCATGTGAGCGAGAGCCTCAGCGAAGGAGATGTTGAAATTCAGTTTTTTAAACATTTTGAGAAAGTTTAAAACTTGAATATCATCCTTGCTCTTTTGCTTCTCTTTCCTCAACCTTGAAGGATAAGGTATATTGGATGAAGAAGAAGGCTTTAGTGGAATAGGATCACTCACAACCACGGGTGGTGGGGAAATGGGGGTAGAAGGTGAAGGAGGTGGAGAAATTGGGGAAGGAGAAGGATGAGGAATAGGAGCAGGTGACTCGTTCTCCTTAGTCACAACCACCGGTGGAGGTATAGGACACTCGGGTTCCTTGGTACCTTTGCCACTTCGAGTGGTGATTTCTTTCATCTCCTCTCTTGGATTCGCAACGGTGTTACTCGGAAGAGTACCCGAAGAAGAGGGTTGATTACCTTGGAAGAAACTAGCCATCATGTTTTTCAAGTCATTCGTTTGACTATCCAAAGTATTTCTCATGTCGGCTCTCAAATCGTTTCCTTGCTTGACCAAGTCTGCTTTCAGGTTGAGCACCTCTCTCTGAATATTTCCCACTATCACATCGTTAGTCCTCATATAAGTTTCCACTTCTTGGTGAAGAGCGGTGGGTTGGGTGGGAGGAGCATTGTATGCGGGTGGTTGGTAAGCAGGTTGCTGGTAGACTTGGTTGTTTCGTTGAGGTGGTTGTTGCTGCTTGTGAGGAGGTATGTATGGTTGTCGAGGTTGTGGTTGTTGTTGAGGAGGGCGATTGAGGTTTGGTTGTTGGTTTGGGTTGGTAGGAGGAAAACCAGGTGGGGAAAGATAATTGTTAGAACGGTAGCTAAGCAAATTACGGTCACCTTGAGGTCTAGCTTGATAGGCGGGTTGAGGATAGGTGCCATATGCCGCATTCACATTTTCAGCAGGGTAGTCTTGGGTGGCGGTACAATTGGTGTAAGAGTGAGGACCACCGCATATCTCACAAGGTTGGCTGACAGCGTTAACTTGAGCGTTTTTAGCGTTGTTGCTGTTGTTGCTGACGGTGTGGGTGACAAGTGATTCAAGAAGCGTGGTGATTTTGTCAAGTCGCTTGTCGCTGTCATTAGTGCTAGCACTAGCGACATTGTTCCGAACACTCTTGGTTTGCACACGAGATTTATTCTCAATGATGTCCCAAGCAGCATTGGAAGTCTTAGCCAAAAGATTACCCCCCGAGGCACTGTTTAGTGAATCTTGGTCACTCATGCTTAAACCATTGTAAAAAGTATTAATTTGATGTACTTTGGTAAAACCATGTTGTGGGCATTTTCTTAAAAGATCTTTAAAACGATCCCAAGATTCACTGAACGACTCATCGTACTTTTGTTCGAAATTTATGATTTCATTCCGCAAAGCGGTAGTACGAGAGGGTGGGAAAAAGTAATTGATAAACTTAGTCTCCAAATCCATCCACGAGAGAATACTCTGTGGCGGTTCCTTAGCAAGCCAATGCCGGGCTTGTCCCTCTAAAGAAAAGGGAAAAAGTTGTAACCTGATAACCTCTTGTGGAACACCATTGAACTTGACCCTGTTGGTGAGTTGCAAGAATCTCTTGATATGGTCGTGTGGATCATCAATGGTGCGTCCCAAGAATGGTTGAGCGGAGATCATCTGGATAAAGCCTGACTTGAGCTCGAAATTGTTGGCTGCAATTGTTGGTATAACAATTGGATCAGTGTTGCCATCGACATGAGCTTGCAGCAGTTCAATCATCGGGCGATTATCCGGAAGGTGCTCATTGTTGTTGTTATTGTTCATGTTGTTGAAAGGTGGGTTGTTGTTGTTGTTATTATTATTGTTTGGAGGTGGTATGTTGTTATTGTTTTGTACACCGGCCATGTCTAAGTGATCGAGAGGCTCGGGCTCTTGATAAGACGTGGATCGAGTGCGCATACACCTGCAAAAGAACGAACAAAGAAAAAAAAGCAAAAATATTTTTGGTTTTTATGTTTTTTAATTTTTTATTTTTTTTTTGTGTTTTTTGAAAATTTTATATTTTTTAGGATTTTTTGAAAATTTTTATGAAAAAGTAACGTTCACGGGGAACGGATCCCAAAATCCAAGTTCTCACAAAAAACTTTTGATCTTAACGAGAAGAGCCGGCAGCGGCGCCATTTGATACATGCATTTTCTATGGGTTCAATTTGTCTCTCTGTCCTCTCGAATTGATCTAGGCCTTAAGTGGAATGATTGTTCTTGGTCACTAAAAAAGGGTTTGGATTTCTTAATCTACTAAATGTTTAAATGCGCGAAAATGTAAACTTAAATTTGAAAGTACTTAAACAAATAATAATTAATAAAACTTGAATTGAAATTAAAATTGAAATTAAAATTAAAGTCACAGTTAAAATTTAAATATGAAATAAGGAAACAATAAAGAAACAGTAAGGAAACAGTGAAACTACCCAAAAGAAATTGATTCGGAAGATTGTCCTTGATTCGGAACTTTGCTCATCCGGAACTTTTCACTCGGAAGTCTTCATTCGGAACTTTTAGAAATCTTTCACTCGGAACTTGTTGATCCGGAAGTTCGTCCGGAACTTTTGGTCCGGAAGTTTATTCGGAAGAAATGGAAGAAATGGAAATAAGACTCATTCGGAACTTTTCACACATCCGGAACTTTCGGTTCATTCGGAACTTTTGACTCATCCGGAAGTTTAAAAGATAAAAATTGATTCGGAACTTTTTATTCACCCAGAACTATTGGTTCATCCGGAACTTCAGTTCATTCGGAAGATTAGGTTCATCCGGAACTTTCAGTTCGTTCGGAAGTTTTCAACTGACTCGGAACTTTTAGAGGAAAACTCAATCGGAACTTTTCAAAAACATGTTCATTCGGAACTTTGGTGTTCATCCGGAAGTCTGGGAAACCCAGATACAGTAACTATCCCGAAGAACAGGGGAGATCAATTCTAATCCAAAAATCACCAAGTTTTTCACCAAAACTTAAATAAACTAATCACTAAGCATCCACTAACCATAAACTACAAATCCCATCAACAAAAACACAAAACCCAACAACTTTTAAAGATCAAATCAATAAAATAAGAACTTAAGAACTTGAAAAGAAAGATGATGATGAATAAGATTAAATGGAAAGATTAAACAAGAACTTGTATTGATGATTACTGTTTTAACAATCACAAAAACAAGAATGAAATTACAAGATTGAAAAATCAAAGATCAAAATCACCAAACACCCTAGTGGTGTTGGTGATGGTACGAAACAGAAAAGAGAAAAAAGTGGAGAGAAGAAAAACTAAAAAACTGGCACTAGTTGTGTGAGGGGAGGGCTTTATATAGCCTTGTCTTTTGTTTGGTGAGTGGGCTTTCTCCCGTTCTTCTTGTCTTCTCGTCTTTTCAGAAAAGTTGACGTTTTCGATTCTGATTCGGGATTTGTCGTCGATTAATTTTACTCGTCTTTTAATTTCTTCGTTTAATAGACTTGAGTTTCTTCGACTTATGTAAATCTTCCATCTTTGGTCCTTTTCTTTGATAAATCGTTAAATAGGCCCAGTGACTTCAAATCTTTTGCATCTCTTGGACAATAGACTTCATCTTGAGTCTTTTTCTTCGATAAATCCCGTGCAATCCCAGGTTTTCTCCATTATCCATCCAGTTGGCTCTGAAAACACAATAAACACAAAAACCACGCATAATTCCAAACAAATGATATTAAATACGTGTTTTGGTCTCGTTTTACTCAGAATTAAGTGGTAAAAGGATGGGTGTTTACACACCTATCAAGTTCGAAACTTGAATATCATCCTTATTCTTCAATTTCTCTTTCCGCAACCTTGAGGGATAAGGTATATTGGGTTGAGATGAAGGCTTTGGAGTGGATTGCTCACTCACATCCTTTGGTGGAGGAGGAGGAATAGAAATGAAAGGTGAAGGAACCGGTTTGGGAACCGAAGGTGTGGTAGAAAATTTGGGTATCGGTGGAACATAAGGTGTAGACGAATGCATAACGGGTGGTATGTCACAAGTGGAAGAAGAAGAAGGTTGTGTCGAAGAAGAAGGTATCTCGGGTCCTTGGTTAGGTGGGGGATAGGAAAGTTCTACGGTGGTCTTACCTCTCCTAGTAGTGATAGCATTAACATTAGCCCTAGGATTGGTCACGGTGTTCGAAGGGAGGACACCTTGGGGACGAAGGTTTTGAAGCATAGTCAAAAATTTCTTATCGGTCGATTCTTGCATCTCTCTCATAATTCGTTCATGGTCAGTCAATTTTTGTAGAACCAAGTCCATTTGAGGGTTATGCATGTTCATTTGATTATACCCTTGATTGTTAAAACCTTGATTAGGAAAACCTTGATTAGGAAAACCTTGGTTTTGATATTGATTATAACCTTGATTAAATCCTTGATTTTGAAAACCTTGGTTATTAAATCCTTGATTTTGGTTATTGAATCCTTGGTTTTGCCCTTGAAAATTCCCTTGATTTTGATTAAAACCCCGTTGATTAGAATTTCCTTAAAAATTACCCCGTTGAGGAACTTGGTTCCTATTTTGGGCGGGTGGGGGTGGTCTTTGTGGTGCTACAAAACCCGAGGGAGCCAAATAGTTATTAGACTTGTAAGACAAATGGTTAACATCAACATTTGGTTTGAAATGAATCCGCTCATTTTCATTGTTATTATAAGCATAAACTTCTTGTTGATTATTGTAAACCTTGTCACAATTAAAGTATGAATGCGGTCCTCCACAAGTCTCACACGTTTCACAATTTTCTTTCACGGCATTCACATGTGTAGTGAGGGCGTCGGTTTTTAGAGCAAGTGTTTCAACAAGCGAAGTGAGTTTATCGATTCTCTTGTCACTCTCACTAGAACTAGCACTTGCCATAGTGGCCCTAACACTCTTGGTTTGCACTTTAGCCTTGTTTTCAATTATGGCCCAAGCCTCGTTCATTGATTTCACAAGAATATTGCCCCCCCGCGGCACTATTAAGTGAGTCTTGGTCATTTAGAGTTAAACCATTGTAAAACGTATTAATTTGATGCACTTTAGTGAAACCGTGTTGTGGACATTTTCTTAAAAGCTCTTTAAATCGATCCCAAGACTCACTAAACGTTTCCCCATATTGTTGTTCAAAGGTGATGATCTCATTCCTTAAAGAAGTGGTTCGTGATGGTGGGAAAAAATAGTTTATGAACTTGGTCTCTAAGTCGATCCATGTGGTAATACTTTGGGGTGGTTCCTTATCAAGCCAGATTCGGGCTTGTCCCTCGAGGGAAAAAGGAAAAAGTTGCAAACGAATAGCCTCTTGTGGCACCCCCATTGTATTTGACGGTGTTGGCTAATTGTATGAAATGTTTGATATAAGCGTGTGGGTCATCATTAGTACAGCCTAAAAATAGTGTAGCGGAAACCATTTGAATAAAACCCGTTTTAAGTTCAAAATTATTAGCTCCAATATCCGGCACCACAATCGCGTCATCGTTTCCTTCAACGTGAGATTGGAGAATCTCAATCATTGGTCGATTATCCGTTGCCATCGTATTGTCGAAAGCTCGATTCTCGGGATCGGCTTTAATGATGGTCTTTTTGTTTTTCTTCTTCTTCTTCTTTTTGGAAGAATTGGAAGAGTTTGGTACACCAATCGGTATGTATGTATGCGCGCGAGTGCGCATACAATTAAAACTTTGGAATGAGGTAGGTGACCTCGGTCGACTTTGAGAGGAAAAGGATTTTCCCTCTTGAGGAGCAATATGAAAAAGCTACAAAAATATATACTTAATTACTACTTGAGTTGGCAAACCAATAATCGGTCGTCCCTCTCAATATACGCACAAGCAAGCGGGAAAACGAGGTGGCACAAAGCACTTAAAAACCTTTTTCCTTAGACGGCCTTTTATAGTGCGTCACCTTATACCCACCTTATAGTTTGTATATTTCGAGTTCAAACGTCTTACTAGTATTTATCTATTTTTCCATTTTTTTCTCGTTATGGATGCGAATACAATAGTTAGGTGATGAAATCCCAACTAAGGCTTATTTGAAAAGTAGGTAAATTATTGTGCTACGTAATATACTATAGTAAAAGAAAAATATTTTTGTATTTTTTAGAAAAATATATATTCACAATAAAAACGAAAGAAATCGAACTAAGAAATAACACTAATACGTAATATTTTTGGTGTAATACTTTTAGGAAAAAGTATTACTTTTGATTTTTTAATTTTTTTGGTGCAAATCTTAGGAAAGAATTTGCTTTTTGTGATTTTTTAATTTTTTTTTATTTTTAACTTTTTTATTTTTTGTGTTTTTGATTTTTTAACAAGAAAAATTAACGTTCAAAATCAAACGGATCCCAAAATTCAAATCGTCAATCGTAACGAGCGAAGCGGCAGCGGCGCCATTTTAATGCTAGGGTTTTGCCAATTCTTTTTATGTCTATTTATCGTTCCTCGACTCACTCGAATTGAATTCCGATTAAAACGTAAGATTACTTGTTTTTGGTGTCTAAAAACTTTTTGTATTTGAAAATAATTAAAAACTATTTAAAATTTAAATCTAAATTTAATTAAAACTATTTTAAAACTTAAACAAAATTAAAACTAATTTTAAAATAAAACTTTAAATCTAAATCTAAATTTAATTTTAATAAGACTAAATAAAAACTTTTAATTGAAATCTATTTTTAAACAAAACTATATTAAATGAAAACTAAATTTTATACTATTTTTAAAAAAAACTATTTAAAAGACTTTTATGAAAACTATTTTAAAACCTAAACTAAAATTTAAACTAATTTAAAAAATAAATTTAAATAAAATATTTTTTATCTTTTTATTTTATAGAACTGAATTAAAGTAAATTAAAATAAAACTTTTTGATTAAATTTAAATAAACTAAAAACGTGTATATAAACTATATAACCTGCCAACTAAAAGTACCTATATTAATGAATGAACGGGTAAACAAACACAAAAGAGTTGCAAGATGAGATGGTTAGGGCGTTGGGCAAATGAGCGCGAGGTCAGGGGTTCGATTCCCCTGACAGAAAATATATGCTATATTTTTTTTGGAATTTTTTTGAATTTTGAAAAACTAACAGATAATAAGATCTGTATTCTAACAGTACCATACATCAGCAAAATAACAAAACCAATTAAGCTATAAAAACTATCAAATAAGCAGATTAAGAAGCAATAAGCTAATAAGCATAACCACTAAACAAAAAGAAACAGCAAATAAGCCAAATAAGCAAACGAAACTAAATAAGAAGTTCTAACCAGCTAAATAACTAATAAGCAGATCTAAACCTACGAAAATCAAAACAAACTCCATTCAGAACAAATAAAGCAATTTCGAACAGTAATTAAAACCTAAAAAAAATATAAGCAAATCCTACACAAGCTGAAACTTAAACACTACTGCTCAAAATAAATAATAAAAAAAACTAACAAACAGATATAATAAACATTATCAGATATTCAATTAAAACTTAACAAAAATTATAAAAAGAAGATCAAAACCTTGTGTTGATTCCGTTGGGAAGACGACGCGGCGCTGAGCCGTCTTATCGAAACCGAATCGACAAACACCACCTTGTTATCAACCCAATATCATCTCGAACCAAACACTCTTCGAACCCAACGAACCCAAACGAACCATGAACTTGAACTTCGAACAGTAACTCTATAAATCTCCCAGTGGGGAAAATTTATATCCACTTGCTTTATATTTATTATTTTATTTTTTTTATTTTTTTATTAATAATAATAATGACGAACAGTAAAAGAAACAGGATTCAGAAAATTAATTTTGACAGAAATATTAAATTGAGACGAGATTTAATTAAAAAGTAACTTTTCATTAATATTAATAAAATTACAATACTGGAATTTAAAATTACAATTTAAACCTAAAACTAATTTTGCTGAAAATTAAATCTAATTAAATCCTACTCCTAAATTATAAAAACAGTAAATAAAAATAAAGAAAAATGGACTATTGATTAGAAGTTTTTGGGAGGGTTTTATAGAAAACCCTAATCCCATTTGATGAGTCTTGGTGCCCAAGTTCTATAATCTTGGCCGCATATTTCTTCTCTTTTTCTTCTTTCTTCATCCAACGGATGAGAATACCCATATTCACGTGGATCGCCCTCGTGGGATTTTGTTGTGCTTCTTCATGCTGAGTTGGCAACCCATTATTGGAGAAGAGGATGGTGGTGATGTGTTTAATCCAATCACAAAAGGAATGAAGGCCACGCCGGATATGATTGAGGACCACACCTTGGTGTCATCTCCGAAAACTATGGGGATTTAATTCCCCTTTTTGTGAATTAAACATTAAGGGTAAAACCCCCAAATATCCTTAGGTAATTTTGTGATGGTAATTATTAGGGTTTGAGATTGGTGGCTGTGTTTTTGGGAGATAAAGTAGAAAAAACAGTAAGTGGTGGTGGAACTTTGTTTGTATCGTAAATAAAGTGGGGTGTGGGTAATATGTTTTATTTGTGTGGGGTGAAGTAAAGTTGTACACGTGTGTGTGTGTGTGAGGTTGACAGTTGACCAAGACTATTTGACTTAGCAAACGACTCTCCTTTCCACGTATGTTATATATAGCCAATTGGGCTTTTATTTAAAACTCCCATCCGTCTCATTTTTAGCACATGGGCTTGTGGCCCAATGTTTTTGCTATATCTGAATCATAATAGATAAATTGGGCTATATTGGGCTAGTGTAAAATAACTTTAGCACTTAGATAACTCCAAATGGGCTTTTGAGCCCATTAACCCAAATGTGGGACCCACAAAGCTCGATTATCTTAAAAAGATTTAAATCCACTAAAACGAGCTCGATTTCAGTTTTCTCGATCTTTTTCTTTAAGCTCGTGTCGGTTTAGCCGGTTTTCGTGAGCTTGGGCACACTTTTGATCTTTTGACTTTGTATTCGTCTTTTTTTTGGACTTTTCTTCAACATTTGACTGTGAAATCCCGTGTTTTCTTTCCTTTTGATAATTTGTACTTATTTTAACACAAAAACACAAAACCACGCGTAATTCCGACTTTTACGATATTAAACACATGATTAGGTCTTGTTTTTCCTTGATTTTAGTGGCAAAAGGATAAGTGTTTACACACTTATTACTTAGCTTATTTTATATGTTCATATCATGTTTTACTGTTTTAAGCCTTAAACTGTGTTTATCTTATATTTTGTCTATTCTGATTAAGTATTTCTGGTATTTCATGTATTATTATACTTACTGTGTAATAATAAGTAACTTTCTAAAAATAGCAGGTTTCCTAAAATAGAAAGTTTCCAAAAATAGAAAGTTTCCAAAATTAGAATTACTGCTTAAGTTAGATAAGTTTCTAAAAATAGAAAGTTTCCATAAATAGATCAGCTGCCTTAATTAAATAAGTTTCTAAAAATAGAAAGTTTCCATAAATAGATTAGCTGCCTTAATTAAATAAGTTTCTAAAAATATAAAGTTTCCATAATTAGATATAAGCTGGTTAAATAAGCTAAGTATATCAGCCTAAGTGTTTTTCTGATTATTTCCTAAGTCATAATGATATAATGTATAGTTTATTAATTATTTCATGTAATTGAAATAAACTATAGGTTAAAAGTATTTAATTAAAATATATCATGTTTTTAATTAAATATAGTTAAATACTTAGGTTAAAACATGTATTATTATTTATTAATAATATAACCTAAGTCATGTTAATTGATTAATTATAACCATGGTTTTTAAATAATTAATTAATTATAAGTCTAGAAAATATAAAATACTTAGGTTAATAATTTCATGATCTAATAATTAAATATAACCTAAGTCATGTTTTATTAAATTAATCATGTCATATTTATTAATTTAATTTTAACATATGATTATAAAAAAATAATCTTAACATAAACCGTGAACCGGATCTTGACTAGAAACCATGAACCGGACATGAAATCAACACCATACCCCGAACCACTTCGGGGTTCCCATTGGTTTGCTGCTACCGTGGGACCCACACCACCAAACCGGGACCATATGGTCTCGGTGGTGGTTTATTAGCCAAACCGAGACCCCCTTGGGGTTCGGTTTAGGCGCCGGCCAAACAAACGCCCCTAAAAACAACCTTTTTGATTTTTCCAAAAACCATTTACATGTTTGATCTATGTTTTTAATTAGGTTTTTAAAAACATCATGTTCTTAATTATTTTATTAGATCAAATCAAAAAGAAAAGGATTAAAAGAATATACCGAATGCGTGGATCTAACGAGGATGAACACACACGAACACACGTACAAGATTCAAGATCAAAATCAACTAAACACCCCCTTTTTGGTGTTTATGTGCGGCGGCCACAAGAGAGGAAGGAGGAGAAGGAGAAAAATCTTTTAGGTTTTTGTTTAAGTTTACTGTAATGTGAAAATGACTAGCAAAATTTACCATAACCCCTTCTTAGTAAGTTTTGAGATGGGCTTGGCCCATCTCCTTAATGTTGCCGCGGGTAGAGGGCCCCACATGGGGTACCCGTACCGTTTTCCGTGTCTCGTTGTTTAATTGTTCGTTCGTGTTTATTTGTGTTCGCGTTTTGTGTGTTCTCGTTAAATAATTACCGTGACCTCATATATTTATTCACGCTCGTAACAAATATATATACGTAATTAATATTAGTCCGTGATTTAATTACGTTCATGATTTCATGATCGCATGTACGTGATTAATTATGTTAAATAATTATTGCGTGTTCGTGCGTAATAAATACTTATCGTGTTCTAACACGTACGTAATACTTAAAAATTCTTATACGTGAAACTTAAACATGCTATAAAAGGAACGTTCTAATCATATACGTACGATCTTAAGGGTACTATTCATGGTAAAAGTATGCGGGTTTTACAACTCTTCCCCCCTAAAAAGAATAATTCGTCCCCGAATTATAGATAACGTAACTGAAAGAGAAACATACCCGAATCAAACTGAGAGGGTATGTAAGATAAATAAACGTGCAGGTTTCCTGGCAGAAGGAACGCGGAACGTGACATGTCTTGAAAGGACATGGAACGTGACGTGACTGAAAGGACATATCTAACTGATAAGAGAAAAATGGATAAAAGTCCGGATGAACTTGTCCGTTTCCAAGTGGCTTCCCTCTTGGAACGGTTCCTTCACAAATCTTGACGCAAATGATAAATCTTGGTCCTCCTGACCTTGACTTGGAATACGAAGAAGTTCTTGGTTATCAACTTAAGGTAGATCCCCTAAATTTGATCGAGGGAATAAGAATTAACGTGTAAAGGCAACTAAAACGTTATCGTGCAAAACACTCTAACTTAACTGATAATTAGCAACGATGCGCGAGACACAAAGAACGTAGTACGTGAAAAATTTTGAACGTGACACGTGAAAAATTTTGAACGTGATACGTTGAGATATGATGAGTGTAGTATGAGTAAACATATCGTGATCATGATACGTGTAACATATCTTGATCATAATATGAGGAACGTGGGATGAACATGACATGTGAAACATATCGTGGACATAGAATATAATGGCGGTAACGCCAAACGCTACAAGGTGAGACATAGAATATGACGAGAAACGTCTATCTGAGGATAGGGAGTTATATTAAAGTTGGGTCTGGTCCCTCAAGTTCTTACAAAACTTCCCAGAATGAGAAAAATGAACATAAAATCGTAAGCCGAGATGCCATCATGAATGTGAATAGTGTCACGAACGCGAGCGCGAAAGCAAGTCGTGGAATTAGAATGAAGACGCGAAGTAAATAAGGAGCACAATTGCGAATTTTTGTCTAACCCGATAACTGAGGGATTTCCAAGTGATCGGATGAGCCTTGGCTGGAACATGTCTGATCAATCTGTTGGTTCTGAAATCCTTACGGATGTAAGGATTCTGCAGACTTGGTCAAACTGTTCGCAATAACCCAGATAGCATCATGCTTCTTCTGAGTTTGCGTTAATCTGGTAACCAAAATCCATGGAGATCTTGTCCTATTTCAATTCACAATTTCAGATGATGAAAACATCCCAGTCTGTTGGTGTCCTATCTTAACCTATTGGTATGTCAGGTACTTAGATATGAACGTAACTATATCTTGCTTCGTAGAACTTGATACATAGGAGTTTGCGAAACTCTGAGTCTCTGAATCTAGACTTCTCCTAGCGTAGGATTTTCTAGAACACCTAATGTAGTGTAGGGTTCTCTCCTTTACGCATAAGCTGAGTCATGGTAAGATTAACCGTAGAAACCCATGTGATTCAGCGTGTCACTGTAATCAAACAGAATTGATATTGGAAAAATTTCCAGGGTAAAATTTCTCTTGTCATAGAATTTGCAACCTAGTGCAGATATGGTCTTCCTGTTCTTCTCTAGGCTTAAAGGAAATCAGGTTATCCTCAATGAAAACACTGATGAATTTGCTATGAGTTCGTGGAAACTCATTCTTATAATGCCGTTGGAGCATGGATGAGACTAATTCAAAATCATAAATCTAGCATGACCGAGTCGTGTACGAATAGCAGTCATGGACATGTCCTGCTCTTTCACTCGTCACTGTTGGCAGCATGATCATGAGTTCGATCTTGGAAAAGTGATTAACACTATAAGGTCGATTGGACATGTTGTCAATACGTGGAGGAGAATAACGGTTATGAATGGTGATTTGTTTAAATCGACGGTAGTCGACACATAATCTCATGGTACCGTCCTTCTCCTTGAAGGTTCTTCTGGAATGTAGGGGAAGATTTTGGAATAATCAACTGGCTATACGTAAAAGGACTTAAGTAGTCGTGTCTTACTGACAGCTAGAAAATTTTAGCGACCATGGCTAACAACGCACATGCTTGTAAGCATAGATAATTTGTACAGATTTTCTGATGGAAAATCAAGCTGAATATATTCAGGAGCCTGAACATTACTGTACATAATTATGAATCGTGGGATGGTGTGTTGTTCATAGTCCATAATTAGGATAAAATTCATCTCGTGTCTGTCCGAGGAAATGCGTTAGCAGCTTGGATCTCATCATTAAGCTGAAGGAAAACCTTCGTATACGTGGGAATACGAAAGGCGTCCTTCATGGTCATGACTATATGAAATATGGTGAAAGAAATGAAAGTGACATCGGCAACGTGACAGTTCTCACTGATGCGCCGGTAATGGTATTGAAATTCTTGTGGCCTGATTAATACATGGCACAACAAAATGGATATACCCTTGGAGGGTACCCTGAATTTCTTAGAAATGTTCCATAGTTGGACATGAGTCATGTGTCTTGACTCGTGTCTTGGAACTATAAGCATAAAATATGTCTTGACTGGTGTCTTGACATGTGTCTTCAGAAAGTATACGTGAGACATGTGTCTTGACTGATGTCTTGACATGTGTCTCGAGTCGTCAAACAATAGAACTACAATATTAGGTTATTATGCCAGAATTGGCGGATCGGTTGGACTACTGATCCTTTTGTATGTCTGATCACGTCCGCGGCCGGAGCCTCGGTTGCGATTTCTAGGATAGTTTCTGTCATAGTAGTGGTCACTATCATCCTGTCTGTCAGTTCCATGACGGTCATTCTCATGACTGTGATTCATGTAACAATTCAGCTGAGTGGCCGGTTGGTACCGGTCTTCACTCATATGACTGAACGACAACTGGATGACGTGTGACATGTAACTAAGAATTTGGGACAATGATTGATGGAACTCGTCTGGTGGTGAAGCATCTTCTCGTCCAGTTGCTTTGTTCTGACGCCTTTGTCTTCGTCTCGTAGGATCTCCAGGTTGTGAATAACATCCGCATCTCGTAGCGTCTCCAACGATCAGCAGCATCAACCTTTAGTAACATCTCCAAGTTATGAGCGGCATCAGCAATCTGTAGAATATCAGTAATTGAAAATACGCCTGAGATGATTCATAATCTACTAGCGAATTCTCGTGAAGTATTGCAAGTGAAATACACATGGATTAAGGTATGTGAAATACACATGGAATACGGTACATGGATTACACACGGAATGCACATGAAATGATCGGTATGGGGGTCGATCATTTGTCATGATTTAAGGAAAGTATATTGGTTAAACGGTTAGGAAAACCATCATGATAACCTGGCAATGCCTTGCCAGCATATACCTCATTCTGGTTGCATAGAGAAACGTTAAAGTGTGGTTACACAAAATTCAAGATGATTTGCCTAAAAGCATGATCAATGAAAACCAACCATGACTATCATGAAAGCAGGATTCAATGAAATCTAACAATGTCTTGCAGGGCAGCATAAATAACAAAAGAGGCGTAAGACATAATCAACATGAAGACGGAATTATCATGAAGAAACATGAAACCATTTATCATGAATAAGTGTATAACATAATCAGCATGAAATTGAAGTTAACCATGACAGTATGAAAACATACTTGACATAAAAACATAGTAACTTATGAGGGGACACGAAAAAAAAATTATGCCAATAAATCATGAGAAAAATTTTGTGCATGAATGCGTAATGTAGTTTATAAAAACCTTTATATGTGCGAGGGGACGCCTATGGGTCGGTCCCAAAACAAAAGGAATGGCGAGGGGACGTCTATGGGTCGGTCCCAAAGTTAAAAGTTTTGATAAAAGCACATGCGACTAAATAGGGCCAGTCGTGTACCAACCATTACTTAGTCATAATCCCTGCAACAATGATACATGAAACATAAATAAATGAAACTCATATGTCAAAACTTATCAGAAAAAAAAATTTATGTGACTAATTATGAACTACTAGGGTTCAATCCATATAGCCACAGTTCACAAGGAACATTATGCATGAAACAATGACACATAACTAAATATGAATGACGGTTGTCCATCCATATTAGTAAAACAATATCGATGAAAACATCAAGGTTAAAACCTCAAGGTGCTGAAAACATCATGGTTAAAGCAACAATGCGCTGAAAACATCAATACGTAGAATAACAAATGTTGGCTTAGGAATCTCCTGGTGACTACCCACTAGTCACAGGTCAAGTTTTAGAGCCTACAGGTCGAAGCCTTGGCTCTGATACCATAATTGTAACACCCCATTTTGATAAATGGAATGTCACGCGTAATTATGGTGTGTCATCAAAACATGCAAGGTAATATGTACTAAAACATACATGACCATAGGGAAAACCAGAATCAAACATCGGCTCCCAACATAAGCTCAAAACATAAATAAAGTAAATGAACAAAAGGAAGACTAAACAAGCATAAATATGAAGGCAATAGGAGAAGGAATCTAAGGTAGCTCCCATCCTATGCGTGTCCTCCAAATGCTCCAGTTAGTCCTTGAGTACCTGCCGTTTTGGGGACATGGAAAGGAAAGTAACGGCTGAGCATAACGCTCAGTGCACGGATATAGACATAGTATAAATGACTAAAACATAATAAAGACTTAATAGCAACGGAAATGTATAAGTCCTAGAAAACCGGAACATATTCATAAAACTGGTTTTATAGTTTGAAAAGCCTTATGTTTATCTTATAAAAACTGTTTAACATGTTCCACCATTAGCCAATATAGGTCATGAAAATCCACCATGCATGAATACTTGGAGGGGTGACCTCATCATGCAAATTAGAGGGGTTGCCTCTAATTTAATATACTGGTTTTGGGTAGGAGGGATCATCTCCTTGTGAAGGATGCAAGGCACACACCACATTCACACTGAGTAATCTGCTGAAAAACATGTAACTAGGATGCACCCATACGCCCCACATGATAAATATAATAATATGGCCAAAAGCTGAAGGGACGCCACGAGCAATCACTCTGCCGTGGTGAAGTCATAACACCAGTGCCTCTAGTGTTATGGTTATGGTACCTCCATAACTAGGTGAAACTGGTCATGCATGTATATGGCTATAGGTATTCTAAATTAAACATAAGCAAATCAAACATATAAACTTATACTACGGGAAAACAGTTGGCTGCATAGGGGGAATCCTAATAAGGAAAGAATGTCCATACTGAAAGGACGGGAATCCGTACCTTATGTCCAGTGAACGAAGAAGATGAACTGAGGAGAATCCTACTTCGGTATCACTAATGCTACATAAATACATACATGAATAAGTATCTGCTTACTAAATACGTAACAGGTTTTATGTCATGTCTTAGCTTATTTTATATGTTCATATCATGTTTTACTGTTTTAAGCCTTAAACTGTGTTTATCTTATATTCTGTCTATTCTGATTAAGTATTTCTGGTATTTCATGTATTATTATACTTACTGTGTAATAATAAGTAACTTTCCAAAAATAGCAGGTTTCCTAAAATAGAAAGTTTCCAAAAATAGAAAGTTTCCAAAAATAGAATTAGTGCTTAAATTAGATAAGTTTCTAAAAATAGAAAGTTTCCATAAATAGATCAGATGCCTTAATTAAATAAGTTTCTAAAAATAGAAAGTTTCCATAAATAGATTAGCTGCCTTAATTAAATAAGTTTCTAAAAATAGAAAGTTTCCATAATTAGATATAAGCTGGTTAAATAAGCTAAGTATATAAGCCTAAGTGTTTTTCTGATTATTTCCTAAGTCATAATGATATAATGTATAGTTTATTAATTATTTCATGTAATTGAAATAAACTATAGGTTAAAAGTATTTAATTAAAATATATCATGTTTTTAATTAAATATAGTTAAATACTTAGGTTAAAACATGTATTATTATTTATTAATAATATAACCTAAGTCATGTTAATTAATTAATTATAACCATGGTTTTTAAATAATTAATTAATCATAAGTCTAGAAAATATAAAATACTTAGGTTAATAATTTCATGATCTAATAATTAAATATAACCTAAGTCATGTTTTATTAAATTAATCATGTCATATTTATTAATTTAATTTTAACATATGATTATAAAAAAAAATCTTAACATAAACCGTGAACCGGATCTTGACTAGAAACCATGAACCGGACATGAAATCAACACCATACCCCGAACCACTTCGGGGTTCCCTTTGGTTTGCTGCTGCCGTGGGACCCACATCACCAAACCGGGACCATATGGTCTCGGTGGTGGTTTATTAGCCAAACCGAGACCCCATTGGGGTTCGGTTTAGGCGCCGGCCAAACAAACGCCCCTAAAAACAACCTTTTTGATTTTTCCAAAAACCATTTACATGTTTGATCTATGTTTTTAATTAGGTTTTTAAAAACATCATGTTCTTAATTATTTTATTAGATCAAATCAAAAAGAAAAGGATTAAAAGAATATACCGAATGCGTGGATCTAACGAGGATGAACACACACGAACACACGTACAAGATTCAAGATCAAAATCAACTAAACACCCCCTTTTTGGTGTTTATGTGCGGCGGCCATAAGAGAGGAAGGAGGAGAAGGAGAAAAATCTTTTAGGTTTTTGTTTAAGTTTACTGTAATGTGAAAATGACTAGCAAAATTTACCATAACCCCTAGTAAGTTTTGAGATGGGCTTGGCCCATCTCCTTAATGTTGTCGCGGGTAGGGGGCCCCACATGGGGTACCCGTACCGTTTTCCGTGTCTCGTTGTTTAATTGTTCGTTCGTGTTTATTTGTGTTCGCGTTTTGTGTGTTCTCGTTAAATAATTACCGTGACCTCATATATTTATTCACGCTCGTAACAAATATATATACGTAATTAATATTAGTTCGTGATTTAATTACGTTCATGATTTCATGATCGCATGTTCGTGATTAATTATTGTTAAATAATTATTGCGTGTTCGTGCGTAATAAATACTTATCATGTTCTAACACGTACGTAATACTTAAAAATTCTTATACGTGAAACGTAAACATGCTATAAAAGGAACGTTCTAATCATATACGTATGATCTTAAGGGTACTATTCATGGTAAAAGTATGCGGGTTTTACACTCACCCTTCACAGACTGCAACATGTCACTTCCAAACTTCCTCTGCTGATCTCTTAAGTGGTTGACATCAAAGGTCATTGTATTCAATCTGTACCACTTTGCCTTCCATCAAAGTAAGAATAGGTGGTTGAGAACCCCCTAAGTACAACCTTCCTTCCTTGATACATGAACTCTATTTTCAGTTTCAAGAAGTTACACACTATGTCTCCTAAGGTTGCTAGCCATTGCATTCCCAACACCATCTCACAACTGCCCAAAGGGAATAGGTACATGTCAGCTTTGAATATTTCACCCTGCAACTTCCATTGCAAACCCTTACATTCATAATTGCTAGATAAGAAATTGCCTCCAGCTACATTCACTTGAAAAGGACTTATCTCTATCATCTCACACCCCATATATTTAGTTGTTGCAGTATGTGTGCTTCCACAATCAATAAGGATATTGACTAGTTTACCATTGATTTGGCCTCTGACCCTCATAGTTTGAAACGTGTTGTTCCCATTAATAGCATTGAGTGAAATGTGAGGTGGTAGAGCCAGGGTAATGTCATTTGCATATGAAAGACTCTCATTCTCCTCCATCATATGCAAGTTATCCTCATTGCCAAACACCCTTTCATCACTTGTAAATTCCACATTGTCCATTAATCCTTCAATTCCTTCCACAATCTCTAAGGAAAACAATTTTCCAAAACACTTGTGGCCAGAAACATATCTTTGGTCAAAGTAAAAACATTGATTTTTAGCTCTCTTCTCATCCAATTCCTTTTGACTCAATTGTTTCCTATAAGGGTTTGTGTCTTGGGAGTACTAAAGGTATTGGTGTTGTAAGGCCTTTGGGGTGGGTAAAATAGCTAACTTCTACCTATGCCTTACTAATCCCATCTTTTCCTCTCCCGGCTTACATAAGCCATACAGTTCTGTTAATGACCTAGGATTTAACATTCTAGCAGTCAACTATATCTCAGTTTGTAACCAAGCCAAGGAAAAACTCATGGCTTGATTTTTAGGCACATGTACCCTACACAACAGCCTATCATATGCATCAATGTACTCCTGCATTGAACCAGTTTGCTTTAACTTTTTTATCTCCCCCAAAGGATCATCGTATGCAGCCCCAAATCTCTTTAGGATAGCCTCTCTATAAACTGTCCAAGAGACATCTTCTCCCATAATTCCCACAAATTGTTGATGCCACATCAAAGGAAGGTCATACAAGTGAATATAAATCAGATTCATTTTGTCCCTATCCTCCACTTGATCAACCTTGAAGAACTGCTCACATTGAATATCCAACCTCTCACATCTTCACCACCAAACTTGGGAAATTCAACCTGGCTTGATACAATACAAAACAAGCTCAGATCCTGACCGTATCAGCTGGATGTAGATTATCAACACATTAACCAGAATCTCCCAAAATGGTTAGAAAATGGAAATTGGTAATCAATGGTTTATTGTTATTGCTAACAATGGGATTTGTTATAGAATTTGTTACAGAGAGAATTCAGTTATCAAACATACATAAGAAATGAGAAATAATTATACAAAGAAGTAATAGTTTAGGTTGTAACAACTTTTGGCGCTCAATCGTGTGTGTTTGACTTTCTAAATTTTGACTGGTATCACTTTTCTTGTTACATTATAGATTATGAGTTAAAGAAAGAAAAATACAGAGATAATAACACCTTTACATTATAGATTGGGGGAGCATAAATTACTTTTTTTATAAATTATAATAATATGTTTTTTGAATACCAAGTGTTAATTAAAATGTTGTGAAATAGTAAAAATGATAGTATATTACAAAAATTAAGGAGATGTCAAAGTATTAAGCTTAATGGTTTATCAATTATTTTGCATCTTTAGTAAGCTTAAAGGGTGTCCTTAAATATTATGGATGCTAAAATATGAAATTATATTAGTTTAGAGGTTAATTAGGAGTGTTTTAAGACCCGTTTTGGTCGGTTGAATGAAAGGTGAGTTGTTTTGCTTGCGTGTTCATGTCATATTTTCCAAGTTCTGAAATACGCATGATACAACTTAGTCTAAATGTACATGCTCAAGTTTAAATTCTCTAGAAGACAGATAAATATATTGTGAACCTAGTCCACATCGGACAAGGATGACTCAAGCTGCTGGGTAGTGGAAGGTCCAGCCTGATCATCAGGAGGTTCGGGAGGCATCTGGAGATGGTTGAACACGCGCATCATGGAGTGTTGCAACCAATTCATAGTACCTTTCATGTTGGCTATGTCTCTCTCCACATTCGTCACATGAACCGACATCTCAGCCATGGTGGGGTCCCTCTCCTGAGTTGGTGGCGCCTCTTCTTCGTGCTCATTCTCGTCTAATCCCTCATCTTCTGGATCTTCTGAATCACATGGGTCGCACAATGTGAGTACCCCCGATCTCATGTCTTTTTGTAGAACTCTCATATAGATCAGTGATGCCTGATCAATTAGGGTCATTGGTTGCTCTGGGGTCAACTCTAGGCGAAACGCATTTGTGAAGAAAGGGTAGGATTTTGCAAGACGGGTCACGAAATGACCGCCACATATGGGGCTCGTCCTAGTTTTCCCTGCAGCTTCAGTGAGGTAGGATGCTAGGCAGTGTGTAACATTGCAGTGCTTGTCCTCGCCGAGGAAATTGTACAAGTACCAGAGGTCCATTTGTGTGATGCTACCATGGCTTGATATTTTACCTGTGATGGAATGGGAAATCATCCTGTGAAGAATCCGGTGGATTGGACTACTGATGTGCGACTCTCTTGAGTGACTTGCGTCATACCTACCTTGTGCGATCCTTGACCAGAATCTCGCATAATTGAAATCCTTTGCTGGTGCAACTTCCCCACACTTCAGAAAATGGAGAAAGCTCTTGTTGTCTGCTAGTGCTTGAGGATAAAGTCCCATACGCACCCCAAATTCTTTCACTGAACAATGGTGGTATGATCCTCCCAGTCTAAAAGTCAGAGCCTTATCATCAGCGTAATCACGACTCTTCTCATTGAATTGGTATGAGGCAAAAAATTCCAGACAAAGCTCCTTATAGATTGACTCCACGATAGAAAAGAGGTTAACCCACTCAGGTGATTTGATATCTACTCCCCCTTTGGTGTACTCAATCGCTAAGAGACCCCGGATCTCATCTGCTAGCTTGAACCGTTCCAAGAGCTCCCAATCTATTGTGCGGGCTGGTTTAATTTGTCGAGATCTTAATGCCGCTAACTTCTCTTGATACATTCTTCGTCTCTCCTCCTTGCTGCTTCTGGGAAAATGGCAAAATGAGCGAATGGGGTTTGGTGTCGTTAGGTCCCCGATGCTCTCACTCCTACCCCTGTTGGACCGTTTATTAGCAGGAGCCTCTGTTGCTTCAAAATTGGCATCCATAACTACGCACACGGACGAGGAAGTAGTAGCCCCAGCCTGCAAAATATACATAAATGACATCAATAAGGAAGGAGGCACGAAGAGGACAGTTTTATTCATGTCTCAAAAAAATGCTCAGCGAACAGCTAGGAGATAGAGTTGCCATGTTTCCTTCAAGTCAAACCAACCTCATTTATGGTACGAATGAGAAAACTAGAATTTTTATAAAACACAAATACCATTTTTATCTGTATTCCAACTCAGCAAAGCAACACTGATGTAAAATGAACACATACCTTAGTTGAGATGTGTGGATTCGTGTAACGTGATGAGATCTTGCGCTTTTTAACTTCCTGAAAAACATTGCAATAAACATTAACAACTCATCCCTAGAAGGCACACACTAGGAACCATAACCAGCTTATAGTTCTAATTATCGAAGAACTTATGAAGGTTGATGTTATAAGCTCAAATTTGAGCACCGGCTTTCTATCTCTTAAGGATCAGGTAGTACCACATATGAAGTCTAAATTATACCGAGTTTCTAATATATACAGAGGAGTAGAATGCACCTGAAGTGCTTGCGTGATGGTATCTTCGGTTTCTCTCCGAAATTCGTTCCACAATGTTTTGCAGCGAACAGGAGTTATGAGGGTCTTTGTGGCTTGAACCTGAATGTAGATTAATCAGCTATAAATAAATATGTTTGCTAAAAAACGAGCATGCATCCCATAATATACATGATACCTCCTTCCATGTTGGTGAGGCCAATGGGTCCTCTGAAGTGGTACTCATACTAATGCCATCATACCGACTCATTAATTTGAGAACAAGTGTATTCCCAATAGTATCTGTGTCTTCATCCAAACGAATTGCAGCCAACACAGAGAGCAACCTCAAAGACTGAAAGATAAGTTATAAAAATTACGTAAGTCACTCACGTATCATAAGATGTATAGAATTTAATGAAGTGATTCTTACAGAAGAATAGGCAGTTTTAGATATAGCTCGTATATCTTCCTTTCCAGTCCAGACACGTGGCATTGAATCGTCATACTTGAAAATGGATGTAAATCTGCGTAACACTGAAGATTAGTTGGATTAAGATAGAAATGGGATCGATTTGATATATACAAGAAGAAAGTACCTTTCCTTCATGTGATACAAAACACTTTCAGCTTCTTCTCTTGTTTTCCCTTCAACAACTCCTCTCGCATATATCTTCAATGCTAAAATCAGATCGTAGTTGGATTCTTCATCCATTTCAAAACCAGAAAGTGCAAAATGAAACTCGGAGAGAGCTGTTTCGGTTTCATCATGAAGAAGTTTCCTTATTGCAGGCCAAGTATCATCACGGCCTTCTTTAAGAAGAGCTTCCACAGGACCATATAATGCCTCTTTTAATTTCACCTGCAAAGGTGCATATATTGATTAAAAGATTTTGAAACTACAGAACGCAGTTGATTTATTGATTCAAAATTATTATAAAACAAGTTAGTGTTACCTCATATAATGTAGTAAGTGCAGACAGTTTGCTAGTTTGATATTCAGCAGCATGTGATCTTAAATCTAGTAAAAAGGTATTCCTTAATTTATCCAAGTCCCAATCGGCTAGCTTGATGGCGGCATCTGTCCAGTCAAAACTTATACAACCATCTAAAAAACAAAATGTTTTTGAGAAATGGCTTGTTAGATATATACCTTCACATTGTCCATCAAATAATTTCAAGAACTTTTTAGTGCAGTCACGAGCAACAACCGCAAACCCTTGGCCTTCACTTAAATCATGACTTAGTGTGTTTTTGAAGTTATTTAGTGTCCCCGATTGTATGTGCTCCAACATCATTTGGTAGGCCGGTTGAACAAGCTGAATATAGTAGTACAGGACATCAAACAATAAGGAATTGCTACAAATAAATAATCACAAATCACATTTATAAATAATTAATCAACCAACAAGAACATTACTTGCTTCAATTTATCTTCCAATCTCTTTCTCTTTGCAGATCTAACCTTGTCTTCAAAGTAAGTAGTCTCTTCATCATAACTGAAAATATCCGAAACATTATTGTACATATAGACAGATCTTCAAAAGTTTCATATTGCAATTTACCTGGATATAGAATTATAAACCAGTGAATTAAGCTTCTCTCCGAAGCCTGGAACAAGATGAGATTGTACAGCCTTTTCTAATTTGAGCCAGTCCTGCAACACGTATTTAGTTCAAATGTGAAATGTCTATTAAAATGCGCCTCCCTAATTACTTACTTAAATACTAACCTCATTTACAACAAAGGAAGAATATTTTCCAATAGCAATTTCTTCACATCGTACAGTTGCCACCATAACCTGCAATAGAAACAAAAAAAGACCCTTTAAAACCAGGCATTATGTCAATATTATCAAAAGTGTCAGCGATTACCTTGTGTGCTTGCAAGTCAAGGTCTTTATTGTCCTTAATAACTTTCCAAATCTGCTGTGCGCTAAAGGAAAAAACAGAAGCAGGTACGACTCCTCGCCTATCACCCGCTAGACCGCCAGGTGCAATAGAGTGGAAGAACTTTTGCCTTAAACTACCCACCTTCCAACCCCCAAAAGAAAATGATTTTATTTTTATTTTTATAGAAATATTGCACTAAAATGTACATATCTTAAGTTTACCTGCTGTTTAAACTGTTCTTCCTTCTCTTCATAGCTAGACAGTGCAACTACGTGAACCTGGTCACTCAATCAATGAGAATATAGTATGAGATATCGATATAGTAAGTTATGTCTTATAGAGCTATAAAACAAAACTGTTCTTACATCGAAAAATTCACTCAATGGGGTGTGTTTGTGGGCTTCTAACTTGGGAATGGAATCCCATATCTGCAAGAAGTAGTATATGATCCTGTGTAAGGTCACGACTCACGATAGTAAAAGTATAACATATACGCAAAGATAGATACCTTCTGAATATCTTCCCTCAAAAGAGGCTCGAGATGTTCAAGAGGTGTCTGTAAGGTCAAAGAAGATATGTAAATATAATTCACATCAGATTATGTTATCAATAGTAGTCTCACAAGGTACAAACATTTCCTCTTGGCTCTTGACATGTAATTAAAATACAAAAACTTACTCTCGTTTTGTCACGTATAACGAACATTAGAGTTGTTTTACGTGGGCTAAATAATCGCAGCATAACCTGTAAAAGAGTAAGCATAAGATCAACACACGAATCATGAGATATGGATAAATTCAGATGAAAATACTGTAC
The DNA here is from genome assembly GCA_025667525.1 of Glebionis coronaria. NCBI lineage: Eukaryota > Viridiplantae > Streptophyta > Magnoliopsida > Asterales > Asteraceae > Glebionis > Glebionis coronaria. Next base: position 509,137,469 of record CM046879.1, on the reverse strand, counting down.
CTGGAATACGGTTTTCAGTAGATGTTTATTTGCAGCCTGCACACGTCCGATATCATGACACCACCTATGTAACACAATTTTTTTCCAAAACACAACTTTAGTCTATGAAAGACAAATTCTGTACATGATTATCTGAAGCTAATAGCAAACTTACATGTTTATAAGCACAATATCTGATACAGCAAGCGCAAAAAGAGCACTTTGTTTCTCGAATGCTGTATCATCCTGCACAGGTTATAAGAAACGATATAAGCAATACTTTGTACTCAAGAATATATATAAGAAATCTTAAAACATTGGATTACCTCTCCTCGCTCTCTTCCGTCAGTACCCTCGAGATCCATAACAATGGTGCAAGGTTCCATACCAGGACATCTTGCTATCCAAATACCTTTGGTGGTCTGAGACCTGATAATGAAAACCAAATACTGTATTTAGTAACGTGCATGCTAGGAAAATAAATGAAAAGAACAAACGAGAACATGCCTTCCCCTGTAAGCATCCATTTCCCTGAAGTTGGTATCGAAAAGATGGTTTAGAAGTGTGCTCTTCCCTGTAAGAAACACAGTTAAAAACCAACAACATTGCAAACAATTGGCGAAGACCCAATTATGTACATATTAGCATATAAAACGTGGAAATAGTTTGAACATACCACTGCTCTGCGGACCCATGATAGCAACAACGGCATAAGAAAGTCCACGGTTCCCCAGTTTGATTCGCTTGATAAAATTATCAAGTCCAACACCATTGAAAGTCCCATCTCCGTCTATGAGGTGGGTGGAGAAACATTCAGCTTCTTTATCTGAAATAAAAGATCATTTGCATGATTATGAAGGAGTAATAACATAGTCCATCAAATTTTAAGAGATTAACGTGAGCTTCCAAGCAGAAATTTGGAATTACTGCATCCACTCAAATGTTTCAATTCAGAACCTACACGTATTCCCGTCAAAATACCGACTAGAGTACAATAAGTAACAAAAAAGAAACTAGGAGAAATTATCCTTAGGGACCCAAATGGTTACTAGTTCAGATTAGTAAGAGATATGTATGTTGAGGCTACAAACTATTCAGCTTCTTCAACGCCAAAATATACCGAAACTAATTTATGCACCGCCCTAGTATGTATCTCGCTCTGTTTATATAAATGTCATTCGACATGTTGTGGCCTGATTTGATACACATAACACCAAAGCCTGTTAAAGTAAAGGGGCGTTTTGGGTGAGCTTATATTGTTTGGTTAAGGTTACTTTCAATAAGCATTATATGCCTTATTGTGAATAACCTCATAAGCTGAAAAAAGGAGGACCATACTCTGCATAGAAGGAGCTTATCAAAACCCTCTTATATAAGCTTATAAGCTAGTCCAGACACTACAAAATGTTTGTTGAAATAAGCTAGTAATCTAATAAGTCCATAAAGTAAGCTAACACAAACACCCCCGTTAGTCCAACATGTGAAATCCTTAATGAAACAAGCAAATGCAGAACAGTCTTATGGCATACATGTTGTCCTGCTATCAAGTTCCTTTAGACTAACTTATCTAACACACGTTATTAGCCTATTACACCATCATAACCCAATAAGCTCCTTAAAATTTGTGGATGAAGCCAAAGGGCTTAAGCTTATTAGCATCAATAAGCTGCTAATTGTGTGCACTGTTTACCATATCCTTGTATGAGCTTATTTTGCTTCCTTACAACTTTACCCTATGTCTTCTTACAATTCCCGGGTGTGTTTGTTTTTTTCAAAAAAGGTCTTACTAGCCTCTATATATATATATATATATCTCTTCACACCCTCGAAACCCTTCATCATTAACCCCATTAAAACCGTTCCTCTTAATTTCGTGTTTACACAAGTTACTTATTCATCACATTGCCACAGTTTAGGAGTGTATGTTTCAGCTTATGTGTGGGCTTATGAGCTTATTGTCTTTTGATTTATATGTCATAAGCCTCGATTCTCTCTGGCTTATTTTTGAGACTTATGGGCTTTTATAAGTTTATCAAAATAAACTTATATAAGCCCACAAGTCTCAAAATAAGCAGGAAATTGAGGCTTGCGAAATATAAGCCGAAAGACTGCAATAAGCTCATAAACCCACATATAAGCTGAAACATACCCCCCAAGTGTTTGTTTCTTATATGTGGGCTTATGAGCTTATTGTCTTTCGGCGAAAGCCACAATTTTACGGGCGTACTTTGAGACTCATAGACCTACATAATCTTATTATGAAATTATAATAAGCTCACGAATCTCAAATTGAGCCAGAATATTGTGGCTTATGAAATATATAAACCGAAACCAAATCAGCTCATAAAGCTACATATAAACTTAAACAAACACCATCTTAGACTTAGGGCTTATTTTGTTTTAGGCTTATGGTTCATAAGCTCATTTTTGTGGCTTATAGAACTTTATTATGACATAATGAACTTATATAAGGTGAAAGTTTGAAAATAAGCCACAAAATGTGAGCTTAAGCCCAAGCTCAAGTTAGCCATAAGGCGGCTATATAAGCTTTAAAAACACCTCTTTAGACTAAAGGGGTGTTTGGGATTGTGTTTCATTTTCAAAAGGAAGAAAAACTAAAATGAGTATATTTTAGTTATTTTACTTACCAAATAAACAAATAATCTGATTTGCCAAACAATAAAAAAAATTAATAATCTGATTATTGCGATTTCAAACAACATAATCAAATCTAAACACTATTTCTCAAAACCACGTTTTCTAATTGTTGATTATCTAATTATTTATTTTCAAAACGCATAATCTATTTTCAATAAGCAATCCCAAATACCCCCTAAAAAAAACATGTTAATGAAACAAACAAGTCAAACATGTGCGAAACAAAATATAGACTATAACATGGGCGAAACAAGGGGATTTGCTTGTCCTAACTATACCGATCTCACATTTGTCCTAATGAATAAATAAATAAGGCACAAAAAGTCAGGTCATGAAACATAAGCCCGAGCTGAAAAAAAAACATCTTAATGAAACAAACAACAACTAAGTAAGTAACTATAACACGGGCGAAACAAAGAAAAAAGTATAAAATGGGCGAAACAAGGGTACGCCCTGTGGATTTGTCCATATTTCACATTGTCACTCACACATTTGTCCCAATAAATAAATAAAAAATACGGCTATGCTTAACTATAAGCTATAAGGTGTTCAGATAAGCTATTCGAACACATTTTTTTGACCCAAATTAAATGATAATCTATGGGAAATTATCATTAGATATATAAAATGAAATGGTTACCCATCGAGAATGGTTGCTGAAGCTGCTGAGGTTAAAAAAAATAAAAATAAAAAATTTTGGTATGAATTTATGTGTGAAATAAATGGAGGGAAGTACAGTACGGAAATGCTGCTTTATTTATTTTGGAAACTCCACCACGCGTGGTCCGTGACCGTTCGATATATAAATGAAATGGTTACCCAAATTACAGTAAAGCTAAAGTCTAAGGCACCACCACGCGTGGTCTGTGACCTTTAGGTGTCCTATAAGTCTATAAGGCACAACGCAAACTTAATCGCGACCTATTTTTTTTAGTTTTTTTTCTCCGACGATCTAGTGCGACCTATTTGTCACAACCCAGCGATCTAGTGTGACCTACTTGAATTTTTTTTTCTTTTTTTTTTAAATCATTATTTTCTCTTTATAAATACCACATTTTTACACACAGTTTTTTCACACACAACTCAATATTTTCTCACACAACTCTACTTTTTCATACACACATTTATAAATCAAAAATGGCATGCTCTTTCCCACATTCCGAAGCCGAGATTAAGGCTATGATTCAGAAACAAATAATTCAACAACAACGTCGTTACGATGAGCTTACAAACTTAGCTAATGATTTTGATGCTGCGTCCGAAGAAAATACGAAATTGCGCACGGCATGTGAGAAATGCCGTGATATCTTCCCACAGAACCGTCGTTTAATCGATACGTATCTTAGTAATCAATCTGATATCGATTTCAACGTCCGGAGATCTTTGTTTAGAAAGTCGGTAAAATTGGAGGCTAGAATTGAAAAAAATACTGAATGGTTGAATAACTTGGGTTATCCATCCCAAACTCATATCGGTTCTTCATCTCGATCTCAAACAACTCATATCGGTTCTTTGTCGCAACAACACCGACGCTGAAATGTGTCGCCCGATCTACCCTTTCCAATTTAAAACGACTCATATGGCAGAATGACTGACAATGAGGTGTATCAATTATACCTAGATCAAAAAGTGTTGAGAGAAACTCTGGAAGAAGAAAGGAAACGAAGGGAGCTGGAGGCACAAATTATGGCGGAAGAAGATGAAGAAGAAACAATGTGTTGGGAGTTACCTGGTCAGTTTTCGGATTCAGATCCGGAAACTGACTAATCGTATTATGTAATTTTATTTTATTTATTTAGTAGTGTATTTCATTTCCTATTGTATTCTAATTTCAGTATTTTCATATTTTAAGTATGGAATAAATTTTAATTTTCGAATAAAATTTGTTTACGTTTACGGTATATGGTTTAAAAAAATAACTCCAAAAATTAGAAGTAAAGGGGGTATAATGCAATAGCTAAAAGTAACTCCAAAAACTGTCAAATTAAAATATGTTGTGAGGAATTAAACAAAGCTCAATATATTAAAATTTTAAATTTTTTTAAGTTTATATAATTAAAACACTATTAAAACATGTTTTAAAAAAAAGTTTTTTTTAAAACACACAAACACAACACAGCCCACTACCAAAAACAGTCGCGCCTAAGACCTAATTGCCTTGGATCGAGTCCGGCGACCGAATCGCCGCAACGCAACGACCCGGTCGCGACCCAACCGGCGACCTACTTATTCTGATAGCGTTGTGCCCGGCCTAACTTCCACATGATGCAAAGTGTTGTCAACGTTATCATGGTACCCGAAGAATTCAATGGCAAGTATTCAGTTGTTTTTTCATTAAAGAAAAACAGAACAAAAATACGCTATTATTGTTTGTTTCTTTGAGATCTCTCAAATTAATTATCTAGTAATAATAAAAACGAAAGTTTGATTAAATTTGAGGGTATTTGGGATTGCTTATTAAGAATAGATTATTCGTTTTGAAAATGAATAATCAGATAATCAGTCGTAGCAAAACATGGTTTTAAAAACTAATGTTTGGGTTTAGTTATGTTGTTTGATATAATATTAGTTATATAATTAGTTTTTTAAGTGTTTATCAAATTAGATTATTTGATGAGTCATTTAGTTAAAAGACCAAAATAGACATCTATATAAAAATAGGGTTTTTTTATCCTGTGTTCTAGGGGCATATGATAAGAAGAGTTAATGTACATAGAAAGTAGAAAAAAATTCATGTTTGGTCCCTATCGTTTACACAGAACATCAAGTATGGTCCCTATCTCAAATTAAGTCCACAGATCATCCCTATCGTTTACAATTTGGATCAAAATTCGTCCCTATCTTAGATGGGAGTTAATTTTGGCTGTTAAGTGGTATGAGAGGAGGGGTAATTTGGACTTTTCCATATTATACATTAATAAATCATATTATTTCTTTTTTTCTTTTTAATATTTTTTTTTCTTTCTTATATCTATCTCTCTCTCTCTAATCTCCCTCTCTCTCTCTCTCTCTCTCTCTCAAATCCATCAAAAACCAACTCAGATCTCTCTCTCTCAAATCAAAATTCCACCAGCCATAATCAATTATCCGGTCTAGTGTTGAATATTTCAGCCTGAACTGGTTACCTAATCTCAAACTTAAACTTGACTCGACCCAATAGATTAAATCCGGCCCATCAGACCTCAAATAAGTTATAACAGTCGGCCCATAGAGATTATGTAATGCCAGACCAAGAATTTGGGATATATAATACCAAACCCTAAAGATTAGGTTATTCACATAGCCCTAATCACACACAACCATCAACCGAAATAAAAAAAATCCTCTCAACTTAAGCTCTAACTCATCATCCCTTATCCCTCCTAATCTAAATACACAGCCACCATGAAAAATCAATCTCATCTCATCTACACAAAGTAACCCACGAATCTCATTCATAATCTTCTCTCATCTCGAATCTTAATCATAATCTTGACAACTAACTCCAAGAATCGAATCAACTTAGATAATTAACCCACAAGCGAAACCGAACCAGTATATGTTTGATCGATCCTTATTCGTTTGAATCAAGAGGCTTTAAGATCCTAGTAGGGGTCTCGGGTAGGTCAAGTTTATTGCATGTTGGTTTTCGTGTTTATGCTCGAATTATTGAGATGATTATAACAAAAAATGTTATAACTCATTCATAAAATTTGTATATAAACTGTGGGATATACTCAACACAAATCTATGATGACTGATGTTTAAAATGTTGAAGATCTATAAAGATCTATCATATAATGAACGAACCTGAGATTTTGATTATTTTTTATTTATGTTTTCTGTTTTGGATTGAGATAGTAGATGGGATTAGGTGACGAAGGGTTAGGATAGATTTGGTGTTGAGGAGTATACTAAGTGAGAAGGAGATTAGGTATAGCGTGTGATATACCTAATAATTTTTAGGTATAGAAAATGGTGGACCGGGTATTCATGGATAGGATGGCTTTCGAGCGAATATACAATTTCGAATGTGTTGGTGTCCAGTAGATCTGGGTTTTGATTTTTGAGAGAGATAGAGAGAGAGAGAGATATAAGAAAGAAAAAAAACATTAAAAATAAAAAAGAAATAATATGATTTATTAATGTATAATATGGAAAAGTCCAAATTACCCATCCTCTCATACCACTTAACTGTCAAAATTAACTCCCATCCAAGATAGGGACGAATTTTGATCCAAATTGTAAACGATAGGATGATTTGTGGACTTAATTTGAGATAGGGACCATACTTGATGTTCTGTGTAAACGATAGGGACCAAACATGAAATTTTTTCTAAAAAGTATGTTAATGCAATAATGCCTAAAAATGTTACTTGCATTTTTCGGTCTCGCTTAGTTTTGATTACGACAATATGTAAAAACAAGCATTTACAAAAACAACGAAAAACGAATTCTTGAGTTCAAGTATTTTTTATTTTACCCATTTTCACTTAAGGTATGAATACACAAGTACTAACCTTAATCAAGTGATCAAGTGATTTAATATTTTCTTAAAAATCACTTTTTATTAAGTGTGACAAGTTTTTTTATTAAACTTTCTTTTTAAGAAAATATTTTATTAAATTAAATATTTGAAAATTTAAAAATGGCATATTCTTTTTTGATTTGGAATATTCTTTCAGGATATTTTATAATCAGATAAGACCTCCACCACTAAAGGACAAAAAGGGAGCGGAGTCTACTCCGGCGGTGCCCTAGTGCCTATGCGGTTCCTTATCGATAAGGAACCGCTGGCTGAAATAAGGAATCGCGGGCAGATATAGCCGTTGGCCCTTTGTCCTATAAATTGTGGAGCATTCTCAGATTTTCTCTTTACCTCTTTTGCACATATATTTCCAGATTCAAACATACTTCTTAAATCACTCAAATCCTTGATCATTTGATTGATTACTACTTGTTTAGAAGTGAATCTATCCCATCCATCCCTTCCTCTCCAAGTGCAAAGAGAAGAACACTATCCTTGTGAAGTGTTGAGTCCACCATCAAAGATCCTTTGAAGATCAATACTTATACATTTGTTGTTGTGTCATAGTTGTGAAGATCCAAGTAGTTGTGTCTATTTGGAAGTTGTGTATGTACTAAGTATAGTTGTGTAGATTGGTCCTAGCTACGATTAGGGCTCGACTTTTAGCTTAGAGTCGGAAATTGGTTAAGCAACGTGTACGGTTTTCTCCACCATAAGGAGATTGTTGTGTAGTGAACTCTCGAGTAAGGAGTACTCGAGGAGTGGAGTAGGAACGAGGAGTGAGCTTCGTTGCCGAACCACTATAAATCATTGGTGTTTGGTTTGATCTTTCTTTACCCTTAACTCTTTACATTCTTTATTCTTTGTGCATATAAATTAGTTAGTATTAGTTTAGTTACACTATCATTGTTCATATCGTGCATAAGAAGATTTCACATATCTCCTCAAGCCTAAGTTTTTGAAAAAGGATTTTTTTTAAACCATCTTTTAACAAGTAAATATAAGAAACTATTCAACCCCCCCCCCCCCCTTTCTAGTTTCTACAATTGGTATCAGAGCGAGGTTGCTCAAGAATTTTTAAAGTATATTGTATTTTAAAACTTGAATCGATCTATGGATTCCAACAAGTACCTAGAAGGGCAATCTATGCAAAGACCACCACTTTTTGAAACCGATAGTTTTATTTATTAGAAAAATAGATTTGAGACTTATGTGAAATCAAAATATTTAGATCTTTGGCATGTTATTACCAATGGTGATTTTTTACCTTATCAATTTAATGAAGTTTCTAAAACAAAAGAATTGGTCACTTTTGACAAAGCTAACGACGATACTAAAAAGAAACTTTCGAAAAATAATGAAGCTAAAATGGTGATTTATAATGCTTTACCTAAGAAAGAGTATGAAAGGATTTTTATGTGTGAAACCGCTAAAGATATTTGGAACACTCTTTTAGTAACCCACCAAGGTAATAGCCAAGTCAAAGAAAGCAAAATCGATCTTCTTGTCCAACAATATGAACAATTTGTCATCTTAGAAGATGAAACTATTGATAGTATTTTTGCTAGATTTAACACTATTATTACTAGTCTAAAAGCACTTGATGAAGGTTTTTCTAGCAAGAACAATGTTAGGAAGTTTCTAAGGGCCTTACATCCGAAGTGGAGAGTAAAAGTCACGGCGATTGAAAAATCGAAAGATCTCTCAACTTTATCACTCGATGAACTCATAGGCAACTTGAAGGTTCATGAGATGATAATTTTGAAGGACTCAAATTTGGTAAAAACCAAGAGTGAAAGGAAGTCTCCTGCACTCAAAGCCAAGAAGGCACAAAGCGATCATGATAGTTCCTCGGATAGCGATGACGAGGAGTATGCATTGACGGTGAGAGATTTCAAGAAGTTCTTCAAAAGACGAGGTCAACACGTGAGGCAACCCAACAATGACAAGAAACCATTCTCAAACAATCGGTTTGCCAAAAACGAAAAAGGTGATAGGAATTGCTTTATATGTGGTGATCCAAATCATTTCATTAGTGATTGTCCAAAGCCTTCATGGGATAAGAATCACACGGCGTTCGTTAGTGATTCTTGGAGCGATAGCGGTGAAGATGTTGATGACAACCCCATAGAGGAGAAATGTATTATGGCTCATACTTCTAAAGAGGTACATTCCGAAACCGAATATTATAGCAATGATAGCTCCAACTTAGATGATATTGAATTAGAAGGCCAATATGATAATTTACACAAACTTAGCCTTAAATTATAGAAAAGAACAAAACCTTAAAATCAACCAAAACTAAGCTTGAAAATGAGATCCATGAACTTAAGGAGAAATTAGCCAAGCTTGAGAAAAATAAAGAAGTTGATTTAGGTTGCTTAAGTTGTGAGAAACTTAGATTAGAGAATGGAGATCTCAAGAGCACCTCCATTAAATTGGAAAAGTTCATGAAAGTTACTAGTGCTCTTGATGATATGTTAAACAAACAAATTCATTCCAAGGAAAGACTTGGTGTAGGTTTTAACTCAAATGAAGCATCAACTAGTGAACCTAAACAAGTCAGATTTTCAGAAAAATCGTCTGTTGTACGCGGTCCCAGATTGTATGGGGCGGTTCCTTATCACTATGGAACCGCCGCCCTAGATAAAGAACCGCGACCAGAAAGAGTTTTTGCGGAAAATCCTGAACTTTCTTAAAAGTCAAATTTAGGTGAACAACTAAAGCATCTTATTGTTAACAATGTCAAATTACCCATACTTGACGACAATGCCGTTGATAAGTTCTATAAGCCCTTGAGTAAACCTCTAATGGGAAATAGAAGTTTATCAAGACCATCCACTACTCCACCAAGAGTACGGAATGAGTCTAGGCCTAGAAGTAGAACGACAACACCTAGAAGAGATAGTCAAAACAATTCACGACCTATAAGTAAAACTCCAACACCTAGAAGGAATGACCACAACTCTAAACCAATATCTAATACACCTAGAAGAAATAATGAACAACAAAATGGTTATATGAATTATTATCCTCTTCCATTTTATTTCCCATGGGGAACCCCTCCTCCATTCATGCATCCCAACCAAATGCAAGGGATGTTTGGAACTAACAATTTTAGACCCATGAGATATTGGGGACCAAATGTTTGATCGTGTGTGTTGTTACCTAGATATGCTTGGGAATTGATTTGGAACCCGACGAGTGGATTAAGGATAGTGGTTGTTCTAAACACATGACGGGTAATCGAAGTTGGTTCTCGCGCTACAAAGCATATGATGGAGGTAACGTCGCATGCGGTAGTAGTCTACGTGGTAATATCATTGGCAAAGGTACGGTTTCTCTTGACTCCATGACCATTGAAAATGTTGAGCACGTAGATAATTTAGGGTTTAACCTTGTAAGTATAGGTCAAATTTGTGACAATAAGTGTAAGGTCATCTTTTCGGAACATGACAGGGAAATCGTAAAAGATGGAAAGGTCATTGGAAAAGGTGTTAGAAAGCATGGGCTTTATGTCATGAAGGTCAATAAGAAGTCAAAAGACAACATATGTCTTGCGACTATAGATGATAGTTCTACTCTTTGGCATAGGAGATTAGGTCACGCTAATATGCGTTTAATTCAATATTTAGTCTCTAAGGAGTTGGTAAGACACCTCCCCAAGATGAAGTTTGATAGTCACTTTTGTGATGCTTGCAAAGTTGGAAAGCAAGTTCACTCAAGTCACAAAGCCAAGAATTTGGTTTCAACCTCTCGGTGCTTAGAGCTCCTACATATGGATCTCTTTGGACCTTCCGCCATACGGAGTTATGGAGGTAACCTTTATACTCTAGTTATAGTTGACGACTATTCTAGATTCACTTGGACTAGATTTTTGGCATCTAAGAATGAAGCTTTCGATCATTTCGAAATCTTTAGTCGAAGAATTCAAAATCAACTAGGATGTCCAATTGTCTCTATTAGGACGGATCATGGTAGGGAATTTGATAATGAAGTGCAATTTGGTGCCTTTTGTGAAGCTCGTGGTATTACCCATAACTTCTCGGCTCCTCGCACTCCACAATCAAATGGGGTAGTTGAAAGGAAGAATAGGATCATCCAAGAGATGAGTAGGACGATGTTAAATGAGCAATCTTTGCCTCAAAAGTTTTGGTGCAATGCCGTGGACACATCGACTTATATTCTCAACCAAATTCTTATTTGACCTTTCCTAGGAAAGACCCCCTATGAGATTCTTAAAGGTAAGAAACCCTCATTGGAATACTTTAGGGTGTTTGGAAGCAAGTGCTTTATCCTCAACACCAAAGACTACCTTACCAAGTTCGACCCAAAGTCTTACGAAGGTATCTTTTTAGGTTATTCCCAAACTAGCAAAGCCTACATAGTCCTCAATAGAACCTCGGACGTAATTGAAGAATCACTTAACGTGACTTTTGATGAAACCCCTCCTTTACCCAAGACACCACCATTGGTTGATGATGACTTGGATGAAATAGAAGTAGTTAAAGCCAAAGAGGTTAGAAAAATAGGAGTTGAAGACCTTAGTGTTGAAAAGGAAGTAAACATTAAGGAGTCTAAAGATCATATTCTCAATAATATCATTGGTGACTTAAATCAAAGGACCCTAAGATCTCAAGTCCAAAACCAAAGCAACTTCTTTTGTTTCATCTCCTTGATGGAACCAAAGAATGTTAAAGAAGCTTTGACGGATGAGAGTTGGGTCATTGCGATGCAAGAAGAATTGAATCAATTCGTTGCTAATGATGTTTGGGAACTTGTTCCTCCACCTATAAGTTCTACCATTATAGGAACCAAATGGGTCAATAGGAATAAGTTAGATGAGAATGGTGTTGTGTCTCGTAACAAGGCTAGACTTGTAGCTCAAGGCTATAATCAACAAGAAGGGATTGATTATGACGAGACATATGCACCAGTAGCAAGATTAGAATCCATTAGAATCCCTTTAGCCTACGCTTGTGCCTTAGACTTTAAGATTCAACAAATGGATGTAAAGAGTGAGTTTCTTAACAGTTTGATCAATGAGGAGGTATATGTGGCTCAACCTCCCGACTTCATTGATTTTGAGAAACCGGATCATGTTTACAAGCTTAAGAAGGCACTTTATGGTCTTAAACAAGCACCCAAAGCTTGGTATGATAGACTTAAAACGTTTCTTGTTAAACATGAGTATACCATGGGGATGGTAGACAACACGCTCTTTACAAAGAAGAAAGGTTCTCACCTCATAATCGTACAAATATATGTTGATGACATTATATTTGGCTCAACTTGTCAAGAATTGTGTGATGACTTTGCCAAAATCATGCATGGTGAGTTTGAAATGAGTATGATGGGAGAACTTAACTTCTTTTTAGGACTCCAAATTAAACAAATGGATGATGGTATTTTCTTTAGTCAATCTAAGTATGCTAAAGAAATGCTAAAGAAATTTGGATTAGAAGAATCTAGACCAATGAAGACCCCTATGGCCTCGGATACTAAACTCACCGTAGATGATGATTGTGAGTCGGTAGACAACACCAAATATAGAGGTATGATTGTTAGTTTGTTGTACCTAACGGCAAGTCGACCGGATATCATGTTTAGTGTTTGCCTTTGTGCTCGCTTCCAAGAGGCTCCCAAAACCTCTCACCTTGAAGCGGTTAAACGTATCTTCTGATACATTAAGGACACTATACATTTAGGATTATGGTATCCTAAAGGGACCGGCGTAGAAACCATTGTCTACGCGGACTCGGATCATGCGGGAGACTATGTGGACCGGAAAAGCACTAGTGGAGTTTGTACCTTCATGGGTTGTTGTTTAACTTCTTGGTTCTCTAAGAAACAAACCGCTCTTGCGATATCCACCACGGAAGCCGAGTATGTGAGTGCCGGAAAAGCATTCCAACAAGCTCTATGGATGAAGCAAGCGCTTGTTGATTACGGGATTTCTCTTGATGATGTTCCCATCATGTGCGACAATAAAGGTGCTATAGACCTTAGCAAGAATCCCGTGCAACATTCGCGAACCAAGCACATAGAAATTCGCCACCATTTCCTTAGGGATAATGTTCAAAAGGGGAACATTTCGATTGAGAAGGTACCCTCCGAGGATAACTTAGCCGACATCTTCACTAAGCCACTTAAGAGGGAACCTTTTAATTACTTGCGTCTAGGTCTAGGTTTAATGGAACATATTCCTTAATTGCTTTCCTTTTATTGAGTCTCTTATTTTCTTTTGAGTCTTTTATCACTTTGAGTCATTGAGTCTCCTAAACTCTTCTTGAAAATCTTCTCTTCTCCTTTTCAAAATTCTAAAATCTCTTTCGAAAATGGTCGAGAAATGTTTTGACATTGTTAATTCAATCTAAAAACGTTTTTCATAGATCCTTGCTATTAATCTCGAGCTTACATAATTCATATGTATGATTCTCTCAAACATAGCAAGAACAAGATAGAATCATGGAGGATCATTGTGTCGTGACTTAAGGTCTTGTCTTACACACCTCCTACATCGATTTTTATTTTAAAGTCCATGTATTTTGGTCAAATCTCTATTTGGTGAGTTCGTATGTGTTTTCTTTGTCTATCTTTGCTTTTAAGCATATCCCTATGATTAGTTAGGCTAGAAAAATAAGATTTGCTGAATTGAAAAATATTCCTTCACCACCAAAACACAGCCCCTGTAGGCGGTTCCACATATGAACCGCGGTCCCTTAGCGATAAGAAACCGCCATAAGTGATAAGGAACCGCGTACAGTGCTTCCTTTTTCGGGTATTTCTGAAACTCCAAATTTGTTCCAACACTTTTGGGAATCTTTTTTTCAACCCTTTGACCACCCTAAAAATACCTTGAGCCTTCCCTATTTAACCATAAGCATTTTGCCATACTTCACATCCCAAAATGTCTTATTCTCCTAATGAAAGCCTTGATTCTCCTCCATTTTCCCCAATTGCTTTCAATCCCAACTCACCCAAGAACACTTTCAATCCAAATTCACCCAAGAACACTCTTAATCACATTTCTCCTACCAAGAATGTTGATTGTGGAACATCTTTTCTTCCACCACCACCCTTTAGTGTTCTTCCTCCTTCTCATGATAATGTCATGCACCATGGGACATATTGTCATTGTTGTCAATATCAACATCTTGCTATGACACACGTCTATAAGGAGTTGAGCTACATCAAGAGTCTCTTAATTAAGCGTCCTATTCACTTTGATTATGAGATATCCACCAAGCCACCACCACCACCACCACCACCTTCCACCACTACCTTGTCTTTCATATAAGCATTGGTTGCTTATCCACAAGACACCTAATTCAAGCAAATCTTAGAATTCTAGATTAACTAGGATTAGATTTATGCTTTTGGCTTGTTTTCTTTTTCATACATCTTTGTATGATTTTTTTTATATATGACTTCACTTGGATCTTAGTCTTTATGTTTTCTTCTCTTTTTGTTTTATTTTTTTTGTGACCTATAGCTATCTCTTGTTGGTTGTCTCTTTTGTTCAACTAACCCTTCTATGTAGCTTGTCACCATATCTCGATTCCTCGGTGCCCCAAGCAAAGGGGAGTAAGCACCAAGGGGGAGTCTTTGCAAAGTCCGTCTCTTCAACACCGACTTGTGCAACCTTTTTGCTTCGACAAAGGGGGATAAATGAATAAACTCGTCTTCAAAAATCTTGTTTTTGTGTGATTAAGTTTATGTATTGTCGGAACCAAAAAGGGGGAGATTGTTAATGCAATAATGCCTAAAAACGTTACTTGCATTTTTCGGTCTCGCTTAGTTTTGATTACGACAATATGTAAAAACAAGCATTTACGAAAACAACGAAAAACGAATTCTTGAGTTCAAGTATTTTTCATTTTACCCATTTTCACTTAAGGTATGAATAAACAAGTACTAACCTTAATCAAGTGATCAAGTGATTTAATATTTTCTTAAAACTCACTTTTTATTAAGTGTGACAAGTTTTTTTTTATTAAACTTTCTTTTTAAGAAAATATTTTATTAAATTAAATATTTGAATATTTGAAAATGACATATTCTTTTTTGATTTGGAATATTCTTTCAGGATATTTTATAATCAGATAAGACCTCCACCACTAAAGGACAAAAAGGGAGCGGAGTCTACTCCGGCGGTGCCCTAGTGCCTATGCGGTTCCTTATCGATAAGGAACCGCCGGCTGAGATAAGGAACCGCGAGCAGATATAGTCGTTGGCCCTTTGTCCTATAAATTGTGGACCATTCTCAGATTTTCTCTTTACCTCTTTTGCACATATATTTCCAGATTCAAACATACATCTTAAATCACTCAAATCCTTGATCATTTTATTGATTACTACTTGTTTAGAAGTGAATCTATCCCATCCATCCCATCCTCTCCAAGTGCAAAGAAAAGAACACTATCCTTGTGAAGTGTTGAGTCCACCACCAAAGATCCTTTGAAGATCAAATCTTATACATTTGTTGTTGTGTCATAGTTGTGAAGATCCAAGTAGTTGTGTCTATTTGGAAGTTGTGTATGTACTAAGTATAGTTGTGTAGATTGGTCCTAGCTACGATTAGGGCTCGACTTGTAGCTTAGAGTCGGAAATTGGTTAAGCAACGTGTACGGTTTTCTCCACCATAAGGAGATTGTTGTGTAGTGAACTCTCGAGTAAGGAGTACTCGAGGAGTGGAGTAGGAACGAGGAGTGAGTTTCGTTGCCGAACCATTATAAATCCTTGGTATTTGGTTTGATCTTTCTTTACCCTTAACTCTTTACATTCTTTATTCTTTGTGCATATACATTAGTTAGTATTAGTTTAGTTACACTATCATTGTTCATATCGTGCATAAGAAGATTTCACATATCTCCTCAAGCCTAAGTTTTTGAAAAATGATTTTTTAAAAACCATCTTTTAACAAGTAAATATAAGAAACTATTCAACCTCCCCCCCTTCTAGTTTCTACAAAGTACACAGGGTCCTATAAAAAAGTACACAGAAATCCGTAAAATGTGAATTCATGTGTACTTCTCTTTGGAACCCTATGTATTTTTTACCTTCTTATCATTTGCCCCTAGAACGAAGTTAAAAAAACCATAAAAATAATAGAAAGACTAACAAGACCATTAAGGACATGGTGGTAATTTTACAACATGTGCAAATCTCCGTTTTATAAAAAGTGGCTACCTACCTGCTTTTTCCAAACCTCCATTTTTAGCCTTCAAAACGTTAATAGTTGATTTTTAAGGAAAAAAAATACCCAAACACTAGATTCTACTTATTTATTTTTTCAAGCTGAAATAAGTAGTTAATCAAAGACCAAACGCAATAACAAACACCCTTTTGATATATTATCCTTACTTGAAATTAGAATTACAATATTTAAAAAAAGACTTAAGTTAGTTAAATAAGGATAAAACTCTCATCCTATTAATTTTTATGAGAAAAATACTGTAATAATTGTATTTTTTTAATATGGGTGTATTTTTTTCGAGGGACGATAACTTAAAGACGGAGGGAGTATTATATACAAGGTTATCTCCAATCCTAAATCTTATCTTAATCACGAACTTAAAATTACTAAACATAACTCTAAACCAAAATTACTATAAGGAGGCTATATTTAAGCCATTAGATTAAATTGATCTCATTGACTTCTTTTAACACATTTTTGTAACAAACTATTTAAAAAAAATTATTTTTAAATTAAAATATCTTTTTATATATTTATTTTTTATGACTCAATTTCATTATATTTTTTAAAATTTTCGTGTTTTTTTAACTCAACATCTATTTTTATTAAATTTTAGTCTTTTTAATTTTAGTGAGTTTGTTTTATTTGGATATAATATTTTTTATAACTTTAAAATTTAATTTCAATACAAACTTGGTGGGTAAAATGTAGCATTTGTGGTAAAAAAAAAAAGTCCTCAAGTACCTGTTGTTAAATTGTGCGAGTACCATATTAATATATCAAAATGAATGTTGAATTAAAAGGCAAAAAAAAAAAAACGATGAAATTCGATGATAAGAAAATAATAAAAATTTCAATTTAAAAATAAAAATAGTTTTTAATTGGTTGTTGAAAAGATTGGTTACAATTTTACAAAAACGTTATTTTAATAAGTTATTACAAAAGCTTGTTATAAAAGATTGTTCTAAATGATCATATAGTATAGAATGTAAGAAAAACAACAACAACTTGTTATATTTAGTAAGTAAAATTTGCTGAAAATTCAACCTTACTATTTTTAAAAAGCCTCAAATGTTTTATAATGTAGTTACTATAAATTATAGATATAAATAACATCAAAATTCATTATACCACACATAACTCGTATCATCAAAGCAGAACTTGGCAGTTTTTACTTTTTTTTTAAAACTTGACCGTTTTTACATGGTTATATATAATACAAATCCATATATCTTTTTCTTTATAATATATTTAAGTAATAAAAAAACTAAAACCCTATTACACAAGTTAATTATTTAATTTATTTATATTTTTAAAGTTTATTATTATTATTATTATTTATTAAAATACTATATATTTTTATTGTTGTTATTATTTATTATAATAATAATATTTTTTATTGTTATTATTTATTTATTATTTTTTAAAAGTTTTTTAAAGAAAAAAAAGATTTGCATGAGTATTTTTTCTCAAATATCTAACGCTACCAAACAAAAGAATTTAATAATTCAGGGTGTTTCGAGTGTTAGGTAGGATTGACATGAGAACTTTTTTAGCACCACATTTTTAGAGAGTGGTTGACATGAAAAAATGATATTAAATAATAAAAAAATATACTATTGGTTCACATATACCCGTGTTATTAAAAAAAATATAAAAAATACGTTGATGTGGTTCATGAGTTTCGCGCTAGATGCTTTGGCACCAATCTTGGTGTGGTGGGCCTAAACATCACTTCGTTTGCTCTTAATAATTAATCAAAGGGTTACGTTATTAAGACCTCTTGACCCATTAAAAAATAGTAAAAAGTAATTATGTACCTTTTGTCTCTTAATATTTTTCTTTGTAACAATTCCAAAATTATAAAAAAAAAATTACAAAATTACAAATTTTAAAGTAATCTATATATTTTATTTTGAAACACAGCCTTAGGAAATTATTCATTTCCCTCCATTTTTTCCATAAATAGTAAAGAAACAAATGAAGTGACATAAAGTTACACCAGCCTTGTTAAGTAAATCTAGATAAGTAAATGTTTTTTATTTCATTAAACTCTGAATCATTCAGTTAGTTTGCAGCTTCAACCATTCTCTATGGGTAAGCATTTCATTTTTTATAATAATGCAGCTCATTTTTAATGTTTTACACAACTAGGGTTTAGTAGCATTTGATTTTCATGTAACCCTTTTAATTTGGGGTTAAAAAATGTACTTGGTTTAGCTTAGAAGTTAGAAGTTGGCCACCAAGGTTCCGCTAAGTGGTTTCTTGTTTGTGTCGTGGTCTCGGGTGGTTCGAGACCCGCCAAGGGTTTTTCCTCTCACGCGAACCGGATAAGAAGTTTAACCATAACTACACGCGGGTTCAAGGAAAGCATAATGTCCGCTTGGATGTAACTGCACGACTCGACCCACTAGTATTCCGGTGGCTGTTTTCAGACCCCAAGATGTTGACCCAACAAGGTTTACATGGGTTCATTTTGAGGAGATGCATGGTTTGCTTTTCTAAAAAGTGGAGCCTGAGATGTTGGTGTGTTGAATAATGATGTGACACTGATGTGGAGGTGGTGGGTTTAGTGACTACAGTGACTAGTCTTAGATGTATGTCGGTCGTGTGGCTTAATCTTAAATCTTACGCTAATTAAGAAGAAGATTGTGATGAACTTATGGAAAAAAAACCCAACTTATTTAGGCTAATAAGCTTAGGAGCTTATTGTGTTCTGGTAATGTCATAAGCTAATAAGGCGTGCCAAATAAGTTAGCCCAAGCAAACTTAATACCAGGATAATGTATGCTGTCATAAAGCTGTTCAGCTTGTTTAGTTAAGGATGCCCACATGTTGAACTTCAGGGGTGTTTGTGTTGGCTTATTTTGTGGGATTATTAGATTATTAGCTTACTTTTTAAAATTATTTATAGTGTTTGGATGAGCTTATAAGCTACGATATGAGGTTATTAACTTATATAGGGAGTTCTGATAAGCTCCTTGTATGTGGATTAGGGGTATATTTAGGCATACAAGCTCCTTTTTTCAGCTTATGAGTCTATTCACCATAAGCCGCAAGCTGCTTATTGAAAATAAGCTTAGGCGCACAAATTAAGCTCAAACAAACACCCCTTTACCTTATAGGCCTTCGTGTTATGTGTATCGAAATTCCGGCCACAATATGCTGTATGACAAACATGCCCTTCATTTAAACAGACGCAGTGATCTCAATTTCCTTCCTCCATATTCTGTATTGACTATGTTATTACTTATTACTCCTTTGTAATTATACACGTGATCTGTTAATAACAGATAAAGTTGCTGAATGTTTCTCCACCCACCTCATAGACGGAGATGGTACTTTCAACAGTGTTGGACTTGATAATTTTATCAAGCAAGTCAAACTGCGGAAATATGGACTTTCGTATGTCGTTGTTGCTATCATGGGTCCACAGAGCAGTGGTACGTCCCAACTAATTTCCCGTCTCAAATGCTGATCTATACTTGTTTTGGGTCTTTCCTAAATGTTTGCAATGTTGTTGGTTTTAAATGTGTTTCTTACAGGGAAAAGCACACTTCTGAATCATCTTTTTTATACAAACTTCAAGGAAATGAATGCATACATGGGAAGGCATGTTCTTATTAGCTCTCTTTATTCTGTTTTCGTAGCATACACTTAGCTCATTTTTAAGTTTTCAATAGCAGGTCTCAGACCACTAAAGGTATTTGGATAGCAAGATGTCCCGGTATTGAACCTTGCACCCTTGTTATGGATCTTGAGGGTACAAATGGAAGAGAGCGAGGAGAGGTTATTGTAAATTATTATTTAATGTTCATTGATATCTTCTTGTGTACTAATTATTCTTAGTTAAGCTGTCTTTATCTCGTCAATTTGTTTCTAAAGATTTTATAAACTATCCAGGATGATACTGCATTCGAGAAACAAAGTGCCCTTTTTGCCCTCTCTGTGTCAGATATAGTGCTTATAAACATGTAAGTCTGCTGTTACTTGCACCCATCTATTTTTTCTACACTTAAGTGATGTTTCTTGATAAATTTATGTTACATAGGTGGTGTCATGATATCGGGCTTGTAGAGGCTGCATATAAACCTCTTCTGAAAACTGTATTCCAGGTACACTATCCTTATTTTTATTTTATTCACATCTTTGATGTTAATCATATGGTTTATCACTTTATCCTTTTCAGGTTATGGTGCAACTGTTTAGTCCACGTAAAACTACGTTCATGTTTGTTATACGTGATAAAACGAGAGTAAGTTTCGTGATTTAGAACACATGCAAATAGGAAATGATAATATAAGCTGATGTGACTTCGATTTAAGTATCCGTTTAAACATTACAGACACCTCTTGAACGTCTAGAGCCTGTCTTGAGGGATGATATTCAGAAGGTATTCTGTCTTAACGTATCTATTGTAGTACATTGATAATCTTAGTATCTTAAAAAACAACGCAGAACACACCCGCCCTGATAAATATGTTATTTGCTGTAGATATGGGATTCCATTCCCAAGCCAGAAGCTCACAAACACACTCCATTGAGCAAATTCGTTAATGTAAGAGCACTTTTCTGTAATAGTTTCTCGAGACAGAATAATATATGTGAATACAATATTAAAAACTTCTTTTGAGTTATCAGGTTCATATTGCTGCACTGTCTAGCTACGAGGAGAAGGAAGAACAGTTTAAACAGCAGGTATAGTAAGATATGAACATGTCAGTGCCATATTTGTAGAGAAATTCAAAGAGTGGTTTTATAATTATTACTCTTGTGTTGGAAGGTGGCTAGTTTAAGGCAGAAATTCTTCCAATCTATTGCACCTGGTGGTTTAGCGGGTGATAGGCGAGGAGTTGTTCCTGCTTCGGGTTTTTCCTTCAGTGCAGAACAGATATGGGAAGTTATTAAGGAGAACAAAGACCTTGACTTGCAATCTCACAAAGTAGTTATCGTGACATTTTTGTTAATATCTGATATAATGCCTATGTTTAAAAGGATATATTTTTTTGTTATTGTTGCAGGTTATGGTGGCAACTGTACAATGCGAAGAGATTGCTATTGAAAAATATTCTTCGTTTGTTGCAAACAAGGTTCAAATTTTAGCACATATATAATCAGTCACATTTTATATAGACATTTGAACTAAAAAATGTTGCAGGACTGGATCGAATTAGAAGAGGCTGTACAATCTCATCTTGTTCCAGGATTTGGAGAGAAGCTTAATTCACTAGTTTTTGATTGTTTATCCAGGTAAATTATGATACGCAAATTTTATAAAGATTTGTACATATATTAATAATAAAAGCTTACGTTTTTTTCAGTTACGATGAAGAGACTACTTACTTCGATGACAATGTTAGATCTGAAAAGAGAAATATATTGGAAGATAAACTGAAGCAAGTAATGTTTCTTGTTGGTTTATTAAATAGTCAATGTGATTCATGTTTAGTTATTTGTAGTAGTTCCTCATTGTTTTGTGTCCTGTATCATATTCAGCTTGTTCAACCGGCCTACCAATTGATGTTGGAACACATACAAATTGGGACACTAGACAACTTCAAAAAAGCACTAAGTCATGCTATAAGTGGAGGGCAAGGGTTTTCAGTTGTTGCTCGTGACTGCACTAACAAGTACTTGAATTTATTTGATGGACAATGTGAAGGTATATCTAACAAGCCATTTTTTCGATTTTTTTTTTCTTCTATATGCTTAAAGTGTACAAGTTTTGATGTACAGATGCCGTCATCAAGCTAACTACCTGGGCCTCGGAGAAAGCGAGGGATACCTTTTTAATACATTTAAGATCATATATTGCTGAAGTTCAAACTGGCTTACTATCTAGCCTTACTACAGTGTACGAGGTAACATTAACTTGTTTCTCAATTTTCTTTTAGTCAACTAACTGCGTTCTGTAGTTTCAGAATCTCTTAACACGACGTATGCACCTTTTGCAGTCCAAATTAAAAGAGGCATTATATGGTCCTGTGGAAGCTCTTCTATTACGAGGCTGTGATGATACTTGGCCTGCAATAAGGGATCTTCTTAATAGTGAAACTGCATCAGCCATCTCCGCGTTTTCTTTTGCACTTTCTGGTTTTGAAATGGATGAACAATCCAGCGACGATATGATTTTAATATTGAAGAAATATGCCAGAGGAGTTATTGAAGCGAAAACAAGAGAAGTAGCTGAAAGAATTTTGTATCACATGAAGGAAAGGTGCTGTCTGCTTGCATATTTAAATGCAGTCGCATTCCTGTTTTACTATAACTAATATTCAACTTATTAAATTACACAGATTTACATCCATATTCAATTATGACGATGATTCAATGCCACGGGTTTGGACTGAAAAGGAAGAAATTCGAGCTATAACAAAAACTGCCTATTCTTCTGTAAGAATCGCCTAATACAACTCTATTAGTCTCATGAGACGTGACTGATGTAATTTTATAACTTATGTTTCAGTGTTTGAAGTTGCTCTCTGTGTTGGCTGCTATTCGTTTAGATGAAGACACTGATGCTATTCGGGATACACTTGTTCTCAGTTTAATGAGTCCCGATTATGGCACTAGTAAAAGTACCACTTCACGGGATACGTTGGCCTCAACAACATGGACAGAGGTATCATGTTTTTATAGGGTACATGCTTCTTTTTTCCGCATAAATATTGTGTCTTATGAATTGACATACTTAGTTATACTTGATTAATTTCAATTCAGGTTCCAGCTACAAAGACACTCATAACGCCTGTTCAGTGCAAATCATTGTGGAATCAGTTTCGAAGAGAAACCGAAGATATCATTGCTCAAGCTGTTGCTTCCAAGGTATGTACTTCAGGTGCATGATGTTCCTCTATATATATAGAAACTTGGTGGTATAATTTAGACGTCATTTGTGATATTGCCTGTTCCTTGAGAGATAGAAATCAGGTACTAAAAATTTGGCTTATAACATCAATCTTTATCAATTCTTTGATAATCAAGTAGAACTATAAGCAGATTATAGTTGCTAGTGTGTGTGTGTTCTAGGGACAAGTTGTTGATGTTTTTGCTATCTTTTTCAGGAAGTTAAAAAGCGTAAGATCTCATCATGTTACGCTACTCCACACATCTCACCAAAGGTACGAGTTCATTTTACATTTAGTATCACTTTTTTGAGTTGGCATGCAGATAAAATTAGTATTTGTGGGCAAAATTCCTAGTTTTCTCATTCGTACCCGAAAGAGATTGGTTTGGAATTGGTTGTGTAGATGCTAAATGATGTGTCGTGGATAGTATAGGTGATAATTTGATATTACGTTATAGGGTAAATTAGAAAATTATCTTTAGGAAAAAGAAATAGTCTAATAATACCAATGACGAATTCAAATAAACACGTGAGTGAATCAAGTTCGTTGTACACGAAGATCGAGTGAATTTGAGACGTTTTGCTTTGATTTGGACTATTGATTTGAATTGGTTTTCGGTTTTTAAACTAAAATTAAAATCTACCAATTTAAAGCTATTTAATATTATCCTAAAGTGCATGAATCGTAAACCCCGCTATTTTTAAAATCTACAATTAATTAATTATTTAAAAATAAAACTAATTAAAAATTAAACTATTTAATAATCTATTAAAATAAATTTACTAAATAACTTTAAAGCTATTTAAAAATCTAATTAAACTTTTTAAAACTAATTAACTTTATTTTAAAAATACTTTAAACAAATCTATTTAAAAACTATAATTATTTAAATCTAAAGTTATAAAAATCTAATTAATTAAAATTTAAACTAATTAAACTTTTTAAATAAAAACATTTTTATTATTTTTATTTTTTATATATATTTTTTATATTTAAATTTTTACACTATTAATAATGTTTGAAAACAAAATAAACCTTTTTTAAAAAAAAAATCACTAATTAACTATGTATTAAAACGAAAATAAAGTAAAGAAATGTTACTAGTTAAGAATCAGTCAAAACAAGTACATTATATTAATCAAATAACAAGATATAAACTCAAAAGGGCCTTTAGCCCAGATGGTTAACACCTTATGCCTGTGACCTTATGGAAGTTAATCTCAGGAGAGAAATTTGGAAAGCTTATTAGCTTTTAAGCTGTTAGGAAACAACCCTTTGGGCTTATGAGATCAGTGGAATCTGATAAGCTGAAAACTAACCAACATAGACATGAAGCAGAACAATCAAAAATATACCAATGATTTAGCAGACAAGAATAAAATCTGAACTAAGCAGAAAATTCAGCAAAGCATAACCAAATTCAAACTGATATTAACTCAATCTACATTCAGCAAGATTTAGAATTATCTGAACATTTAAATCAGTAAAACTAAACTAAAAATAAAACAGATAAATGATACTAAGCAATCAAATGAAACCACAAATCAACATTCAATCATTCAGGAAAATAACATCACTCACTGTATGAAACTGAAAGTTAACTAATCAGATTCATTTACACATAAGCTCATTCCTACGTGACTCTAAAACTATCAACTTATAACAATCCAAGCAGATTAACATTCAGTACATTTAACCAGTAAAACCAAACTTCAAATATCCAACGAATAGATAAGCAGCAGTTTGAACATTCAACGAATTAAAAAATTACGGATATAACATAATTCAAGATCACTTCAAACTTAAATCAGTTACAGGAACAAGCAGTGAAGCATTAACATACAAATTAGTAACATAATATTCACCAAGAATAGAACTATTATATTCTCAGTATCTATATCACTTCACAAATTTCAGTCGGAAATTTACACTACTAAAACTCTCAATTCGCAGAACAAACAGTTAACTCAAAATATCAAGCAAATAAAGCTAATGTCAAAAACTGCTTAAACTATCTAACAGTTTAGTCTAAAACAGGTTTATTACTACTACTAAAATAATTAAACTAAATCATTCTAGTAAACTTATCAAAACATTCAAAATTTAAAATCAATTAAAAAGAACTTAGCACCTTTTTGTAGATAACCTTTGAGTCGTAGGCTAGCGCTGAGCTACCTAAGAACCGGAATCAAAACCACCATACCACCATTATTTATAACTCGTATCACCATTCGAACCATAAATCTCGTGCCTGTTTGTGAATACTTTCCAGTAGGGAAAGTATTTTATCCAATATTACCTCAAATATTAAATCTGAGTTATTAATTAGCCCAGATTTAACATATTAAACGTTATTAATGTAAAACAGTTATAAGAATTAATTTGTAAATCAATTTAAACAGTAAAAGTAAATAGATCAGACACGGATGTAAATTAAAATGGCTAATCTTTTATTAAATTTCAGAACTATTACAAGCTTTAATTGAAAGAAATACAGAATTAATCCTAAAACGAATTCTACATAATAACTTTAAAAGTAAAGAAAGGATGGGAAAATACAATAGAAATTGGGGGTTTTATAGCCATCCCCAGGGTTTTGTGATGCGAATATCCGAATATTCTTGGGAATATTCCTCTTCAATTTTTAGCCCTTGATCTTCTCTTCCTTTCTCTTTCTTTGATCGGATGGTGGTTATAGCACAATTTAGCACACGGATTACCAATGTGGCATCCGTGTGCTAGTTGTGTTTCTTCTAAGCTTTGTGATTGGTTGATTGTGAGGAATGAGGTGTATCCTCCAGTAATAAACATCAACGTAGCACCTTCAATCCTCTTATTCTCTTCCTATAACCATGGGGCTTTTATTCCCCTTGGTATGAATTAATTAAATAAATAAAAAGCCCTTTGTTAAACTGCCTTTTTATTGACCTAGGGTTTGAACACAGTAACTTAAAGTTACTGGTTGAGATGGGGAAGATAATGGGGAAGATGAATAAACATCGAATGTATCGAAGCTATTTATTTTATTGTGAGTGGAGAAAGTGAAAAGGAAAGAAAAATGTGTGAATGGTTGAGGTGTAAATGGGGATAGATGGGATCGGTTTTATTTATTTATGAGTGGGTGACGTGTTAAGAAAATGGTGGGTAGATATGGGAAAACGTGTGAAAATAAGTAAATGGGTGACGTGAATGGTTAATTGTGTATATAAACGTTTTTTCTGAAAACCCTAAGGCCCAATTTCCTTCGTTTCTTTCCATCTTTTGGGCTTGGGCCCAAAATTCACCATTTATCCATCCATGAGTTTATCTCAAATGTTGGGCTTCAAATGGGCTTTCCAAAAACTCATTTTATTATCTTGAATCATAAATGGGCTTTTGAGCCCATTTTCCCCATTGTGGGACCCACTTGGCCCATTAGCTCAATAAATGATAAAATCCGCTAAAGTCGAGCTCGATTTTGGCTTCTTTGATCTTTTCCTTCATTCTCGTGTCGATATTTGCCGGTTTTCGTGAACTTGGTACCTACACACATTCAAACAAGAAACAAACATATACAAGGCATTTTTGATACAATTTATGCATAATTTCATTGTTATTTGATACAAATGATATGAGTATTTACACTCATATCAAATTCCCCCATGCTAAGCAATTGCCGTGTTCTCACGCAATGATAAAATAAAACTATAGCTACACCATTATTCAACTTTTGACATTTTATTTTGCAAAGACATAATGTATTGCTTTCATTATTGAAAAATAACTTTAAGGATCATAAAAGCTCAAATAGATTCATCGTCCCCAGCCTTTCACTTTTCCATGCCAAGTGCAAAAACAAGATCATTGTTATTATAAGTTGGTAAACTAACACGAACTCATGTGGGCCAATTATTCACTTAGACTCCCTTATTCCTAGTTGTATCTCTTATATTTTATTGTTGTCTTGAATGATCACGAGGATGCATTGTTGACTTATTTCGATAATTTATTAGGCCGAAAATAAAGTAAACGATTTAATCAATAGTTAACTAAAGGACAAAATCTTTTAAAACTGCTTCTCGGGACTTCATAAAGTTCATATCTTAGCATAACTTGCTTCGCGATTTGAGACCTTTCTCGGACCGATATTTGGCAGCGACTTTATACTTCCAACCTTGAGAGACGTTAATACATACTTTTTGTTAGGGTTCAGATTTTATCTCTCGGAATCCTCTCGAATTGATCTCGGCCTTAAGTGAAGTGATTTGTTTTTGGTTACTAAAAAAAGGGTTTTGGATTTTTAAACTACTAAATGACAAATGCTCTAAATTGTAAACTTAAATTTAAAAGTAATTAAATTAATAACAATTAATAAGACTTGAATTAAAATTAAAATTAAAATTACAGTTAAAATATAAGTGTGAAATAAAGAAACAGTAAAGGAACCTCAGAAATCCTCAAAAGTAATTGATTCGGAAGTATGTCCTTGATTCGGAACTTTGCTCATCCGGAACTTTCAACCGGAACTTCGTTCGGAACTTGATTCGGAAGTTTGGTTCGGAACCTTCATGCGGAACTATATTCGGAAGATTGGTTCATTCGGAAGTTTTACTTCATCCGGAACATATTGACTCATTCGGAACTTTTTAAGAAACAACTCATTCAGAACTTTTCAAAAATACATTCATTCGGAAGATTTAAAAGACATTCATTCGGAACTTTACACTCATTCGGAACTTTCAATTCGTTCGGAACTTTTTAAACAAAACTCATTCGGAACTTTCTAAGAAACAACTTGTTAGCCCTATATTTTATATAGCCGAACAAGAATGTAATAGGTCATCTTAGTCGTTAAAAGGTCTTGTATTGTAATAGGTTAGTCGGGAAAACCGGGCTTGGACTTTAAGCTAATATTGTATAAGTTAGGGGCGTAATCCCAAAGCAAAGCCAAGCCCGGCCCAAGGAAACAAAGCCCACGGCCCAAAAGGCCAAGGGTATATAAACCCTCTTCCATGTGTGGAAGAGGGTGTTGGTTCATTTCATTAAACACATAGTTTTAGTGTAAACCTTCCACCTCTCTCTCTACTCTCTCTCTACTTTTCTCCTCTTTCTCTCTCTAAGAATCTTGTGTTATGGATTAAATGGGAACAACATTTGGTATCAAGAGCCTATAGTGGATAGGTGATTGAAGATTAGTGTGGTGTGTTCTTGATTTTTCGTGGTCATTTTGATCTTTATATCACGTCCAAAAATTTTTCTTGTGTTTTTTATGGTTTTTTCTTGATACAAATCTTCTACATAGTTCTAGTAGTGATTTGGTATATTTACTTTGGCTAAAAACACAAAATTTTTGGGTGTTTTGATCATTTTTTGGCTTAAAATCACGTATTGGTTGAGTTTTGTCTGAGAAAAGTGGGATATATTCCGATTGGTGTAATCGGAAAAGGGATTATATATTCCGATTGGTGTAATCGGAAAAGGGATTATATATTCCGATTGGCATTCCGATCAGTGGCATTCTGATCAGTAGCATCATTCCGATTGGACAACAACATTCCGATTGGCATTCCGATTTGCATTCCGACAAGGTTATTCCGATTGGCATTCCGATTTGTGTATTCCGATTAGCACATTCCGATTGGCATTCCGATTTGGGTATTCCGATTAGCACATTCCGATTAGGTCATTCCGATTGGGGTATTCCGATTAGGTCATTCCGATTAGAGCTCTTTCCGATGACATGTTTAGCTAAAATTGTTTGAGTAATTTTTAGACTTAGCCACCATCTAGACTAGTTTCGGAATATCGTTTACACGAAGATCAAAAAAAAAAAAAAAGTTAAAAATTTTCCGTCAAGTAAAATCAAATTTTTTCCATACTAGTTTTAGGACATTTCTAGCTCATTCTCAAAATTTGGTGATTACAAATTTTTTAGGTCTACCGTTTTGTTGGACTGAGGAATTTATTGTCGGACTGGGAAAAAAAAAATTCCTGGAAATTTCGGAATTTCAATTTTAACCACACATCATCACAACAAATCCACTAAGATCTGCAATTCATTCACAAGTATTCACCATGTCTAACAACAACATCAACATTGCAACTGCTAATCAAATTCGTTTGGAACAAGGTGGCAACGGTAATCCACCTGTGCTCACTGCCGGTTGCTACGTTCAATGGAGATCTCGTTTTCTCAGATTTCTCGACGGAAAAGAAAACCGAACTGCTCTTCGTCACTGCCTTGAGAATCCACCTCCAGTTTTTGAATTCAGACCAATTACCACACAGGCAGAGGATGGTACTTCATCAACTATACGAGCTATGGAGGATTTTGACACATGTTCTGCTGAGAAAAAGAAACTCCTCCAAGCTGAAGCTGATGCTGTAAACTTCATACTCACTGGAATTGATAACGATATCTATTCCACAGTTGATGCATGTCCTAATGCTATGGAAATGTGGAATGCAATTCATCGATTGAAGCAAGGTGAGTCGATCAATGTTCAAGATCTCGAGACTAATTTACTTTGGGAGTTTGGAAAATTCACATCTGAAGATGGTGAATCCATTGACTCATATTACTCGAGATTCTATAAAATGATGAATGAGCTTGTCAGAAATCAGTGCACCATCTCCAATCATCATGCAAATGTGCAGTTCTTACTTCAACTCAAACCGGAATGGCAAAGGTTTGTGACTTTGGTCAAACAAAGGGAGGATATCAAGACTATATCTTACCACAAACTTTATGATATCTTGAAACAACATCAGAATGAAGTGAATGAACTAAGGGCTGAAAAGGCAGAACGGTCTGCTAATTCTATTGCTTTTGTGGCTGCTACTTCAACAAAACCCGTTCCCCGTCAACAACCACCTACTCATTCCTCAAAGTCATCAAGCTCATCCACCAAACCTCTAGTTGCTGCTAAACACAAAGCAAAAGCAATTGTCCCCACTCCACCTCCAAAGTATGACACCGAGTCAGATGGAGACAGTGATGATGAACAAACTTCAAGGGACAAGAAGATTGAAGAACTCATGTCTTTACTCACCACAACTTATAAGAAGATCTACAAACCTACCAACAACAACCTCAGATCATCATCCAATGCTAGATATAAGGAAGTTGATCATGCACCTAGGTATGATCGTGATGCTAGGTATGATAATCAGAGGATGCTGAATCAAGTTGGGGCTAGAGATACTGTAGGCACCCCGGTTGTGCAGAAGACTGGGATTCAATGCTTCAACTGTAAGGGATTTGGGCACATGGCTAGGGAATGCAAGAAGCCAAAACAGGTTAAGGACTTAGGGTATCACAAGGAAAAGATGCTGCTGTGTAAGAAAGAAGAAGCAGGAATTCCACTCACAGCAGATGAAGTTGACTGGCGTGATGACACTGATGATGAAGCCGATGATCAAGAGCTAGAGGCACATTATGTGTACATGGCAAAGATTCAAGAAGTGCTTCCAGAGACTACTGATACTTCTGGACCTATCTTTGATACTGAGCCAATTGAAAAGGTACCAACAAATGATAACTATAATGTGTTTGCTAATGAACGACGGCATCCTGAGCAACCCGAAAGCATCTGACACATATGTAATGGACACGGAGGATAGCAATATCTCTACGGATTCACAGCATATGTGTAATGATGACGGTAATGCTGCTCAGGATACTGACTCGGATGAGGACCGTGATTTGCTTGCGTCTATAATTGATTCTTTAAAACATGAAATTGAGGAAAACAAAGATGCTAATAAACGTTTGAAGCAAGCAAACACATCCTTAGCCGAGGAGATAGACAGGCTTAAAGAGTGTGATTATGTAAAAGAAGCTGATCGACGAGTTGCAATAGCTAATGGTTTGGTATATGAACGTAAGGTGCTCAACGAACAATATTGTTCTGAAGTAACACACGAAATTCATATGTCAAAACAAAAGATATCAGAACTTGAAGAACAACTACTGCTACATAAACTCCAAATTACTGAATTAGAGTCGGTTAACAAAGAACAAACTGAGCTTTATAAAACTCGTGAAGAAAAGGATATTGAAAAAATTCTTGCTTTGGAAAAGAGAGTCGACACGTTAAACAACATTGTTTACAAAACGGGTCAGTCTATTCAAACTATGAATATGCTCAATAGAAATATGAAAACGAGTTTTGTCAAGCCTGAATATCTCAAGAAAGCTCAAAGTACCAAGCCTGCTCTTTATGATATCGGTTGTTATGTTGATAATCTTGCTCTTATGCTTTCCCCTGACTGCGACGAAATCATTCGTCAACAAGAAGAAAGTCGATCAAACTTAAGTGATTTAATAAACCTTTCTGATTCTAACAATCATATTAAGTTTGTCCCTCAAAAAGAACTTTCAAAAGAACAAAAGATGTATAATAGTGTTCCACCATCAAGTGATGAACCACAAAAGAAAGTTTCTTTAAAAAGGAGTTTCAAAAAGCAATCAATTTTGTTAGAAAAGCGAATTTTAGATGACAAACGTAAATGGAATGAGAAAAGCAAAAGTGTTCAGCAATTTGAGTTTATAAAACAAGGGGTTTTAAATTTGTACAAAGGTGTCGTCGACTATGAAAAAGTTTCTAGGGATACCATTTGGAATATTAAACCTAACCCACAAGTAGAAGTCGTCATTCAACAATGTATTGTTCCAACCATTGATGATCTTTCAAAAAATGTGGAAATGTTTTATACTGCTCTCACTGAGGAAATGTTAACTGATTTAAGCTATGTCAAATCTCTTGAAGATGAAGTTGATTTTCTTCAAATTAAATTAAAGACACAAGAACACCAACTTTCTAACGAAATTGATCGACTTTCTAAGGAATATTTTTATGCTGACCATATGAATGCTATACTTGGTGTGTATACCGATCTTGATCAATATTGTCATGTAGCATGTCTAGTGTCAGAATCGGACGCGAAATGTCGTAATCTTGAAGTAGAGCTTTCAAAACAAATTCAGTCATACAACAAACTTTCGAAAAGCTTTTCTCAACTTGAGAAACACTCCATTTCTCTTGAACTTGCTTTACAAAAAGGTGAAAAATCTCATAATCATAAAAAGTGTCAAGAAATGTCAGCTTCTTCGTTTCGTCTACTAAATGAAAAAGATTTCGAAATAAATGATTTGAAAGCTCAGCTAAAAGAAAGGGACATTGCCATAAGTGAGTTACAGAAACTCATTGAGAAAATGAAAGGAAAGTCTGTTTTGGGTAAACCATCCGCCGTTCGTCAACCGAATGCGGCTAAATGCCCTAAATCATCTATTTTGGGACAATCCCCATAGACTTTGCCTAAGATAGGTAATGATAAGAGCACTAATGTGATAGCACCTGGAATGTATAAGATGAACACTAGGTCCACTCAATCTGGAACAACGCAGTTACCTCATAATACTAGGAAAACTAATCAACGTGTGTCTTCTTCTACAGGAGTAAATCCCACTACTAGTGTTAGCGGACCACAGCTTAAGAGCACTAGAATTGAAGATAGAGTCATGCCTAACAATAGTCAAGGGAAGAAGAAGGAAGTAGAAGATCACCGTAGGAATTTTAAGTTTTCTAAGAATAAAACGTCTGTAACTGCTTGTATTGACAGTTTAAATGCTAAGACCTCGAATGTTGAAGTTGTTTGTGTTGAATGTGGAAAATGTGTTCGTACTTTCAATCATGATGCTTGTGCTCTTAATCATAATGGCGTGAATACTAGAACTAGGAAGCCTATTCCTGTGCCCACTAGTACTAGAGAACCCACAAGAACTTTGAACCAATCCACTGATCAACCACTTAAGAAACTAAGTGCGTTAGACTCCACTACTCTGCGTAAACAAAACAGATTAAAGAAGCTTTATGAGAACATGATTAGGACATGTACACGGGGGTATTCAAGATTTACACCACCCGGATACAAATGGGTACCTAAGACAACCCCCATTCTAATTGGGTCTATGAATGTTAGCTTGCCTTTAGAATCTAGGTCCACTACTATTTTGGAACCCGTTTCTATCAAGGGCTCCCATTTGTCAAATGCTACATTGTCTTCTAATTCTTCTGCAGCTCGTCGAACTCATCCTATTCATAATGGACTCTGGGTGCACAAAGCACATGACGGGCAATCTCAAGCTTCTCATTAACTTCGTGGAGAAGTTTCTGGGTACGGTACGGTTTGGAAATGATCAATTTGCACCGATACTTGGATATGGAGACTTGGTTCAAGGGAATATCACTATAAAACGGGTTTATTACGTCGAGGGACTGAATCACAATTTATTCTCGGTTGGTCAATTTTGTGATGCGGATTTGGAAGTGGCTTTTCGGAAATCTACTTGCTATGTTAGAGACTACGATGGGAATGACCTTCTTACAGGTTCTCGTGGTTCTGATCTCTACACAGTAACTCTTCAAGACACATCTTCAACAAATCCAATTTGCTTAATGGCTAAAGCTTCATCATCTCAAGCATGGTTATGGCCTCAACGATTGTCACATCTCAACTTTGACACCATCAACTTGCTTTCGAAGAATGATATTGTGACCGGTCTTCCTAAGTTGAAATTCGTCAAAGACCATCTTTGTTCTTCTTGTGAGTTGGGGAAAGCAAAACGGAAGTCTTTCAAAACAAAGACTACCCCTAGCTCAAAAGGACGATTGGAACTTCTACACATGGATTTATGTGGTCCCATGCGTGTAGAGAGTATTAACGGGAAAAAGTATATTCTAGTGATTGTTGATGATTACTCTAGATACACATGGACTTTCTTCTTAAGGTCCAAAGATGAAACACCAGAGGTTCTCAAAAACTTTCTCAAGATGATACAACGCAATCTTCAAGCTCAAGTCTTAACCGTAAGAACGGATAGGGGTACTGAATTTTTGAACAAGAACTTGCAATCTTACTTTCAAGAAGAAGGCATCGAACATCAAACGTCTATTGCTCGAACTCCTAAACAAAACGGCATTGTCGAAAGACGGAACCGTACTTTGGTTGAGGCTGCTCGAACAATGCTTTCTGCTTCAAAATTACCGCTATTCTTCTGGGCTGAAGCAATTGCCACTGCCTGTTATACTCAGAATCGTTCTCTCGTCATCCCTAGACATGAAAAGACACCTTACCACATCATCAATGGCAGGAAACCTACTGTCAAATTCTTTCACGTATTTGGATCTTTATGCTACATTCTTAAGGACGGTGAGAATCTCGACAAGATGAAAGAAAAAGGTGATGCATGTATTTTTGTGGGGTATGCGACATTGTCGAAAGGATATCGGGTCTATAACAAGAGAACAAAGATCATTGTCGAAACAATTCATGTGAACTTTGACGAATTGCCACAGATGGTACTTGATCACAACAGCTCAAGTCCCGCACCTCAATGTCCAGCAATAGCACCTACACTCAACAGTGTACGTCCCGGGCAAGAATGTCAACAAAGTACTCCTACAGCAGACTCGACGGATACGACACAAATGAATGAGTTGGTTGATTTATATGATCCAATGTTTGATGAATATTACTATGGAAACAATCAAGTTGTGTCAAAGCCTTTCGCTGTCACCACTACTGATGCACCCGAACAAAGTCAAAAAGACACAACTGCATCTACTTCAGCAACCGTTGCTCAAGAGACAATTCCAGTGGATACTCAACAAACTCAAGAAACTGTCATACAACCAACATCACCAACCGTCAATGCTGAAGGAGAAAACAACAATCAAGCAGTCGATGCACAACCTGACAATGAAGAATTTATCAATCCGTTCGGTACATCGGTACACGAAGTCGGAGAGTCTTCTACTCAACATGTTGATCCGTCCAACATGCATACATTCTACCAACCATATCCATCCACTCACCATTGGACACGTGATCATCCATTGGAGCAAGTCATTGGAAATCCTTCACAACCGGTTCGAACACGCAGACAACTCGAAACCGATGGCGATGTATGTATGTATGCACTCACCGTGAGTTCAACTGTACCTACAAACATCAAACAAGCCATGACTGATCATGCGTGGATTGAATCAATGCAAGACGAAATTCATCAGTTTGAACGCCTAAATGTTTGGGAACTTGTTGACCGACCCTATGGAATGTCAATTTTAGATTTCAAATGGATCTGGAAAAACAAACTGGATGAAGAACAAACCATCATCAAAAACAAATCTCGTCTTGTGGTTAAGGGGTATCGTCAACAAGAAGGGATAGATTTCGATGAATCATTCGCTCCAGTTGCTCGTTTGGAAGCTGTCAGGATATTCCTTGCTTATGCTGCACATAAGGGCTTCACGGTTTTTCAGATGGACGTCAAAACAGCTTTTCTCAACGGTCATTTGAAGGAAGAAGTGTATGTGAATCAGCCGGAAGGATTCGTCGATCCTCATCATCCGGACAAAGTCTATCGTCTCAAGAAGGCTGTATATGGACTTAAACAAGCTCCAAGGGCATGGTACGAAGAACTTTCAAACTTCTTGGTGTCCAAAGGATTCTCCAAAGGTTCTATTGATCCTACTCTGTTTACTAATAAATATGGGGATGACATAATGCTGGTGCAAGTTTATGTTGATGACATTATTTTTGGTTCTACGAACCCAAAACTTTCAAAACGTTTTGAAAAATTAATGCACAGCAGATTTGAAATGTCAATGATGGGGGAACTAAAATCCTTTTTAGGCCTCCAGATTCATCAATCCCCACGTGGTATCTTTATTAACCAAGCTAAGTATGCTCAAGAGATACTTAAAAAGCATGGTATGACCTCATGTGCTCGCGTTGGTACACCATTGTCGACCACATCCCTAGACGATGACTTGTACTCATATCCCGTAGATCAAACGCGATATCGCAGTATGATCGGGTCACTTATGTACCTTACAGCCAGCAGGCCTGATATTCATCATGCCACATGCTATTGTGCACGATATCAAGCCAGACCTACTCAAAAGCACCTCAAAGAGGTTAAACGGATCTTTCGATACCTTAAGAATACCATTCACATGGGACTCTGGTATCCGAGGGAAACCGGTTTTCATCTAACGGCTTTTTCAGATTCTGATCACGCAGGTTGTCTTGATAATCGTAAAAGCACTTCTGGTAGCATACAATTTCTAGGGGAAGACAAGCTTGTCAGCTGGTCGTCAAAGAAGCAGGATTGCACTTCGCTCTCATCAGCTGAAGCAGAATATGTGGCTCTATCCGCGTGTTGTGCTCAAGTCCCCTGGATGAGAACTCAACTCACGGATTATGGCTTCCACTTTGATAAAATATCTATGTATTGTGACTCAAAGTCGGCCATAACCATATCTTGCAATCCGGTTCAACACTCCCACACCAAGCACATCGATGTCAGATATCACTTCATCAAGGAACAAGTGGAACGCGGCATCGTGGAATTATACTTTGTCAGAACTGAGTACCAGCTGGCAGACTTGTTTACAAAAGCTCTATCGAAAGATAGGTTTGCGTATCTCGTTGGCCGTCTTGGTATGAAGTATATGACTCCAGAAGACTTGGAGGTTTTGGCAAATGAAGCTGCTTGATATTCTCTCACAATGACTTCTAAGCGCATCACAGCTTAGGACTCGGACCTCAACTAAGGAAAGTTTATCTCGGACGATAACTTATCCTTCTTAACGAGAAAATCATATTTCTCGGTCATGAGCTTCTCATAAAAACATTCAAAGTTTTTAAGTTCATGAAAAACGATTTCTAAGTAAATGTCAGCTTAGAACTCGAACTTCAACTTAAGGAAAGTTTATCACGGATGATAACTTATCCTTCATAACGGGAAATTTATTTTTCTCGGTCATGAGCTAGTCACAAAACAATCAAAGTTCTGAGCTCATGAAAAACGGACCCGAAAGGGGAGTGTACGTTTCAGTGCGCTTTCCCTAATCAATAGAAGAGAAGTCTTCTATCCTGATTATTTTAAAACCGTTGAACAGAATTTTTCAAGAATTTCTCAAAAGGTTTTTCTAAATCTTTCAAAATTGTGTGTTCAACACTCCCTTCCTCATAAGTGGTTTTTATATCTCTAAATTGTCATATGTTATTTTGATCAATTTTTGAGGGGGAGCGTTTTAAAATCAAGCCTTTTAATGTTGTTGGGTACATCTCTAAAATTGTCATATTTTATGTATCCAACACATTTCGAAAATGATATGAAATTGTCAAATGTAATATATTATATCGGAAAAGGCATCTCATCTCCGTACCTCAACATATTTTGTGGTATCGTTTTTCTAAAATTTTGTCAAATTTTGTCTCAAGACACACATATATTGTTGAGGGGGAGCGACCCGACTGAAAATGTTCCATGCTTCATACGTGCACACATGTTTCTCTCCCAATCGGTTTTCAGAAATTGTCATATTTTAATCAATTAGTATCTCTAATATGATGTTTTTATATTAGAGATAGGGGGAGAAAATGTGATTAAAATGTAATATATCGCAACATGTGATCTTAAAGACTCAAGTGCAACTCTTTCCTTCACATGCCAAACTATTTCGTATATCGATGCATGTGTGTAGGGGGAGCTTTTCGAAAAGATAAAACTTTCAAAGTGTTAAAAGTTTTGATTTTTATCAAGCACTTTGAATGGTTTTCAATGGTTTTATGGTTACGATCTTTACCCAAAACAACCTACTATCCACGACGGAACGATGGAGTCAAAAGGTGGTTTAGGATAGGAAACTAAGTCCTATGATCCAACCAGAACCGGAGGGATCTACCCAAGGACATTCCATAGCTAGAAATAGTTGTCCTTAGGAAAGATGGAGTGAAATGAAGCTGAATGCGGACCAATTACTTAAGTTAGCACTCGAACAATCACAACAAGGTGCTAATGATGACGTATTGGTAAGCATTGAAGGAGTTGAATATTCTGTGCAACTTAGGTAGAAACCGGGTTAACACATCTTTTGAAGACAAGTGTCATGAACCTAGTGATGCGATGCACAACCCTTCCCCAGCCATTCGAGTTTCTCTCAAAAGAAACTTGTCTCATTGTCACGGAGATCAACACGTATCTATTGACTTTCTCACTCCGAGTCAGTTAATATTGAAAAGGTGGCAGTCTGATCCAGCCTCCGATTACCAAAAATGCACTTATTGAGTCTAGAGCCAAACGAGATCAATTTATCATCTCATTAGGACACAATTGAGTCCTACGCATTATCCTTGTGATATTGCCAGAATATCTGAGTGATACGATTCACAATGAAGATGGAAATCCTGCTTGAGCCAGCATCAAACAAGCTCATGGTAGGTAACTTGTGCGATTCTACACGAATCAAACTTGTGAGAACTGGAAAGCAACTAAGTTTGGATTCTTAATTGATTCAAACTTGATTCCAGGTTTCTTCGCAAAATCCATGTGATCTTGCCAGAACGTTCAGAGTGACACTCATTAGTGTTTACAGTGACGAATGGAAATCCTTCCAGTGTCAACATCAAACAGCACTGCGGTAGGTAACTCGCAAGATTCTCTATGAATCAAGCTTGTGACAAACTGGAAAGCAACAATGGTGCGATTCTTTTAGAATCAAACTTGTTTCAGGAAATCTGAATTGACGACTCTAATCAGACGGATAATTTATCCTTATGATTCACTCTTTACGTTCGCAGTCTGCTTTGAGACGGTCGAGTAAAGAGAACTGGCTACTACCGCCGGGAAACCCTGTCAAGGAGGTTCTTAATCGAATCTACCTGATCACAGGTACGGTATTTAATACCGTTTAACGGTCTTCACCGACCGGAGGTAAAACGCTACCGAGTTAGGGTGAAATGTTCAAAGCCATTTCATCCGTGTCTATATATGTTGCTGCATATCAAGAAGGTGGCGTAGCTGTGCAACCGATGTCGATTCAGAAGTCACAAGATGGCGATAATCAAGATACCTAAGAATGTAAGAATGTAATAGGTCATCTTAGTCACAAGGAGTACAGATGAAGATCTCAAGCACTCAAAGTCAAATGACAAAGGCTCAAGATAAAGATCACGAAAGCATGAAGGAACAAAGCTGTTACAAACAAGATCAAGACCAAGATACAAGACCAAAGCAGGAAGATCTCCTCTACAAGAATGTATTCACTCAATCATCTTATGCTTTTTAAGCTTTTTAAGCTTTTTAAGATGACCGATACATTGGGGGAGATTGTTAGCCCTATATTTTATATAGCCGAACAAGAATGTAATAGGTCATCTTAGTCGTTAAAAGGTCTTGTATTGTAATAGGTTAGTCGGGAAAACCGGGCTTGGACATTAAGCTAATATTGTATAAGTTAGGGGCGTAAGCCCAAAGCAAAGCCAAGCCCGACCCAAGGAAACAAAGCCCACGGCCCAAAAGGCCAAGGGTATATAAACCCTCTTCCATGTGTGGAAGAGGGTGTTGGTTCATTTCATTAAACACATAGTTTTAGTGTAAACCTTCCACTTCTCTCTCTACTCTCTCTCTACTTTTCTCCTCTTTCTCTCTCTAAGAATCTTGTGTTATGGATTAAATGGGAACAACACAACTCATTCGGAACTTTTAAGAAACAAAACTCATTCGGAAGATTTTAGCTCATTCAGAACTTTTTTGGTTCGTCCGGAACTTTTTGATTCGTCCGGAACTTTTTGATTCGTCCGGAACTTTTCAGTTCATTCGGAACCTGGGAATCTCAGTTACAGACACTTACCCCGAAGAACAAGGAAAAACGTTTTGAATCCAAAAATCACCAAGTTTTTCACCAAAATCTTAAATAAACTAATCACAAAGCATCTACTAACCATAAACTACAAATCCCATCAACAAAA
The DNA here is from genome assembly GCA_025667525.1 of Glebionis coronaria. Classification (NCBI taxonomy): domain Eukaryota; kingdom Viridiplantae; phylum Streptophyta; class Magnoliopsida; order Asterales; family Asteraceae; genus Glebionis; species Glebionis coronaria. The sequence continues at coordinate 509,097,475 of CM046879.1, read as the reverse complement.
ACACAAATCCCAACAACTTTTGAAGATTAAAACTCAATAAAATAAGAACTTATGAACTTGAAGATAAAGATGATGATGAACAAGATGAAATGGAAAGATTAAAAAGAACTTGTATTGATGATTACTGTTTTAACAATCACAAAACAAAGATGAAAATTACAAGATTAAAAATCAAAGATCAAGATCACCAAACACCCTAGTGGTGTTGGTGATGATACGAACTAAAAGGGAGAAAAAAAGGGAGGAGATAAAAACTCAAAAACTAACTCACTAAAATGTGTGAGGGTGGACTATTTATAGGTGTTTCCCTTGGTTGGTGAGTGGGCTTTCTCCCGTTCTTCTTGTCTTCTCGTCTTTTCAGAAAAGTTGACGTTTTTTATTCTGATTCGGGATTTGTCGTCGATTAAATTCAACTCGTCTTTTAATTTCTTCGTTTAATAGACTTGAGTTTCTTCGACTTGAGTAAATCTTCCATCTTTGGTCCTTTTCTTCGATAAATCTTCGAATAGGCCCAATGACTTCAAATCTTTTGCACCTCTTGGACAATAGACTTTATCTTGAGTCCTTTTCTTCGATAAATCTTCGAATAGGCCCAGTGACTTCAAATCTTTTGTATTTTTGGACAATAGACTTTATCTTGAGCCCTTTTCTTCGGTAAAACCCGTGCAATCCCATGTTTTCTTTAATATTCATCCGGCTGGCTCTGAAAACACAATAAACACAAAAACCACGCATAATTCCAAACAAATGATATTAAATACGTGTTTTGGTCTCGTTTTAGCCAGAATTAAGTGGTAAAAGGATGGGTGTTTACACATCTATCAAATCCCCTACACTTAACCATTGCCATGCCCTCATGCAATGCTTAGTGATAAAGCAATTTTACACTTTTCTCATAATTAATCAACCTTGGCCTTATTTAAATATTACTAAACAAAAATTAAAATACTAATAGAAATTAAAACTTTAAAGTAAACAAAAGGATGGAAATAACTTGCAAAGAAATCAAAGACTTACATTAGGGCTTTGGTGCTGCGAAGATTTATCACCCTCAAGTTTCACGTTCCCCAAACTAAGCTTAAAAACGAGATCATTGTTATTATAAGTTAGTAAATCAAACACTTACACACATGGCTTAATTAAATGCTTAAACTCCCTTATTCCTAGGTGTAACTCTTATATTTTATTTTTATCTTAGAATGATCATGAAGATGCATTTTTGGACTTATTTCGATAGTTTATTAAGGCTGAAAGCAAAGTAGGACGATTTAATCAATAGTTAGCTAAAGGACAAAATCTCTTAAAACTGCTTCTCGGGATATCAAAAAGTTCATATCTTGGCATAACTCGGTTCACGATTTGAGACCTTTCTCGGGCCGATATTTGGCATGTACTTCATACTTCATATCTTGAGAGACGTGCTTGAGATAATGGTCTTCTCATCGTTCATAGAGTTTCTTCACTTGGAGACTTTTGAGAGGTACTCCAACTTTGTTGACCACGACTTCATGATTATTTCTTCAATCTCTATTTGGGATTTTGAGATACAACGATCCGCCTCCTTTTCGGACTTGGATCTATTTATCCTCATACCTTGTTAGGGTCTTTTCGGATAGACTTCTCCATCATCTTTATGGGAGTTGATTGCTTTTCGTCGTGAGTCTTGATCCTTCATATTGACTTTGGAAATAATGCTTTTCACATCACCTTGGATCTTTAGCAATAAACTGGAATCCTCATGCCTTGTTAGGGCCTTTTCGGACTCGCCAATCTTCGCACCCCGCTTCATAAGTTATGCCTTGGCTATGAACTCTTATCATTACCGAGCAACTTTTAAACGATCCTGGGCTAGAAGCTAAGTAACCTTTCAAATCGTACGACCTTACTTATTGCAGATAATTTATTAGCAAGTGATGGGAGAATAGGCAAATAATTACACCAAGTGAGCTTGTGCAAGAATACCGACTTATAATTGACTCTATCATTTCTCGTCCTCCACAATTTAAAATCTCAAGTAATGAGACTCGTGGATACTTAGCCTAATAAACCAATTAAGGTCTACATGGTTAAGGATACTAGCTAGAATAAACTTGGATAAGTTTATTCGGGTTGAGTCAAAATAAACGCAACGGGCCTAATATGTCGAAGACTTCTAAACTAGCTACACCACTTTATTAAAACTTTTTACTTTATTGCGGGATATATACATATGAAGGCAAAGATAAAAATTTAAAAATTACAACTAAATGGCCAAAGTTAATAAAAAATTTGAAAAATGTTGAAAAATAGGATTTTCAGGTTAAATGAAGGCATTTTCATGGAAAAGTCCACTTAAAACTTCGATAGAAGTCCCCCTACACTTAAGATAAACATTGTCCTCAATGTTTAAGCATGTGGGAAAAGTCTCCCCTACACTTATGACATTGTGCACGTTGGTTAACTCAAGTTAAGGAAGAGACGACTAAAGTGATCAATTTCAAATGTGAGTATGAAGAAAATTGAATCACGATAGTTGAGAGATAGAACCGGATTTCGGATAACACGGGAGCACGGTTCTTCAAAGATTCCAAGAGTGCACTTATCCCTGTAATCACATCACCACACAAAGAGAAAGACCTATAGAGGTCCCCCCACACTTAGGAGGTAAACACATAAAAGGATAGATACTCGGGCTGCCTCCCGAGGAGCGCTTGTTTTTGATAACCGAGTCACGAGCCTGAATCGACCCAAAATTAGTTCATGGGGAACGTGGTGAGGGATGGAATTACCTCCTGAGAGGTGTCCTCACCAAAGTACAACTTCACTCGTTGGCCATTCACCTTAAAATTAGGTCCATTAGGTTGAGCGAGCTCGAGAGTACCATATGGAAAAATTTGGGCAATGGTGAATGGGCCGGACCAACGAGATTTGAGCTTGCCCGAAAAGATTTTCAACCGAGAGTTAAAAAGTAAGACTTTGTCTCCAACATGGAACTCTCGGTTTTTGATCTTGGAGTCGTGAATGAGCTTAGTTCTTTCCTTATAGATCAAAGAATTTTCATAAGCCTCATTACGGAGTTCATTCAGCTCATTGAGTTGGATCTTGCGTAGGTCACCGGCTTTGTTTATATCAAAATTAGCCCACTTCAAGGCCCAATAAGCCTTGTGCTCCAACTCAATGGGGAGGTGGCACGCTTTCCCGTACACAAGACGATAAGGCGTACAGCCGATCGGGGTCTTGTAAGCAGTACGGAAAGCCCACAAAGCATCATCAAGTTTATCAGCCCATGAGGCACGATGCTCTCCCACGGTTCTTTCAAGAATTCGCTTTAGACCTCGGTTGGATATTTCAGCCTGGCCATTAGTTTGTGGGTGGTAGGTTGTGGAAAGACGATGATTTACACCGTACTTAGCCATGACTCTTGCGAATTGGTCATTGCAAAAATGAGTCACACGATCACTAATAATGGCACGAGGCACACCGAATCTAGCGAATAGAGCTTTTAAAAAGTTACAAACCACCCTTGCGTCATTAGTGGGTAAAGCTTTTGCTTCAACCCATTTGGAGACGTAGTCAACGGCTACAAGGATGTATTTGTTTCCTTTAGAAGAAGGGAATGGCCCCATAAAGTCGATACCCCAAACATCAAAGATTTCACATTCTTGAATGAAATTCTGAGGCATCTCGTCTTTATGTGTGATGTTGCCTTGTTTTTGGCAAACATCACATCGTTTAACCATATCGTGAGCGTCACGATATATGGAGGGCCAATAAAATCCCAAATCAAACACTTTTTTGGCGGTGTAGTTGGGACCAAAGTGACCACCGGTGGGTCCTTTGTGGCAAGCATCAAGGATTTCCGAAGCTGCCGGTCCATCAACACATCGTCGGATAATTAGGTCGGCACATTGTTTGAATAGGTAAGGGTCGTCCCAAAAGTAAGTCTTAATGTCGGTGAAGAACTTTTTCTTTTGTTGAGACGTCAACCCTTCCTTGAGAATTCCACCCGCCAAGTAGTTTGCAAAGTCCGCAAACCACGGGGTTTCATTAGATTTCAAATTTATAGACATTAAGGTCTCCAAGGGAAAAGAATCATTGATTTCTTTGTTCGGATGATCCCCTTGGTAAGGATCCTCAAGTCTGCTGAGATGATCCGCGGCTAAGTTTTCAGCTCCTTTTTTATCGCGAATTTCGATTTTAAATTCCTGGAGCAGCAAAACCCAGTGAAGAAGTCTTGGTTTGGAATCTTGCTTCGTCAACAAGTACTTCAGCGCGGAATGATCGGTATATACAATTGTGGTGGAAAGGACAAGATAGGGGCAGAATTTTTCAAAAGCATAGACAACAGCTAAAAGCTCTTTTTCGGTTGTCGTATAATGCAATTGTGCCCCCGTCATTGTCTTGCTAGCGTAATGGATTGGTTGGAAGTGTTTGTTCACTCTTTGTCCCAGAACCGCTCCAATAGCAAAATCACTAGCATCGCACATCAACTCAAAGGGCAGCTCCCAATTAGGGGTAACCAAGACGGGTGCCTTAGTTAGCTTATCCTTAAGCGAGTTGAAGGCTTCAAGGCACTCTTCGGAAAAGATAAAAGGAGTATCTTTTTCCAAGAGGTGGGTCATCGGGCGAGCGATTTGAGAAAAATCTTTGATGAATCGACGGTAGAAGCCCGCATGACCCAGAAAACTTCTCACACCCTTCACGGTTGAAGGTGGAGGCAACTTTGCGGTAACATCGACTTTAGCACGGTCTACTTCAAGACCGGCTTTGGAAATCTTGTGTCCCAGCACGATGCTTTCTTTTACCATAAAATGGCATTTTTCCCAATTCAGAACAAGACGAGTGCCTTCGCACCGCTTAAGCATACGTTCCAAATTGGCAAGGCAAGAAGAGAAGGAATCCCCGAAGACCGAGAAATCATCCATGAAGACTTCCATGGTTTGGTCAACCATGTCATGGAAGATAGCCAACATGCACCTTTGGAAAGTCCCGGGGGCATTGCATAAGCCAAAAGGCATTCTTTTGTAAGCAAATGTGCCATAGGGACAAGTGAATGTTGTCTTCTCTTGATCTTGGGGATCGATGGGTATTTGAAAATAACCCGAGAAACCATCAAGAAAGCAGTAATATTCATTACCCGCTAAACGTTCAAGCATTTGGTCCATAAAAGGTAGAGGGAAATGATCCTTTCTCGTGGCATCATTGAGTTTGCGGTAGTCTATACAAACTCTCCACCCAGTGACGAGACGAGTGGAAATCAACTCGTTGTGTTCATTGGGAACAACGGTTATTCCGCCCTTCTTGGGCACACAATGGATTGGACTAACCCATGGTGAATCCGAAATAGGGTAAATCATACCCGCATCAAGAAGTTTGATAACCTCTGTTTTGATGACTTCATGTATTTTTGGATTCACCCTTCGTTGGCTTTGAATTGTGGGCTTAAAGTCGTCCTCCATGAGAATTTTGTGTTTGCAGAAGTGAGGATCAATTCCACGAATATCCGAAATCTTCCAAGCAATAGCCTTCTTATGATCTTTCAACACGGCGACAAGTCTGGATTTTTCTTCTTCTTTTAGGTCCTTTGCGATGATAACGGGCGACTTCTTCTCTTCTTCAAGGAATACATACTCGAGATGGGGCGGCAACTCCTTAAGTTCTAAATCCGGAGGATTTTCGACGGGATGCATATTCGAAGTCGGAGTATCGATAGCAATGACCGTGGGAGATGGAGGAGAAGGATTGTCTTCTTTGAGAAGGTTTTCAATGAGGCGGAGATCTTCATCCCAATTGGTAGTAGAAGCGTCATTGTCTAAATTCACATCTCCCATGGTGGCTTCCAAATCTTTCCAAAGGAAATCACTTTCTCCAAATAGAGATAGTGATGAGTCGATAGAGGAAACGGTCTCAACATTGGGAAGAGAGGTAGGAATACTTTTACAAGCATCTTTGAAGTGTTCTTCACGAGCCTCATCAAGAACGTCAATACAATTAACACTCTCGTATGAATAAGGCTGTTTAGAAAGCTTTCCCATGTTGAAGACTACTTTATCGTCACCCACTCTCATGATAAGCTCACCGGCTTCAACATCAATCAGAGTGCGATCGGTCCTCAAGAATGGACGACCAACAATCAGTGGCACACGAGGGTCCATCTCGTAGTCGACGACAACGAAATCAGCAGGAAAGGTGAATTTGTCGACTCCTACAATGACGTCTTCGGCTATCCCCACTGGATAAGCAACCGTACGGTTAGCTAATTCCAAAGTCATTTTGGTGGGGACTAGCTCTGGAGAGATAATTGCTTCCAAACGCTTAGAGGCATAAGATTAATACTGGCACCTAGATCGGCTAGGGCCATGCAATTCTCTACTCCCGGGAAATTGCAAGGGATTAAGAAACGACCCGGATCACCAAGCTTGGTAGGCAATTTCCTTAAGAGCACTGCAGAGCAATTCTCATTAAGTTGGGTGTTGGCAATATCGAGGAGCTTTTCCTTGTCGCTCAGAAGATCTTTAAACATTTTTGCATATTTAGGCATGTGAGCGAGAGCCTCAGCGAAGGAGATGTTAAAATTCAGTTTGAACATCTTAAGAAAGTTCGAAACTTGAATATCATCCTTGCTCTTTTGCTTGTCTTTCCTCAACCTAGATGGATAAGGTATATTGGAAGAAGATGAAGGATTTGGGAGAATAGGATCACTCACATCCTTGGGTGGAGGAGGGGTAGAAGGAAGAGGTGGAGAAATTGGGGAAGGAGAAGGATGAGGAATAGGAGCAGGTGACTCGTTCTCCTTGGTCACAATCACCGGTGGAGGTATAGGAAGCTCGGGTTCCTTTGTACCTTTGCCACTTCGAGTAGTGATTGCTTTCATCTCCCCTCTTGGATTCGCAACGGTGTTACTCGGAAGAGTACCCGAAGAAGAGGGTTGATTACCTTGGAAGAAACTAGCCATCATGTTCCTCAAGTCATTAGTTTGGGTATCCAACGTATTTCTCATGTCGGCTCTCAAGTCGTTTCCTTGCTTGACCAAGTCTGCTTTCAGGTTGAGCACTTCTCTCTGAAGATTTCCCACTATCACATCGTTAGTCCTCATATAAGTTTCCACTTCTTGGTGAAGAGCGGTGGGTTGGTTGGGAGGAGCATTGTATGCGGGTGGTTGGTAAGCAGGTTGCTGGTAGACTTGGTTGTTTCGTTGAGGTGGTTGTTGTTGCTTATGAGGAGGGATGTATGGTTGTCGAGGCTGTTGTTGTTGTTGAGGAGGGCGATTGAGGTTTTGTTGTTGGTTTGGGTTGTTTGGGGGAAAACCAGGTGGGGAAAGATAATTGTTAGAGCGGTAGCTAAGCAAATTACGGTCACCTTGAGGTCTAGCTTGATAAGCAGGTTGAGGATAGGTGCCATATGCCGCATTCACATTCTCAGTAGGGTAGTCTTGGGTGGCGGTACAAGTTGTGTAAGAGTGAGGACCACCGCATATCTCACAAGGTTGGTTGACAGCGTTAACTTGAGCGTTTTTAGCGTTGTTGCTGTTGTTGCTGACGGTGTGGGTGACAAGCGATTCAAGAAGCGTAGTGATTTTGTCCAATCGCTTGTCGCTGTCACTTGTGCTAGCACTAGCGACATTGGTCCGAACACTCTTGGTTTGCACACGAGATTTATTCTCAATGATGTCCCAAGCAGCATTGGAAGTCTTAGCCAATAGATTACCCCCCGAGGCACTGTTCAGTGAATCTTGGTCACTCATGCTTAAACCATTGTAAAAAGTATTAATTTGATGTACTTTGGTAAAACCATGTTGTGGGCATTTTCTTAAAAGATCTTTAAAACGATCCCAAGATTCACTGAACGAATCATCGTACTTTTGTTCAAAATTTATGATCTCATTCCGCAAAGCGGTAGTACGAGAGGGTGGGAAAAAGTAATTGATGAACTTGGTTTCCAAATCCGTCCACGAGAGAATACTCTGTGGCGGTTCCTTAGCAAGCCAATGCCGGGCTTGTCCCTCTAAAGAAAAGGGAAAAAGTTGTAACCTTATAACCTCTTGTGGAACACCATTGAATTTGACCGTGTTGGTTAGTTGCAAGAATCTCTTGATATGGTCGTGTGGATCATCAATGGTACGTCCCAAGAATGGTTGAGCGGAGACCATCTGGATAAAGCCTGACTTGAGCTCGAAATTGTTGGCGGCAATTGGTGGTATAACAATTGGATCAGTGTTGCCATCTACATGAGCTTGCAGCAGTTCAATCATCGGGCGATTATCCGGAAGGGGCTCATTGTTGTTATTATTGTTCATGTTGTTGAAAGGTGGGTTGTTGTTGTTATTATTGTTGTTTGGAGGTGGTATGTTGTTATTGTTTTGTACACCGGCCATGTCTAAGTTATCGAGAGGCTCGGGCTCTTGATAAGACGTGGATCGAGTGCGCATACACCTGCAAAAGAACGAACAACGAAAAACAAAGCAAAAATATTTTTGGTTTTTATGTTTTTTTAATTTTTTTGTATTTTTGAAAATTTTATATTTTTTAGGATTTTTTGAAAATTTTTATGAAAAAGTAACGTTCACGGGGAACGGATCCCAAAATCCAAGTTCTCACAAAAAACTTTTGATCTTAACGAGAAGAGCCGGCAGCGGCGCCATTTAATACAAACTTTTTGTTAGGGTTCAGATTTTATCTCTCGGAATCCTCTCGAATTGATCTCGGCCTTAAGTGAAGTGATTTGTTTTTGGTTACTAAAAAAAGGGTTTTGGATTTTTAAACTACTAAATGACAAATGCTCTAAATTGTAAACTTAAATTTAAAAGTAATTAAATTAATAACAATTAATAAGACTTATATTAAAATTAAAATTAAAATTACAGTTAAAATATAAGTGTGAAATAAAGAAACAGTAAAGGAACCTCAGAAATCCTCAAAAGTAATTGATTCGGAAGTATGTCCTTGATTCGGAACTTTGTTCATCCGGAACTTTCACCCGGAACTTCGTTCGGAACTTGATTCGGAAGTTTGGTTCGGAACCTTCATGCGGAACTATATTCGGAAGATTGGTTCATTCGGAAGTTTTACTTCATCCGGAACATATTGACTCATTCAGAACTTTTTAAGAAACAACTCATTCGGAACTTTTCAAAAATACATTCATTCGGAAGATTTAAAAGACATTCATTCGGAACTTTACACTCATTCGGAACTTTCAATTCGTTCGGAACTTTTTAAACAAAACTCATTCGGAACTTTCTAAGAAACAACTCATTCAGAACTTTTAAGAAACAAAACTCATTCGGAAGATTTTAGCTCATTCGGAACTTTTTTGGTTCGTCCGGAACTTTTTGATTCGTCCGGAACTTTTCAGTTCATTCGGAACCTGGGAATCTCAGTTACAGACACTTACCCCGAAGAACAAGGAAAAACGTTTTGAATCCAAAAATCACCAAGTTTTTCACCAAAATCTTAAATAAACTAATCACAAAGCATCTACTAACCATAAACTACAAATCCCATCAACAAAAACACAAATCCCAACAACTTTTGAAGATTAAAACTCAATAAAATAAGAACTTAAGAACTTGATGATAAAGATGATGATGAACAAGATGAAATGGAAAGATTAAACAAGAACTTGTATTGATGATTACTGTTTTAACAATCACAAAACAAAGATGAAAATTACAAGATTAAAAATCAAAGATCAAGATCACCAAACACCCTAGTGGTGTTGGTGATGATACGAACTAAAAGGGAGAAAAAAAGGGAGGAGAGAAAAACTCAAAAACTAACTCACTAAAATGTGTGAGGGTGGACTATTTATAGGTGTTTCCCTTGGTTGGTGAGTGGGCTTTCTCCCGTTCTTCTTGTCTTCTCGTCTTCTCGTCTTTTCAGAAAAGTTGACGTTTTTTATTCTGATTCGGGATTTGTCGTCGATTAAATTCAACTCGTCTTTTAATTTCTTCGTTTAATAGACTTGAGTTTCTTCGACTTGAGTAAATCTTCCATCTTTGGTCCTTTTCTTCGATAAATCTTCGAATAGGCCGAGTGACTTCAAATCTTTTGCACCTCTTGGACAATAGACTTTACCTTGAGTCCTTTTCTTCGATAAATCTTCGAATAGGCCCAGTGACTTCAAATCTTTTGCATCTCTTGGACAATAGACTTTATCTTGAGCCCTTTTCTTCGATAAAACCCGTGCAATCCCATGTTTTCTTTAATATTCATCCGGCTGGCTCTGAAAACACAATAAACACAAAAATCACGCATAATTCCAAACAAATGATATTAAATACGTGTTTTGGTCTTGTTTTAGCCAGAATTAAGTGGTAAAATGATGGGTGTTTACACATCTATCAGACGTTCATGAAATAATGGTCTTCTCTTCATATAGGAATTTCTTCACTTGAAGTTTTGAGAGATTCATACTTGGACCACGACTTCTTCATTTTTTCTCCAATCTTTATTTGGGATTTTGATATACAACGATCCGCCTCCTTTTTGGACTTGGTTTCATTTATCCTCATACCTTATTATGGTCTTTTTGGATAGACTTCTCCATGACTTTTTGGGAGTATTTGCTTTTCGTCGTGTGTCTCGATCCTTCATATTGATTTTTGATAAATGAATCTTCACATCACTTGAGATCTTTAGCAATAAAACATAGCCCTCATGTCTTGTTAGGACCTTTTTGGACTCGCCAATCTTCATCCCGCTTCAATAAGTTATGCCTTGGCTATGAACTCTAATCCATACCGAGCAACTTTTAAACGATCTTGGGCTAGAAGCTAAGTAACTTTTCAAATCGTTCAACCTTATTTATTGCAATTAACTTTATTAACAAGTGATGGGAGAATAGGCTTATAATTAACTCACATAAATTCCCGAAAGAATACCAAACTTATAATTGGCTCTATCATCTCTTGTTCTCCATATTGTAAAATTTCAAAAATGTGAAATCAATGGATACTTAGCCTATTAAATCAAAGTTTTGGGTTTTCAAGTCATTTATAGGATCTTGCATCTTCTTATACTTTTGCAAGTTTTAGAATTTGCGTTTTAAAGTTCCCTTGATAGACGACTTTCTAGGATCAATTATAGGAGCTTGCGAAAAGTTCTTGTTCTTAACTCGTATGAATTAAGACTTTCGCGTTTTAAAGCTCCCTATATAAAAGCCTAGCAAAACTTAATTCAAATACGTTAAGGAAAAGCTAAGGTTAAAAACCGAGTCGAGTCAAAAACTATTCTTATTTTCACCAACGGAAAGCCTACATTCGTGTCAAAAACACTTATTTTATTTAAACTTAAAAATAACACTAAAAATTTAAATTTTTTATTGAAAAATGAGAAAAACAATACGTTTAGACACGACAAGAGCAATTGCAAGCGATTATATCGATTGACTCCCCCATGCTAAAACCAAACATTGTCCTCAATGTTTCTTAGCTCAAGAGTAACACCCCCTTGCTAAAATACGAAGAGTCTAATGCAAATTCCTAGCATGGAAAGAGCACGCAAATTTATAAGTCGTTTATTAATTATGCCTCAAGATAAAACGTTAGTTGATAAAAATCAAGGGTAAAGAGTGTGCCCCTTTTTGGCATTCAAAGAACGGAAGATCAAGTGGACCGGCAAAAACCAAACACGAGAGTCTTCAAATATTAGGGTCATACCTAAGATCACAACACAACAAAACACGAACACGAGCTTGAAAGATCAAGCCTTATTAGATGTTAGAAAATAGAAAGAAGATGGAATATACTCGTTTTTGTTCACCGAGTCATGAGCTCGACTCGATCCCCGCATTCATTGGTCCTTAGGGAAAGTGACGAAAACCGGCATAATGGAATAAAATCCAATATAAAGCACGATGCCGGGGTCAAAGATTACATCCTCGTTGTCGGATGACAAACGAAAGGATAAAACTCCAACACAAATCTCTAAAAAGAGATGGAAGTCACAAATAATGGTATGGATGTAGCATGCTCCCCGAGATAAACTCGCACCAAGATGATCGAAAAATCTTTCAATTATTACATCGGTGAAAGGCCGAGATTTCCCTAAATAAACGATTCCGGGGTCGAATACCTCGTCCTCGGTGAAGAAAGGAATAGACAACAAGGTGTCGTCCCCCCATGCTAATCCAAGATCATATGAAGCACATGGTAATGGTGGGATAAAAATCTCATCCATAATGGAATCAACATTCTTTGCTTTAACGACCATTTCACCCTTATGAATGTGATCAATTGGGTCATGGTACTCAATATGAGACACATGAAAAACCCGCACATTAAGGTCAAAGTGGGTGGGAGGAGGACTTGGGACGAAATCATCATCAAGTAAATTCTCTAAAAAGAGATCGTCCCCCTCCGGGTCGATATCATCAACACCCGGTGGTATCGAATCATGAGAAGCAAGAAAAGTGTCAATCTCCTCCATAAGCGGATCACTATCCTCAACGGGAATAGGAGATGGAGAGAAAGACTTGGGATTAGGCTTAGACTTCAAAGCCTCGATCCTAGAAATGAGAAGATAGACGTTGGATAACTTCTCACGAAGAACCACGTCTTCCACATCTAAATGAGTAAGTTCATCGGAGAACTTCTCGAGGATCGGAATAGTCAAATCAACCTCATTTCCCGGTGGGAATGGGTCTAAAGGAGCAAGTTTAGAAGTGAACCTCTCAAAAATCGGATCACTATCATCCTCATTTCCCGGTGGAAATGGGTGAAGAAGAGTAGGCTCATCGGTAAACCCCTCAAAATCCGAGTCGTGAATATCATCTTTATAAGAAAGTTCATCGGACAACTCCTCATTAGAAAATTCACTAGAAGTAGAATCATCCTCAAAATCTTCATTTCCATCACAATTTTCATCATTAGAATTGGAGAAAATATCAAAGTGAATAGAAGAAGTAGAGTCATCACAATGTGACAAATCACACATCTCATTGGAAATACCGTCAAACTCTCTCGGGTTTTAGACAAGAATAGTGCTAATATGCTCGTCCCCCTTGCTTAGAGAATTTTCGGGTTCCACGGTGGAAGATTCATGAATAGGAGTGGTGATGTCATGAGAAATTTCCTCATCATCTAGGATGGGAGAATCCTCGGGCTCAATAGCCGGCAAGATACGAATAGGAAATACGATAGCACTAGACGAAGGATGAAGAGCCATAAGATCTCGCAAAGAAATAGAACTATCCTCGTCATCATCCAAAAGAAGAGAACGCTCGAGTTCACGATTAGCAAGATATCTTTCTTCCTCTTGAATTTTTTCTTTCTTTCGAATCTCAATGCTTAAACCATTATAATCTTGCGAAAGTTGTCTAATCTTAAGTTCACAATCTCGTCTAAATCCCTCATCAATTATTTCACCATGAAATCGTCGACTTCCTAATTCATTCGTAATGTCATTAGTCTCTTGATTAATTTGTCTCTTTTCAAGCAACAAATCTTCAATACTTTTTTCAACAACTTCGACATTTCTTTGATTCATTGTTTCAAATCGTTCAATATCGAAAGAATATTGTGGAGATTGGTCAAAACCGGAAGGAATCGAGTTATAGCAAGGATTAGGCTCATAAAAATTTTGATCTCTCGGTTGACAACAAAAACTCTCGTGAGGACCTCCACAAAACTCACAACAAAGATATTGTTGTGACAAAATCGGTAAATCTTGTGGATAACAATTATCATTAAAGTTTTGATTGTAGCTCGGTTCTTGCTCGTAATTAAGCGAGAATCGATGCGAAAAATCATCACCAAAATGAGAATCATTTCCACAAAACTCACACGAGGGTGTCTCGTATGTGGGGTGTGGAGGTGGATTGAAATCGAGAGAATTATTTGAAAAATTCGGATTTCCACATGAAGTAATCTCATTACAATAAGGACAAAATCCAACACGTATATCGTGACGTAAGTCATTTCCACAACGCTCACACGTGCACCACCGACATGGTAAAAAACCATATAACGGTTCTCCACACCCAACACAATCGACGAAGGAAGAATTAAAATTTAGAGGGTGAGGAGAAAAAGAATTAAACATGATAGAGGATTAAGAAGATTATTTTTGGTATTTTTCATAAAAACGAGAATTTAGAGGATTGAAGAAAAGAATTTAGACAAGAAGAAGATTATTTTTGTTATTTTTATTTGGTATTGCTCAATCAATAATGATCGATAAAAACAAGGAATAAGGATAACTACTATGGAAGTAAATTACCCTCGGTCGACTTTGAAACGATAGGTGAAAACCTAAACGTCTCGAGGTTCAATAAGTAAACAACAAAAAATAAGATTTATTACTACTTGAGTCGGCAAACCAATAATAGGTCGTCCCTCTCAATATACGCACAAGCAAGCGGGGAAACGAGGTGGCACAAAGCACTTAAAAACCTTTTTCCTTAGACGGCCTTTTATAGCACGTCGCCTTATACCCACCTTATAGTTTGTATAAATCGAGTTCAAACTTCTTATTAGTATTTATCTATTTTGCCTTTTATTTTTGTTTTGGATTCGAATACAATAGCTAGGTGATGAAATCCCAACTAAGGCTTATTTGAAAGATATGTAAAATTATTGTTCTACGTGATACAATATATTATTCACAAAAAACGAGAAAAACGATACATACTATATAATATAAAAATAACAAACTTTCCGAGGACGGAAAGGGTCTTCAAATCAACGATCAACAAATCTCCACAAAGACGAATCGTACACAAGATCCCAGGCAGCGGCGCCAAAATTTTTGATGTGTCGTGGATAGTATAGGTGATAATTTGATATTACGTTATAGGGTAAATTAGAAAATTACCTTTAGGAAAAAGAAATAGTCTAATAATACCAATGACGAATTCAAATAAACACGTGAGTGAATCAAGTTCGTTGTACACGAAGATCGAGTGAATTTGAGATGTTTTGCTTTGATTTGGACAATTGATTTGAATTGGTTTTCGGTTTTTAAACTAAAATTAAAATATACCAATTTAAAGCTATTTAATATTATCCTAAAGTGCATGAATCGTAAACCCCGCTATTTTTAAAATCTACAATTAATTAATTATTTAAAAATAAAACTAATTAAAAATTAAACTATTTAATAATCTATTAAAATAAATTTACTAAATAACTTTAAAGCTATTTAAAAATCTAATTAAACTTTTTAAAACTAATTAACTTTATTTTAAAAATACTTTAAACAAATCTATTTAAAAACTATAATTATTTAAATCTAAAGTTATAAAAAGCTAATTAATTAAAATTTAAACTAATTAAACTTTTTAAATAAAAACATTTTTATTATTTTTATTTTTTATATATATTTTTTATATTTAAATTTTTACACTATTAATAATGTTTGAAAACAAATTAAACCTTTTTTTTTCAAAATCACTAATTAACTATGTATTAAAACGAAAATAAAGTAAAGAAATGTTACTAGTTAAGAATCAGTCAAAACAAGTACATTATATTAATCAAATAACAAGATATAAACTCAAAAGGGCCTTTAGCCCAGATGGTTAACACCTTATGCCTGTGACCAGGAGGTCACAGGTCCGAGTCCAGACATGGACATTTTTTTGGATTTTTTTTCTTTTTGACAGAAGAGAAATTTGGAAAGCTTATTAGCTTTTAAGCTGTTAGGAAACAGCCCTTTGGGCTTATCAGATCAGTGGAATCTGATAAGCTGAAAACTAACCAACATAGACATGAAGCAGAACAATAAAAAATATACCAATGATTTAGCAGACAAGAATAAAATCTGAACTAAGCAGAAAATTCAGCAAAGCATAACCAAATTCAAACTGATATTAACTCAATCTACATTCAGCAAGATTCAGAATTATCTGAACATTTAAATCAGTAAAACTAAACTAAAAATAAAACAGATAAATGATACTAAGCAATCAAATGAAACCACAAATCAACATTCAATCATTCAGGAAAATAACATCACTGTATGAAACTGAAAGTTAACTAATCAGATTCATTTACACATAAGCTCATTCCTACGTGACTCTAAAACTATCAACTTATAACAATCCAAGCAGATTAACATTCAGTACATTTAACCAGTAAAACCAAACTTCAAATATCCAACGAATAGATAAGCAGCAGTTTGAACATTCAACGAATTAAAAAATTACGGATATAACATAATTCAAGATCGGTTCAAACTTAAATCAGTTACAGGAACAAGTAGTGAAGCATTAACATACAAATTAGTAACATAATATTCACCAAGAATAGAACTATTATATTCTCAGTATCTATATCACTTCACAAATTTCAGTCGGAAATTTACACTACTAAAACTCTCAATTCACAGAACAAACAGTTAACTCAAAATATCAAGCAAATAAAGCTAATGTCAAAAACTGCTTAAACTATCTAACAGTTTAGTCTAAAACAGGTTTATTACTACTACTAAAATAATTAAACTAAATCATTCTAGTAAACTTATCAAAACATTCAAAATTTAAAATCAACTAAAAAGAACTTAGCACCTTTTTGTAGATAACCTTTGAGTCGTAGGCTAGCGCTGAGCTACCTAAGAACCGGAATCAAAACCACCATACCACCATTATTTATAACTCGTATCACCATTCGAACCATAAATCTCGTGCCTGTTTGTGAATACTTTCCAGTAGGGAAAGTATTTTATCCAATATTACCTCAAATATTAAATCTGAGTTATTAATTAGCTCAGATTTAACATATTAAACGTTATTAATGTAAAACAGTTATAAGAATTAATTTGTAAATCAATTTAAACAGTAAAAGTAAATAGATCAGACACGGATGTAAATTAAAATGGCTAATCTTTTATTAAATTTCAGAACTATTACAAGCTTTAATTGAAAGAAATACAGAATTAATCCTAAAACAAATTCTACATAATAACTTTAAAAGTAAAGAAAGGATGGGAAAATACAATAGAAATTGGGGGTTTTATAGCCATCCCCAGGGCTTTGTGATGCGAATATCCGAATATTCTTGGGAATATTCCTCTTCAATTTTTAGCCTTTGATCTTCTCTTCCTTTCTCTTTCTTTGATCGGATGGTGGTTATAGCATAATTTAGCACACGGATTGCCAACGTGGCATCCGTGTGCTAGTTGTGTTTCTTCTAAGCTTTGTGATTGGTTGATTGTGAGGAATGAGGTGTATCCTCCAGTAATAAACAGCCACGTAGCACCTTCAATCCTCTTATTCTCTTCCTATAACCATGGGGCTTTTATTCCCCTTGGTATGAATTAATTAAATAAATAAAAAGCCCTTTGTTAAACTGCCTTTTTATTGACCTAGGGTTTGAACACAGTAACTTAAAGTTACTGGTTGAGATGGGGAAGATAATGGGGAAGATGAATAAACATCGAATGTATCGAAGCTATTTATTTTATTGTGAGTGGAGAAAGTGAAAAGGAAAGAAAAACGTGTGAATGGTTGAGGTGTAAATGGGGATAGATGGGATCGGTTTTATTTATTTATGAGTGGGTGACGTGTTAAGAAAATGGTGGGTAGATATGGGAAAACGTGTGAAAATAAGTAAATGGGTGACGTGAATGGTTAATTGTGTATATAAACGTTTTTTCTGAAAACCCTAAGGCCCAATTTCCTTCGTTTCTTTCCATCTTTTGGGCTTGGGCCCAAAATTCACCATTTATCCATCCATGAGTTTATCTCAAATGTTGGGCTTCAAATGGGCTTTCCAAAAACTCATTTTATTATCTTGAATCATAAATGGGCTTTTGAGCCCATTTTCCCCATTGTGGGACCCACTTGGCCCATTAGCTCAATAAATGATAAAATCCGCTAAAGTCGAGCTCGATTTTGGCTTCTTTGATCTTTTCCTTCATTCTCGTGTCAATATTTGTCGGTTTTCGTGAACTTGGTACCTACACACATTCAAACAAGAAACAAACATATACAAGGCATTTTTGATACAATTTATGTATAATTTCATTGTTATTTGATACAAATGATATGAGTATTTACACTCATATCATTAAACATCAACCTAACCATTTTAGAAACATCCATGTATGTAAATCGAAACAATTTAAACAACTTTATCTTGTTAATATTCGGCTTCAGAATATATTGGGAACAACCGTTTGAACGAAAAACTCATACAGCAAGTCAGCAACTACACAACATCTTTGTCTTAACCCGCACCTTAATCACACCTGGATACACTAGGCCAGGCTGACATAATACTATAAGTTGGGTAAAAATCGTACCTTCTGCCTTATTGATGGTATTTATCTGTACTTAGCAGGCTGAAGCTACTACTTCGTCGTCCTCATGTGCATTGTCTCCAATTATGGAAGCTAATTTTAGAGCAACAAAGGTTCCTACTAAAAAACGGTCCAATAGAGGCCGGAGTGAGAGCGTCACCTACCTAATGACACCAAACCCCAACCGCTCGTTTCTCCAGTTTCCCAAAAACATCAATGGGGAGAGAAGAAGGATGTATCAAGCGAAGTTAGCGGCATTAAGAACTCGACAAATTAAATCAGCCCGCACAATAGATTGGGAGCTCTTGGAACAGTTCAACCTAGCAGATGAGATCCGGGAGGTTTAGGATTGAGTACACAAATGGGGAAGTAAACTTTGAATCACCTGAGTGGGGTAACCTCTTTTCTATCGTGGAGCCAATCTATCGGGAGCTTTGTCTGGAATTTTTTTCCACGTACCAATTCAATGACAAGAGCCGTGATTACACTGATGATAGGGCTTTGACTTTTAGACTGGGGGGATCAGACCACCATTGTTCAGTGAAAGAATTTGGGGTACGTATGGGACTTTATCCTCAAGCACTTGCAAACTTTCTCCGTTTTCTAAAGTGCGGGCAAGTTGCACCAGCAAAGAATTTTAATTATGCGCGATTTTGGTCAACAATTGGACAAGGTAGCTATGGAAGTAACTTACGAGCATTGGACATCTGTAGTCCAATCCATCGGATCCTTCACAGGATGATTGTACATACCATCGCAGGTAGAAAAAAGCCAGATAGGGTCAATCAAATGGACCTCTGGTACTTGTACAATTTTCTCACCAAGGACAAGCACTGCAATGTTGCCCACTGCCTAGCATCGTACCTCACTGAAGCTGCAGGGAGAAATAGGATGAGCCCCATATGTGGTGGTCATTTCGTGACCCGCCTTGCAAAATCCTATCCGTTCTTCACAAATGCGGTTCGTCTACAGCTGACCAGGGAGCAACCAATGACCCTGATTGATCGTGCGTCATTGATCAGGATGGACGTTTTACACAAAGATGCGAGATCACGTGTGCTCAAATTATGCAACCCATTGGATTTAGAGTCTTCTGAGGATGAGGGATTGGACGAGAATGAGGAGGAGACGGACCCCACCATGGCTGAAATATGGGGACGTGTAACCAATGTGGAGAGAGACATAGCCACCATGAAAGGTACTATGAATTGGTTTCAACGCTCCATGACCCGTGTGTTCAATCACCTCCAGGTGCCTCTTGAGCCACCTGATGATGAGGCTGGACCTTCCACCACCCAGAAGCTGGAGTCCTCCTTGTCCGATGTTGACTAGTTTATCTCAGTTTCTTGTTCAATTTAAACTATACATTTATCTGTATTCGACTAGACATCTTATTTTTTTTGGGTAAAAGGGACTATCGCCGGTAAAATAGTATTCGACTAGACACGTAAAACTCGAGTATTGTGTGCTAAGGATTGAAAGTAAGTTCCATCTCTTTCGACATATGAAGTTTCATCAGCAGCTATTTGACTAGTATCTGACAAGTAAGTTGCAGGTTCATAGCATATTAGCATTGACCATTAATGCATTCACAAAACTGTTTAAATTTTCAAAGGGATTTTTGGGCAGAGGTTAATGCACATGTTATTCTGCATTAAATAAACGCAATTTTTTTAATTAACATAAACATAATATATTCATTAAACATTAATTCTAGTAAAAATCATAATTAAATATAGCTATTTATTAGTTTATTTAATTAACTCAATATATATTTATTAGTATTAGTTTGTTTAATGATTTCTATCCGAGGTTTTTACTCACTTAAATAGAAAATTTTATAGAATTTATATAATTTATATAATTTTTTTTTATTTTCACTCGTTTAAATAAAAAAAAATTTATGAAAAAATATATATAATTATAAAAATTAAAAAATTCGATTTTTACTCGTTTAAATAAAATATATATAAATTTCAAAAATTGAAAAAGCAAGCCAAGTCCATGCAAGAAGGCTAACAATATATAAAAAAATATTTATTGATTTTTTACTTGTTTGAATAGAAAAAATAAAATTTATATAAAACAATTATATTATTTTCTTCGGAAGATTTATATAAAAAAGTGAAAGTTTAATTTTTTACTCATTTACATAGTAAATAAAAAGAAGAAAAAATTTCACGTTTAGTCCCTATCGTTTACCCCAAATATCAAGTTTGGTCCATATCTCAAACTAAGTGCACAGATCGTCCATATCGTTTACACTTTGGATCAAAATTGGTCCCTATCTTGGATGGGGTTAGTTTTCGCTGTTAAGTCTATTTATCAAAAGGGTATTTTTGTCATTTCCTTGTTTTATTCACAGCCATGGCCTCCCTTTTTATTCACAGCCACCAACAGATCTTTCTCTCTCTCTTAAATACATCATCATCTCCTACCTTCAACTCATCTCCCATCATAATCAAAAATCCCAGATCCATATATGAAAAGTAAAACAATAGATAGAATCTGCTCACTATATCACAACCAAACCCAAAACCCAAAATCAAATCGTAACCCAGAAACATCACTTAACATTGGCCATCTTTCCCGAGCACCAGATCCATCTTTTCTCTACACCCAGATCCATCTTTCCCGAGCACCACACCAATACGTATAAGAGCGAGTCTAACATCCTTATCAACTCTTTCTTGATCTGCAGTAGCACAAAACATATTAATTCCTTTATGTGGAACAAATCTAGCAATGTGTAAACTTACTGCATTCCTTTTGGGACAAAGGTGAAATCATCCAGCAGAGGTGGTTACATACCTCGGGAGACCATCTTGTACTAATAGGCAACCCAGCCAAGTTTACAACACCGGTTGTCCCTTGAATGCAAATCTTTCCACTGAGGCTCTTCTGCAATTACAATGCCTGGAAAATCCTTGACTGCAAGAAATAAAGGAGCATTAACGGGTAAGAAAAGATTCCAGAAATCTGACGAATAAGCAATGTAATACTATTATTTCCCACAAAAGACATGAGTATTCACAAAATCCTAATCGAGTCAGAATTTAAAATACTGAAGTGAACACCAATGCTATTTTTCCATTAAAATTGTAATTTGGTTACATTTTTAATCAGAACCATTGTTAGGTTTTTCGAATTTATTGATAAACCACTTTCTTTTTATCTTATGGCCAATGTTAAGTGATGTTTCTGGGTTACAATTTGATTTTGGGTTTTGGGTTTGGTTGTGATATAGTGAGCAGATCCTGATCTATTGTTTTACTTTTCATATATGGATCTGGGATTTTTGATTATGATGGGAGATGAGTTGAAGGTAGGAGATGATGATGTATTTAAGAGAGAGAGAAAGATCTATTGGTGGCTGTGAATAAAAAGGGAGGCCATGGCTGTGAATAAAACAAGGAAATGACAAAAATACCCTTTTGATAAATAGACTTAACAACGAAAACTAACCCCATCTAAGATAGGGAGCAATTTTGATCCAAAGTGTAAACGATAGGGACGATCTGTGCACCTAGTTTGAGATAGGGACCAAACTTGATATTTGGGGTAAACGATAGGGACTAAACGTGAAATTTTTTCTAAAAAAAATTATATAAAAAAAAATTATTCAGCTTTTAATCGTGTAAACAAGAAAATTAAAACTTATATAAATTTCTTAAATTTTAAAATTTAAAATTTTAAATTCACGAGCCAAACAATTTATCCACTTTTTTGAGATAAGGATTTGTGGTAATAGATTTTTCAGCCCATACAACGAGTTGAATACATTAACTTTCTTAATTGACTTTACTTTGGCTTATATTATAAAACATGACATATTGACATTGATTAACATTAGGGGCGAAAAGAGACGAGACGGTTCGAGTTGTAAGCTATTCGGAATTGGTTCGATCTAAACGAGTCGAGCTTATTGGAGTATATTTTCAAGTCGGGTTCTAGCTTCATAGTATTCGGCTCATAAAACTCACGAGTCTTACTGCGTCTCAATAAATTATACTTTTACCCTTTTATATACATAAACCGAGTCGAGCTTCATATACAGAGTATTTATCGAGTTCAAGCATGAAATGTAAAAATAATCGAGCTCGAGTCGAGTTTCGAGCTCGAGTATTATATGAGGAGTCGAGCTCGAGCTCAAAATATAAAGCTCGGTCGAGCTCGAGTTTTATATTTCGAGCCTGAGTAGTTCGGATTTATCTCGTTTAAGTTTTACAAAGCTCGAGCTCGATTCGTTTCGAGCTTTATTTATTTAAGCTCCGCTAGTGATGTGTTAGACAAGTTCGAGATATGATTTGGCAATGCAAAATTAAAATTTGTTTTAAACTCGCTTCGCAATATGTCTAATGTAGGCTTGTTAATTATCTTATTATTAAGCTCGTGAATAAACTCGCATATAAAAATTAACTCAAACGAGATTTGTACGTAAAACTCTAGCTCGAGCTCGTTTAATAAATGAGCTGCAACATAAATTCGGACTCGGATTCAAGCTCATCTCTTCATCGATCTAATCTCAAACTTTTCACGACTTAGCTAGTTTCCACCTCTAGCTATGTTTAGCAAAAGATTTCTTAAAACTTTATGGGAGCTGTTAGTTTTTTGTTAAAAAAATAATCTCTTCTAAAATAATTAGCTCTATATGACACAACAACTTTTCTTATACTTATGTTTACCAAACACTTTTCTAATACTTCTGCTTGCTGCTTCGCCAACATAATATCTTACAACTATTTTTACCAAACATAATATCTTAGTCTAAGCAGGGTTGATGCCAGGTCTCAGGGGAAAGGCTATGTTTCACATCAAAAGATGTGCATTAGAGCGAGGCAAGGTATTGTATAAAAAGAAAAGTGCTATAAGGGATCTATAGGTTAAAAAAGAAGCAGACACAGCTGCTTACGAGTTGAACTAAAACAAACAAATCTAATACTAACCGCTTTTCATAGTGATTTTTAATTTCCAGGACCAAAAATCCATCAAGAAACCCAAGGCAAACGGATCAAAATATTAAACTTAATTGCATTGAGGTGTGGGCATTACAATACAATTCATTCCCACGATTTTGCTAAATGTCTTCCATTGAAATCAATCTGGTATTACACAAACTGGGAGGTACAATCTTAAACACCACTTCATTGACACATCAAAGAATAAAAAGTGAAAGCTAACAATTTTTATTCTTCCAACCATTGATTCGGAAACACTTTGATCAGCCCATGGCATACTTCTGCGTCCAGCTACGTGCAGTGGCTTCGTATTTGGACTTATCAGTCTTGTACATATGAGCGATTTCTGGCACCAAAGGATCATCTGGGTTTGGGTCCGTCAACAAGGAGCAGATGGAAAGCAACACCTGTAACAGAAAGTAAATACCTAAGTAACCCAACTTCTTTCCAAAACGCTAAAATGGAATTACAAACAGAAGGAAGATCATACTTTGGAGATAGTTAGTGCCGGACTCCATTGTTCCTTGAGGATATCTAAGCAAATGCTTCCATTGCTGTTGATGTTTGGATGAAATACCTTGGTCCTAAATGCAACCTGAATTACAAGAGATCAGCAACACATAAGCAACATAAACTAAAACGAAATGAAAGCTATCAGTAGCTCTTAGAGATAAGCACATCAACTTAATTATACAGGTTCATTGCAAGTTTTTATTAGCGAACATACCTTTGGGGGCTTAAAAGGATAGTCTGGGGGAAAATGAATTGAAACTAGGAACACCCCACCAGAGTATGGGCTATCGGATGGTCCCATAATTGTTGCCTGCCAATGAAACATATCCTCCGCGACTGGACCTGTAAGATACAGTTTACACCTTGTTAGTTTCAAATATCAAATACAGTATATCCAATGTGAACACAACAGACAACCATGTGCTAACTGTAAAACTAAACATGCTTGATATACATCATACTTAAAAATTCAAGATTATCTTATTAACTAATCAGAACTCTCAACAATGACGCAAACACGCTTGAAAACCATAAGCCATGACAAAAGCCGGATATAATCCCCAAAAAGAATGAACAAGTTGATCATGGCTTACATGTGCATCTAATCTAAGTAGAATCTGAACCAAGCTACTCCTAAAATAGACGTAACCAAGCATAAAGCATTAAAGCAGTCGCAAAATAATATACCAAAATATACTTACTCAAACCAAATCACAAACCACTTATTCCTATCCAACAGACCCTTGCACAAGTACCACTCCCATGCAGCACAAAAACAAATCATCTATACTCTATTCAGCACAAAATCTCACATAATCATAATCAATAATGTCTAGCTCTCTACCTTCAATCAATAGCTAAACCAGTTACAAATACTTGTATAACAGGCCATGTATGTGTTAGCAACTCACATTCCCGCCCTTCCAGGCTTACAAGCTCTCAAGTTTAACTTGCACCTAATACGCTCATAAGCTCAAAGACGCAAAGAATACAAAGATTTAGAAGGTTCTTGTTTCAGTTTATATAGCTGGCTTACGGCTGTAGCTTATTTTCAAAGTCTCAGGCTTATATAAGTTTATTATGACAAAGTGAAAAGGCTAAAGGTTTAAAAAAGCCACAAATAGTGAGGTTATGAAACATAAGCACAAACTCATATAAGCTAAAAGCTGACTATATAAGCCGAAAAAAACACCAGCTCATAAGCTCCTACACGTCTTTTACTCAGGTCTACACGCGCCTACAAGTGTACCTAATGACATCAACTAAGCTCATATCTATACACCTATACAAACTCACAAATTAGCTTAGCTTATCTCTAAACACCTATATAAGCTCCCAAATCACCTTACCTCACCTCTAAACACCTATATAGCTATCGCCAACTAACGCGCCTATAACTAAACATCCCTCAACATAATTCCACATAGCACCACTAAACTTTATAAAAAAAATTATATAAAAAAATATACCAGCACTGCATGATGTAGGCGGATCCTTCTGCAAATCCTTCAACTCCTTCAAAATTCTCTTGGAAGCCATCACCACCACCACTTATAAAATCCTAAATCAAACCCTAATTACACAAAATCAAGTCAATTAACATAATCAAATACATGAATAATGACAGATCTGAGGTTGATGAGTACCTGATTGATGATGACAAGGAGTGGATTTGGTTAATTCAGGTGAATTGAAATCAGGATCTGATTGTTTTCGATTGGGTGAAATTAGGGTTTTGGATCGAATTGGGGGTGTTTGATATTTATAGGGTGGATGGGGGGCTTCTAGAATATTCTTTATTGGTGTAGTGTGGGCCCCACTGTGGCGTGATTTAAACGCTGCTTGTTGGGTTGTGGATGGATGATGCTGCTTGCTTTCCTTTTTCTCTCCACTTGCGGCCCAGTTTTCTTTAGATTTTTTTTTTCTTCTTTACTTTTCAACACGGTTTAGCCTTTCTTTTTTTTTTCTTTTTTTTATGTTTTATAATTATGATATTAGTACGACTAATAATTATGCACGTATTTTACGAACAAAATTTTATTATATATTAATATCAATGTTTAAATAGATTTTATATATTTTGTATTTTCAAGATATAAAGTCTAATAGTGGGTATTTGTTTATTTATTTGAAGTTATTGAGAAATATGAAAAAGTATAAGTTCCTTCATCTAATCTATTTAAAGTTAATTACTAATATTTTATTAATTACTTTATTTTTTTTAAGTTTTTGTTTTTTATAAATTTGACATATATTCTTTTGTGTTATTATTTTCTCCGTCAAATTCTTCTAAAAAGTTTGTAATTTTTTTAATTTTTATAGCCAAATTTGGAAATAAGTTGGCTTTTGTTATCTTTGAAAATGTAAAGAAATATTTAATTTTTAAAAAATATTACTAATTAAAAAAAATAAAACATAGATAATCCCACGTTTGATTTACTAAGTAAAGATTTTTGAAGGTTTTTTTTTTCTTTTAAACGATTAAATTTATTAAAAACTTTTCGGAAAAAAGGTAGAAGAAAATTATAAATGACTGGTTAATTAGGAGTTCTAACATAAAGTTTCATAAAATCTGTACTTAATTTTTTTTTAAAAAATCATATAAAAAGTAACTTTTAGCTCATTATATCCTTATTATTAGCCAGTACAATATATTAAATTTGATAAGTTGTTGTGACACCACTATCGACATCTCACAATCAAACTTTTTTCACGCGTCGTTCTCACAATGAAGATTGGTAAACTGTTACTCTCTTTATGGGTTGCGATTAACATTCTCTCCAATCGCTTCATTACATGTCTTTGGTTGTTAACTATGTTGTGTCAGTGTATTCCACTGTTACGATGTTCTATATAAACTTAGGTTTATGAAAATCTGGGTTAAAACTTTTTTGGGTTTGTGGGCGCCGGATCTTATTATTAGCCAGTGTAATATATGGTAAATGTCGACGCCTCACAATCTCATTTCTTCAAGATTATGGTTTCATGCCTAATTTGATTTGGTAAGGTTGCCTTTTATCTTGTTGTTTCTTATTTGTTGATTAAGATTTTGATGATTATGATTTGATGATCTATGCAATAAACCCCAATTCGATTCGGTAAGTTGATGATCCATGCATAAACCCTAATTCGATTTGGTAAGATTAACTTTTAATTTGTTGTTGTTTATTTTTTGTTGATTAAGATTTTGATGATGAAAAAAACTCTAATTGAATGAATTGGGAAATTGGAGTTTATAAAATAAATTCTATATGAGTTTGGAAATTGGGGTTTAATCAAATTGGGGGTTGTTGTTGCACAATGGTTATTTTTGGTTTCCTTTTGGCCTGCATATATTTTGTGGTCATGTTATGAGTATGATTTATATGTAAATTAGACACTTTTTGGGTTGCAAGGTGTTGATTGGTTGTTTGTTAGGTGTACGAAATTTGTATAAGATTCTGGAAATTATGATTGTAGCAATTTTTATGGTGTAATCTGGGAATTATGATGTCTTGGCAAGGCAACCTTTATAGGTTTGCAGTCATGTTATTTTTGGGTTTGTTTTATGAATTATGTTTATTTAAAGTTGATTAAGTATTCCCCATTTATTCAATTTTTTCATTCTAGGTATATCATGTGGAAAGTCGTTTATGTAAACCTTGATGCGATATTTGTAGGCATGGCGACACGAGTTGCTAGCAGCTACATTTATCGCACCGTCAGCCCATGGCTAGAAGTCAACCTATATCTTGGTGTGGCATCGCTGAATTGTGTTTGCAACCATGACGGGTTTGATTGTTGTGGTTGTTATATTAAAGTGGATGGCAGACTCATGAAGCGATGATGAATATTTGTAGGCATGGCGGCCTGAGTTGCTAATAGCCACATTTATCGCAACATCATCCCATGGCTAGAAGTTAGCCTATATCTCGGCGTGGCATCGCTGAATTGTGTTTGCAGCCATGGCGGGTCAGATTATTGTTGTTTTTATATTAAACTGGATGGCAGACTAATAAAACGATGATCAGTATTTGTAGGCATGGCGTCCTAAGTTGCTAGTAGCCACATTTATCATGTGTCATCGCTTTAACCTGTCGATGTATGTATAAACTAGATGAAACGCTCATAAGGAGATGACGAACAAGAATGGCTTTGGTATAAGAAGTTTTCGTCTGTCGCCTGGCTAGGCAATTAATGGTGTATACAGTCACGACATACTTCATTTTTCTTAAAACGTTTGCATTAGCCTCTTACGTGAGCCAAAAAAACAAGTTGTAATAGCTGTTATCGGGGCATCACCAACAAGTTGTTGTTAGCAGCCTTCATTGACCTATGAATCTTTTATTCGCTGTTAAGATCGTTAAGACCTCATATTTGGTCGGGGAAGCACCATCTATTTAGTGTTTGCAGCCACTATAGGTTGCATAATCTGTTGTTTCGTTATGAGATGCAACAGCTCGTGCTGATTTTTTCTCTACCCGCTTTGTTGGCTTTCTTGAAATAAAATAAGGAATAAAACCGGGTTTACATACAACATTGTAACTGTGAAATACACGTGTGAAAACATGGTTATTTTTAGAGATCTTACGTGGCTATTGTTCTTATGGTTGGTTGGTTCGTTATTCATCACGATAGTTATTACGTTTGTACGTTTGTTGTTGGCTATGCCTGTTAAAACTAGCCAATATCTTGGCAGGGCAGCACGAACAAGTTGGTGTTAGTAGCCTTAGTTGTCCTATGGACTTTTTTCTTGGTACTGGGATCGTGTATACCTCATGTTTTGGCTTGGCAACATCATGTATTTGGTGTTTGCAGTTATGTCGGGTTCCATAATCTTTTGTTTGGTTATGAGATGCAAAGAGATTTGGTTATTTTAGGTTTGATTATGTTCACTTATCAAAATGAGAATGATCCTACCGCAACAATGTTGTATATAGACTTGGCTTTATCGTTGTCTACCTTTTCCTAGGACACGGGATCTTTAGCAGTTTAGTAAGGTTGTGTCTACTGTTTGAATCCATTTTCTAATGTTTTTATTTTATGTTTATTATAATTATAGTTTGGTCGGGTTGTCGTTGTAGACCTGTCAAATAGGTCGTTGTATTTCACCATCTATAATGCATATGTTTTAATAGTTGTAACCTAGAAAGAGAGAAATAGTTTACTAATTTTCATTGTTAGAACGGCGCGTGAAATTTTTTGGATTGTGAGGTGCGATATTGTTGCACCTATGGAGGTTATATTATTCAGATTGACTCGTATCTTGGCAAGGCATGATTGATCCGTGTGTGTACGCGTATATAGGCAAGGCATCACTAAGTTATGTTTGCAGCCACTACAGCGGGACATCGTTATGTCATGTTAGTAGGAAGGTTTGTAACAATGGATTTAAGGTGATTTGCGTAAACATTTGATGTGGTATTTGTAGCCAACGGTCTCCAAATTGGTAGCAGCCACTCGCCAAGTTGATTTGTCTCAGCCATGTACGTATTAGATTCGTTGAGACGTTCATAAGGCGATGATGAACAAGAGTGGATTCTTTATGAGAATTTGTAGTATGTCGCTTGGCTAGGCAATTAATCATATTTGCATCCGCGACGGACTATGTGTTTCTTACAACATTTGCATTACCCTCTTATTTGAGCCAATATATTAACTCCTACCAAAAGATTCCACACACCCTCAGAAATACATCAAGCTTTAGGGGTTTATGTGGTTATAATTTTGTCTCAAAATGGTTAACATTTAAAGACATGTAACAAATTGAGTGGAAAGAATGTTAGTCGCACCCCATAAAGAGTTGATTCTTTTACACTATTTCATTGTGGGGACAACACGTGAAAAAAATGATTGTGAGACGTCGATATCGGTAGAAAAGTAGCCCACTGACTGCTAGGATCATTGGTTGAAACCTAGCATGTCTAATAAGCATGTGCATCACTATGAGGTTGTTGTCGGTGTCGATATCAGTTGCACAATAACTTGGAGAATGATATATATATTATACTTGCTAATAATAAGATTATAACAATATGTTTTGGGTGGAATAACATTGTTGATTCATGCCGCTTAAACCTTATTTTGACAAAAAAAAAGTGTCGTAATTGTTTTCTGCATGCTTTTTTTAGACGACAAGTCTATAAAATATTAACCTTTTTCCCGGGCGATGATGATACTTGTATTGCTGCCTTAAGTGATTTGCTGATACCCGTAGCTAGGCATGGCGATTATACCTGGAATCTCTTTGCAGGTGTTTGGCACTGCTTTTTAGTATTTACAGCCCTAAGCCCTAAACCAGATTCACAGAACGAGATAAAAATGTTCGTTTACGTGATGATTGCAGCTCCGGGTTCGACTTATTTCCCTTACAGCTGTATATTTCAGTTCATTGTTAAAACTTAAATACAGTGACAAATCCTACTTTACTTTAGAGTTTCAGGATGTATTAAATTAACGTACTTAACACTTACACTGTGTTCTTGAGTTTGATTTAAGAAGGAAAGTAAAAGAAAAGCAAAGAAAAGTTAAAAGAGTTTGTGTTCTTAAGATTTTTTAGAAAGAAAAGAAAAGAAAGTGGAAGGAAAGTTTTGCCTTTTTGATCTCAAAATCTTCCGTCCAAAAGTGGGCAGAAAAGGAAGGAAAGAAGATGTTTATGTGTGAAATTACCAGAATGTCCCAATTAATTTATTACTTTTACTTTTTTTATTACTGCATAGTTCACGAGTACTTTTCAACATAAGTATATTGACATTGGTTAACATTATCAGTGTGGATCATTACAAAATATGTTCATCATGTACAAGTAATTATTATATTACGAGGGCATTATTGTAAAATTAGCATGTTAAATTCTTTCTTTTCTTTTGTAGTTTGTTTAACTTAAGAACATACTTATAAAACCTAACTTAGTTTCCTTTCCTTTCATCTTCATTTCCTTTCTTCTCATTCCCTTTCTTTTCTTTTTAGTCTAAACTTGCAAACACAGCGTTATTTGTGTATGAAAGTTTTATAGGGTTATATTACAAGAAGATGGTAAAGGGTTCTTGACATATGCGTATCGTATAATCAAATATATATTTAGACATATTATGTTGCCGCCAAAATCCTTAGAGCATTCCAACGACTGATGTATGTTGCTAAAGCTTTGTTTTTGTTTAGTTTATTAGTCTGGGTCATATTTAATTTTAACAACAAAAGGTTTTGTTGCAGGATTTAAAGTTCTTTAATAACTTGCTGCTTAACTGAGGGGCTTTTTAATACAAATAATGTCGTAAAACGTTATTTATATTTTTTGAGTTCTCGTTGTTTTGATTATTAGAAAATGCAGAAACGTTCTATGTAAAACTAAACATAAGCAAAGTTTTAGTCGTAAATATTTATTAGGGTTAATATACACAAAAGTTATTAAAGTTTGTCAAAAAAATTGATTACGTTACTAAAGTTTAAAACCTAACAGATAAGTTACTCAAGTATACGATTTTCTTTTATAGCTTACTGAACGTTTAAAATATGACACTTATGTTACTCCCGTGACCGGCTACCGGTTAATAATAACTTCTACTTGTCACGTTGAATATTCATGTGTCCCACTCACATTAACATTTGCAATGTTGAATTATTCTTATATAAAACTCAGGCCACTAGTAGTCCACCGCCGCTCCCATTACTTCCAGCCACTTCAAAAACATCTAAATTAACCCCTGCAAAAGCTTATTGAAAATTTAAGCCATGTTCTTCATAAACAAAACATTTCATTTCATAAAATCACCATTTACACAGTTAACAAACAAAATAAATAAATAAAAAATCAAGATAAAAAGAAAAACATCAGCTTTCCATTCTTTATAAACAACACTGCCGTAGCTAACAAATAAAGCAACAAAAAAATGAAGATCAAATAAGTCTTATATATTTATTTGGCCACCAGATATATAACTCAAGAACCTAAAACCGCTATGTGCATAACCTTCTCAATCCAGATTCGACGAAGAAACAACTAATACCCGGATTTGAGATCACCACTAGCACCATGTATCGTCATCCACACCATTTGTTGTGATGGATATTGATGTTCCTCGATATATGGGTGGTGTTTAAACCTACTTGGTGGTGGCATCAATTATGGGTGGTGGTGATGGCGGATGGGTGGTGGGTATAAATATATGGGTTTGTGATACTCATCGAAAGCGTGCGAGCCACAAGGCTGTTGATCCTGTGGTGACTTTTCATGATGAAATCCGATGGTGGTTGTTGTCATTTGTGTCACAATATGGTGAAGATCCGATGGTGGTTGCCGATTATGGTGGTGATTGTTAATGAAGATGGAGTGCAGTGGTTGTGTGACTAAAGAGGCTAAGAACAATGGTGATGAGATGATTTAGTTAGTTGCACTTTTGTGTAAATGGTGAAATTGTAGTTAGATTTGGTTGAAAAAACAAAAGTGCAATGTGTATATCTGATTGGAAAAAGTTTAACATAAAGCCTTAGTTTAGCATAGACTCAATCAAGCAATCACAACCACCCATTTTGGTCATGTAACAAAAAACTCATTTTTTAAAAATTAAATATCTCACAAACCTTTCATCGTTACGTAAAAAAAAACATATCTTCGCGACGAAAATTAAATCATCTATCTATCGAGGGGCACATGTATATACCGTCGACGAACTTTTTTTCAACTTTTTTTTTTAAGTCACGTATGAGAGAATCATATATGATTCGTCACGAAACATATATGATTTTCAGAAAATCATATATGATTCATATCACGAATCATATATGATTTTCTGAAAATCATATATGATTCTCTCATACGTGACTGAAGAAAAAAAGTCGAAAAAAAAGTTCGTCGAAAGTATATACATGTGCCCCTCGATTGAAAGATGATTTAATTCTCGTTGCAATGGTGTATTTTTTTCGTTCGATGATTTACCGTTTGTAAGATATTTAATTTTTTAAAAAGTGGTGGGAAGTGGGTTTTTGTTAAATGAATGATTATGATTGGTTGAATAGGTTTATGCTAATTTAAGGGTCTACATATATATTAACTCATATCTGATTAATTTCTTAAGGTTTTTTTTAATATCGACACTTGTATAAATTTTTGCCACCTCACTAGTTGCAACTGGTAAAAAGAGGTCACAAAATTCTCAGTACCTTAAGTAGCCGGTTTAAAAAGTTTAGTAACTTATTTGTTAGGTTTTAAACTTTAGTAATGTAATCGATTTTTTTGGCAAACCTTAGTAACTTTTGTGTATATTAACCCTATTTATTAAGACACAATATCACATAAGGTGTGTGAAAATAATTTAAATACTTTCAAAGTGATCAAAGGAAACAAGTCTTTTATAAACTAGCATTTATAAAATATACACAAAGTGTATAAAATGTTACAAGGTATTTTCCTATTTTAACAAAATATTTTAAACCAAAATACAAATATGAATTTCAAATCCCCCCCCCCCCCCCTAACGGTTTAAAACTTACACCAAATAATACATTCATCACTAAAACACAAAAGGGAGTGTCTAGTCTAGCCGGTGTACTAAATTTAGTGTATCGATTGTGTTATTTAGTGTACCGGCCACGCTCCCTTCGTGGGTCTCTCAGTATAAATAGTGTATTGTTTTGTTTGTTATCTCACCTCTTGAAAACCCTGAAAACCTTATGTTTAAATCTTCTACTCTAAATTCTTTCTTCCTTTGATCATATAACTTATATTAATTTGTTTACACGTGATCCAATTCTTTGACAATCATATTGAGCAAGAGAAGAATACATGTGATTCATCCACAAATCTAGTATTGAAGTATAGTGTTCATACTAAAGAGTTCATTGTTGTAAATCGTACATTTTGTGTAGATTTGTATGATCTTGAGAGAACTTGTAGTGTAGATATTCTTGTGACTTGTAAAGTATTTTCAAGGTGTGGAAGTACTTGTAATCGGCATGATCATGTGTATAAGTGTGTAGATTGGTTCTAGCAAAGATTAGGACTCGACATCTAGCTTGGTGTCGGTAAATATAGTAAGCGACATGTGTACGGTTTTCTCCGCCTTGGAGGGAGCTTTTTGACAAAGTGAAAGCTTGAGTAGGGTACTCGAGGAGTAGAGTAGGGCGAAGAAGAGCTTCGTAGCCGAACCACAATAAATCTTGGTCTTGTGGTTTGATCGTTCCTTCTCTTAACTTATTACTTTTTACTTACTTGTCATTTACATCTATAGTTAGTAGTATGTACTTGTGTTTCATATTTCTTGCAAGTAGAATTAATATAAACTCGAATCTAATATTTTAACAAGCAAATAAATTTTGAAAACGTAATTGTAACCGGTAAACTATTAAACCTGTTAGATGTATTTAAAGTGATGGTCATATAATATACCATTGCAAAGCTCGTGGAAAATGCTATTCAACGGTGTCGAGAGTTCTATGTTAATGTTATGTATGTAACGGGAATTAGTCTCGAACACACAAATGAGGAAGGCCTCCTACTCATGTACGCCTTAGTATAAAAGGAAAATCCAACCTCATTTGTGTGTGTGCTTTTTCCATTTCATAGTTTTAGAGATAGAAAGTTGTTTGTTTCTCTCACTAGGAAAAGTCACCACCTTTGTAGTTTTCTTTCTTTTTTCTTAATCTAATCTTTCTTTTTGTTTTAATCTTGATTCTTCATCTTGCTTAGTTTTAGTTTCTTGTTCATCATCATCACCATCACAAACGTATCATCCATTTCATCATAATATTCATCACGTCATACTCATATATATTTCGTGTTTGGTTCGTGTGTAATACTTCAACAAGTGGTATCATTTGCCAATGGATTCGTCGTTAGCGTGT
This sequence comes from Glebionis coronaria, assembly GCA_025667525.1. Classification (NCBI taxonomy): domain Eukaryota; kingdom Viridiplantae; phylum Streptophyta; class Magnoliopsida; order Asterales; family Asteraceae; genus Glebionis; species Glebionis coronaria. The sequence continues at coordinate 509,062,968 of CM046879.1, read as the reverse complement.
TCTTCGTGTTTTCTTTGAGTTTTCGTGTGTTTAAAACCTCCTTATTCCGAAAACTGTGTCTCTAAACCCTTGATATTGCGAAAACAGTGACTTATTGTGAAAACAGCTCTTTGCGAACTCAAAATCCTAGATATTGCGAGTTTGGCATTTTTTGCGAACTCAACCTTTATTACGAAGTCAAAATCGGTTATTGCGAAATCGGTTATTGCGAACTCAGGTTTTTGAAGATTATTGTGAACTCGGCACATATTGCGAACTCAGCACATATTCGAACTCGGGACATATTGCGAACTCTGCACATATTGCGAACTCTTCACATATTGCGAACTCTACACATATTGCGAAGTCAGCACATATTGCGAAGTGAGCAAATATTGCGAAGTCATATATATTACGAAGTTGCATATTTTGCGAAGTGAGAAAGGATTGCGAAGTCTGCACATATTGCGAAGTCATCATTATTGCGAAGTGAGCAAGTATTGCAAAGTTATCCTATATTGCGAAATCATACACTCGTATCATTTTTTCCGAAATCATAAAATTTTTGTTTCATGCATTTTTAGACTTAGCCACTATCTAGACTAGTTTCATTGCATAGTTTACCAAAAAAAAGAGTTAAAATTTTTACGTCTTCTTGTATCAAATTTTTCCATACTAGTTTTTGGCTATTTCTATCACGATTTCAAAATTTGGCAATTCGGAAAATTTTCGGTTTATTGTATATCGGACTGAGGTATTTTATATCGGATTGGAAATTTTGGCGAGGTTTGATAGTTTGAGAATCCGAAACGCGCTTTCTACGAATTGAGATCCTAGTTTACACACGACTTCTACAATGACGTCTCAACAAGACATTTATGTTGCGGGTACTGATCGTCCTCTCATGCTTACCAAGGAGATTACACTACATGGGCTAGTTGTCTTATTCGTTATGCAAAATGTAAACCATTGGGAAAGATGATTGTAAACTCTATCCAAAAAGGTCCGTATGTTAGAAGAACAATCTTTGTGCCTGGGATCCCACGAGTGCTAACCCAGTGGCCGACTCCAGTCATGAGCAAACAGATGAAGAATTAACTAAAGTTGAATCTAAACAACTCGACGCTAATGATCAAGAAATTTAAGTCATTCTTATGGGACTTCCTGAAGATGTTTATGCTGCTATTGATAGTTGTGAAACAGCACACGAGATGTGGTCAGAATCCAGAAAATGATGAATGGGAGTGAAATTGGTTTGCAAGAAAAAGAGACTAAGTTGCTTCGTGAATGGGGGAAATTTACGTCTACTGAAGGGGAAAATTTTGAACCTTACTATCATCGTTTTTCAACCCTCATGAATCATCTTAGAAGAAACAAACATGAACCTACACAAATTGCTGTCAACATCAAATTTCTCGATAATCTTCCATCTGAATGGTCACGATATGTCACACTCGTCAATCAAACCAAGGATCTTCATGTCGTGGACTACACTCAAGTATATGATTATTTGAAGATGAATCAAGATGAAGCTAACGAAGTTAGGGCAGAACGACGAGCCAAAACACAAGATCCATTGGCTTTTATGGCAAACTCTTCGTCACCTTTGTTATGTCCCATGGTACCTTACCATCAACCCTCCTCAAGCAACTTCATGGCACAACAACTCACCACTTATGGTTATCAAGTTCCTACTATTGTGAACTACTTGCAACAACCCATAGATTGCTTTGATGACATCACCGATCCCATTCATGCGATAAATACTGGTCTAGCATTTCTTGCAAAAGAATTCAATTTCACCATTAACCCAACCAACAACAATAAGAGAATATCCTCAAACACAAGAAATAGGCAGATTGCTCAACCATTCATGAATGCGAATCAAGATCGTCAATTGGTAGTTGGAGGGAACACATGGAATCAGTTTCAACAATATGGTGTTCAGAATGTGGGAAATCAGTATGGTCAAAATGTAGGGCAGATAGTTGGGAATGCAGGCAATCAGTATGGACAAAACCGTGGTCAGAATCAGGGTGTTCATAATATGGGTAATCATAATGGGTTAATTGTTGTGCCAGCGGTTGGTAATCAGATGGGAAATATTGTGGCTGCAAGGGCTGAAAATACTGGTACGGGGAATGGAAGCAACAATCGTCAAGTTCAGTGCTACAATTGCAGGGGATTTGGTTATTATGCTCGAGATTGCACAACCAAAAAGAAGAGGGATGCTGCTTACCTTCAGACTCAACTTCTTATAGCACAAAAGGAAGAGGCAGGAATTCCACTTGAAGCTGAGGAATTTGATCTTATGGCTTCTGCAGCAGAATATGACAAGGAAGAAGAGGTGAATGCCAACTACATCTTGATGGCAAACTTACAACAAGCGTCAACCTCGGGAATTCATGATGACAGAGCTCCTGTCTATGATTCAGACGGTTCCTTTGAGGTTGTTGAAATTTGTCTCTAGTGCGTGGATTCAGGTTGTTCCAAGCACATGACTGGGAATCGAAATATTCTCAAGAACTTTGTTTGGCGATTAATGGGAACTGTTCGATTTGGAAATGATTATGTCGTGGCTATTCTAGGCTATCGTGATCTTCATTGGGGAAATATCATTATCACCAGAGTCTCTTTTGTTGATGGATTTCGACACAATTTGTTCTCAGTTGGGCAATTTTGTGACTCGGACTTAGAGGTAGCCTCTCAGAAGTCATACGTGTTTCGTAAGAGATCTTGAAGGGATTGATTTGTTGAAAGGAAATCGTACCACCAACCTTTACACCATTGATCTCTTTAAAATGTCGGTTGCTTCTCTAATTTGTCTCATGGCACGAGCCACATCAATTAAGTCATGGTTATGGCATCAAAGGTTATCTCATCTCAATTTCGATACCATCACCCAACTAGCAGAAGATGATCTCGTTTCCGGTCTTCCAAAGTTCAAATATACAAAAGACCATCTTTGTCCATCATGTGAGCAAGGCAAAAGTAAGAAGAAGCCTCAAAAACCCAAACATGTTCCCAATTCCATGAATAGGTTACATCTCCTACATATGCATTTGTGTGGCCCAATGAGAATCAAAAGCATCAATGGTAAGCGATATATCCTTGTGATTGTGGATGACTATTCTCGTTACACATGGGTTCATTTTCTTGCTTCAAAAGATGAAGCCCCTAGTGTAATTATCAATTTCTTGAAGAAAACATCAGTATTACTGCAAGCCCCTGTCATCATTGTAAGAACGGATAACGACACAGAATTCACCAATAAGCAACTAAAAGCTAACTTTGACGAAGTTGGGATTTCTTATCAAACCTCGGCTGTAAGAACTCCAAAGCGGAATGGAGTTATGGAACAGAGGAACCGTACGCTTGTTGAAGCTGCTCGGACTATGCTTCTCTCCTCCAGTGCGCTGTTATTTCTTTAGGCCGATGTTATTGCCACTGCATGTTATACTTAAAACTGCTCCATTATTCACACCAGATTCAATAACACCTTATGAGATCATTAATTGATGAAAACCGGATATATCGTTTCTACATGTATTTGGGGCATTGTGTTATCCAAAGAATGATCGTGGAGATATTGGTAAACTCGAACCTAAAGGTGATATTGGATTTTTCATGGGTTTTTCTTCAACTGATTGTGATTACAGAGATTGTAATCGAAGGACAAGAAAGGTAATGGAGACTATGAATGTTACCTTTGATGAACTCTCAGTAAAGGCCTCTCAACGTCGATGTTTAAATCCCGAGCTACAAGGTTAGACTTCTAGACACGTCAGTTCAGGACTCGCGCATTAATATGTACTGTCAGCAATATCATCTCTACAACCCTCAGAACGTGATTTGGAAATTTTATTTTGGCCAATTTATGATGAATATATGGAGGGTCCTTTATCGTCAGATGTCACTTGAAATGGCCAGGTTGCACCTGCTACTGTGGTTCATGAAACTCCAACTGTATCTACACCAACGGCATCTTCTTCTGCACCATATACGTCAACCTCAACCATATTGACTCCAAATATTCCAACCACTTCTCGGAATGCTGACGCGACTCAAAACCATTCTCAGCAAACTCCTAATCATGTTCATCTTCAGAATGAAATAGTTGTTGAAAATGCAAACAATGCGATGCTCAACGAACATGAGTTTGTTAACCTATTTGCGGGTACTACTAGTACAACTCAGCCTTCAACACCATATGTGGATCCGTCGAGCTCGCATCAAGTTTCTCATACACTTCCACATGAACACAAATAGACTAAGGATCATCCTTTAGTTCAAGTGATTGGCAATCCCTCACGACCAGTCTTGACCAAAAATCAACTGCGTGCCGATGGCGATATGTGTATATATGCACTATCAGCTAGCACAATGGAACCAACAAGTGTTAAAGAAGCAATGAACGACGCATCATGGATTCAGTCTATGCAAGTAGAGCTTAATCAATTCAGCCGTCTTGATGTATGGGTGTTAGTACCATGTCCGGATAATGTGGATCCTCTTACTTTAAAATGGTTATTCAAAAACAAGCTGGTGAAGAGCAAACGGTCATAAGAAACAAGACTCGGTTGGTTGTGAGAGGTTATAAACAGCAGGAGGGAATTACTTTCACGGAATCCTTCGCCCCGGTTGCTCGAATGGAAGCTATTAAAACTTTCTTGGCATACGCTACACACAAATCGTTCACTGTGTACCAAATGGACGTCAAGACAACATTCTTACATGGTCCGTTAGAAGAGGATATGTACGTATGTCAACCTGAAGGTTTCATCAACACCGAACATCCAAGCCATGTCTACAAGTTGAAAAAGGCAATCTATGGTTTGAAACAAGCACCGAGGGCATGGTACGACGAACTATCATCATTTCTTCTCCAAAATCACTTCAGTAAAGGAACCATTGATCCAACGTTGTTTATCAAGCTCTACGGCAACGACATATTGGTGGCTCAGGTCTATGTAGATGATATAATATTTGGTTCCACCAACCCAAAATATTTCATATTATTTGCCGACCTTATGAAAAGCCGCTTCGAAATGTCGATGATGGGGAAAATGACGTTTTACTTGGTCTCCAAGTTAACCAATCCCCCGGTGGTATTTTCATAATCAGTCCAAATATGTGCTCGAAATTCTAAAGAAATTTGGTCTGGAAAACTGTGATCCTATTGGTACACCAATGGACACTAAACACAAGCTTGACTTGGATAAGAAAGGGACATTTGTAGATGCTACAAAATACCAAAGTATTATCGGGTCCCTTATGCACTTAACCTCAAGCAGACCAGACATTGTGCAAGCTACTTGTTTATGTTCTCGGTACCAGGCTAAGCCAACCGAGATGCACCTCAAAGAGGTTAAAAGGATCTTTCGTTATCTCCAGGGAACCGTTTTCATGGGTCTCTTGTATACGAAGGATTCTGGTTTTAACCTAACTGATTTTTCAAGTGCCGACCATGCAGGGTGTCATGATACATATAAGAGCACCTCAGGTGGAGCATAATTCTTAGGCGAGAAGCTAGTGAGTTGGTCCTCAAGAAAGCAAGATTGTACGACGTTGTCCATCGCAGAAGCAGAATATGTGTCTCTATCCGTGTGTAGTGCTCAAGTCCTTTGGATGAGAACACAACTCACGGATTATGGCTTTCACTTTAACAAAGTTCCTGTTTATTGTGATTCACAATCAGCCATAGCCATATCCTGCAACCCGGTCCAGCACTCCAAGACCAAGCACATAGCTGTCCGATTCCATTTCATAAAGGAGCACGTGGAAAGAGGAACGATCGTACTGTACTTTGTGAAGACGGACTACCAATTGGCCGACATCTTCACCAAAGCTCTTTCTCAAGACAGATTTGAATTCTTGGTTCGTCGACTTGGTATGCGTAGTTTCACTCCCGATGAGCTTGAACATCTTACACATTTGCAGTAACCTTGTATATATCTATCAGAAAACCAAATTCCAAAAATATAAAACCTATAAAAACAAAATAAAAAATGAAAAAAATATTTCAAAAAATACCAAAAATATTCTTTTTCGACATGTCTCTCAACGTCGATAATATGGACGTACTTAGAAATGTCTAACGACACGGGTATGTACATAAAGTTCGAATGGGAGTTTCAAATGTTTTCAAAACATGTCTTTTCTATCTTTCTAATAATGGCTTATAGTCACATGTCAGACTATAACCCGGTCCCTAAAGAAAGGAAAGTCTATGACTTATCCTCAACAACGGGAAATTAATCTTTCTCGGTCATAGGCTTATATTAAAACATTCAAAGTTTAAGCTCAACAACGGGAAATTCAGTTTTCTCGGTTTTGAGCACAATTTTTCAAGATATTTTCAAAAGATATATTCAAACTCTTTCAAAATTGTGTGATCGTATACACCCCTATTTTGGTCAGAATTTTTTTCGAGGGGGAGTATAAAAAATCTCATAACATATAGTTCCAAATTTTCATAATATATTATTCTCTCCATGTTATATCACTAGTATATCAAAAATTTCACAAACACATGCAATTTTTTAGGGGGAGGATAGTGATAAAATGTGATCAAAGTGTTTCATTTTTTGATAAGATCTTTGATATAAGTGCTTTCTCGTTCCAATATGTGCAAATACTTTCCATTTTAAGATGCACATATGTAAGGGAGCGTTTTTGGTGATATAGAAAATTATCAAGGTGTAAACATCGATTTCATCAACACCTTGATTGCCTTTTCAATTGTTTTCTAGTTACGATATATATATCCTTCAACACATCTATTCACGACGATATTGGTGTCAAAAGGTGGTTAGGTATTCTTCCAATGATCCATCCCGAACCGGAGGGATCTTCCCAGGGACAATCCATTAGAACTTAGAAGTCCTTAGGAAAGATGGAGTAGTTGAGTGTACGCGAAAAATGCCGACTAATGACTTCAGCTAGCACTGGAACAATCACAACAAGGTGCTAGTAATGACGTCTTGGTAATCATTGAATGGGTTGAAGAATGAAAAATAAATGTAAGGATAAAGGGCGTAAAGAAAGCAGCCCTCCATACAACTTAGGCAGAAACTGGTTCAACACATCTACTATCATAATCACTTAGATGATTTCTGGTATTGAAGACAGAGCATCATTGACCCAGTGATCCAATGCACAACCCTTCCTAGCCTACTCAAGCTTCTCTCAAAAGAAGTTGGTTTATTGTCACGGAGTTCAACTCATTTCTATCTCTCTCACTCCGAGATAGTCGATACTGAAAAGGTAGCAGTCTCCTCCAGCCTCCGATTACCAAACAAACATGCACTTATAGAGTCTAGAGCCAACGAGATTCATCAAAAATCTCATTAGGATACTAATTCCATATATCAATTGTTGTTCATCCTTAGAACATAAACGATAATTTACAGAGTCCTACGCTCTATCCTTGTGATATTGCCAGAATATTTAGAGTGATACTCTCTAGTATTCACAGTGATGAATGGAAATCCTTCCAGTGTTAACATCAAACAGCACTGCGGTAGGTTATATGTAAGATTCACTTGAATTGAACATATGTTAACTGGAAAGCAATAGTGGTTTGTTGCTTAATTGATTCAAACTCGTTCCAGGTCTCGACGCAATATCTTTATGATCTTGCCAGAACATTTAGAGTAATACTCATTAGTATTTACAATGACGAATGGAAATCCTTCGAGTGTCATCATTAAACAACATTACGGTAGGTAACTTGTGAGATTCTATATGAATTAAACTTGTGTCAACTAGAAAGCAACAATGGTTTGATTTTTACTTGATTCAAACTTGTTCCAGGAAAAGAATTGATGACTTAATCAGCAGAATGGAACTACATGATTCACTCTTTACTATGAATCATCTTTCAAGATGTTCAAGTATTGAGAACGGCTACCACATCCAGAAACCCTGTCAAGGAAGTTCTTCAAACTTACCTATCACAGGTACAGTACTTGTATTGTATAACGGGAAACCATAGGAATGCAAACAATGACGTAACCTCAAGAGTCGTGATTCAAGACCACATACTCAAGTAAATGAAGAAAGCTCAAGATCATCTAAAGACAAAGACTTCTGCTGCTCTGATCATCAAGGGAGATTGTTAACAAGCTTTCAAGACGATGCAAAGTATGAGTATGTGGGGAAAGACACAAGATCACTAGATGACAAAGTTTAAAAATCAAGTCAAGGCAAAGATAAAAGATCCAAGATCACAAATTATGAAAGGAACTATGAAGGAACTCTCAGGACAACGAGCTTCAAAATATGCAACAACAATGAAATGAAGTCACATATTACAAGACCACCCCTTAGGGGGAGATTGTTAGTCGTACTTAAAGTGATGGTAATATAATATACCGTTGCGAAGCTCGTGGAAAATGCTATTCAACGGTGTTGAGAGTTCTATGTTAATGTTATGTATGTAACGGGAATTAGTCCCGAACACACAAATAAGGAAGGCCTCCTACTCATGTACGCCTTAGTATAAAAAGAAAATCCAACCTCATTTGTGTGTATGCTTTTTCCATTTCATAGTTTTAGAGAGAGAAATTTGTTTTCTCTCCCAAAAACGTATATTGGCCAAATAAAAACCCTCCACAGTGAACGAACTTGACTATCGGTTTAGCGATTTTACGTTATTAAATTAATACTTACCAAATTTGCATACTTTTCCTAAAGTGTTGCATTTTTACTACATCAATTATGGCGTCGTTGTCGGGGAAGTGAGTTGTGTGTCATATCGTGTTTGTTTGAGTAGTTACGTTTTTTACCTTCCATTTTTGGGATGCGTACAAATTGTGAATACTCATTCTCGTTTTTTTATTATTAGCCATATAATATATAGTGTAATTAGAACTCTCATTATATCGTATCGTTTTTATTTGTTTTTATTGTATATATATTAATATATTGTAACGTAGCACAAATAAATTTACATAATATCCAAAAGAGTGAAAACTCACCCTAATTATTAGTGATCCGGTAATTTTGGGTGGTACCGGTCAAAGAAAGTTTAAGGAAAAATAGATAAATACTATTAAGAGGTTTAATCTCGATTAGTACAAACTATAAGGTGGGTATAAGACGGTTGTTATTAAATACACTATAAAGAAAAAGGCTCTTAAGTGATATGCGTCACCTCGTTTCTCCGCTCGCTTGTGCGTACTTTGAAAGTGAGGACTAATTAAGGGTTTGTCAACTCAAGTATTATTAATTTTATTTTATTCTTATATTATTGAACACCCTTGAAACGTTTTGGTTTTCAACCAACGTTTCAAAGTCGAGCGAAGGTTTTTAATCAATGTAATTACTTTCATTCCTTTGGATTCTCTAATCGAGACCTTTTATTTGAGGAGAGATTTTTGTGGATTTATTAATCTACGTAATACACCAACAAACAAAAAAAATTGAAAAATAAAAAAACAACAAAAAGAATCTTCTTTGGTACCCCCTCCCCATTTTCTTTCATTAGTGCATGCACACTCGATCGACTAATTATCCCACTCCGATTTTTAACAACGTTACGGCTTGACGTAATCGAAATCGAAGGAATCAACAACAGCAATGTCAACCTAGACAAGTCAAACCCCCAAGTTCCTACTATTGTTGTTGAAACCCAAAAAGCGATGGCGGAAAATCGTACCATGATGGAGTTTCGCCAAGCACCCACCGAGGGTTATGGAGAGGTGAATTCGGGAATTTTATCATTAATTTATGCAACCAAATTCAATGATTATGAGAAGGACAATCCTCATTATCATATTTGAAATTTAATCATCTTTTGGCTACGTGCAAGTTTAATAACGTCGATAATGATGCTATTAAGCTCATGCTTTTTCCTTATTCTCTCGAAGGACCCCGCCAAAATTTGGTACGAGAAAGAACCACCTCGATCTTTATTGACGTGGGACGATCTTGTTTCTAAATTTGTTAATCATTTTTTTCCGTCGTCCAAAACCACATTTTTCAAAAACGGATGTTTACCCAAAAACCTAATGAATCGTTTAGAGAGGCGTGGGATAATTTCAAGGGATTGCTTAAGCAATGCCCTCATCACGTATTTAACGATTTGCACCAAATCGATACGTTTTATAACGATCTTAATCCTAGTGAGCAAGATTCGTTAAATTCCGCTGAGGGTGGAAACTTTTCATGTAAAACTCCGAAGGACGCGTTAATGATTATCGAGTATAGGTCTAAGATTTTCCAACTCCGTAGCACATCGAGTGTTGCCAATGTCAAGTATGCTAATCGCGACATTGAGAGAGTTGACGCAAAGGTCGATAAATTAACAGATGTATTTACGAGCTTGTTGAGTGAATTGAAAAAGAAAGACGCTCCCGCTATGGTGAAAGCGGTTGAGACATCGTGAACGTTTTGTGGTGGACCTCATAATTATTACAAGTGTGCGGCTACAGATGGCCAAACGTCAAGCGTTAATGCGGTTTATGGTAATAATTTTTAAAATCTATATAATGTGGGTCCATCACAACAAGGTTTCAACAATCAAGGCAATAACAATTTTAATCATCAAAACAATTTTTAAGGAAATTTTCAACAAGGAAACACTAACTAAGGTCAAAACTTGAAATTTCAAAATCAAGGTTTTAACAACAATTCAAACCAAAGAAATTTTAAAACTTTTAATCAAGGTCAAAGTTTAAGCGGTAATTATCAAAATGCAAATCAAGGAATTTTTTCAAGCGGGAATCAAAACCAAGGGACTTTTATTCAAAATCTAAATGTGTCAAATGATTTTCAAGAATACATGAAGTCAAATGAAGCAAATATGAGGAGATTAGAAGGTCAAATTGGTACATTAAAAAATGAATTTTCCAATACTTTGAAATGTCAAAATAATAAAATTGAGCAAAATCAAAGTAAACTCGAGAGTATGTTTGCGGATATAATGAACAAAACCGTCCACTTCGGGTTCGTTACAAAGTAACATCGTGACTAATCCGAAGGAACAAGTCAAAGCCACTACGTCTCATGGAAAAGTTCGTGTGATTACCCCTACCCTTGATAGCTTTATCGTAGTGCATTTGTCTCTACCCTTGACCTTAAAAACGTCCTCATGTTCTAAGGTCGAAGGGAAGAAAGTGGCAACCATGGATGAGATAACACATGTTGTTCTTTCAAATTATACTATTTCTCCTTTTACTTCTAAACCCTCTCGTGTATCTCATATTCCATCCACCGTTCAAAAAGAGAGTTTCACCGACTTGACCAAAGTGTACCTTGAGGAAACTTGTGCGACGATTTTCTAAGGAATCCTAAAAAGGACATGCCTAAGAAACAAGAATATTCGGGCCGGTTTCTCATTCCTTGTGAATTTCCCAAGATTGAGGAATGCATAGCACTAGCCGACCTCGGTGCTAGCATGAATTTTATGCCTCTTTTTATTTGGAAATTGATGAAATTTCTGAATCTTGCCCCCACGAACATAATCATCGAGCTAGCCAATTCCACCCTTGATAAACCAATAGGCATAGCCGAGGACATATATGTTCAAGTTGTAAATTTACGTTTCTCGCAGATTTCGTTATTTCCGACTATGAGTGTGACCCAAAATGCCCTATCGTCTTAGGTAGATCATTTTTATCGACCGCTCTAGCCCAAATTGACGTTTTTGGTGGGAAATTGACTTTACATTATGGGGATGATAAGATGGAATTTTAGCGGATAAATCCCAAAATCAAGATAAAACTGATGATTCTCAAAATAATACTTTTCAAAACAATCTTTCTTTCGAGGAAAATAAACGAGTTGTTGAATGTTTTGAGAGAATTAAAAAGAATGGTTTTCAAGATGACGATTTTAACGACAATGAGTATGCATATTTAATTGAAAAAGGTTTACAAAAATGTATGATAAATCATTTTGGGATGTATTCGAGGGTTGGAACGAAAAACCAATGCCGGAGGAAAACGTTAGTTCCATCACAACAATGAAAAATGAGAACTCGTCTACACCACCTCTGAAGGAACATGACCAACCAAAGGCTCAAACTTCAATTATTGAAGTGCCTTTTACTCCTAGCCCCAAACCCATTAAGGGTAAGGAAGTTACCATTATCAAGGCAAAATCGCCCATCATAGAAAAGTCTTCTAAACCTAGTCCCATGACTTACAAGACTACGGTTGTGACCTTTGAGAGATCTCTTCAAGAGGGTGCTCACATTGACTCTTTCTTTGATCCCGACGGTGATTTTACCGAGATCGAGCACATACTTCAAAATCTACATGCCATTTTTAAGGATTCTCCCAAAGAAACCTCTTCACGTGGGAAGTATGATGACTATGTTTTTTAGCTTGAGATCGAGGAACAAATTGAACAATAGCTTGCTCGTTTGCCTCAACTTCCACCTATAAGTGAGGAAGATTTATCGATCTCGAGGATCAACTTGATGAGTTGGAAAGTCTTATTTATAATGACAAACCAAGTCATGAGACCATCAATTCCCATTGAAGGTAATGGTGACTTCTTTAGGGAGGTTGATGAGTTTCTTGCTACTGATACTTCTCCCATTGAGAATATCGATAATTACATTCTCGAGGAGTTACCTGATCAACATTGCCCCATTGAGAATCTCGATAGCCACATTCTTGGGGATTTACCTCATAAACAATCCCCACCTAAGAATGATGGTTTTGTGCTTGATCGTGATATATTCTAGAGAGTTTCAAAGATCATTAAAGATGGTTTTGAAAAAACTTGGTTTGACGAACCTATTTATGATAAAGAAATCAACGATATCAACGATTTTGCGGATGATGACCTTTATGTTGACCCGGAGGGGGAAGTTTTCTTCGTTGATGCACGATTTGAAAATCTTTATAACCCCCCTCCCACCCATGACTTAAACCTTGATATCTTTAGCGTGCCTAGTGTAACACCCCCATTTTTACCTTGACGCAGCGGAATAATATTTTTGGGTATTACTTCATGGAATAAAAGTCATAATAACATAAAACAACTCAAAATAGTGTTTTAATAAACTTTATTTATTGTCAATTATCATTCAAAATCAGAGATTTTCAATAAAATAACTGTACATTATCTGTACATCATAGGTTCCCGAGATCTAGAAATAGATTTGAATGATAGAAATTCCAGGTCTATATCTCTCCACGTCATCATTTTGTTGCTCCATGCTATCAATTTTCAATACTTGAAATATATGCTTAAAATCAACACAATGGTTAAGTGAATTCATAGGTTTGAAATCAGTTTTGAATACAAGATCTTTTTTTCCTGAGCTACGTTGTTATTCACTCATAAAACAAATTAATGTATTGCTTCACTAAGCTTATGATATCGCGGCTGGACATAATCAGAAACCAACAATTACCCTTATGAGGAAGTCTGCCAAACTATCATGTTTTGCAAAATAAAGTATGCATGTTTGACCACTAAGGTTCTAGTAAGTGCGACTTGCCAAGACAGAGGTTGTCAGTCCTCAAATAGAACTATTTATGATATTAGCGCTCATTTTTCGTGAAATGATTAGCGGTTCATAATTAAAAAGGGACTTTCAAGGCAGCAATAAACATAGTGTCAATAAACATATCTGGGAAGCATACCAAAAACGCTTGTATTCCAATTTAGCATATATCCCCTCACGGGTTTTCAAATCATTGAAAGTAGTATACTTTAGTGAGGCTATGAACTCACCTTATATCCATTAATTCTGAATCTTGTCAAGTTTATATCACAAAGAACAACTTGGGCTAACAAACAAGAACTTAGTCTCACACAAACCTGGATTAACACATTTTGTATAGTATCAAGTCTTTGATTATGAGTTCATTATTCTTAGGTATTAATTATGTATTCTTTGATTTATAATCTCTTATAATTATAGCATCATTGTTCGAGTCATCATACTCATAAGCCATTCTATAAACATTTGAGGAGCGAGAACACTTTAAATCGTAAACTCAACCACTTAGTCAGAACGTAATATCGAGATGGAACATCTTTGTACAAAGTTCCATACTAACATGATACATTAATATAAGAAATTTATTCAAAAGTTATTATGTTCTTTTATTATTATATCTTACATCCCTTAGTTTCAAAATTGGCAAAAATGGTCCTTCTAGTTTATATAACTTTTGAAAATAAGTTTTATTATACAACTTGCATCTATATAGTTTCATAAATGACCAAAATGATCCTTAAATTTTCTAAGTTTGGTATATCTACCTTTTTGGCACAAAATGTTATAACTTTAGCATATTTACACTTTTAACCCCTAAAGTATATAGTTTTAATATTTACATTTTCAACCTTCAAATATTAACCTTAGGGTTTCAAAATTTACAATATTAATCCTTATAGTTTTAAATTTAAAAAATGACACTTTTGGCCCAAAATGTTTATAGTTTTAAAAATGATAGATTTAGTCCCTAGACTTGTTTAAAACTACATAACAAGCTCAAAAAGACTCCAAATGATCTAGGAACTTGGAAAAAAGTTTAGGAATACATTTATAATCATAATAACAACATTTTTTCAGAATTATAGCCTTTGAAATTGGTTTTTGCTTATTATTTCATGTAAATTACAAAACTAGGGTTTTAAGACATCATTAGCTTATAAATTCTATTTTAAGTGATCATATGATATAGTTTCTTTTAGATTAGTTTACTAATATCCTATAAACATTATAACAAGTCTAAGAAAGCATTATAACAAGATCAAAGCTTAGTTAACATAAAGATTACCTAGGTAGCTCCAAAATAGCTTCCTATGAACACTACTTGCTACCAAAGCTTCAAGAGCATCAATGGATTCTTTCTAGACCTGGTTTCTGGTCTTCTAAGAGTCCTAGAAATTGTAGAAGTGGATTTCAGAATGGGTATGAAGATACAAAGGAAACAGGGTGCGAGTTAGAATGTTACGTAGTTCGCCTCTATAGTAGTTTCAACACTTAGGCTCCAAGTTTTGATATGAAACATGTATGGCCTGTGTATTAGTGACTAAGGGAATCTATGGAAGGTCTATGCAAGTTTATATAGGATAGGATAAAAAATATCTAAGGTTTGTTTCTAGAATCATGTCACGGCAACATTAGATAAGAATGGTGATTCTTAGCCTACAAGATGGTGATCTAGCAGCTTAGAGTCTTCTAGAAGTCTTAAAATATCTTTCAAATATCTAATTTCAAACTTAGAATGGTAGGGAAAGTGTTTAAACTTGGTTTTGGAGGGAAAACCCTAGCTGGGTTCATTTTCTAGGGCTTGTAACTTTATGGTTTGTAATTTTGGTGATTAAGGGTTTAGGAATGTAATTAGTGATGGATTAGGATATAATTAGGGTTTAAACATTGTATTTAGAAGATTTGGGTCCTTGGTTTGAAGTTTAACAAAGGTTTGAAGTAAAATTGGAAAGAAAGCTTAGGTAGATTAGGGTTTCTAATGATCTAGGGTTAAATCTTAGTAAAAGTCATTATCCTTCACTTAGCTACTGAATTAAACTCAATTTAGGTCTTAGACATTTTTTAAGTATCCAAAGAGTTCCCATACTTGATTTGATAGGTCATTCTAGGTAAACATGTCTAAAGAGTGAAAATACCTAATTTGACCTAATTTACAGGTCATGCATTGAAATATTGTACCTTGTGCTTTAGGGTACTTGTAAATTGTCTTAATATAATGTTATAACCTATATGTAATGATATGAGTGTTTGTAGACTTGTCCTAAAAGACTAGGTATTGATTCTAAGTAGAATACTTAATATAAGGGTTTCTAGGTCACTAAACCTAATGACTTTCTATCTTGGGTAATTAGTGTTTATATCATTGTGTATACTTATTCTAGGTCTTATTTGTTATGCTTATGACTTCTAAGGATTCTAGATTATTAGTTTAAGGGTTTATATAGGGTAATTATATCCTAGGTATAATTAGGTTAGCTTAAGATTATATGCTTCAATAACTTGTACATTGTGATTAAGTAACTTGTAACTTATGTTGAGATAAATTTATAATCTTAATTGATACTTAGTTGAGTTTTATAATTGGTTTCAAAATATTAGACTCTAATTCAATGTGAAATGGATTTTAGGTGTTAATCTATGTTATTAGGTCTTATACTTGTAATTAACTTTAGATCATTTATAATTAGTATTTTGTGATCAATTATCTCTTCTTTATATGACAGATTATAACTATTGTATTGTATTTGATATTTATACATAGATATTGTGTAATTATATTGCTTGAAATATTAGTTTACAAGGGATTTCTGGGTGATGATCTAGACTATTATGTACATTTATTTGTACTTAGCTTTGCATAGTTTGTACTTTACTATTCTTGGATAATTCATACTTCCATATGATATTTTATACCTTGTTTATAATCCTTGGTTACTTATTCATATGTGTTGTGTATTCATACTTTCACAACTCTTAAGTTTACCACACATTATAAGGTTTCTAGGGTTTTTAGTGAAATTTAGGCCATCATAGTTGTACTTGAAATGTTCTTATTCATAATATACTTATTAAATTACTTTTATAACTCATACTTGATACATACTTTATGTTTACAACATATAGGAATATGTTGATATGGCAGTTTAGGTTGTGAGAAGCAGTTTATCTTTATCAAGTAATGCACAAAAGCAAAATTTTCTAATGAATTTTCCACATTCATTCAATCATATCACTTATCATACTTGTGAAATTTATGGTTTGTCATACCTAGCATTGAGTTCGAGACGCCTAATCTTATTAGTGTGCCAAACAATGTTTTATAGACACCTAATGTTTCTGACTTTATAACTGGCAAAACGGGTTTCCATAATGAGTAAAGTGAAAAAGGTTCTAAAGTGATTAATTTAATTGATGAGACTCGTTTTCACCATCATCACCGTTCATTGAGTTTACTACCACCTTGTCTACTCCTTTTGACAATGGTGTGTTTGGATTAAGTGATGCGAATCCCCATTTGAGTCCTACCACTTTTCCACCGAGGATGAGATTTTTGATCATAGAAACGCAATTTTAGGGAAATCTCAATCTTCCACCGATGCAACAAATGGAAATTCTATCTATTTGCTTGGTTTGAGTCTACCTCGAGTAGATCAATATTTTGACCCACCCATTGTCCCATCCTTCTACTTCTCATCTATTTTCTTTGCTACCTTTGGTACTTTGCTCGAAGTGGTATTGTTTCGTTTATCATCCAAAAACAAAGACGCCATCTTCGACCCCGGTATATGCATCGTTTAAGGACTATGTCCTTCATACCAGCTTCATACATGGGCTTTGTTTACATGTAAGACCCTTTGCATATGACCATTACCATGATAATCCCTAAATGATCATATATATGAGGATTTGAGTCGAGCTCTTGACTCGGTTATCAATAACGAGGTGCCTCATGGGGGTATCATGCTTATCCTTGTACATATTATCGCTTTCTAATGTGAGGAGACTCGTACTCTTCTAACCCTTGTTTTTCGTGGTTGTTTGTGAATGTGATGTTCTAGGAATCATCGTCATCATTGAAGCCTCTTGTGTTCATTTTCACGTATCACTCACGCTTCGATCGTGTGCTTTGAAGAACTCGATATCTGATGATATCCTTTTAATTACTAACATTTATCTTTTAGCACACTTTATAAACGACTTTTAGATCATTCATTATGCCCTTTGCATGCTCGAGATTAAGCATTCGAATCTTCGTCTCTAGTATGGGGGTGTTTCGCCCGTAGACTCGAAACATTGAGGACAATGTTTAGTTTTAGTATGGAATGGGGGTAAATAGATACTTTGCTTTGCTAAGTCTTCACGCAATCCATTTTTCATCGTTTTGTTGATAATAAGTAGAGGTGCACATAACCGGTTAACCGGTCCGGTTTTTATATAAACCGGCCCCGACCCGGTCGCTGGTCAATGGTCAAAAAACCGGTTCGTCTGGTTAACCGGTTAAAAACCGGACCGGTTCGGAGGCTGAAAATCCAGACCGGTAGAACCGGTCCCAGACCGGTTTATGCCGGTTAACCGGTTCCGGTTTTTAATTTTTATTTTTTTTACTTTTTAGATTTTGAATTGTTACTATATTTTCCGGTTTTTTAGATTTTATTTTTTATTCCGGTTAACCGATTCCGGTTTAAAATAAACCACTTCCGGTTAACCGGTCCGAAAACCGGTTGACAAACCGTTTTTTTCTTGAAAATCACGAACCGGTTTAAAACCCCCGGTTACTAAATTAACTGGGACCGGTTTATAATAAACCGGTTTTGACCGGTCCCAGTTTCCGGGTTTTTTGGGTTCCGGTTTAGGAACCGGTTTTTCTGTGCACCTCTACTAATAAGTGCCATAAATGGCCAAATTTCTAAAAATTTCATGTTTTTCGTAAGTGTTTAAGACACGAATGTAGGTTTTCCGTTTGTGAGAATAAGAGTAATTTTTTACTCGACCGTGCGTGTTGAGCCCTTAACTTCGTTCTTTAACTATATTTGGATAAGTCTCGTTAAATTGAGAACGAGAAATGATAGAGTCAATTATAAGTTAATATGTTAAACATAGAGTATTCGTATTCTTTCAAAAACTCATGTGTTTAAACTGTTTGCTTATTCTCCCATCGTTTGAATAATAATAAATTGTTAGTAAAAATTGTTTTTGCGGTTTAACATTATTATTGGTTTTTAGCTAATTCTAGGAGTTTCCATGTAATTAAATTGGGAAAACATTAAAGGATCGCCAGCGTTACGGATTTGAAGTATTGAAAACCCGAATAACCGAAAGCTTTCCAATAATAATTTTATGTTCATCTCACCCAAAATTAGCAAAAATTTGAAACTCATGATTGTAGTGTTTTTATACTTCTTTTAGGAAAAAGAAAAATATGCGGCAAGTATTAAGTCAACGCGTTTAGGAAAACGTGAAGACCGATAATGCAAGTTCGTTCTCGAAGGAGGTGTATGTGTTAGGCCAATAAAAATACAATGTTTGGATTAGTTCGTTTTTTGGAATAAGTGAGAGTGAAAAATAAAGACGAGTTACGCTAAAATTTAAACTACTACGTATAAAACGTAAAACCGTAAAAAATCGACGAAAATTAAAAGTTATCTAAAAATTCTCAAAAAATTAAACTAAACTTTTAAAAATATATATAAGGTTTACAAATAAAGAAAACTTGTTGAAACTTTTTTAATTAATTAATATTTAATTTTTAAATGTAAATTAAAGCCTTAAAAATCAAATAAATTACCAAAAATTCCAAACAAAGATTTTATCATGTGTAAACCTCAAATATACTTAATTAACACTAAAAAATATTTTTCCAAAATTTTTCACTAATTAAATCTATTTTTTAAAGCCTAAAAATAATTTTTAAATTAAAATAATCATAAAAAATAAAATAATAATGAGAAAAATACAAAACCTTTTTCTAAAAATCTAATTTACTGTTACTACTTGGGAAAAATGAAAAACACAGAAAACAGTGACAAAATAAGCTAAAATGGCTTGAGGATAAGATGATGAGTAATTAATACTAAGAGTGGCAATTTTGTGAAGTCAGTGGGAAGAATTGGCTTCCCACTGACAATGTTAAGTTAACAGAAACTAACAAAGGGTTGTTAGTGCTTGTTTAAGCTTTGTTGGTTGCTTTTCTTGGGCACAAATGGCACCCCCCCCCATAGCAATTGGCTATTGGGGAGTCTCATCAATCACAATAACATCAATTACAAACAGAAATAGGCCCTCAAATGATGCACATATCAGATCTATGAACAAAAATGCAGAAAAATGGTTCTTGCTGAACTGTTTGACCAACCAGTGAGTTTCAACAGCCTTTTAAGCTACCTAAATGCTTCCAAACATTAATACCAGCTAATGCACACCTATTCTAACTTAAGTTCTACAAATGAGCCAAATTTAAAGCTTAGATAACAAAAACAAAGCTATAGTAGCCTATTGTTTGGATTTGCAGACAGAAAGTTGATGTTTGCTAGTAACTTGGTATCTTGGTGAATTTTAAGCTAATATTACTTAACCATGTAACTATCAAACTTGAATTAACAAACTAACAAACCTAGACCTAACCCTATTCTAACAGCACAAAAATTTTAAGACTTCAAAACTTAAAATCAAAAGCCCTAAGCCCTACTATTATACTATGCAGTCTTTACTCAAAGCATGCAAAACTTATTCTAACCCATAACTGTTTAAACCAAAACTCAAAACTATTATCACATGACCAATAGAGAATGTCCAGACCTGTTTTGATAGTTTATGTTGTCAACTACAGCTATCCATAGACAGATCCAAACACCTCTTTAAAGACTGTATGGATAATTTTTCAAAGGATTTCACTTCCAATCACTCTCAAAACTCATGAAACAAGACAAGAACATGCAAATTCATACAAAATGCAAAGAATGAATGCTAAGCTATAAATGACTATCTTTAAAAAAACACACAACCTAGAAATCCTACGGGTTCAAGCTAAATTACCTAACTTGGCTTTGTTCAAGCCAAGTAGTTGTTGATGGCCTTCTTTAGGAATTTTCTAGCTTATGGTTAGCTTGTGAAAAGATGTGAGGAGCCCTTGGCTGTTGGTTCAACGGCTGAACCCAAGGACCAATTAAGAAAGATAAATGATGATCTTGTGTACCTCTTTATAAACCACACCACAAGCAGCAAGAAACAACAATCCAAGTTTTAATAGCTTACCCAAAAGCTTTTATCAAAAGCTTTTGGATAGCTTTTAAAACAGTAAGTCCAATAATAAGAGATATAAAGAGATTTGGAGAAAATCTCAAAAACAGGTTTTCTTAAAAGAAAAGTGAGTCACCAACAAAAAAGAAACAAAACTTATGAGTCTCACAAAAGCTTGGTTTTGTCAAAACCAAACTCCCATGATCCACTCATACTCTCTGGATCCTAAAAAGCTTAACAAGGATTTTTTTTATCAAACTTTTGGTTACATAAACTATCTTGGAACCCATATGAATTAACAAAGTAAATAAAAGTGCATAAATTTAAAATGGAACTAAGTATGAACTTGCGAGGTTTAAATATTACTCTAAATATTTGATATAAAAAGTTTACAAGCCAAATGGAACAAAGAATCTAATGCCATAAATTGGCTAGCTTTTATAGCAGAACTAAGAAAAGTCCAGAACTAAGTACATATGATAAACCATAGCTACATTGATTTCCAAGTTTGCCCTTGTAGATTCTCAAAAGATGCCTTATGCCAACTGGATTCGATTTTAAAGTTGGTCACATGTGAATGATGGTGATGTTGTCAGGGATAGAAGACCAATCTTGACCTTAGGTCTTGGTTTGGAGAACACTCAAACGAATCTAGGCCATCCATACTCTGCTTCGATTTGTCTTCATGCCAAAATATTTCGTCTTGGTGCAGGGGAGGGTCTACTGTGCATGTGGAGGTGTCAGGCGTTGGTTTTGAGAGTGGGAATGGAATAAGAAGGTTGTTAATTATTATTGTGGAGGGTTTAAGTGGTTAATTTAATGGATTATGGATTAGGGGATAATTAGGGCTCGAGTTCATAAGTGTGTGCCAGATTGTGTGTTTGATACATTTTGGGTTTATTAAACGTGATTAGAGGGAAACGTATTAATAATTATTTATGTTTAAAAACTTTTATTAATTATTAATACTGATAATAGGGTGTGACGTGGGATAAAGGTAGGTCGGGTTGGGTTTTGGGTAGGAGATGGTTTGGGTTAAGCATTGGGTTTGATATGGGCTTGGTCGGGTTAAGTAGGGTATGGGTTTGAGGTTTGACACAAATGCCCTCTGGTCTTTCCAAAAACATGTACAAAAGGTTTTGGCCAGATTTTTGCTAATTCCCTTTATAACAAGTTTAGAATACTTGTCATATTTGGCACAACCAACTCCATAACTTTAAACAAGGACCTTTCTTGCAATTTCGCCATTCTTTGAGGACTTAACTTATAATTTCTTGAAAATTTAAGGATTCAACTGTAATTTTGAGGATTTACAAGGGTTAAAAGTGACAAGTCTTCCAAAGTTTAGGGACCAATCTTGAAAATCTTCAAAACTTTAAGGAATTCTTTGAAAAATCAATGCCCGGGTCCGGTTCCCGTGTTTGTTTTTTGTTGTTTCTTTTGATCTTTTGTTGATTTCATGATATCAGAACCTACAATCATACAATGAACAAATACAAAGGTTTTTGCACGGTTTTTATGATATTTAATGTCATTTTAAGCCCGAAAAGAATGATGAGACTATGTATAATTGCAGTCTCATCACTCCCCCATACTAAACTATTTTCGTGCCCTCACGCAATGCTAGAATTAAGTATCATAGCACTTCCAAAAGTTCATTTTTATATGACATTTATTGAAACATAAATTTAATTTAACTACCACTTGCGTTTTAGACATAATGTGTTATTTTTATCACGAGAATGTGACTTTTAGGGTTAAAGAATAAGAACACGTGAATGCCTTATCGAGATAAGTTCGTCATCCTTGATTTTCACCCAATTCAATGCTAAGCATGAAACAAGACCATTGTGAATATAAGTTAGTAATGCTAACATTACTCATATGCTCTAATTACGTACTTAAACTCCCTTATTCCTAAGGTGTATATCATATATTTTATTTTTATCTTAATGATCACGAGGATACATTTTTTACTTATGCGTAAATAGAGATTAGGTCCAAAAATAGAGTCAAAACGGTGTAATCAAAATCGTCGAATTAATAATCTTTCCTGATAGACGACAACGATGTCAAAAAATTATGTCAACAGTAAGCTTCAATAAACACGGTTCTACAACGGCTTTGAACATGAGACTTATTACCAAGACTTTTATACGCCCCCTAACGGACGGGCCTTATTATCATAGGTTTACTTCCACTTTTTAGGGCTTCGGTCTTGCCTTACCTTTTATTTAACCTCGCCATGAGGTGTTTATTATGGCCAAAGACGTATATCCTTAATGTACAACGTAATTTTGGATCTTTAAAGCTTCACGATTTAAGATATTTACTTTCAAGTTTGCATAGATTTTTCGGCCTTTTGAGCTTCGATTTTTTGCTTGATTTAGGTGAAGAGGTGCTTAAAAATTATTATTAGGTGAAGCTTTCGATTATTCGGGTTGCCAATACTTCAAAACCGTGACGCTGGCGAAACTTAAATATTTTCCCAATTTAATTACATGGAAGCTATTAGAATCAATTAGAAACCAACAATAGAGACTAAACCGCAAAAACCTATTTATTAACAAATATATATAAAAGTGTTGGGAGAAAAAACAAATAATTAGGACACATGAGTTTTTGAAAGAATACGAGTACTCTACGTTTAGCATAGTAACTTATAAGTAACGCTATTATTTCTCGTCCTCAATTTAACAAGACTTAGCCTAATATAGTTAAAGAATCAAAGCTAAGTGCTCAACACGCACGATCGAGTCAAAAGTTACTTTTATGCTCACCAACGGAAAACCTACATTCGTGTCTTAAACACTTATGAAAAATGATAAAAAAAAATTGACCATTTTTATCCTTATTTGCAACAAAATGATGAAATTTGGATTGCGTGATGGCGTAAGCAAGATGAAGTATATATTCACCCCCATACTAAAACTAAACATTGTCCTTAATGTTTCGAGTCTAAGGATGAAACACCCCCATACTAGAGACGAAAAGTCGAATGCTTAATCTCGAGCATGGAAAGGGTAAAACAAATAATTTGTAGCCGTTTATGAATTATGCTAATAAGATAAATGTTAGAACATAAAAGGATATCATCGGATATCGGAATCTTCAAAGACAACGATCAAAGCTAGAGTGATACGTAAAACGAACACGAGCGTCTTCAACGATGACGATGATTCCTAAAATCACAATCACAAACAACCACGAAACAAAATTGATTAAGCACAAGTCTCCCCATTACACGATTAGAAATAAATAATATTTACAAGGATAAGCATGGGATTTCCCCTACGAGGCACCTCATTTTTGATAACCGAGTCAAGAGCTCGACTTGAATCCTCATAAATGTGATCATTTAGATATTATCATGGTAAGGTCATTTTTGGTGGGGCTTGTCCCAAAAAGCAACCAATATTAAGGACTAAGTCCTTAGATGATGCAAAATACAGGGGTTGAAGATGGTGTCTTCGTTTTCATGGGACAAACGAAACAACACCACTCCAAGCAACGTCCCAAAGGGACACAAGAAATGGAAGGGTGGGACAATGGGGGGCAATACAATGAGCTACTCGAGGTAGACTCACACCAAGCAAACGAAAAGAGTTTTCCATTTATTGCATCGTTGGAAGACCGAGATTTTCCTAAATGCGATTCCGGGATCGAATATCTCGTCCTCGGTGGTAAAGTGTGAAGAAACATAATGGGCTTCCCCCATACTAAAACCATACAAAGAATCTTCAAAAGGAGAAGACGAGCTCGTAGCACTCAAAACATATAGTGTTGACGGAGTTAATGTAGTAGGAACATCATTCAAATTAATTTCAAAATATTTTCCTTTTTCATCATTCTCGAACTCTTTATGAAAACCCGATTTATTTATGTCAAAAATATTTGGTGTCTCAAAAGTTTATTGGGCACGCTATAAATCCTCACATTAAGGTCATGGGTGGGGGGATTATATAAATTCTCAAAGCGATGGTCAATAAAAAACACATCCCCCTTGGGGTTAACATAAACGTCATCCTCAAGATCGTCGATCTCATAGATTTCTTCATCGTAGATAGGCTCGTCAAACCAAGGTTTGTCGTTCCCCTCATGAGTCATTTTAGAAACTCTCTCGAAAAGATCACGATCAAGCACAAAGCCATCATTCATTCGTGCGGATTTTTTATGAATTAAATCCTCAAGAATGTGGCAATCGTCATTCTCAAATGAGGAGTGTTTATAAGGTAACTCCTCGAGAATGGGATTCGTGTCTATACCAAGAAAATCATCGACCTCCTTAAAGAACTCTTCACCATCACAATTTTGAAACGAAGGAGGATCGATGATATGATCATCAACGTTCTCGAACCTTTCATCAAAAATAGGATTATGATGAAAAATAGGTTCATACACGGAATTCGAGAACGTAGTGAAAGTGTCGTCATTCTCGTCGTCACAAGAAATTTCTGACATGACATCATCATCTTCATTTGAAGATTTATTGAAGGGTAAATCCTCAAATATGGATGATGGATTAGCCAGTACATGCTCGATCTCAGCAAAATCACCATCGTCATCAAAGAAAGTGTCGATGTGAGCAAGTTCTCGAGAGGATTTATCGAGAGTCACAACCATGGTCTTACAAGTCTTTGGACTATGATTAGGTGCATGATGGGTGAAATTGCGTTGGGTTGGGCAACTTCCTTAGCCTTAATGGGTTTTGGGCTAGGAGTTGGAGGCACTTCAATGGGCTTAGAAGTTTGGGCCTCAAAGTCATGGTCCTTTGAAGATGATGAAAACGAATCCATATTGGTCATTGTCGTGATGGAATTAACGTTACCCTCTATAATTTCTTGTTCATTCGCTACGCCGAATACATCCCAAAATGATTTTTCATCCATAAATCTATGAATACCCTTTTCAATTAAGTAAACATATTCTTTATCATTAAAATCTTCATCTCAAAAACCGCTGCTTTTAATTCTTTCAAAACACGTATCAAGCCTCATTTTTTCCGCTAAAGTATGTACTTTGAAATTATTAAATTTTGAAACCTCGGTTTTACTTTGATCATCTTGAAATTGGGATCTACTCGCGAAAAGTTCCATTTCATCCTCCCTATATTTCATGGTTAATTTCCCACCGTGAACGTCGATAATGGCACGAGTCGTCAATAAAAATGGTCGACCTAAAATAATGAGACATTTAGGATCACACTCATTATCGGAAATAACGAAGTCCGCGGAAAAATATAATTTCCAATTTTAACATAAACATCCTTGGCTATTCCAATTGGTTTTAATGGCGTACAATTTGCTAGCTCGATTGTCATGTTTGTGGATGTTAGATTAGGCAATTTCATCAATTTCCAAAAAGAGAGAGGCATGAGATTGATGCTAGCACCTAAATCGGCAAGTGCTATACATCCCTCAATCTCGGGAAAATCACAAGGTAAAAGAAATTGGCTTGGATCTTCTTCCTTTCTCGACATATGCCTTTTAGGTTTTCATAGAAGAATCGAAGCACAAGTTTCCTCAAGGGTCACTTTGGTTAAGTCTATAAAACTCTCTTTTTGAACCGTGGAGGGAATTTGAGGTACACGAGGATGTGAACTCTTTTCCTTGGTCACCATGTTCATTCCCTTGACTTTAGAACATGAAGGCGTTTTTGAGGTTGAGGGTAGAGATGAATGCACAATTCTAAAACCATCAAGGTTTTGGGGACTCACACGACCTTTTCCATTAGACGATGTAGCAACTTTGACGTGCTCCTTAGGGTTAACCACGGTGTTTCTTGGTAACGCACGCGAAGACGAACTCGATTGATTGTTCATAATTGTCGAAAACATCTTTTTAATCTCACTTTGATCTTGTTCATATTTATTATTTTGACCTTTCAAAGTGTTGGAAAATTCGTTTTTCAAAGTACCAATTTGTCCCTCTGATCGTCTCATATTAGCCTCATTCATTTTCATATATTCTTGATATAGTTTTAAGAACCGTTTTGATTAGAATTAAAGCTCCCTTGGTTTTGATTATTTTTTTGAAAATTGTTTTGATTCCCATTGTTGTTTTGAAAATTCGTGTTTTGATTGTTGTTGTTAAAATCTAGATTTTGCCAATTCAAATTTTGGCCTTGATTATAATTTCCTTGATTTCCTTGTTGATTATTATTCCCTTGAAAATTGTTACGTTGAAAATTTTTGTCTTGGTTACTATAATTCCCTTGTGATGGACCCGCGTTATTTTGATTTTTATTTTGAAAATTTCCATTTAACGCGTTAACACTCGACGTTTGGCCATCCGTAGCCGCACAATTGTAATAATTATGAGGTCCACCACATACATAAAACCTCGACCGCTTTCACCGTAGCAGGAGCGTTTTTCATCTCGATAAAAAACGACGTAAAAGCATTCGTCAATTTGTCGACTTTCGTATCAACCCTCTCAATATCGCGATTAGCATGGCTAACATTGACGACATTGGCAACACTCGGTGTTCTACGGAGTTGGTAAACCTTGGACCTATTTTTGATAATCAATAACGCTTCCCTAGGAGTTTTACACAAAAAGTTACCGCCCGCGGCGGAATTTATAAAAAGTGTCGATTTGGTGCAACTCGAAAAAATAGTGGTGAGGACATTGCCTAAGAATTTCCTTAAAACGATCCCACGCGTCTCTAAACGTCTCATTCGGATTTTGTTCAAACCTCGTGATCTCGTTTTTGAAAAACGTGGTCTTAGACGGTGGAAAGAAGTGATTAAAGAAATTGGAAACGAGATCCTTCCACGTAATTATGGAATTAGGTGGTTCTTTCTCGTACCAATCCTTTGCGGCGCCATCTGTAACACACGGTAATTTTCAGAATTTCTAAAATTATAGTTTTTCCCCCTTGACTTTTTATTTAGTCAACTATGTGCTAAACTGCTATTTATTTGGGAAGCGTTCCCTTATTTTGTGAATAACGTGTGCTGACGTGTATTTTGCTTAGACTGTGCTCAGTCTGCATTGCTCTGAACATTGCGAGTGTGTCACTATTGGTTGAGTAATAATTTACGATCAATATTTAAGCGTATCTGAATTTAAATTCATATACGTGTGCATAATCTGTGTAGGATATACCTGTGTCGCGTTGCGCGAGTTAACTGCAAGTTAGACTGATGACTGCGTATCTATATGTAATAATATGTGAGTGATCATTACATATATAGTACTATAATTAATTTTAGTATTTAGTTCTACGAACCAGCTAGTTATCGTTTATGTCGCCTCTTAACCATTACTATCAACACTTAACACGAAAGAGATGATCACCCCACAAAATGCTACTACAAACTTACTCTATGCTTCATCAAATGACTAGAAATATAAACTTTGCAAATAATAATGTATGCAACATAGGATCCCATTCCCCTTGTCCTCTTTCCCTCCACCTAAACACACCCTATGACAAAACTTGAAATTCAAATTTCCAAACTACCATCCCTAAAAGACTAGTTATACTACGTCCTAGTTTCCTCTTCGCTTGGGAAAATTTCTTGGTCCCCTAAAACATGCAAATAACACCCATGATTCCATCTCCTTACCTCACAGTCATAAACAAATACACACATACTCATTTCCTCTCATGCACTTCTTTCACCACAAACAAATCACCATATAAAAGTATCATCCTTAAACTCTCATTTTCTTCTTCAAATAACAAGTTAAATACTAGCACACAAAAGTATGATCATCAACCTTACCTAACATGTACTACAACCTACTAAACACCTCCTTTCCACCAACATAAACACTTAGAAATCGTTGCAAAATACACCGGTTCGAGGGTCTAGCTGTTGTTGTTGCTGACGAAGTGTACTACACAACGAGGGTGTTTCTGTCCGAGGTTCCTACTCCTTGTCTAGACGTTTTATACAAGAAGACGGGTGTTTCGTTTCGTTAAGTGAGTACGCTGTTGCCAAAGTGGGTTTGTTTGTGTAAGCGAGCGTCTTGTTTTTTGAAGTGGGTTTTGTTGCTCGAAATCTCGGGTTTGAACGTTCTTATCTCTTTTTCATTGCAAGCATCGTTTTTAGCCAATAACTCAAGGTTATACCACATAATCCCTTGTTTCATTCTATTTGGTGTTGTCATGCATTTTCACATTGTCACATTTACCACTATTTTCGGAAAATAATAGCTTTAAATCTTGTAAACGTTAGTTTCATAAAACGAGTTTAAGCATGTGGTTGAAATAGGTTTTACACTAAAGTTATGAGCAGCTTCTTTAAAAACCACGTTAGTATGTTTTTGTGTGAGTTGAGTTAATGAGTACGTGTCAAAAACCAAGTTTTAAGTCGTGAATAAGTGCTAGAAAATGTGAGGGGAGAGTCATGAGTATGTCTTTTAAAACTATCGGGTTATGTCTCTTGGGTTTTCCGAGCTTAATGAGTACGTCAAAATCATGATTTGAGTCGTGAATAAACGCAACACATGTGAGACGAGGGTCATGGTCATTGTGTAACTTGTGAGCTTGTTGTGAGTTTCGTTGTGAGCTTGACGAGAGTGTTGCGAGGTATTGTTGAGAGTTTGATGAGAGGTTGAGAGTAGGATACATGTTCAGGTCTAGGTTTCATTTGTGGCTTGGCAGGGTGACGAACGTGAAATAACTTGAAAGGAAAACAGTTTGCAAAAATAGTGAGATTTTGGGAAAAGTTGGAAAAAAATGTGTTTCATGTTGTACCGAGAGAGAGAGAGAGAGAGTGTGTGAAGATATGATAGAAATGTATACTAATCTTTCTTTTGACTGTTAAACAGTCGGGTCGTGTACCTACATAAACTGTTTTTCAAAAGAAAACATCATGTGGGTTAGTTTTGTTGTCAAGTGGTGATGGTTGGTTTTGTTGTCAAGTGGTGTCTTTTGGACTAACTCTTTTACTAACTTGCTTTTCAAAAGAAATATTGTACATGGTGCAGCACATGAAAATTTATATTACTCATGTTTTATTTTGGCAAGTTAAAATGGTTTAAAGTGTATTGGTAAAATCATTTTATATGTTAAGTTATATAAAAGCTAAGTAATATTATAGTGATAAAATGAAGCAAGTTATTTTCTTTTATCGAGATCCATTTAAATGGGGCCGAGGCTTTGGGTTTGAGAGCGACTAATCGAGTTTAATTAGCGTGAGTTAAGTTTTGTTTAAAATGGTTTTACTAAAATTAGCATCGAAAGGCTGTCGATTTCTTTTTAGAACATTGAGAGATATTTTTTAACTAAAGTTAAAAAGGTAAATATAAAGTAGCGCCGAAAGGATGTCGAATATTATATTGAGTCGAGACGATATTTTCTTTACTTATAAGTTTGGTTGAATATTACGTCAACAAATGTTTTGAGCTTAATAATTATAAATTAAACAGTGGTAAAGGGTGACATGTGCGTGTGACGAGTGCATTATTGCATTCTTTAATTGTGACCTAATATAGCGTTATACATTTAGGTTGCGGATTGAGATTTGTCTCGTTGTACATGCATCGTTTTCGTGACTGCTATTACTTGTTGCTTGCTATTGCTTGAGGTGAGTCATAGCCCTTATTAAACTGTCTTTTATGTTTAATCATCTGGGTGAGATAAATGCTTTGTTGCCTGCCTGATGGACGTAAAATCTGTTTATAATGTTGCCTTGCTAAAAGTTATATTTGATATGCCTAAGTAGCGATAGCCCACTAGTCCCCTTTTATCATGAACCGTTAGTTACTCTGGAAGAGTAGGCGCTTATGTTATGGATAGATCTATCGGGGTTTGACAACCCCCGTCCGGGTGTTCAAATACATTGCCATGCCAAACGGACGTATATCATATGGTTGTTGCTAGGTGGCCTTGGGTTAGGCACCTACTTGGGGCAATCTTATATATTACGCGTGCATCAGTTTGTACGTGCTTGTCATCAGCCTCGGTGTCATGAGCTTAGTGCTATCATAACTATAATCATTCCATCTTATACTTGCGTTTACTACTCGTTATGCATACTTTTTGCATTGTCTTATACTTGCGTTTACTACTCGTTATGCGCACCTCACATCATTTTATATGAAGATTATTTATATAAACGCTAGAACATTCATTAGACATTGTAAGTGAAACAATGATCTCCTTTAATTCTGTGACATTGTAATTGTTACGATGGTCATTAAGATATCTCTCTCGTGGCTTTACATAATTTTGTCTCATCAAAACTCTTCATAGTTTTTCGATCCCACTTATTATCTTACTATCCGACTCTAGGGTTTTAACACCCGTCCGTTAATTTTGAAAACCTTATTTCGTCTCATGACCCATTACCTATAAAAATTTAGATTGATTCGAACGTGACTTCAACTCATCACTTCGTAACTTTTCATTTTGGAAATCAACCTTAAGAACTCGGCTTATTTTATTTTCTTCAACCCTTTTAAATTTTGAAGAATGCTAACAACAAAAAGAAAAGCTCGTGAGAACCCTAACGACGACATGGAGTATGCTAATGCATGGGGGATTTCAATTAATTAATCAATCAATATCTTGACATCACTTTTTAAATTTGAATACCTATTAATCATTGTGTTTTGACGGTTCGTTTAATTTCGTCCATTTTGAAAGCATTTTCACATTTTGAATCATTTCGCCATTGTCTTGCAATATTCCTTATTTCATATCATCGTCTGAATTATTTTATTTTTTATGTATTCACATCATCTTATTAACCATTTGCAACTATATTATGCACCATTTTGCCATCACTTCATAAACCACTTGTTGTTATTGCGTCAAAAATTTCACTAGACTTTCTTAAACACTTTGTTAATCACCTTGTGAACTACTTGTTGAAAGACTTTAAACTAATCTATTCTTGTTTTACAAAACTATTTTCATAATTTGAATACCTATTAATCATTGTGTTTTGACGGTTCGTTTAATTTCATCCATTTTGAAAGCATTTTCACATTTTGAATCATTTCGCCATTGTCTTGCAATATTCCTTCTTTCATATCATCGTCTGAATTATTTTATTTTTTATGTGTTCACATCATCTTATTAACCATTTGCAACTATATTATACACCATTTTGCCATCACTTCATAAACCACTTGTTGTTATTGCGTCAAACATTTCACTAGACTTTCTTAAACAATTTGTTAATCACCTTGTGAACTACTTGTTGAAAGACTTTAAACTAATCTATTCTTGTTTTACAAAACTATTTTCATAATTTTTGGTTGCTATCTTATAAACCAGTATAGTATATATCATTTGTGTCTGAGAAACATAACATTATTTGGCGAAAAGGAGCATCGCATCGTTAGTCCCCAATTATACAAAGCCTGATCATCTATGTATAATTTGGGAAGGACTATACTATGCTCGTAGTAGTCACCAGAAACATTTTGTCATAAATCCACCTTTTCTATTTTTGAAAAGCATTTGTGCGTGTATGCTCAAACTGGGAAGACATGGATATTCGTTTAACCAAGTGGACTCGTATGCAACTGCATCATATGGATCAAACCTCATCATTCGACGTTACATCATTTTTTATCAAACCGTTCGTTCAACATCGACCTTACATCCGTATATATTTACAAGTTTTGGCAATATCATCCGTATCGGTTTGTCTCCCAATGTCGCGTTCTGATTATTTATGATGAGAACATCGTTCGTGTTTCTTTAAGCAACAAATGGTGGAAGTGGAGATATATGGAGAGTATTACATTGGGAAGGTATGATACGTTTTGGCGAACGAGGGTAGTGAGCCTCCGTTACAATAGACTTTCAAGATCTTAGCAAAGGTTTGAACCGTGTTCTATAGGTTTGAGTTATCGCAAGCACTCATCCGGGTGCACAAAATCTTTCACGTGTCGAATTTGGATAAGTGTCTTTCTGATGAAACACTTGTTGTGCCGTTGGACGAACTCCAAGTTGATGACAAATTGAATTTTGTCAAAGAGCCTGTTGAAACTATGGACCGCGAGGTCAAACGGATAAAGTAAAATCGCGTACCAATTGTCAATGTTAGGTGGAATTCTAGGCGTGATCCTGAATTCACTTAGAAGCGTCAACGTCCATCCCGTGTTAAGTGCGCTGATACAAGGATTTTTTTTGCTATGGGTTCAAAATAATATTCTCGGTATCCTCTCGAATTGATCTCAGTTAAAAGTGGAATGATTTGTTCTTGGTGACAAAAAGTGGGTTTAGTTTTCTAATCTACTAAACAGGAAATAAAGTAAAGAAAGACTTAAACTTAAAACAATTAAAGAGTAAAACTTGAATTGAAATTAGTAAATGAAGAATACCCTAACATAAATTACCCTGTTCGGAAAACTCGTTCTATGCGGAATAAATTCTCAATTCGGAATAATTGCTCTATACGGAATAATGGTTATGCGGAAAGAAATGTTCTATTCGGAAAATTCAGGCCATTCGGAAAGCATTCACTATTCGGAAAAAATACCCTTATGCGGAAAAAGGTCCTATTCGGAAAAATAAACTCCTATTCGGAAAAACATGTGCTATGCGGAAAAGTGACTCTATTCGGAAAACATGGTCTATTCGGAATAAATAGCTCAATGCGGAAAAACAAGCTATTCGGAATATATAAAATATTCCGAGTAAGGAAATGAAAATCTGGCTATGCGGAATAAATTATTCCGAGTAAGAGAAAGGTGAACAGCCCCTATTCGGAATATCCAATATTCCGAATAACGGAAATAGAAAATCGCCTAATCGGAATATTCCTGGGTAAGAACAGTAGCAGTATTGCAAAAACAGAAGACACGGTTTAAATCCAAAATCAAGACGAATACGCAAAAAGGTTTTACCAAACTAACCAATAATCATTTAAATACCATAAGTAACAAATCCCACCAATAAAAACACTAAATCAACACTAAATCAAAAAAAAAAAAAAAAAAAAACACTAAATCAACAACTTTTAAAAGATCAAAATCAATCACACAAGAACTTAAGAACTTGCAATAAAAAAAAATGGAGATGAACAAGATGAATGAAAAGATGGAATTGAAAGATTAATGTAAAGGTAACAAGAGTAATGATTTAAACTTACAAGATCCAAGGAAAAATTAAGAATCACCAAACACCCTAATGGTGTTGGTGATGAAACGAACCAAAGAGAAAACTGGAAAAAGAAAAATGAAAGCTAACTCCCTAAAATATGAAGGAAGAAACTATATATAGTCCTAGTGGTTGGTTGGTGAGTGGGCTTTCTCCCTTTCTTCTTGTCTTCTCGTCTTTTCAGAAAAGTTGACGTTTTCGATTCTGATCCGGGATTTGTCGACGATTAAATTCAACTCGTCTTTTAATTTCTTCGTTTAATAGACTTGAGTTTCTTCGACATATGTAAATCTTCCATCTTTGGTCCTTTTCTTCGATAAATCTTCAAATAGGCCCATTGACTTCAAATCTTTTGCATCTCTTGGACAATAGACTTCGTCTTTAGTCTTTTTCCTTGATAAAACCCGTGCAATCCCATGTTTTCTTTAATATTCATCCGGTTAGCTCTGAAAACACAATAAACACAAAAACCACGCATAATTCCAAACAAATGATATTAAATACGGGTTTTGGTCTTGTTTTAGCCAGAATTAAGTGGTAAAAGGATGGGTGTTTACACACCTATCAAATCCCCTACACTTAACCATTGCCATGCCCTCATGCAATGCTTAGTGATAAAGCAAATTTTACATTTTTCTCATAATTTAATCAACCTTGGCCTTATTAACATACTATTAAACAAAAATTAGAGTACTAAGGGAAATTAAAAGTTTAAAGTAAACAAAAGGATGGAAATAACTTGCAAAGAAATCAAGGACTTACATTAGGGCTTTGGTGTTGCGAAGATTTATCACTCTCAAGTTTCACGTTCCCCAAACTAAGCTTAAAAACGAGATCATTGTTATTATAAGTTAGCAATTCAAACACTTGCACACATGGCTTAATTAAATGCTTAAACTCCCTTTCCTAGGTGTATCTCTTATATTTTATTTTTGTCTTAGAATGATCATGAAGATGCATTTTTGGACTTATTTCGATAGTTTATTAAGGCTGAAAGCAAAGTAGGACGATTTGATCAATAGTTAGCTAAAGGACAAAATCTCTTAAAACTGCTTCTCGGGATATCAAAAAGTTCATATCTTGGCATAACTCGGTTCACGATTTGAGACCTTTCTCGGGCCGATATTTGGCATGTACTTCATACTTCATATCTTCGAGAGACGTTCTTGAGATAATGGTCTTCTCATCATAATAGAGTTTCTTCACTTGGAGACTTTTGAGAGGTACTCCAACTTTGTTGACCACGACTTCATGATTATTTCTTCAATTTCTAATTGGGATTTTGAGATACAACGATCCGCCTCCTTTTCGGACTTGGATCTATTTATCCTCATACCTTTTTAGGGTCTTTTCGGATAGACTTCTCCATGATCTTTATGGGAGTTGATTGCTTTTCGTCGTGAGTCTTGATCCTTCATATTGATTTTAGGAATAATGCTTTTCACATCACTTTGGATCTTCAGCAATAAATTTGAATCCTCATGCCTTGTTAGGGCCTTTTCGGACTCGCCAATCTTCGCGCCCCGCTTCATAAGTTATGCCTTGGCTATGAACTCTTATCATTACCGAGCAACTTTTAAACGATCTTGGGCTAGAAGCTAAGTAACTTTTCAAATCGTACGACCTTACTTATTGCAGATAATTTATTAGCACGTGATGGGAGAATAGGCAAATAATTACACCAAGTGAGCTTGTGCAAGAATACCGACTTATAATTGACTCTATCATTTCTCGTCCTCCACAATTTAAAATCTCAAGTAATGAGACTCGTGGATACTTAGCCTAATAAACCAATTAAGGTCTACATGGTTAAGGATACTAGCTAGAATAAACTTGGATAAGTCTATTCGGGTTGAGTCAAAATAAACGCAACGGGCCTAATATGTCAAAGATTTCTAAACTAGCTACACCACTTTATTAATATTTTTGACTTTATTGCGGGATATATACATATGGAAGAAACGATAAAAATTTAAAAATTACGACTAAATGGCCAAAGTTAATAAAAAATTTGAAAAATGTTGAAAAATATGATTTTCCGGTTAAATGAAGGCATTTTCATGGAAAAGTCCTCTTAAAACTTCGATAGAAGTCCCCCCTACACTTAAGATAAACATTGTCCTCAATGTTTAAGCATGTGGGAAAAGTCTCCCCTACACTTATGACATTGTGCACGTTGGTTAACTCAAATTAAGGAAGAGACGACTAACGTGATCAATTTCAAATATGAATATGAAGAAAATTGAATCACGATAGTTGAGAGATAGAACCGGATTTCAGATAACACGGGAGCACGGTTCTTCAAAGAATTCCAAGATTGCAGTTATCCCTGTAATCACATCACCACACAAACACAAACGACCAAAATAGGTCCTCCCCTACACTTAGGGGGTTAAAGGGATAGATAATCGGGCTGCCTCCCGAGGAGCGCTTGTTTTTGATAATCGAGTCACGAGCCTGACTCGACCCAAAATTAGTTCATGGGGAACGTGGTGAGGGATGGAATCACCTCCTGAGAGGTGTCCTCACCAAAGTACAACTTCACTCGTTGGCCATTCACCTTAAAATTAGGTCCATTAGGTTGAGCGAGCTCGAGAGTACCATATGGAAAAATGTGGGCAATGGTGAATGGGCCGGACCAACGAGATTTGAGCTTGCCCGAGAAGATTTTCAACCGAGAGTTAAAAAGTAAGACTTTGTCTCCAACATGGAACTCTCGGTTCTTAATCTTGGAGTCGTGAATGAACTTAGTTCTTTCCTTATAGATCAAAGAATTTTCATAAGCCTCATTACGGAGTTCATTGAGCTCATTGAGTTGGATCTTGCGTAGGTCACCGGCTTTGTTTATATCAAAATTAGCCCACTTCAAGGCCCAATAAGCCTTGTGCTCCAACTCAATGGGGAGGTGGCACGCTTTCCCGTACACAAGACGATAAGGCGTACAGCCGATCGGGGTCTTGTAAGCAGTACGGAAAGCCCACAAAGCATCATCAAGTTTATCAGCCCATGAGGCACGATGCTCTCCCACGGTTCTTTCAAGAATTCGCTTAAGACCTCGGTTGGATATTTCAGCCTGGCCATTAGTTTGTGGGTGGTAGGCTGTGGAAAGACGATGATTTACACCGTACTTAGCCATGACTCTTGCGAATTGGTCATTGCAAAAATGAGTCCCACAATCACTAATAATGGCACGAGGCACACCGAATCTAGCGAAAAGAGCTTTCAAAAAGTTACAAACCACCCTTGCGTCATTAGTGGGTAAAGCTTTGGCTTCAACCCATTTGGAGACGTAGTCAACGGCTACAAGGATGTATTTGTTTCCTTTAGAAGAAGGGAATGGCCCCATAAAGTCGATACCCCAAACATCAAAGATTTCACATTCTTGTATGAAATTCTGAGGCATCTCGTCTTTATGTGTGATTTTGCCTTGCTTTTGGCAAACATCACATCTTTTAACCATATCGTGAGCGTCACGATATATGGAGGGCCAATAAAATCTCGAATCAAACACTTTTTTGGCGGTGTAGTTGGGACCAAAGTGACCACCGGTGGGTCCTTTGTGGCAAGCATCGAGGATTTCCGAAGCTGCCGGTCCGTCAACACATCGGCGGATGATCAGGTCGGCACATTGTTTGAATAGGTAAGGGTCGTCCCAAAAGTAAGTCTTGATGTCGGTGAAGAACTTTTTCTTTTGTTGAGACGTCAACCCTTCCTTGAGAATTCCACCCGCTAAGTAGTTTGCAAAGTACGCAAACCACGGGGTTTCATTCGACTTCGAGTTTATAGACATTAAGGTCTCCAAGGGAAAAGAATCATTGATTTCTTTGTTTGGATGATCCCCTTGGTAAGGATCCTCAAGTCTGCTGAGATGATCCGCGGCTAGGTTTTCTGCTCCTTTTTTATCGCGAATTTCGATTTTAAATTCCTGAAGCAGCAAAACCCAGCGAAGAAGTCTTGGTTTGGAATCTTGCTTTGTCAACAAGTACTTCAGCGCGGAATGATCGGTATACACGATGGTGGTAGAAAGGACAAGATAGGGGCGGAATTTTTCAAAAGCATAGACAACAGCTAAAAGCTCTTTTTCGGTTGTCGTATAATGCAATTGTGCCCCTGTCATTGTCTTGCTAGCGTAATGGATTGGTTGGAAGTGTTTATTCACTCTTTGGCCCAAAACCGCTCCAATAGCAAAATCGCTAGCATCGCACATCAACTCAAAGGGAAGCTCCCAATTAGGGGTAACCAAGACGGGTGCCTTAGTTAGCTTATCCTTAAGCGAGTTGAAGGCTTCAAGGCACTCTTTGGAGAAGATAAAAGGAGTATCTTTTTCCAAGAGGTGGGTCATCGGGCGAGCGATTTGAGAAAATTGCTTTAATTCTCGATTATCAAGATTATCTTGTATCAAATTAGGAGTATCTTTTAAGATAAAAGGAGTATCTTTTGACTCGATTATCAAAAACAAGCAATCCTCGGGAGGCAGCCCGAGTATCTATCCCTTTAACCCCCTAAGTGTAGGGGAGGACCTATTTTGGTCGTTTGTGTTTGTGTGGTGATGTGATTACAGGGATAACTGCAATCTTGGAATTCTCTCCCGTGTTATCTGAAATCCGGTTCTATCTCTCAACTATCGTGATTCAATTTTCTTCATATTCATATTTGAAATTGATCACGTTAGTCGTCTCTTCCTTAATTTGAGTTAACCAACGTGCACAATGTCATAAGTGTAGGGGAGACTTTTCCCACATGCTTAAACATTGAGGACAATGTTTATCTTAAGTGTAGGGGGGACTTCTATCGAAGTTTTAAGTGGACTTTTCCATGAAAATGCCTTCATTTAACCGGAAAATCATATTTTTCAACATTTTTCAAATTTTTATTAACTTTGGCCATTTAGTCGTAATTTTAAATTTTTATCGTTGCTTCCATATGTATATATCCCGCAATAAAGTCAAAAATATTAATAAAGTGGTGTAGCTAGTTTAGAAATCTTTGACATATTAGGCCCGTTGCGTTTATTTTGACTCAACCCGAATAGACTTATCCAAGTTTATTCTAGCTAGTATCCTTAACCATGTAGACCTTAATTGGTTTATTAGGCTAAGTATCCACGAGTCTCATTACTTGAGATTTTAAATTATGGAGGACGAGAAATGATAGAGTCAATTATAAGTCGGTATTCTTGCACAAGCTCACTTGGTGTAATTATTTGCCTATTCTCCCATCACGTGCTAATAAATTATCTGCAATAAGTAAGGTCGTACGATTTGAAAAGTTACTTAGCATCTAGCCCAAGATCGTTTAAAAGTTGCTCGGTAATGATAAGAGTTCATAGCCAAGGCATAACTTATGAAGCGGGGCGCGAAGATTGGCGAGTCCGAAAAGGCCCTATCAAGGCATGAGGATTCAAATTTATTGCTGAAGATCCAAAGTGATGTGAAAAGCATTATTCCTAAAATCAATATGAAGGATCAAGACTCACGACGAAAAGCAATCAACTCCCATAAAGATCATGGAGAAGTCTATCCGAAAAGACCCTAAAAAGGTATGAGGATAAATAGATCCAAGTCCGAAAAGGAGGCGGATCGTTGTATCTCAAAATCCTAATTAGAAATTGAAGAAATAATCATGAAGTCGTGGTCAACAAAGTTGGAGTACCTCTCAAAAGTCTCCAAATGAAGAAACTCTATTATGATGAGAAGACCATTATCTCAAGAACGTCTCTCGAAGATATGAAGTATGAAGTACATGCCAAATATCGACCCGAGAAAGGTCTCAAATCGTGAACCGAGTTATGCCAAGATATGAACTTTTTGATATCCCGAGAAGCAGTTTTAAGAGATTTTGTCCTTTAGCTAACTATTGATCAAATCGTCCTACTTTGCTTTCAGCCTTAATAAACTATCGAAATAAGTCCAAAAATGCATCTTCATGATCATTCTAAGACAAAAATAAAATATAAGAGATACACCTAGGAAAGGGAGTTTAAGCATTTAATTAAGCCATGTGTGCAAGTGTTTGAATTGCTAACTTATAATAACAATGATCTCGTTTTTAAGCTTAGTTTGGGGAACATGAAACTTGAGGGTGATAAATCTTCGCAACACCAAAGCCCTAATGTAAGTCCTTGATTTCTTTGCAAGTTATTTCCATCCTTTTGTTTACTTTAAACTTTTAATTTCCCTTAGTACTCTAATTTTTGTTTAATAGTATGTTAATAAGGCCAAGGTTGATTAAATTATGAGAAAAATGTAAAATTTGCTTTATCACTAAGCATTGCATGAGGGCATGGCAATGGTTAAGTGTAGGGGATTTGATAGGTGTGTAAACACCCATCCTTTTACCACTTAATTCTGGCTAAAACAAGACCAAAACACGTATTTAATATCATTTGTTTGGAATTATGTGTGGTTTTTGTGTTTATTGTGTTTTCAGAGCTAACCGGATGAATATTAAAGAAAACATGGGATTGCATGGGTTTTATCAAGGAAAAAGACTAAAGACGAAGTCTATTGTCCAAGAGATGCAAAAGATTTGAAGTCAATGGGCCTATTTGAAGATTTATCGAAGAAAAGGACCAAAGATGGAAGATTTACATATGTCGAAGAAACTCAAGTCTATTAAACGAAGAAATTAAAAGACGAGTTGAATTTAATCGTCGACAAATCCCGGATCAGAATCGAAAACGTCAACTTTTCTGAAAAGACGAGAAGACAAGAAGAAATGGAGAAAGCCCACTCACCAACCGACCACTAGGACTATATATAGTTTCTTCCTTCACATTTTAGGGAGTTAGCTTTCATTTTTCTTTTTCCAGTTTTCTCTTTGGTTCGTTTCATCACCAACGCCATTAGGGTGTTTGGTGATTCTTAATTTTTCCTTGGATCTTGTAAGTTTAAATCATTACTCTTGTTACCTTTACATTAATCTTTCAATTCCATCTTTTCATTCATCTTGTTCATCTCCATTTTTTTATTGCAAGTTCTTAAGTTCTTGTGTGATTGATTTTGATCTTTTAAAAGTTGTTGATTTAGTGTTTTTATTGGTGGGATTTGTTACTTATGGTATTTAAATGATTATTGGTTAGTTTGGTAAAACCTTTTTGCGTATTCGTCTTGATTTTGGATTTAA
Organism: Glebionis coronaria; assembly: GCA_025667525.1. Classification (NCBI taxonomy): domain Eukaryota; kingdom Viridiplantae; phylum Streptophyta; class Magnoliopsida; order Asterales; family Asteraceae; genus Glebionis; species Glebionis coronaria. Next base: position 509,022,092 of record CM046879.1, on the reverse strand, counting down.
ACCGTGTCTTCTGTTTTTGCAATACTGCTACTGTTCTTACCCAGGAATATTCCGATTAGGCGATTTTCTATTTCCCTTATTCGGAATATTGGATATTCCGAATAGGGGCTGTTCACCTTTCTCTTACTCGGAATAATTTATTCCGCATAGCCAGATTTTCATTTCCTTACTCGGAATATTTTATATATTTCGAATAGCTTGTTTTTCCGCATTGAGCTATTTATTTCGAATAGACCATGTTTTTCGAATAGAGTCACTTTTCCGCATAGCACATGTTTTTCCGAATAGGAGTTTATTTTTCCGAATAGGACCTTTTTCCGCATAAGGGTATTTTTTCCGAATAGTGAATGCTTTCCGAATGGCCTGAATTTTCCGAATAGAACATTTCTTTCCGCATAACCATTATTCCGTATAGAGCAATTATTCCGAATTGAGAATTTATTCCGCATAGAACGAGTTTTCCGAACAGGGTAATTTCTGTTAGGGTATTCTTCATTTACTAATTTCAATTCAAGTTTTACTCTTTAATTGTTTTAAGTTTAAGTCTTTCTTTACTTTATTTCCTGTTTAGTAGATTAGAAAACTAAACCCACTTTTTGTCACCAAGAACAAATCATTCCACTTTTAACTGAGATCAATTCGAGAGGATATCGAGAATATTATTTTGAACCCATAGCAAAAAAAAGCCTTGTATCAAATGATAGGTGTAAAAAGATAAAAAGATAAAAAGATAATCTTTTTCCAAGAGGTGGGTCATCGAGGAGCGATTTTGGTGGGGACTAGCTCTGGGAGAGATAATTGCTTCCAAACACTTAGAGGCATGAGATTAATACTAGCACCTAGATCGGCTAGGGCCATGCAATTCTCTACTCCTGGGAAATTGCAAGGAATTAAGAAACGACCCGGATCACCAAGCTTAGTTGGCAATTTCCTTAAGAGCACTGCAGAGCAATTCTCATTAAGTTGGGTGTTGGCAATATCGAGGAGCTTTTCCTTGTCGCTCAGAAGATCTTTAAACATTTTCGCGTATTTGGGCATGTGAGCGAGAGCCTCAGCGAAGGAGATATTGAAATTCAATTGTTTGAACATTTTAAGGAAGTTCGAAACCTGAATATCATCCTTGCTCTTTTGCTTCTCTTTCCTCAACCTAGATGGATAAGGTATATTGGAAGAAGAGGAAGGCTTTGGGAGAATAGGATCACTCACAACCACGGGTGGAGGAGGGGTAGAAGGAAGAGGTGGAGAAATTGGGGAAGGAGAAGGATGAGGAATAGGAGCAGGTGACTCGTTCTCCTTAGTCACAATCATCGGTGGAGGTATAGGAAGCTCGGGTTCCTTGGTACCTTTGCCACTTCGAGTAGTGATTGCTTTCATCTCCCCTCTTGGGTTCGCAATGGTGTTACTCGGAAGAGTACCCGAAGAAGAGGGTTGATTACCTTGGAAGAAACCAGCCATCATGTTCCTCAGATCATTAGTTTGGCTATCCAACGTATTTCTCATGTCGGCTCTCAAATCGTTTCCTTGCTTGACCAAGTCTGCTTTCAAGTTTCGCACTTCCTGCTGGAGATTTTCCACGATCACATCATTGGTCCTCATGTAGGTTGCAACCTCTTGGTGTAATGCAGTGGTGGTTTGGTTGGGAGGAGCATTGTATGCGGGTGGTTGGTAAGCAGGTTGTTGGTAAACTTGGTTGTTACGTTGAGGTGGTTGTTGCTGCTTGTGAGGAGGTATGTATGGTTGTCGAGGTTGTTGTTGTTGTTGAAGAGGGCGATTGAGGTTTGGTTGTTGGTTTGGGTTGTTTGGGGGAAAACCAGGTGGGGAAAGATAATTGTTAGAACGGTAGCTCAGCAAGTTACGGTCACCTTGAGGTCTAGCTTGATAGGCGGGTGGAGGATAGGTGCCATATGCTGCATTCACATTCTCAGCAGGGTAATCTTGGGTGGCAGTACAAGTGGTGTAAGAGTGAGGACCACCGCATATCTCACAAGGTTGGCTGACAGCGTTAACTTGGGAGTTTTTAGCGTTGTTGTTGTTGTTGTTGTTGACGGTGTGGGTGACAAGCGATTCAAGAAGCGTAGTGATTTTGTCTAATCGCTTGTCGCTGTCACTAGTGCTAGCACTAGCGACATTGGTCCGAACACTCTTGGTTTGCACACGAGATTTATTCTCAATGATGTCCCAAGCAGCATTGGAAGTCTTAGCCAATAGATTACCCCCCGAGGCACTGTTCAGTGAATCTTGGTCACTCATGCTTAAACCATTGTAAAAAGTATTAATTTGATGTACTTTGGTAAAACCATGTTGTGGGCATTTTCTTAAAAGATCTTTAAAACGATCCCAAGATTCACTGAACGACTCATCGTACTTTTGTTCAAAATTTATGATCTCATTCCGCAAAGCGGTAGTACGAGAGGGTGGAAAAAAGTAATTGATAAACTTTGTTTCCAAATCCGTCCACGAGAGAATACTCTGTGGCGGTTCCTTAGCAAGCCAATGCCGGGCTTGTCCCTCTAAAGAAAAGGGAAAAAGTTGTAACCTTATAACCTCTTGTGGAACACCATTGAATTTGACCGTGTTGGTGAGTTGCAAGAATCTCTTGATGTGGTCGTGTGGATCATCAATGGTTCGTCCCAAGAATGGTTGAGCGGAGACCATCTAGATAAAGCCTGATTTTAGCTCAAAGTTGTTGGCGGCAATTGGAGGTATGACAATTGGATCTGTGTTGCCATCTACATGAGCTTGCAGCAATTCAATCATCGGGCGATTATCCGGAAGGGGCTCATTGTTGTTGTTATTGTTCATGTTGTTGAAAGGCGGGTTGTTGTTGTTATTATTGTTTGGAGGTGGTACACCGGCCATGTCTAAGTGATCGAGAGGCTCGGGCTCTTGATATGACGTGGATCGAGTGCGCATACACCTGCAAAAGAACGAACAAAGAAAAACAAAGCAAAAATATTTTTGGTTTTTATGTTTTTTTAATTTTTTTGTATTTTTGAAAATTTTATATTTTTTAGGATTTTTGAAATTTTTTGTGAAAAAGTAACGTTCACGGGGAACGGATCCCAAAATCCAAGTTCTCACAAAAAACTTTTGATCTTAACGAGAAGAGCCGGCAGCGGCGCCATTTGATACAAGGCTTTTTTTTGCTATGGGTTCAAAATAATATTCTCGGTATCCTCTCGAATTGATCTCAGTTAAAAGTGGAATGATTTGTTCTTGGTGACAAAAAGTGGGTTTAGTTTTCTAATCTACTAAACAGGAAATAAAGTAAAGAAAGACTTAAACTTAAAACAATTAAAGAGTAAAACTTGAATTGAAATTAGTAAATGAAGAATACCCTAACAGAAATTACCCTGTTCGGAAAACTCGTTCTATGCGGAATAAATTCTCAATTCGGAATAATTGCTCTATACAGAATAATGGTTATGCGGAAAGAAATGTTCTATTCGGAAAATTCAGGCCATTCGGAAAGCATTCACTATTCGGAAAAAATACCCTTATGCGGAAAAAGGTCCTATTCGGAAAAATAAACTCCTATTCGGAAAAACATGTGCTATGCGGAAAAGTGACTCTATTCGGAAAACATGGTCTATTCGGAATAAATAGCTCAATGCGGAAAAACAAGCTATTCGGAATATATAAAATATTCCGAGTAAGGAAATGAAAATCTGGCTATACGGAATAAATTATTCCGAGTAAGAGAAAGGTGAACAGCCCCTATTCGGAATATCCAATATTCCGAATAAGGGAAATAGAAAATCGCCTAATCGGAATATTCCTGGGTAAGAACAGTAGCAGTATTGCAAAAACAGAAGACACGGTTTAAATCCAAAATCAAGACGAATACGCAAAAAGGTTTTACCAAACTAACCAATAATCATTTAAATACCATAAGTAACAAATCCCACCAATAAAAACACTAAATCAACAACTTTTAAAAGATCAAAATCAATCACACAAGAACTTAAGAACTTGCAATAAAAAAAAACTGGAGATGAACAAGATGAATGAAAAGATGGAATTGAAAGATTAATGTAAAGGTAACAAGAGTAATGATTTAAACTTACAAGATCCAAGGAAAAATTAAGAATCACCAAACACCCTAATGGTGTTGGTGATGAAACGAACCAAAGAGAAAACTGGAAAAAGAAAAATGAAAGCTAACTCCCTAAAATGTGAAGGAAGAAACTATATATAGTCCTAGTGGTCGGTTGGTGAGTGGGCTTTCTCCCTTTCTTCTTGTCTTCTCGTCTTTTCAGAAAAGTTGACGTTTTCGATTCTGATCCGGGATTTGTCGACGATTAAATTCAACTCGTCTTTTAATTTCTTCGTTTAATAGACTTGAGTTTCTTCGACATATGTAAATCTTCCATCTTTGGTCCTTTTCTTCGATAAATCTTCAAATAGGCCCATTGACTTCAAATCTTTTGCATCTCTTGGACAATAGACTTCGTCTTTAGTCTTTTTCCTTGATAAAACCCGTGCAATCCCATGTTTTCTTTAATATTCATCCGGTTAGCTCTGAAAACACAATAAACACAAAAACCACGCATAATTCCAAACAAATGATATTAAATACGTGTTTTGGTCTTGTTTTAGCCAGAATTAAGTGGTAAAAGGATGGGTGTTTACACACCTATCATGCGCACATTTATTTGTTGATTTTCGTGTCGATAACGCGCTCTAAAGCTTTGAGGACAAAGCTTCTTTATCGATGGGACACTGTAACACACGGTAATTTTCAGACTTTCTAAAATTACAATTTTTCCCCCTAGAATTTTTATTTAGTCAACTATGTGCTAAATTGCTATTTATCTAGGAAGCGTTCCCTTATTTTGTGAAATAACATGTGCTGAAGTGTATTTTGCTTAGACTGTCCTCAGTTTGCGTTGCTGTGAACACTGCGAGTGTGTCACTATTGGTTGCGTAATAATTTACGATCAATATTTAAGCATATCTGAATCTAAATTCATATACGTGTGCATAATCTATGTAGGATATACATGTGTCGCGTTGCGCGAGTTAACTGCAAGTTAGACTGATGACTGTGTATCTATACGTAATAATATGCGAGTGATCATTACATATATAGTATAATAATTAATTTTATATTTAATTCTACGAACCAACTAGTTATCGTTTATGTCGCCTCTTAACCGTTACTATCAACACTTAACACGGAAGAGCTAATCACCCCACAAAATGCTACTACAAACTTACTCTATGCTTCATCAAATGACTAGAAATATAAACTTTGCAAATAATAATGTATGCAACATAGGATCCCATTCCCCTTGTCCTCTTTCCCTCCACCTAAACACACCCTATGACAAAACTTGAAATTCAAATTTCCAAACTACCATCCCTAAAAGACTAGTTATACTACGTCCTAGTTTCCTCTTCACTTGGGAAAATGTTTTGGTCCCCTACAACATGGAAGTAACACCCATGATTCCATATCTTTACCTCACAGTCATAAACAAATACACACATACTCATTTCCTCTCATGCACTTCTTTCACCACAAACAAATCACCACATAAAAGTATCATCCTTAAACTCCCATTTTCTTCTTCATATAACAAGTTCAATACTAGCACACAAAAGTATGATCATCAACCTTACCTAACGTGTACTACAACCTAATAAACACCTCCTTTCCACCAACAAAAACACTTAGAAATCGTTGCAAAATACATCGGTTCGAGGGTCTAGCTGTTGTTGCTGCCGACGCAGTGTACTACGCGATGAGGGTTAATCTGTCTGAGGTTCCTACTCCTAGTGTAGACACTGTATACAAGAAGACGGATTCTTCGTTTCGTTAAGTGAGTACCCTGTTGCCGAAGTGGGTTTGTTCGTGTAAGCGAGCATCTTGTTTTTCGAAGTGGGTTTTGTTGCTCGAAATCTCGGGTTCAAACGTTCCTAGCTCTTTGTCATTGCAAGCATCGTTTTTAGCCAAGAACTCAAGGTTAAAACTGCATAATCCCTTGTTTCATTCTATTTGGTGTTGTCATGCATTTTCACATTGTCACATTTACCACTATTTTTGGAAAACAATAGCTTTAAATCTTGTAAACGTTAGTTTCATAAAACGAGTTTAAGCATGTGGTTGAAATGGGTTTTACACTAAAGTTATGAGCAACTTCTTTAAAAACCACGTTAGTTTTGTGAGTTGAATTAATGAGTATGTGTCAAACATCAAGTTCAGAGTCGTGAATAAGTGCTAGCAAATGTGAGGGGAGAGTTATGAGTATGCCTTTTTAAACTCTCGAGAGCTTAATGAGTACGTCAAAATCGTGATTTGAGTCGTGAATAAACGCAACACATGTGAGACGAGGGTCATGGTCATTGTGTAACTTGTGAGCTTGTTGTGAGTTTCGTTGTGAGCTTGACGAGAGTGTTGCGAGGTATTGTTGAGAGTTTGATGAGAGGTTTAGAGTCGGATAGATGTTCAGGTCTAGGTTTCATTTATGGCTTGGCAGGGTGACGAACGTGATACAACTTGAAAGGAAAACAGTTTGCAAAAATAGTGAGATTTTTGGAAGAGTTGTATAAAAAATGTGTTTCATGTTGTACCGAGAGAGAGAGAGAGAGAGTGTGTGAAGATATGATGGAAATGTATACTAATCTTTCTTTTGACTGTCAGACAGTCGGGTTGTGTACCGACATAAACTGTTTTTCGAAAAAAAAACATCACGTGGGTTAGTTTTGTTGTCAAGTGGTGATGGTTGGTTTTGTTGTCAAGTGGTGTCTTTTGGAATAACTCTTTTACTAACTTGATTTTCAAAAGAAATATTGTACATGGTGCAGCACATGGAAATTTATATTACTCATGTTTTATTTTGGCAAGTTAAAATGGTTTAAAGTGTAATGGTAAAATCATTTTATATGTTAAGTTATATAAAAGCTAAGTAATATTATAATGATAAAATAAAGCAAATTATTTTCTTTTATCGAGATCCATTAAATGGGGCCGAGGCTTTGGGTTTGAGAGCGACTAATCGAGTTTAATTAGCGTGAGTTAAGTTTTGTTTAAAATGGCTATAATTAAATTAGCGTCGAAAGGTTGTCGATTTCTTTTTAGAACATTGAGATATATTTTTTTTAACTAAAGTTAAAATGGTAAATTTAAAGTAGCGCCGAAAGGACGACGAATATTATATTGAGTCGAGACGATATTTTCTTTACTTATAAGTTTGGTTGAATATTACATCAACAAATGATTTGAGCTTAATATTTATAAATTAAACTGTGGTAAAGGGTGACATGTGCGTGTGACAAGTGCATTATTGCATTCTTTGACTACGACCTAACATAGCGTTATACATTTATGTTTCAGATTGAGATTTGTCTCGTTGTACGTGCATCGTTTTCGTGACTGCTATTACTTGTTGCTTGCTATTGCTTGAGGTGAGTTAATAAGTGTTAAAACACTTATCCTTTTACCACTTAATTATAATAAAAACAAGACCAAAACGTGTATTGTATGTCGTAAAAGTCGGAATTATGGTGGTTTGTGTTTTTATTGTGTTTTAGGACAATAAAACACGGGCTTTTATCGAAGAAAAAGACAAAAGACGTTGTCAAAAGATCAAAAGTACAAGAAGAACGGAAGTCAAATGCCTATTCTAAATATTTATCGAAGAAAAAGTCTAAAGACGGAAGTTTAACGAAGTCGAAGAACCAAGTCTACTAAAAGAAGAAAATTAGAAGACGAGTTCATTTTATCATTTGACTAATCCCGAGACAAAGCCGAGAAAGACGAGTTATTTAAGAAGTCGAGAAGACAAAAGAAAGAAGGAAGGAAGCACACCCACTTACCAACTCCCCTCTCCTATAAATAGAGACCCTTAACCTCATTTTGGAGGTGTTAGCTAATTTCATTTTTTAGCTCTCCATTTTATTTTTCAAGAACTTTTCATATTGTCTTTCATTATTGTTTTTCTTTCAAGTTATCATGTAAGTCTTTTATCTTGTTTTGAATCTTTAATCTTTAATTTTAATTTCAAGCTTTTCACAATCATCTCATTCTTCCTTTCTTGTTTGTTTTAATCTTGAGTTTTATTTGATTTAATCTCGAAAAGTTTTCATCTTTATGCTTATTTGACTAAAAAGTTTATCTTGTTGTTCTTATCAATTTCATACGATTGATAAACTCTACTTTTTGGTGTTTTTAGCTTATTTCGTGTTTAGCTTATTTCTTTTTAAGTGTTTTAAGAGTTTAATCTTTTTAAAGTTGATTTTATAAATCTTGCTTATTTAGAGTTTTGAAAGTTTTTTCATTCGTGCTTATTTAGTTCTTTTCATTATTGATTTGGTTAAGTTTCGGTTAGTGCTTATTAAAAAAAAGTGCTTATTCTGTTTTGCTTATTGCATATAACATTCCATCGGAAAAGGGTTTACCTTTTCCGACGGTCATTCTGATAGTCTTCATCGGAAAAGGGTTTAGCTTTCCGATAGTTATTCCGATTGTTTTCATCGGAATAGGGTTTAGTTATTCCGATCGTTATTCCAATCATCATTCCGATAGGATTGGTGATCCATCATTCCGACAGGTTTTTCCGACAGACTTTCCGAAGGTTTTTCCGATACATATTCCGATAGTTTTTACCATATGTTATTCCGATCGTTATTCCGATAGGATTGGTGATCCATCATTCCGACAGGTTTTTCCGACAGACATTCCGACGTGTTTTCCCCAGTGGTATTCCGACAGTGGGTATTCCGACAGGTTTGAGTTTTCCTTTCTGTTTGTGGAATTGATTTTTGTTTCAAGTTAATTTTCAAATTTTCTTTTCCCGCCAATCAAGGTTAGATTTTTCTCTTTTATTTTTATGTTCTATAACTTGGTCATTTATGTTATCAGTAGAAATAGCTAATCAAAAGCCCCCCCCCCCCCCCTTTTAGTGACCAATTACAATAATTCCACCTTAAACCATGATCAATTCGAATAGACTCCGAGAATGAACGAGTACACATATATGCACAAGCAGTCATCATATTAAATGGCGCCGCTGCCGGCTCTATTCGTAAAGATTAACGGTTTTTAGTGAGAAAATTTGGATTTTGGGATCCGTTCTTTTGGGAACGTTATTTTCAAGAATAAAAATTGACAAAAAAATCCTAAAAATATAAAATTTTCAAAAATCCAAAAAAATCAAAAATGTTGTAGTTCATTTAGTGTATGCGTACTCGATCTCCGTCTTATCCTGAGCCCGAGACTCGTAGAGACTTAGATATGACCGGTGTGCATAATAATAACAATCCACCTCACCCCAATATGAATAATAACAACCATGACCCTCAACCCGACCTTCTTACGATGGAGGAGCTATGTCAACCGACTATGAATGGACGTGGATGACCGATTGCGCCGATGCAAATCACGGCTCCCGAATTTTCGTTGAAGCATCACCTGATCCAACAAGTTCAAAATGCTTGTCCATTTCGCGGATTACCGGATGATGATGCCAACAAACACCTCGATAAATTCATAACCATCACTCAAAGCATGAAACTTCCCGGTGTTTCCATGGATTTTCTTCGCCTTCATCTTTTTCCACACACTTTATCCCACCATGCCGAAAAATGGTTTGATCGTCTTCCTAAAAATTCGATTCATACAAGGGACGAGATGACTCAAAAATTTATATCCCGATTCTTTCCACCATCCATGGTAACTAGTCTTCGTAATCAAATCAGTGGTTTCACTCAAGAACCCGATGGTTTAACTTTTCGAGATCGTGATACGATTAATGCCGCCATCGGTGGTACATTTATGAAAAGAAGACCCGAGGAGTGTGAGAGCTTATAGAGAACATGACCACTCATCACAAAAATTGGGATTCATCCGCATCTTCAAGAAATAACCCGAGGGCCAATGAATCTTCTACTTCATCAAACCCCGAGTTAACCGAACTCACCCGCCAAATAGCCGAGATGAACAAAAATTTCTTAACCATGGCTACGAACCAATTTCAACAAGTTAAAGCTGTATCACTTTCTTGTGAGACTTTCGGCAGTCCTCATTCATACACCGATTGTCTTTCTACTCATGAAAATCCGAAAAACGTGTATGCGACTAACGGTAATTTTTCCATGGGAGGCTATCAAGTACGTCCTCAAGGTGACCGCAATTTGCTAAGTTATCGTTCAAACAATTTTCTTTCACCACCCGGTTTTCCTCCTAAAAACCAAAACAACTTCAATCGCAACAATCAAAACCAACCTCGAGCTCCTAATCAATATCCAACCCAAAGAAACCCATATCCACCTGAAGGAAATAATCAAGTTTACCAACCAAACACCTATCAACCACCCGCTTACCAAGTTCCCCCTCCCAACCAACCCACGGCATTTAATCACGAGGTTTAAACTTACATGAGGACTAATGACGCGCTAGTGAAGAATCTTCAGAGCCAAATTATTAACTTGAAAGGTGACATGGCTAAACAAGGGAATGATCTTCGAGTCGAGCTTAGGAATGACTTGCGAAACTCTTTAAGCAGTCAAACGAATGACTTAAGGGATATGATGGCTAGTTTCTTCCCAAGTAATCAACCCTCTGCTTAGGGTTCTCTTCCGAGTAACACGATTGCTAATCCAAGAGGGGAGATGAAAGCAATCACCACCCGAAGTGGAAAAGGTTTTAAGGAACCCGAGATTCCAAAACCTACTCCGGTGATTGTGACAAAGGATAACGAGCCCCCTTCACCAATTCCTTCGCCTTCTACTTCTACCCCTCCACCACCCAAGGATGTGAGTGAGAATTCCATTCCAAAGCCTTCCTCTCAACCCAACATACCTTACCATTCAAGGTTGAGAAAAGAGAAGTTGAAGAACAAGGATGATATTCAAGTTTCAAACTATCTTAAAATGTTTAAACAATTGAATTTTAACATCTCCTTTGCCGAGGCTCTCGCTCACATGCCTAAATATGCTAAAATGTTCAAGGACCTTCTCAGTGATAAGGAAAAACTCCTTCATATTGCTCAAACCCAACTTAATGAGAATTGCTCCGCGGTTCTTTTTAGGAAATTACAAACCAAACTTGGTGATTCGGGTCGCTTTCTCATTCCTTATAACTTTCCCGGGGTAGAGAATTGTATGGCCCTAGCCGATCTAGGTGCTAGTATCAACTTAATGCCATTATGCGTTTGGAAACAATTATCTCTACCCAAGCTAGTCCCCACACGAATGACATTGGAGTTAGCTAACCGTACGGTTGCTTATCCGGTGGGGATAGCCGAAGATGTCTTCGTCGGTGTCGACAAATTCACCTTTCCGGCGGATTTTGTTGTCGTTGACTACGAGATGGACCCCCGTGTTCCATTAATCGGACGTCCATTCTTGAGGACCGGTCGCACTCTTATTGATGTAGCCGCGGGCAAATTAATCATGAGAGTTGGTGACGACAAAATCGTCTTCAACATGGGTAAACTTTCTAAGCAACCTTATGAACACGAGAGTGTTAATTTCATTGACGTACTTGATGAGGCTTGTGAAGAACATTTCAAAGACGCTTGTAAAAGTGGTTTATCTTCTCTACCCATTGTTGAGACTGTTGCCTCCATTGCTCCCTCATTGACTCCATTTGGAGAAAGTGATTTTCTTTTGAAAGAATTTGAAGCAACTTTAGGGGATGTGGACTTAAAATATGACGATTCTCCCTCCGATTGGGATGAAGACATTCGTACCATTGAGAAACTTCTCAATGAGGACCATATTTCTCCAACTTCTCCTATGGAAATTACAAACGATGATCCAAATTTGACTAAGCCTTCCATCAATAATCCTCCAGATTTAGAGCTTAAGGATTTACCGTCTCATCTTGAATACGTTTTCCTAGAAGACAATAAGAAGTTACCCATCATCATTGCAAAGGACTTAAAAGAGGATGAAAAATCTCTACTTATCGATGTGCTCAAAAATCATAAGAAAGCAATTGCTTGGGAAATTTCCGATATCCGCGGAATTGATCCTAACTTTTGCACTCATAAAATTCTCATGGAAGATGACTTTAAACCCGCAATCCAAAGCAAAGAAGGGTTAATCCAAAAATTCATGACATCATCAAGAAAGAAGTTATCAAACTTCTAGATGCCGGAATGATTTACCCTATTTCGGATTCGCCATGGGTTAGTCCCGTCCATTGTGTGCCTAAGAAAGGCGGAATAACCGTTGTTCCCAATGAATACAACGAGTTGATTCCTACTCGACTTGTCACGGGTTGACGAGTTTTCATAGACTATCGCAAGCTCAATGATGCCACTCGTAAGGATCATTTTCCTCTTCCTTTCATGGATCAAATGCTCGAGCGTTTAGCGGGTAATGACTACTATTGCTTCTTAGACGGTTTCTCCGAGTATTTTCAAATTCCTATAGATCCAAAAGACCAAGAGAAAACCACATTCACTTGTCCTTATGGAACATTTGCTTACAAACGAATGCCTTTCGGCTTATGCAATGCTCCTGGGACTTTCCAAAGGTGTATGATGGCTATATTTCATGACATGGTTGAAGAAACTATGGAAGTCTTTATGGACGATTTATCGGTCTATGGTGACTCATTCTCATCTTGCCTTGCCAATTTAGAACGTATGCTTAAACGGTGTGAAGACACTCGTCTTGTTCTTAATTGGGAAAAATGCCATTTCATGGTAAAAGAAGGTATTGTCCTTGGACATAAAATTTCAAAAGCCGGTATCGAAGTCGACCGTGCTAAAGTTGACTTCATTGCTAAGTTGCCTCCACCTACCACCGTTAAAGGAGTTAGAAGCTTTTTAGGTCATGCGGGATTTTATCGACGTTTCATCCAAGATTTCTCTAAGATAGCTCGACCAATGACTCAACTCTTAGAAAATGATGCTTCTTTCATCTTTTCTCAAGAATGTCTCGATTCTTTCGAACTTCTTAAAGGTAAAGTAACTAAGGCACCGGTCTTAGTTTCTCCAAATTGGGAGTTACCTTTCAAGCTTATGTGCGATGCTAGTGATTTCGCGGTTGGAGCGGTTTTAGGTCAACGAGTGAACAAACACTTCCAACCAATCCATTATGCTAGCAAGACAATGAAGGGGGCTCAATTGCATTATACCACTACCGAAAAAGAGCTATTAGTCGTAGTGTATGCTTTTGAAAAATTCCGCCCCTATCTTGTGATTTCCACCACCATTGTTTACACCGATCGTTCCGCCTTGAAATACGTGTTGACCAAGCAAGATGCTAAACCGAGACTCCTTCGTTGGGTTTTGCTCCTACAAGAATTTAAAATCGAAATTCGTGATAAAAAGGGAGCGGAAAACCTCGTCGCGGATCATCTTAGTAGACTCGAGGATACTTATCAAGGGGAACTTCCAAACCAAGAGATTGATGAATCTTTTCCCCTTGAGGCCTTAATGTCTATTAACTCCAATCTTGACGATACCTCATGGTTTGCGGACATTGCAAACTATTTAGCGGGTGGTGTTCTTATGGAAGGGTTAACGTCCCAACAAAAGAAAAAATTCTTTAAGGATATGAAACACTATTATTGGTGTAACACCCCATTTTGGAAATGAAAATATCACAGTAATTATGGCGTGTCATCAAAGCATACAAGGTAAAATGTCTAAACATTACTTGACCATATAAAGGAAAATACCGGAATCAAACATCGGTAGTCCAAAAGTAAAGCTCATCACACACAAACATAGTATAGTAAAAGAAAAGGACTAAACAATGTCTAAAGCATAAGTATCATAAAGAAAGGAAATGCATAATGTAAAGAAGGCTAGACAGCTTCCAGTCCATATGCACGTACTCTTAGTGTCTACGAGCGTCCCTGAGTACCTGCCGTTTCGGGAACATAGAAAAGGAAAACGGGTGAGCAAATACGCTCAGTGCACGGATGTACAATAAAGCATGAATAGGATAAGCATATAACATAATAACAGCGGAAGAAAACTAAGTCCCGAGTAACCTAGTTAAGTCTTAATAAAACTGGTTTTATAGTTTGAAAGTCTTATGTTTATCTTATAAAAATTGTTTGTCATATTTTACCATTAGCCAATATAGGTCATGAAAATCTACCGTGCATGAATAATTGGAGGGGTGACCTCATCATGCAAATTAGAGGGGCTGCCTCTAATTTAATATACTGGTTTATGGGTAGGAGGGATCAGCTCCTTGTGAAGGATGCAAGGCACTCACCACATTCACCATGTAATCCTGAATAAAAACATGTAACTAGGATGCACCCATACGCCCCACATGATAAATATAAATAAATGGCCAAAAGCTGAAGGGACGCCACGAGCAATCACTCCGCCGTGGTGAAGTCATAACATCAGTGCCTCTAATGTTATGGTTATGGTACCTCCATAACTAGGTGAAACTGGTCATGCATGTATATGGCTATAGGTAATCATTTTAAACATAAGAAATCAAACACATAACTTATACTACGGGAAAACAGTTGGATGCATACGGGGAATCCTAATAAGGAAAGAATGTCCATACTGAAAGGACGGGAATCTGTACCTTATGTCCAGTGAACGAGAAAGATGAGCTGCGAGAATCCTACTTCTGAATCACTAGTGCTACATAAATACGTACATGAAATAAGTATCTGCTTACTAAATACATAGCTGGTTTTATGTCATGTCTTAGCTTATTTTATGTGTTCTTACTATGTCTTACTGTTTAAAGCCTTAAACTGTATTAAATCTTATATTCTGTTTAATCTGATTAAGTATTTATGGTATTTCATGTGTTATTATACTTACTGTGTAATAATAAGTAACTTTCCAAAAATAGCAGGTTTCCTAAAATAGAAAGTTCCCAAAAAATAGAAAGTTTCCAAAAATAGAAAGTTTCCAAAAATAGAAAGTTTCCAAAAATAGAAAGTTACCAAAAATAGAAAGTTTCCAAAAATGGAAAGTTTCAAAAAATAGAAAGTTTCCAAAAATAGATTTACTGCTTAAAATAGATAAGTTTCTAAAAAAAGAAAGTTTCCTTAAATAGATTAGCTGCCTTAATTAAATAAGTTTCCATAAATAGATTAGCTGCCTTAAATAAATAAGTTTCTAAAAATAGCTGGTTTCCATAAATAGTTTAGCTGCCTTATTTAATTAAGTTTCTAAAAATAGAAAGTTTCCATAATTAGAAATAAGCTGGTTAAATAAGCTAAGTATATAAGCCTAAGTGTTTTTCATGATTATTTCCTAAGTCATATAGTATAATGTATAGTTTAATAATTATTTCATGTAATTTAATTAAACTATAGGTTATAATATTTAATTAAAGTATAACATGTTTTTAATTAAATAAGTTAAATACTTAGGTTAAAATATGTATTATTACATATTAATAATATAACCTAAGTCATGTTAATTAATTAATTATATCTATGGTTTTAAAATAATTAATTAATTATAAGTCTTAAATATATAAATACTTAGGTTAAAATAATTTCATAATTATTAATAATTAAATAACCTAAGTCATGTTATTAAATTAATACATCATTTATTAATTTAATTTTTAACATAAGTTCATAACATAAAAAAACTAACATATACCATGAACCGGATCTAAGCTTAAAAACATGAACCGGACATGAATCGACACCGTACCCCGAACCAACTCGGGGTACCCCTTACTGCCGTAGGACCCACACGCGCCAACCAAGACCATATGGTCTTGGTGGTGGTCGGCTTGGCAAACCGAAACCCCCTCGGGGTCGGTTGCAGCCTGCGGCCAAAACAAAACACCCCTTAAAACAACCCTTTGACTTAATTAATCACCAAAACATGTTAGATCTATGATTAATTAATATGTTTTGATAAAAACATCACATGTTCATAATTAATAAAAAGATTAAATTAAAAAAAAGGTCTAAAAAGGTTTTATCGAATTCGTGGATCAAGAGAACGAAGAACAAACACGATCAATCACCAATTCTTCAAGATCAAAGATCAAAGAATCACCTTGTATGGTGATTTATGGGTGGCGGCACAAAGAGAGGAGGAAGATAGGGTTTTAGGTTTTTCTTAAAAATCTTCTGTAACTTAATTTGAGTAGTGAAAAATTAATTAACCCCCCTTTAGTAAAAATTGACAATGGGCTTGGCCCATTGTCCTTGTTTGGCCGCGGGTAGGGACCCCCACATGGGGTTCCCGTACCTTGTTCCGTGTCTCGTTATTTAGTTACTCGTTTGTGTTTATTTAGGTTCGTGTTTTAATTGTTCTCGTTACGTAAATACCGTGATCTAATATATTTAATTACACTCGTAATAAATATATATACGTAATTAATAATGGTTCGTGTTTTACTTACGCTCATGATTTCATGATCGCATGTTCGTGATTAATTATTGTTAAATAATTATTACGTGATCGTGCATATAAAATACTTATCATGTTCTAACACGTACGTAATACGTAAACTCCTAATACGTAATCGTAATCATGCTATACTAGGAAAGTTTTAACTAGTACGTACGATCCTAAGGGTACTATGCATGGTAAAAGCATGCGGGTTTTACAACTCTTCCCCCCTAAAAAGAATAATTCGTCCCCGAATTATAGATAAAGTAAACTGGAAAAGAAGAACATACCCGAATTCAAAATATGAAATGAGGGTAAGAAGCCCGGATAGACTCCTCCGTTTCCCAAGTGGCTTCCTGCTCGGTATGATCCCTCCATAGAATTTTGACGAATGAAATCGTCTTCTTTCTCATGACTCGTTCTTGTCTGTCAAGAACTCGTTCGGGTTCTTCTATAAAAGTGAGATCTTCACGTATCTGTTCCAGTGGATACTGAACCATGTGAAGGGGATGATATTAGTACCCTCGGGGTAAGGACACATGAAACACATTGTGCACATGCGAAAGCTGCGGAGGTAACGCCAATCGGTAAGATACTTCACCGACTCGTTCAACGATATCAAACGGTCCGATGAAACGAGGACTGAGCTTCCCTTTAATCCTGAAGCGTCTAACACCACGTGCCGGCGAAACCTTAAGGAAGACGTGATCTCCTATGTTAAAGTGTATATCCCTACGATGCTTATCGGCGTAACTCTTCTGACGTGACCGTGCCTCCTGAATCTTCTGTTTAGCTACTGCGATCTTCTCATTTGTCATCTCTATGATTTCCGGTCCTTCAAGTGTTCGCTCGCCAACCTGATCCCAGCAGATTGGGGCGCGACATTTTCTGCCATACAACATCTCAAATGGAGCACATTTGATGCTTGCGTGCCAGCTGTTGTTGTATGCAAACTCCACCAAACAGATGTATTCGTCCCAATCACCCGTCCATTCCAACGCACATGACCTCAACATATCCTCCAATGTCTGAATGGTTCGCTCCGACTGTCCGTCCGTTTGAGGATGAAAAGCCGTGCTCAGCTTAAGTTATGTACCCCAAGCTTTCTGCAGACTTTTCCAAAAGCGCGAAGTGAATCGAGGATCTCTGTCTGAGACGATGCTGGATGGTGCATCGTGGAGTCTCATGATCTCTCGTCTATACGTATCTGCGAGTTTACTTACCGGATCTTCCTTGCGGATCGGTAAGAAATGAGCTGATTTGGTAAGTCGATCAACGATAACCCAAATCGCATCGTGCTTCCTTTTGGTAGGCGGAAGACCGGTAACAAAATCCATGGTAATTTTGTCCCACTTCCACTCTGGAATATCTAACGGTTGAAGGAGACCGCCAGATCGATGATGCTCGATCTTAACCTGCTGGCAAGTAAGACATTTGGAGACGTAAGTGGCCACATCCTGTTTCATACCACTCCACAAAAAGTACTGCTTGATGTCATGGTACATTTTAGTCGAACCAGGATGTATCGAGAATGGGGAGCTATGAGCTTCAGCTAACAAAGCTTCCCGGAGTTCTTGGTCATCAGGAACACAAAGTCTAGTCCTCTGCCATACGATTCCCTCTGCATCTACTCTGAATTCTGTCTGCTTCTCCAAATTCTGTACTATCGCCCAGATTTCTCCGTCATCCTTCTGAGCTTCCTTGATCTTAGATAGTAACTCGGGTTCTACTCTAAGATTAGCGCAGTAACCGTGTTGTCCACGTACCATGATCTCGATGTCTAGTCGCTCCAAGTCTCTGATGATTTCCTCTTTGATTTTAATGCCATTGATCATTCCGGACTTCCTGCTAAGAGCATCTACTACTACATTTGCCTTTCCGGGATGATACTGTAGATTAATGTCACAATCCTTCAACAGCTCTAACCATCTCTTCTGCCTCATGTTCAATTCACGTTGAGTGAAGATATACTTCAAGCTCTTGTGGTCCGTGAAAATGTCACATGATTCTCCATATAAGTAGTGCCTCCATATCTTCAATGCAAACACGACTGCAGCAAGTTCCAGATCGTGCGTGGGGTAATTTTCTTCATAAGGCTTAAGCTGCCGTGAAGCGTACGCGATCACTTTCCCATGTTGCATGAGAACACAACCAAGTCCCTTCCCTGATGCATCCTTCCCTGATGCATCGCTGTAGATTTGAAATCCACCCGTACCAGATGGTAGAGTAAGAATAGGTGCAGATACTAGCTTCTGCTTCAGGTCTTCAAAGCTCTTCTCTCGATCTTCAGTCTAGACGAATTTCTCCCATTTCCGCATCAG
This sequence comes from Glebionis coronaria, assembly GCA_025667525.1. Taxonomy (NCBI): domain Eukaryota; kingdom Viridiplantae; phylum Streptophyta; class Magnoliopsida; order Asterales; family Asteraceae; genus Glebionis; species Glebionis coronaria. Next base: position 509,003,467 of record CM046879.1, on the reverse strand, counting down.
TTTGGTCAATGGTAGTGCTAGGCGGGAAAAGTTCTCCACGAACCTACGGTAATAGCCAGCTAAGCCTAAGAAACTACGGACTTCCGTCGCTGATGTCGGCCTTGGCCACTTAGTAATGGCCTCAACCTTCGCTGGATCCATAGTGATTCCTTCTGTTGATACAATGTGACCTAAGAATGCCACCTTGTCTAACCAGAACTCACACTTGGAGAATTTAGCATACAGCTGCTTCTGGCGAAGAATCTGTAGTACTGTACGAAGATGGTCTTCGTGTTCCTCCTTGGACTTTGAGAAAATCAGGATGTCATCGATGAAGACAATGACGAACTTGTCCAGAAATTCATGGAAGATTCTGTTCATCAGATCCATGAACACTGCTGGAGCATTTGTCAGGCCAAATGGCATAACTACAAACTCGTAGTGGCCATAACGTGTACGAAAGGCAATCTTAGCGATGTCCTGCTCCTTGACCCTAGCTGATGATAGCCTGACCTAAGATCGATCTTGGAGAAGTGTTTGGCCCCTTGGAGTTGGTCAAACAGATCATCAATGCGTGGCAGTGGATACCTATTCCGAATGGTAATCTTGTTGAGCTCGCGATAGTCTATGCAAAGACGCATACTGCCGTCCTTCTTCTTAACAAACAAAACTGGTGCGCCCCATGGAGATGCGCTCGGTCGAATGAAACCTCGTTCAAGAAGTTCTTGCAGTTGATCCTTCAGCTCTATGGGAGCCATGCGATAAGGAGCCTTGGAGATTGGTTCAGCTCCTGGAACCAGCTCGATACTGAATTCCACATCTCGTGCAGGTGGTTTGCCCGGAAGTTCTGATGGAAACACGTCTTGGAATTCCGACACTATTGGTTGATCCTGAATCGATGGAGATTCAGCATCCATGTCGTGAACCGTAGCTAGATAACCCTCGCAGCCATGTGACAGTAGTGCACGCGCTTGCAGGGTGAATATGACTTGTACAGACCGTCCGGGTATGAACCCATTATGAATGTACTCTTGTGCATTGACATCACCGAAGATAACTCGATATGAATGACAGTCTATGGTAGCATGATACTTGGATAGCCAATCCATGCCCAAAATCATGTCGAAGTCATTCATGTCCAGCGGAAGTGCGTCAAAAGGTCGAACCTTATTATCAAATTCTAGGGGAAGACTCTTGTATACATGGGTGATTAATACAGAGTCCCTCAAAGGCGTGGAAATAGTAAGCCTATTTTCTAGTGGCAAGGGAGGCATCCTAATGTTCTTAGCATAAGCAGTAGAAATAACCGAGTGAGTAGCACCCGTATCGAAAAGAACACATGTAGCGCGACCATACATATACAAGATTCAGTGATGGTACCTGTAGACTTGTTGGCCTGGTCTCGAGAGGTCGTGTAGACACTCCCGGCAGTAGGAGGCGGCTTGGTATCAGCATGTCCTGATGTACCCTCCATCTCGCCCTTACGGCAATCCTTCATAATATGGCTAGGAAGACCACACTTGAAGCACGCATCAGTATTTCGGCAACATGGTCCTGGATGCCTACGGTGGCAAGTAGAGCAAAGAGGATGAGTGTATCCTCCAGCAGGTGCTCTGGCTGACTGAGGACCTGATAAAACATTTTACATGAGACATAATAGTTGGGTACAAAGGACGAAGCGGATAATCGTAAGATTGAATACCAGTGATAGCTGGACGGCTAGGCTGCGAACCTCTCTGGTTCTGGTCCCTACCGTTTCCATGGTTCCTGGTAGAAGTTTGCTAAAGTGTCAGAATATGAGTTATAACATAAAACATAAGGAATTTCGTAAGTATTAGGACCTGCTGTTGTTGGAGTGCCCGGCGTTGTTACGGTAATTGTCATTACCGCCACGCCTATCCGTAGCAGAACGGTTGTTAGTCTGATCGTTTCCTTTGGGCTTATGAGGCTGCTGCTGAGTAGCCCGCTGAGACCGGTCCCCAGTTTTCTGCCTGGAAAATACAGTTAAAGAGATGAATAATTGACATATGGGAAGTATACGGATTGGTCACCGCTTGAATACGAATGTTTACCTTTTGTCGGGTCTTTCAGCTTCCCCGAACTCATCCCTCTCCTGCAGCATCTCTAGTTTTCGTGTTGCATCGGCCACTTGTGCTACAGTGTTGAACGTAGCACACACCAGATTGTTTGCGACGGATGTGCGAAGAGCCCATCTGAAGTGATGTGCCTGCTCTTCAGGAGTACCTGCTGCCGCACCAAGGAAACCAGCCAAGCGAAGAAAGCGTTGCATAAACTCGTTGCTATTCTCCCCAGCTCTCTGTCGGATCCCATGGTACTCTATCTTGAGCTTGTCCTGCTCAGCCTTGGGAAAGAACTGCTCCATCACCCTGTCCTTGAACTGAGCCCAAGTCAAACCAGAAACCCACTCATCACCACCTTCAGATTGCATCAATGCTAACCACCAATTGAGTACATCGCCTTCGAACTGATAACATGCCAACCTCGCCTTGTATGCGGGTCACAGCCCATAGCGTTGAAAATCTTCTCGATGTGAGCCAACCAGCTTTCAGCATCGCTGGGGCTATCTGTCTTCTCAAAAGCTCGAGGGCGGAGCTTGTTGAATCTCTCCAGCCATACTGCTAATGTCACTGGAGGAGGAGGAGGTGGCTGATTGTGCTGCTGATTGTTGGCAGTTTGAACTTCAGCCCGGATGTCATTCCTCAGTTGAGGAAGCAAGGCTTGCATGGCAGCCTGAATTGCAGCATTGAGCTGCTCCTGTTCGCGTGTAAGAACCATCTGACAGTATAACATAAAACATATGATTAAACAGATCAAAACATAAAATATAAATATATACATGAAAAAAAGTATACTAAATTTTCACGAGAAAAATTTTATGCAAGAAAATTTGTGTATGAATGCATGATGCAGTTTTATGAAAACTTTTGTATGCTCGAGAGTGAACACCTCTGGTCAGTTCACCCAAAACAAAAGACATATCGAGGGGACGCCTATGGGTCGGTCCCAAATCTAAAAGTTTCGATAAACCACATGCGACTAAATAGGGCCAGTCCTGTACCAACCATTACTTAGTCAAAAACCTTGCAATAATGACATGTATATGTATGCTTAAAAAAGATTAATGCATGAAAACAACTGTCAGTTCTAGGAAGACCGTAGTGACTACCGACTAATCACATGTCATATTTGAGAGCCTACAGGTCGAAGCCTTAGCTCTGATACCATAATGTAACACCCCATTTTGGAAATGGAAATATAACAGTAATTATGGCGTGTCATCAAAGCATACAAGGTAAAATGTCTAAACATTACTTGACCATATAAAGGAAAATACAGGAATCAAACATCGGTAGTCCAAAAGTAAAGCTCATCACACACAAACATAGTATAGTAAAAGAAAAGGACTAAACAATGTCCAAAGCATAAGTATCATAAAGAAAGGAAATGCATAATGTAAAGAAGGCTAGACAGCTTCCAGTCCATATGCACGTACTCTTAGTGTCTACGAGCGTCCCTGAGTACCTGCCGTTTTGGGAACATAGAAAAGGAAAACGGGTGAGCAAATACGCTCAGTGAACGGATGTACAATAAAGCATGAATAGGATAAGCATAGAACATAATAACAGCGGAAGAAAACTAAGTCCCGAGTAACCTGGTTAAGTCTTAATAAAACTGGTTTTATAGTTTGAAAGTCTTTTGTTTATCTTATAAAAACTGTTTGTTATATTTTACCATTAGCCAATATAGGTCATGAAAATCCATCGTGCATGAATAATTGGAGGGGTGACCTCATCATGCAAATTAGAGGGGCTGCCTCTAATTTAATATACTGGTTTATGGGTAGGAGGGATCAGCTCCTTGTGAAGGATGCAAGTCACACACCACATTCACCATGTAATCCTGAATAAAAACATGTAACTAGGATGCACCCATACGCCCCACATGATAAATATAAATAAATGGCCAAAAGCTGAAGGGACGCCACGAGCAATCACTCCGCCGTGGTGAAGTCATAACATCAGTGCCTCTAATGTTATGGTTATGGTACCTCCATAACTAGGTGAAACTGGTCATGCATGTATATGGCTATAGGTAATCATATTTAAACATAAGAAATCAAACACATAACTTATACTACGGGAAAACAGTTGGCTGCATACGGGGAATCCTAATAAGGAAAGAATGTCCATACTGAAAGGACGGGAATCTGTACCTTATGTCCAGTGAACGAGAAAGATGAACTGCGAGAATCCTACTTCTGAATCACTAGTGCTACATAAATACGTACATGAAATAAGTATCTGCTTACTAAATACATAGTTGGTTTTATGTCATGTCTTAGCTTATTTTATGTGTTCTTACTATGTCTTATTGTTTAAAGCCTTAAACTGTATTAAATCTTATATTCTATTTAATCTGATTAAGTATTTCTGGTATTTCATGTGTTATTATACTTACTGTGTAATAATAAGTAACTTTCCAAAAATAGCAAGTTTCCTAAAATAGAAAGTTCCTAAAAAATAGAAAGTTTCCAAAAATAGAAAGTTTCCAAAAATAGAAAGCTTCCAAAAATAGAAAGTTACCAAAAATAGAAAGTTTCCAAAAATAGAAAGTTTCCAAAAATAGAAAGTTTCCAAAAATAGATTTACTGCTTAAAATAGATAAGTTTCTAAAAATAGAAATTTTCCATAAATAGATTAGTTGCCTTAATTAAATAAGTTTCCATAAATAGATTAGCTGCCTTAAATAAATAAGTTTCTAAAAATAGCTGGTTTCCATAAATAGTTTAGCTGCCTTATTTAATTAAGTTTCTAAAAATAGAAAGTTTCCATAATTAGAAATAAGCTTGTTAAATAAGCTAAGTATATAAGCCTAAGTGTTTTTCATGATTATTTCCTAAGTCATATAGTATAATGTATAGTTTAATAATTATTTCATGTAATTTAATTAAACTATAGGTTATAATATTTAATTAAAGTATAACATGTTTTTAATTAAATAAGTTAAATACTTAGGTTAAGATATGTATTATTATATATTAATAATATAACCTAAGTCATGTTAATTAATTAATTATATCCATGGTTTTAAAATAATTAATTAATTATAAGTCTTAAATATATAAATACTTAGGTTAAAATAATTTCATGATTATTAATAATTAAATAACCTAAGTCATGTTATTAAATTAATTACATCATTTATTAATTTAATTTTTAACATAAGTTCATAACATAAAAAAACTAACATATACCATGAACCGGATCTAAGCTTAAAAACATGAACCGGACATGAATCGACACCGTACCCCAAACCAACTCGGGGTACCCCTTGCTGCCGTGGGACCCACACGCACCAACCAAGACCATATGGTCTTGGTGGTGGTCGGCTTGGCAAACCGAAACCCCCTCGGGGTCGGTTGCAGCCTGCGGCCAAAACAAAACACCCCTTAAAACAACCCTTTGATTTAATTAATCACCAAAACATGTTAGATCTATGATTAATTAATATGTTTTTATAAAAACATCACATGTTCATAATTAATAAAAAGATTAAATTAAAAGAAAAGGTCTAAAAAGGTTTTACCGAATTCGTGGATCAAGAGAACGAAGAACAAACACGATCAATCACCAATTCTTCAAGATCAAAGATCAAAGAATCACCTTGTATGGTGATTTATGGGTGGCGGCACAAAGAGAGGAGGAAGAGAGGGTTTTAGGTTTTTCTTAAAAATCTTCTGTAACTTAATTTGAGTAGTAAAAAATTAATTAACCCCCCTTTAGTAAAAATTGACAATGGGCTTGGCCCATTGTCCTTGTTTGGCCGCGGGTAGGGACCCCCACATGGGGTTCCCGTACCTTGTTCCGTGTCTCGTTATTTAGTTACTCGTTTGTGTTTATTTAGGTCCGTGTTTTAGTTGTTCTCGTTACGTAAATACCGTGATCTAATATATTTAATTACGCTCGTAATAAATATATATACGTAATTAATAATAGTTCGTGTTTTACTTACGCTCATGATTTCATGATCGCATGTTCGTGATTAATTATTGTTAAATAATTATTACGTGATCGTGCATATAAAATACTTATCGTGTTCTAACACGTACGTAATACGTAAACTCCTAATACGTAATCGTAATCATGCTATACTAGGAAAGTTTTAACTAGTACGTACGATCCTAAGGGTACTATGCATGGTAAAAGCATGCGGGTTTTACAATTGGGACGACCCTTACCTTTTCAAGCAATGTGCGGATCTTGTTATTCATAGGTGTGTTGATGGGCCGACAACTTTACTAATCCTTGAAGCTTGCCACAAAGGACCCACCGGTGGTCACTTTGGTCCTAACTATACCGCGAAGAAAGTTTTCGACTCCGAATTTTATTGGCCCACCATTTATCATGACGCTCATGAAATGGTTAAGCATTGTGATGCTTGCCAAAGACAAGGCAAGATCACACATAAATATGAGATGCCTTAAAATTTCATCCAAGAATGTGAAATCTTTGACGTATGGGGCATCGACTTTATGGGGCCATTTCCATCATCCAAAGGGAACAAGTACATCCTCGTAGCCGTTGACTACGTATCCAAATGGGTTGAAGCAAAGGCTTTACCTACTAACGATGCGAGGGTGGTTGTGAACTTTTTGAAACAATTATTTGCTCGATTCGGTGTTCCTCGTGCTATCATTAGTGATCGCGGGACTCATTTTTGCAACGATCAATTTGCTCGAGTCATGGCTAAGTATGGTGTCAATCACCGACTTTCCATCGCGTATCATCCACAAACTAATGGTCAAGCCGAGATCTCTAACCGTGGACTTAAGCGAATCTTAGAGCGTACTGTGGGAGAGCATCGTGCCTCATGGGCCGATAAGTTAGATGATGCTTTGTGGGCTTTCCGTACCGCATATAAGACACATATTGGTTGCACTCCATATCGTATTGTGTACGGAAAGGCATGCCACCTTCCCATTGAGTTGGAGCATAAGGATTATTGGGCCTTGAAATGGGCTAATTTTGATATCAACAAAGCTGGTGATCTTAGGAAGATCCAACTCAATGAACTTAATGAACTTAGGAATGAGGCTTATGAGAATTCATTGATCTACAAGGAGAAAACCAAGCTCATTCATGATTCTAGGATTAAGAATCGAGAGTTTCACATAGGTGATCAAGTTTTACTCTTTAACTTTCGGTTGAAAATCTTTTCGGGCAAGCTTAAGAGTCGTTGGTCCGGTCCATTCACCGTCGCTAAAGTCTTCCCTTATGGCACCATTGAGTTATCGCAACCAAATGGGGGCCAAACTTTAAAGTGAATGGCCAACGTGTTAAGTTGTACTTTGGTGAGGACATCTCTCACGAGATGATTCCATCCCTCACCACGTTTCCCTTGAATTAATTATGGGTCGAGTCAGGCTCGTGACTCGGTTAAAAAAAACAAGCGCTTCTCGGGAGGCAACCCGATGATCTATCCTTTACCCGTTTTCATAATAAGTGTAGGGGGTTCTATGTAGGTGTTTGTTGTCTTGTTTCTTATGATGTGCAGGGATTAAAGCTTCAAAGAGCACTTTTGATGATATTTGACGACCCGTGATCCCGTGTTCCCGTCTTCCCGGTTCTATCCTAAACTCTTGTGATTCAATATTTCATATCTTATATGTTAACATTGAAATCACTATAGTCGTCTCTTCCTTAGCATGATTTAAACAACGTGCACAATGTCCTAAGTGTACGGAAGTTTACTCCCACATGCGTAAACATTGAAGACAATGTTTATATCAAGTGTAGGGAGACTTCTATCGAAGTTAAGTGGGATTTTCCATTAATTTGTCCTCATTTTAACCAGAAAATTTAATTTTTCGACATTTTTCAAAATTTTTGATCTATTTTGGCCTAGTAATATTTTTCATTTATTCTCTTTTATGTTCTTTCCTTTTGTTATCGCATCGTATGTATATACATTTCATTTCAAAAATAAAGTCAAAAGAAAAAATTAAAGGAATAAAATGGTTTTAATGAGTTTAGATATCTTTGATATATTAGGCCCGACGTGAATCTTTTGACTCAACCCGAGTTTACTTATCCAAGTTTACTCTAGCTAGTATCCTTAACGTGTTTAAGTCAAGTTTTACTAGGCTTTTATATAGGGAACTTTAAAACGCGAAAGTCTTAACTCTTACGGGTTAAGAAAAAGAACTTTTCGCAAGTTCCTATAATTGATCCTAGAAAGTCGTTTATCAAGGGAACTTTAAAATGCAAATTCTAAATTTGAAAAAGTCTAAGAAGTTGCAAGATCTTATAGATGACTTGAAAACCCAAAACTTTGATTTAATAGGCTAAGCATCCACGAGTCTCATTCCTTGAGATTTTAAATTGTGGAGAACGAGAGATGACAGAGTCAATTATAAGTTTGGTATTCTTTCATGAATTTATGTGAGTTAATTATGAGCTTCTTCTCCCATCGCTTGTTAATAAATATAATTTCAATAAATAAGGTTGTACGATTTGAAAAGTTACTTAACTTCTAGCACAAGATCGTTTAAAAGTTGCTCGATATTAATTAGAGTTCATAGCCAAGGCATAACTTATTGAAGCGGGATGCAAAGATTGGCGAGTCCGAAAAGGCCCTAACAAGGCATGAAGCTACATTTTGTTGCTAAAGATCCAAAGAATCATTTATCAAAAATCAATATGAAGGATCGAGACACACGACGAAAAGCAAATACTCCCATAAAGATCGTGGAGAAGTCTATCCGAAAAGACCCTAGCAAGGTAGGAGGATAAATAGATCCAAGTCTGAAAAGGAGGCGAATCGTTATATATCAAAATCCCAAATAAAGATTGGAGAAAAATGAAGAAGTCGTGGTCCAAGTATGAAGAATCTCTCAAAAACTTCAAGTGAAGAAAATCCTATTATGAAGAGAAGACCATAATTTCAAGATCGTCTCTCAAGATTCGAAGTATGAAGTCAATGCCAAATATCGGTCCGAGAAAGGTCTCAAATCGTGAAGCGAGTTATGCCAAGATATGAACTTTATGAGGTCCCGATAAGCAGTTTTAAAAGATTTTGTCATTTAGCTAACTATTGATTAAATCGTCCTACTTTATTTTCAGCCTAAATAAACTATCGAAATAAGTCAACAATGCATCCTCGTGATCATTCAAGACAACAATAAAATATAAGAGATACACCTAGGAATAAAGGAGTCTAAGTGAATAATTGAGCCACATGAGTGCGTGTTAGCTTACTAACTTATAATAACAATGATCCCGTTTTTAAGCTTGGTGTGGGGAACGTGAAACTTGAGGGTGATAAACATTCATGACATTCAAAGCCCTAATGTAAGTCTTCGATCTCTTTACTTGTTCTTCCTTCAAGCATTTATAATTTTCTATTTTTATTTAGTTTCCTTAAGTATCAAGTATTTAATAAAGGCAAAGGTGGGTTGATTATGATGGAAAATGTATACTATTCTTTGAAATTATGCATTGCATGAGGGCATTGCAATGGTCAAGTGTAAGGGATTTAATAAGTGTGAAAACACTTATCCTTTTACCACTTAATTATAATAAAAACGAGACCAAAACGTGTATTTTATGTCGTAAAAGTCGGAATTATGCGTGGTTTGTGTTTTTATTGTGTTTTAGGACAAAAATATGAAAAAGGAAGAAAACACGGGCTTTCACGGGCTTTTATCGAAGAAAAAGACAAAAGACGTTGTCAAAAGATCAAAAGTTCAAGAAGAACGGAAGTCAAAGGCCTATTCTAAAGATTTATCGAAGAAAAAGTCTAAACACGGAAGTTTAACGAAGTCGAAGAACCAAGTCTACTAAAAGAAGAAAATTAGAAGACAAGTTCATTTTATCATTCGACTAATCCCGAGACAAAGTCGAGAAAGACGAGTTATTTAATAAGTCGAGAAGACAAAAGAAATAAGGAAGGAAGCACACCCACTTACCAACTCCCCTCTCCTATAAATAGAGACCCTTAACCTCATTTTGGAGGTGTTAGCTAATTTCATTTTTTAGCTCTCCATTTTATTTTTCAAGAACTTTTCATATTGTCTTTCATTATTGTTTTTCTTTCAAGTTATCATGTAAGTCTTTAATGTTTTGAATCTTTAATCTTTAATTTTGATTTCAAGCTTTTCACAATCATCTCATTCTTCCTTTCTTGTTTGTTTTAATCTTGAGTTTTATTTGATTTAATCTCGAAAAGTTTTCATCTTTATGCTTATTTGACTAAAAAGTTTATCTTGTTGTTCTTATCAATTTCATACGATTGATAATCTCTACTTTTGGTGTTTTTAGCTTATTTCGTGTTTAGCTTATTTTCCTTTTAAGTGTTTTAAGTGTTTTAAGAGTTTAATCTTTTTAAAGTTGATTTTATAAATCTTGCTTATTTAGAGTTTTGAAAGTTTTTTCATTCGTGCTTATTTAGTTCTTTTCATTATTGATTTGGTTAAGTTTCGGTTAGTGCTTATTAAAAAAGATGCTTATTCGGTTTTGCTTATTGCATTTTACATTCCATCGGAAAAGGGTTTACCTTTTCTGACGGTTATTCCGATAGTCTTCATCGGAAAAGGGTTTAGCTTTTCCGATAGTTATTTTGATTGTTTTCATCGGAATAGGGTTTAGTTATTCCGATCGTTATTCCGATCATCATTCCGATAGGATTGGTGATCCATCATTCCGACAGACTTTTTGAAGGTTTTTCCGATACATATTCCGATAGTTTTTACCATCTGTAATTCCGATCGTTATTCCGATCATCATTCCAATAGGATTGGTGATCCATCATTCCGACAGGTTTTTCCGACAGACATTCCGACGTGTTTTCCGATCATTATTTCGATGGTATTCCGACAGTGGGTATTCCGACAGGTTTGAGTTTTCCTTTCTGTTTGTGGAATTGATTTTTGTTTCAAGTTAATTTTCAAATTTTCTTTTCCCGCCAATCAAGGTTAGATTTTTCTATTTTATTTTTATGTTCTATAACTTTGTCATTTATATTATCAGTAGAAATAGCTAATCAAAAGCTCCCCCTTTTAGTGACCAATTACAATAATTCCACCTTAAACCGTGATCAATTCGAATAGACTCCGAGAACGAACGAGTACACATATATGCAAAAGTAGTCATCATATTATGAGTCATAGCCCTTATTAAACTATCGTTTATGTTTAATCATCTGGGTGAAGTAAATGCTTTGTTGCCTGCCTGATGGACGCAAAATCTGTTTATAATGTTGCCTTGCTAAAAGTTATGTTTGATATGCCTAAGTAGCGATAGCCCACTAGTCCCCTTTTATCATGAACCGTTAGTTACTCTGGATGAGTAGGCGCTTATGTTATGGATAGATCTATTGGGGTATGACAACCCCCGTCCGGGTGTTCAAATACATCGCCATGCCAAACGGACGTATATCATATGGTTGTTGCTAGGTGGCCTTGGGTTAGGCACCTACTTGGGGTAATCTTATATATTACGCGTGCATCAGTTTGTACGTGCTTGTCATCAGCCTCGGTGTCATGAGCTTAGTGCTATCATAACTATAATCATTCCATCTTATTTCCCATATGCATGACATTATATCGCCCATATTGTCTCATATGCTTTAAACAGTTTGTTTGCGGTCCAACATTGAATGCTAAACTTTTTAACTTAAACCTATGAACTCACCAACCTAGTGTTGACACTTTTAAGCGTTTATCTCAGGTGTTGAACTACTTGCTTGTTGCTTGCTTTGGAGTCTCATGGATACTGTACTTGGATTTGAAGACTTGCTCATGGTTAATAAACTTTTTACCTCATTGTTGCTATTTAAACTCTGATATCCGCTGCACTTGCTTAAACTTGTTTATGATTTGAACCTTGTATTTCTAAATCTAATGCAACGAGGTAAATTATTTTAAAACGTCTCATTTAAATTCGTTCTCTTGCACCTTGGACTTTGTTATTATGACGTAACAGCCCCCGAGCTTTACCGCTTCTGTTGACCAATTTTTGGGGTGTTACACCATCGAGCGAGTATGGAAAAAGCATAAGCTTAATGACATCGGTGTCAACTTTCTTAAACTTGCTCGTGGCTAAAAGACGATCAAAATTCCGAATGTGATCGTGAGGATTAACCGCCTCACGACCCTTAATCTTTGTTGCTTGAATTAAAGTCAACATTCCGCTTTTGATTTCAAAATTCTCCGCTTCGATAGCGGGAATTACAATCGCGTCTCCATAACCCTCGGTGGGTTCTTGGAGCAATTCCATCATTGTACGATTCTCGACCAACTCATCTCTAGTTTCGACAGCGATATTAGGAACGTTTGTTTCTAATTCACGTCTTCGTTGTCGATTCTTTCAATTTCGATTACGTCGATTCGACACGTTGCGAGAATTTGGATAATCCCAGGAACGAGTGCGCATGCACTAAACGTAGAATGGGGGTAGCAAAGAAGATTCTTTTTGGGTTTTTTAATTTATTTATTTTTGATGGTTTTTTATTTTTTTTTATTTTCGGTGTATTACGTAGAAATTAATCTATAAAAAATATCCACTTATCAAAGGTCTCGATTAATGAATCCAAGAAGAGTGAAGGCAATTACGTGAAGTAAAAACCTTCGTTCGACCTGGAAACGTTGGCGGAACGCCAAAACGTTTCGAGGGTTCAATAATATAAGCTTACAAAAATAGATTAATAATAATTGAATGGCAAACCCTTAATCAATCGTCACTAAATTAATACGCATAAACGAGCGGAGAAAACGAGGCGGCGCGAAGCACTTAAGAGCCTTTTTTCCTTAGGTCGTGAAATACAACCGCCTTATACCCACCTTATAGTTTGTATCAATTGAGATTAAACCAATTAAGAGTATTTATCTATTTTGCCTTTGATTTTCGTTTGAATTCGATACACTTAATAATGACCGAAACATTCACTATTAAGGTGCGATTTCTCGCGTATTTGGATAAATATTGTGTATTAATTGTGCTACGTACTACAATATAGTATTCACAAGAAACGAAAAACGATTTTGTGTTAATTGATTTCAATTTAACATGATTTATTTACTTTTATGGATAATAATATATACTAAAAATAAAAACGAGTATGTACGATGTTTACGCTTTCCCAAAATGGAAAGTAAAAAACGCACTACTCAAACAAACACGATATATAATAAAATGGAAGCACACTAAAAATACCTCTCCGGCAGCGGCGCCAAAATTATTGTAGGGTTTTTATACTTCTTTTAGGAAAAAAAATATATGCGGCAAGTATTAAGTCAACGCGTTTAGGAAAACGTGAAGACCGATAATGCAAGTTCGTTCTCGAAGGAGGTGTATGTCTTATGCTAATATTAAAAATACAATGTTTGGATTAGTTCGTTTTTGGAATAAGAGAGAGTGAAAAATAAAGACGAGTTACGCTAAAATTTAAACTACTACATATAAAACGTAAAACCGTAAAAAATCGACGAAAATTAAAAGTTATCTAAAAATTCTTACAAAATTAAATTAAACTCTTAAAAATAAATCTAGGGTTTAAAAATAAAGAAAACTTGTTGAAACTTTTTTTAATTAATTAATATTTAATTTTTAAATGCTAATTAAAGCCCTAAAAATCAAATAAATTAACAAAAAGTCCAAACAAAGATTTTATCACTTGTTAACCTTAAATATACTTAATTAACACTAGAAAATATTTTTACAAATTTTTTTACTAATTAAATCTATTTTTTAAAGCCTAAATTTTTTTAAAAATTAAATTAATCATAAAAAATAAAATAATAATGGGAAAAATACAAAACCTTATTCTAAAAATCTAATTTACTGTATACTACTTGGGAAAAATAGAAAACACAGAAAATAGTGACAAAATAAGCTAAAAATGGCTTAAGGATAAGCTGATGAGTAATTAATACTAACAGTGGCAATTTTATGAAGTCAGTGGGAAGAACTGGCTTCCCACTAACATTGTTAAGTTAACAAAAACTAACAAAGGGTTGTTAGTGCTTGTTTAAGCTTTGTTGGTTGCTTTTCTTGGGCGTAAATGGAACCCCCAATAGCAATTGGCTATTGGGGAGTCTAAACAAACACAATAACAGCAATTACAAAAACAAATAGGCCCTCAAATGATACACATATCAGATATATGAACAAAAATGCAGAAAAATGGTTCTTGCTGAACTGTTCGACCAACCAGTGAGTTTCAACAGCCCTTTTAAGCTACCTAAAAGCTTCCAAACCTTAATACCAGCTAATGCACACCTATTCTAACCTAAGTTCTACAAATGAGCCAAATTTTAAAGCTTAGATCACAAAAACAAAGCTATAGTAGTCTACTGTTGGAATTTGCTGACAAAAAATGGATGTTTGTATCTTGGTGAATTTTAAGCTAATCTTACTTAACCGTGTAACTATTAAACTTGAATTAAAAAACTAACAAACCTAGATCTAACCCTATTCTAATAGCACACAAGTTTTAAGACTTCAAAACTTAAAATCAAAAGCACTAAGCCCTATGTTTATACTATGCAGTTTTACTCAAAGCATGCAGAACTTATTCTAACCCATAACTGCTTAGACCAAAACTCAAAACCATTATCACATGACCAATAGAGAATGTCCATACCTGTTTGATTGTTTGTGTTGTCAACCACAGCTATCCATAGACAGATCCAAACACCCCTTTAAAAATTATATGGACAATTTCTCAAAGGATTTCACTTCCAATCACACTCAAAACTCATGGAACATGACAGGAACATGAAAACTCATACAAAATGCAAAGAATGAATGCTAAAAAATCAATGACTAACAATGATTCAACAAATCTTAAAAAACACATAACCTAGAAATTCCTAAGGGTTCAAGCTAAATTACCTAACTTGGTTTTGTTTAAGCCAAGTAGTTGTTGATGGCCTTCTTTGGGAATTTTCTAGCTTATGGTTAGCTTGTGAAGAGATGTGAGGAGCCCTTGGCTGTTAGTTCAACGGCTGAATCCATGTACAAATTAAGAAAGACAAATGATGATCTTGTGTACCTGTCTATAAACCACACCACAAACAACAAGAAACAACAATCCAAGTTTTAATAGCTTACCCAAAAGCTTTTATCAAAAGCTTTTAGATAGCTTCTAAAACAGTAAGTCCAGCAATAAGAGATACAAAAAAGATTTGGAGAAAATCTCAAAAATAGGTTTTCTTGAAAGAAAAATGAGTGACCAACAAAAAAGAAACATAGATTATGAGTCTCACAAAATCTTGGTTTTGTCAAAACCAGCCTCCCATGATACACTTATACTCTCTGGATCCAAAAAAGCTTAACAAAAATTTGTTTATCAAACTTTTGGTTACATAAACTATCTTGGAACAAAGTTGAATTAACAAAGAAAATAGAAGTGCATAAATTTAAAATGGAACTCAGTATAAACTTTCAAGGTTTAAATATTACTCTAAATATTTGATATAAAAAGTTTACAAGGCAACTGGAAGAAAGAAGCTAATGCCACAAATCGGCTAGCTTTTATAGCAGAACTAAGAAAAGTATAGAACTAAGTACACATGATAAACCCTAGCTACATTGATTTCCAAGTTTTCCCTTGTAGATTCTCAAAATATGCCTTATGCCAACTAGATTCGATTTTGAAGTTGGTCACATGTGCATGATATGATGGTACCAGGGATAGAAGACCAATCTTGACCATATGTCTTGGTTTGGAGAACACTCAAACGAATCTAGGCCATCCATATTCTACTTCGATTTGTCTTCATGCCAAAATCTTTTGTCTTGGTGTAGGGGAGGGTCCACTGTGCATGTGGAGGTGTCGGGGGTTGGTTTTGAGAGTGGGAATGAAATAAGGAGGTTGTTAATTATTATTCTAGAGGGTTTAAGTGTTTGATTTAACGGATTACTGATTAAGGGATGATTAGGGCTCGAGTTCATAAGTGTGTGCCAGATTGTATGTTTGATCCATTTTGGCTTTATTAAACGTGTTTAGAAGGAAAAATACTAATAATTAATTATGTTTAAAAACTTTTATTAATTATTAATACTGATAATGGGGTGTGACGTGGGATAAAGGGTAGGTCGGGTTGGGTTTTGGGTAGGAGATGGTTTGGGCTAAGCATTAGGTTTGATATGGGCTTGGTCGGGTTAAGTAGGGTATGGGTTTGAGGTTTGACACAATTGCCCCCTGGTCTTTCCAAAAACATGCATAGAAGGTTTTGGCCATATTTTTGCTAATGCCCTTTATAACAAGTTTAGAATACTGGTCATATTTGGCACAACCAACTTCATAACTTTAAACAAGGACCTTTCTTGCAATTTGGCCACTCTTTGAGGATTAACTTGTAATTTTTTGAAACTTTAAGGACCCAACTATAATTTTGAGGATTTACAAGGGTTAAAAGTGACAAGTCTTCTAAAGTTTAGGGACCAATTTTGACAATCTTCAAAACTCCAAGGTCTTCTTTGAAAAATCAATGCTCGGGCCCGGTTCCTTGTGTGGCTTCATTTCTCGTGTTTGTTTTTGCTTGTTTCTTTTGATCTTTTGTTGAATTCACGATATCTGAACCTACAATCACACAATGAACAAATACAAAGGTTTTTGCACGGTTTTTTGATATTTTATGTCATTTTAAGCCCGAAAAGAACGATGAGCTTATGTCTAATTGCAGTCTCATCAGCTCACAAGGCTAAAAGTTAATTTGCGAAATCAAAGTGAATATCTTAAAACCTTAAAACTTTAAAGATCCAAAATTATCTTTCGAGGTTGAGGATATACGTATTTTGCCATAATAAACACCTCATGTCGAGGTTAAATAAAAGGCAAGGTAAGACCGAATCCCTATAAAGCGGAGGTAAACCAAAGATAATAAATCCCATCCGGTAGGGGCATATAAAAGTCTTGGTAATAAGTCAAATGTTCAGCTCCATTGTAAAATCGTGTTTATCGAAACTTTCTTGTCGACTTAATTTTTTTACATCGTTATCTATTAGGAAAGACTACTAATTTAATGATATTGCTTACACCACTTTGACTCTATTTTTGGACCTTAATCTCTATTCACATAAGTAAAAAATGCATCATCGTGATCGTTAAGACAAAAATAAAATACAAAAGATATCCCTAGGAATAAGGGAGTCTAAGTACGTGATTAAGGCATATGTAGCATTAAGGGTGAGCAGAAACTGCACCACGAATCGCAAAACCGCAAAAAACCGCACCACGACAAAAACCGGCAGTTTGGTCTTAAGAAAAAAGAAAAACCGAAAATCCGGTTCGGTTGCGGTTTTCACCCGTAAAACCGAACCGCAAAACCGTACCGCACCACACAATAATTATTTTATACTGAAAAACGTCACATCGACTATTTTTATACGAGTTATAAGACTTCTAGTGTATATTATCATCGATATTCTTGTAAGTTATAACTCACGTGTTTGTTAGATTCAGTTTATGCATTGTTATAACCAAAAAAATCGACATTTTATGCTAAAAACCGCAAAAATCCACATTTATTATATAAGTCACAAGTGATGGTATGGTGCGGTTAAAAACCGCAAAACTACAAAAAACACAAAAAAACTTAAAAAACCACAAAACTGAAACTGCGGTTTGTGGTGCGGCGCGGTTTTTTTTATAAAAACCGCAAGCACGGTTGCGGTTTTAGTCAAAAACTACACCATGCTCACCCCTAGTTAGCATTACTAACTTATAATAGACATTGATCTTGTTTCACGCATAGCATGGAATTAAGTGAAAATCGAGGACGACGAAATTATATCTATGAAGCATTCACGTGTTTTTATTCTATGATCCTAAAAACAACTTTTATGTGATGAAAATCATACATTATGTCTAAAACGCATCTAGTTAAGTTTATAAATGTTAAATAAAAATGAATTTTGAAAGTGCTACGATACTTAATTCTAGCCTTGCGTGAGGACACGACAATGACTTAGAATGAGGGAGTGACGAGACTCATATTATACATGTTTTCATACCCCAAATAGGACTAAAAACGGATAAAATATCATCAAAAACGTGCCAAATATCCTTGTATTGTTGTTTGTGTATGTGTAGATAAGAATATTGAGAATTCAATTGAAAATCAATCAAACAAGCAAAAAGAACACGGAAACGAGTCGTACAAAAGAACCGGACCCGGATTTGAATTTCAAAAAATACCCTTAAAGAATTGAAGATGTACAAGTTTAGTTCCTCAAGTTTTGAAGATTGACACTTATACCCATAAAGATACTCGAAATACCAAAGGGGTCCCTAAAGTTTGAAGACTTGTTAACAATAACCCCTAAAGTTTAAAGAATGTTACAATATAAGTCCTTGCATCAAACAAGGACTTAGCATGCAAATCCAAAAGGACTAAGTTTGTAAAACAGCCAAGGATAAAGTTAACTAGCCAAGGGTCATTACTGCCAAGTGTGGAAATTATTTACAAAGGAATTCAGTATGCAAATTCACAAGGACCTAAACTGCCAAAATACAAACCCTTTTACCCGTTTTCACCACCCAACCCACTAATAAACCCAGTTCAAGCCTAACTTGTCTTTACGCGGTTTTATTATATTAGCCCAATGTTTAAATTCCTAAAACATGTGCTAAACATAATCCTAACCCCTAATCCCGATCAAACTCTCCACTATTTCTATAAACCATAAACCACCTATCTAATCACAATCACCATTAAACCATGGGGATTTTAGCTCAAAGTGTCTAGATCGTCAATTACATGTCACATAAACACAACCATGTGTTTGAAAGTGACTCCACACACCTCATATTCCCTATCCCAACCTCTCCTACACCAAAATAGCTCGAAGACAAAAGAGGTTTCAGAAAATCAATGGCTTGGATGACTTTGCTTGTTCATCGCACTAATTTAATAGTTCAAGATCAATAAGTACTGCTGGCATATCACATGACATCACAAAACTCGCATTTGACCTAATTCAAAAATAGATAATGAGAGCATGTTTGAGGAATCTTCAAAGGACAAATTTGGGAATTCAATAGCATTAGGGTTTTAAGTTATTGTATTCTAGAATAGTCTTTTCATATGTATAAGTAGGAGTAGCCAGTTTTCATTTCATTTTGTTCTAAAAATTTGTATTCTCATATTTTTACTAGTTAATTGAAATATGAGTTTTGCACTTTTTTAAGTTCCATTGTAGTTTAATCTTTAAATTCCAACTCTTTATTTTACTTGCACCTTTTAATTTTAAGTTTAATAATATTTTTTTTTCAAAAATCTTTGGTTAAGTGTTTTTTAGGCCCAATAAGCTATAAGCTATTTATTGGCTTATTTTTGACAAAAATAAGTTAATAGACTTGGTTTATAGCTCATTGTTCATTTACTTGCATCTTTCATTTACCTTTTAATCAAAGGCTTTGTTCAAAGTACTTTTAAGATCCTCAACTTATAAACTACCTTATTGGCTTTTGTTGACAACATAAGCCCATAAGTTCAGTATACAAGCTGAGTTACTTTTCTTGTCTTGTTAATTTTTATTCGTAAAAGATTTTTCTTTCTACAAGTTTTCACATATTTCAGTCAATTGCTTTTTTTACTCATTGAGCTCACTTGACAACTGAGCTTATAGACATCTTCTTGTGCTTGTAGTTTGTTTGCTTTTGTTTGTGCAAGTTCCAAGATAGTAGAAAACATTTTTAGTCCTTATTTGTTTGATTCTTGGGTTCTATTGTAGAACCACCAGCCAAGAACAATTCATAAGCCATCTTAAGCCCATCCACTAGCTCTTAATTTCATTTAGTCCTAAGGCTCAATCAGTTTGCTTATACTCGGCCTGGATGTAGGTCAAGTAAGGTACAACTTTGAACTGACCTTATTTTGTTCTTTCTGCCATGATTTTGTGCTTTTGTGGTAAATGCCTTGTGACTGCTTATTTGCTTACCTTGAATGATAATTTACTTTATTGTTGCTAGTATAATATGTTTATGCCTTGTTAATGTTCTAGTTTGTTATAAAAGTTAGTTAGTCTTTGTTAAATTGTCCAACTGCATAGATAAGGGGTGTTTGGGTCTAGGGTCTAACCTAATCAAACATTGTCTTCTTGATTTGGTTCTTTGCAGTTACATGTAAGATGGTAGTGTAGGATAATTGATTTGTTAGTTTATAGGTTTTAGTTTTAAAAATCAAATTTGTTTGTTTTCCATAGTTTTTTATTTATTTGATATGATGAAGTTTAGTGTTGCTTGATAAGAGTGTCCTTGTTATCTGATTTATGTGATCATCTCGTGAGCCTTCTATCATTTAGGTTTGCTACTTGAGTATAAAATTTGCAAACTTGTGCCTATTATCCTACCAACTACATCAGATTCATTTGTGGCTTCATTTTTAGGTTTTAGATCCCTAGTTTCGGTTTACAGGTAGCTTAGGAGTAAGGTTACTTCTGTTTTAGGTTCTTGATGCTTTTTGATGGCTTTATCAGCTTAACTGATAAGCCAAAATTGTTTTAAGAGCCTAAAACAGCCTTGTTTTAGTCCACTATGTTGCATAGCTTAGATTTCTATTTTTCCTTGCCTTATTTTTGTTTAAGCATCTGTTTTAGTGTTACTTTGTGTGTCTTTATGCTTGTTTGTACTTATTTGAGTGATATCAAAAGTTATAAGCCCAACTGGCTTATTACTTCTTATTGTCCAAAAAATAAGCATCAAAAGCTAACTGCCTAATAAGCAGTCAATGTTTTTGTCCTCAAAAACCTCAAGGCAATCTTCACAATCTCATCTTATCAGCTTATTTCTTAACCTTTTTAATTTCCTTTTGTTTTTGTCAAGTTTGACTTTTTAGTCAAACTTGTACAAAATTGGCCAAAACAACTTATTGTTTCATTCTAGCTTATTTTAACCTGCACAACTTTATTTTTTGTAACCAATCTTAGTTTTCTTAGCTTATTTTTTCAGTTTTATAAGTTACAGATCTTAATTTGTGCTTTTCACTAGAAAACTAGCTTATTTCCCTTTTTCAAAAAGTGCGTATTGGCTTATCCAGCTTATTGTACTTAGCTTTTTGGGTTTTTCTTTGTTGAATTCTCTTAATTAGCTTATTTCCAAGCTTTTTGCAGAAAACCAGGTTTCTAGTTCATTAAAACCCTAAAACGACTATTTTGTCTTTTAGTAGAATTTGATTTTTGCTTATTTTGAGCTTATTGTATAATCTTTTTCAAATTTTCTTTTTGTTGTGTCTTATGTGTCTCAAAAGATAAAGGTGTGCTTAATTTCAGCTTATGTTAATAAGTATTTTGCTTATTAGGCTTATCATAGGCTAATAAGCTAGCTTATTGCTTATTAAGGTGTCTTAAGCTTATTTTCAGCTTTTGAGCCTTTAAAAAAAGTTGTTTAGAATTAAATTTTAAGTCAAATAAGGCTTTTTCAACTTATTTTTCCAAACTTTTTTTATTGGGCCTAATTTGGCCCATTAAGGGTTTTTATTAATTTTTATTTCATTTTTGATTAAATTAGGTTAAAATAAAATAGTTTGCAAGTTTTAAGAATTTTTTATTATTTTATTATTATTTTGTCTCGATTTGCGTGTCAACACAATTCGTGGTAGTTTTAATCCGTCGTAATGTAGTTTCGTCTTTATTTTTAAACCTTTCTCTTCCAAAAACGTAAATCCAAAAACGTATATTGGCCAAATAACAACTATAAAACCCGCATTAAAATACGATGAAAGTACACATGAACAGTGAACATCCAAAAATACGGTAAAATTAAAACTTTCCATTTATAATATAATTCACGTGTCACCATATTTAATAACATGTAATTACGTATATATTATAAATGTGTTAAGTACACGACAAATAAAAATCACGATAACTAAACATGAATGATCACGTAAATAATTTAACTCGGGAAAACTACGGGTTTCCCCATGTGGGCCCCATGTGTCGTGGCTAAAAGAGACAAGAAGAAAAAGATGGGCTTTGGCCCATGACCCAACTTAAAACCCAGGTTAAGTAAACAAAACACATGAAACATTAAACATAATTTAGGTTTAAAGAAAAAAGTTCTCCTTGACTCCTTTTGCCCTCTTGCCGCCAGCCACATCAAAGAATAAGGACAAACTGGACGATTTTGGTTATTGATTAATTATGTGTACGTGATCGTGATCTTAATCCTTTTCTTCCATGAGTTCGGTATAATCAAAAACCTTTTCTTTTCTTTTTAATTCTTTTTTGAATTCATGTACTTATTTAAGTAATCTTAAAAACAAGTAAATAAAACATGTGTGATTAATTAAATCATGGTTTTAGGGGTGTTTGGTGTTGCTTTGGTTCGGCCGAGACCCAAGCCGAGAGCCTCAAGGCTATCGGTGGTGTTTGTTTTGCCCAACCAAGACCTCATGGTCTCGGTGTGGGGTTCGTGTGGTTAGAACGCAGCAAGGGGACCCCGACCGCGTGTCGGGGTGTGGTTTTGTTTTGGACCGAGTGCCAACCGAGACCTATAGGGTCTCGGTGGGGCTTTTGGGTTAACAGTGGGAACCAGACAAACATAAAGCAGGGGGAACTGGTCACAACCGGTGTGAACCGGTGTGAACCGGCAGACCGCTGGTGGGAATCGAGTCCGGTAGTGGCTAGCCGTGGCTCGGGCAGAGGGTAAACCACTCGGACAGTGGCAACCGGCTTATATGTGACCCCGGGTTTCGGGCTCGGGTTAATTTTTAAAACACGGGTCGGGTTTCGGGATAATATTTAAATCAGGAATATGTTTAATTAAATTAATTACAAGACTTTAAATTTAATTAAATTCATGACTTAGGTTAAATATTAAAATTAATATTTCATGTATAACCTAAAGAATTTTACTTAGCTTGATTTAATTAAAACATGTATTTTTAATTAAATTCTTATAATGTATAATTTAATTAATTAACCAAGTTATTTAATTAATAAGCTATAACCATGACTTGTATTATACTAATTCAACTTTACTTATTTTTAATAATCCAGCTTATTTCTAATTTTGGAAACTTACAATTTTTAGAAACTTACTATTTATGGAAACCTGCTATTTTTAGAAAGTTGCTTAGTATTATAATACAAGTATTATAATACACTATTACATAATACACTACAGAACATCAGAATAACTACAGTTAACACAGTAAACACTAAAACATAACAGAATAAGTATAATAAGCTAATAACACACAAAACCAGTAAAACACATGTAATTCAGACAACTCATACACGTTCCCATTCTTATGTAATATTATCCGTCAAGGAAGAGTAGTTTCTTCAGCGTTTTCGTTAGCTTCTACTGGACATAAGGTACGGATTTACCGTCCTTCTATAAGGACAACCTCTTCCTTTATTAGGATTTCCCATATGCATCCCATTGTTTTCCCCAATAGTTACAAATTAAATGCTTATGTTTTATTAGTTACCTTAGCCATATACATGCATGACCAGTTTCACCTAGTTATAGAGGTACCATAACCATAAAAATTGAAGCACTAGTGGTATGACTTCACCACGACTGAGTGATAGCTCGTGGCGTCCCTTTCAGTTATTTGGCCATTATTATATTATTATTATCATGTGGGGCGTATGGGTGCATCCTAGGTTCAGTTTCAGTCAGGATTTCATGGTGAATGTGGTGTGTGTCTTGCATCCTTCACAAGGAGTTGATCCCTCCTATCATTACCAATTAATTAGAGGCATCCCCTCTAATTTACATGACGAGGTCACCCCTCCAAGTATTCATGCACGTTGTTGATCTCATGACCTATATTTGCTTTTGGTATATTAAACTAATACAAATTTTCATAAGTAACATAAGCTATGTTTTCAGAACTAAAACTAGTAAAAATGACATACAACTAGGTTTTCCAAGGACTTATTCATTTCCGCTGTAATTCATGCTTTTTATGCTTTATATGCTTTCATTCCTTTATGTCTTTGCGTTATGCTATATATCCGTGCACTGAGCGTTATGCTCAGCCGTTTTCTATTTCCATGTCCCCAAACGGCAGGTACCCAAGGGCGCAAGTAGGAACTCCAGAGTATGTGCATTCGGATGGAAGCTATCCGACCTCTTTTACCTTATGCATTTATTCCTACTTTTCATACTTTACTTCATTTGGACATTGTTTAGTCCTTTCATTACAATACTTAATATTCCTTGTGTGTGAGTTACTTAGACTAACGATGTTTGATTCCGGTATTTCTATTTATGGTCATGAATGTTTAGACATTTACCTTGCATGCTTTGATGACACGCCATATTTTACTGTAGCATTCCATCTTAACAAATGGGGTGTTACAATTATGGTATCAGAGCCCAAGGTTTCGACCTGTAGCTCTGTAAAACATGACTTGTGACTTATGGGTAGTCACCAGCGTCTTCGTAAAAATGATTGTTGGTTTTCATGCATTCATTCATTTTCATTATTATTTTCATGCATTCATATCATTGTCGCATATTTATGACTAAGTAATGGTTGGTACAAGACTGACCCTATTTAGTCGCATGTGCTTTTATCGAAACTTTTAACTTTGGGACTGACCCATAGGCGTCCCCTCGCTATTCTTTTATTTTGGGTGAACTGACCATAGGCGTTTACCCTCGCGCATATACAAGTTTTTCATAAACTGCATCATGCATTTTAAATTGTTTTATGCATTATAAACTACTTCATTGATTTATACATTGTTCATGCATTTTCATGTTCATATCATTTAAGACTTATCATTTGTGTTGCATTTTGTTTGTAAACTGTCAGATGGTGAACACACGCAATGCTCAATAGTTGGTTGCAGCTGTCAATGCAGCTCTACAATCCATCCTTCCAAATTCGCAATGAAATCAGGGACGAAGTTTGATAGGTGTGAAAACACCCATCCTTTTACCACTTATTTCTTGCTAAAACAAGACCAAAACGCGTATTTAATATCATTTGTTTGGAATTATGCGTGGTTTTTGTGTTTATTGTGTTTCTAGAGTCAACCGGATGAATATTGAAGAAAACATGGGATTGCACGATTTTTATCGAAGAAAAAGACTCAAGACGAAGTCTATTGTCCAAGAGATGCAAAAGATTTGAAGTCAATGGGCCTGTTTGAAGATTTATCGAAGAAAAGGACCAAAGATGGAATATTTACATATGTCGAAGAAACTCAAGTCTATTAAACGAAGAAATTAAAAGACGAGTTGAATTTAATCGCCGACAAATCCCGAATCAGAATCGAAAACGTCAACTTTTCTGAAAAGACGAGAAGACAAGAAGAAAGGGAGAAAGCCCACTCACCAACCAAATGGAAGACATATATAAAGAGGGATCCTTCACACATTTTAGCAAGTTTTAGTTTTTCCTCTTTTCTTTTCTTTTGTTCGTAGGTATCACCAACACCATTAGGGTGTTTGGTGATTTTGATTCTTGTTTTCACAAATCTTGTAGTTTTAATATTTTCCTTTGATTGTTTAAACCTTAATCATCAATATAATCTTTTCATTTCATCTTGTTCATCTTGTTCTTTGATTCAAAGTTTTAAAGTTCTTATTTAGTTGATTTTGATCTTCAAAAGTAAGTGGGTTTTGTGTTTTTCATGTTTTGATTTAATGTTTATGGTTAGTAGATGACTTGTGATTAGTTTGGTTTAAATCTGTTGGTTAAATTTGGTTTTTTTGGATTAAAATCGTGTTACCCTGTTCTTTCTGCTTACTGTTCTTCGTCCCAGCATTCCGAGTAAAGCATTATTCATTTTTTATTCCGCATAGAGTTTTTCCATCCGGAATATTTATTATTCCGGATAGCCCATTTATTCCGAGTAGCCCATTCATTCCGAGTAGCAAATTTATTCCGAGTAGCACTTTATTCCGGATGGCCATTTATTCCGGATAGCACCTTATTCCGGATAGCACCTTTATTCCGAGTAGCAAATTTATTCCGAGTAGCAGACTTATTCCGAGTAGCACTTTATTCCGGATGGCCATTTATTCCGGATAGCACCATTATTCCGGATCACCATTTATTCCGGATAGCACCATTATTCCGCATAAGCATTTTATTCCGAATAGCCTTTTATTCCGCATGACCTTTATTCCGAATAGATCCTTTATTCCGGATAGAGAATTTCTTTAGTTATTCCACATCAACATTATTCCGAATCAAGCAAGTTTTCAGTGAGGTTATTTTACTGTTTAATCGTTTAATTGTTTAATTTAAATTCAAGTTTGATTTCATTTAACTATTTTTGGTTTAAATCTTTATTTACTTCATTCATTTAACTTTTTAGTAGAATAGAAAACCAAACCCCCTATTTGTCACCAAGAACAACCATTCCACTTTGAGCTGTGATCAATTCGGGAAGATTCTGAGATCTAAATCTGAACCAATGAAAACCATTGTATCAAATGGCGCCGCTGCCGGCTCTTCTCGTTAAGATTAACAGTTTTTTGTGAGAACTTGGATTTTGGGATCCGTTCACCGTGAACGTTACTATTTCATAAAAAAATTCAAAAACCCAAAAAATATAAAATTTTCAAAAATACAAAAAAAAATTAAACAACCATAAAAACCAAAAATATTTCTTGTTTGCTTTGTTAGTTCTTTTGTAGGTGCATGCATACACGATCAACGTCTTATCAAGAGCCCGAGCCTCTCGAAGACTTAGACATGGCCGGTGTACACAACAACAACAATAACCCACCTCAAAACAATAACAACAACAACAATCCACCTCTCAACAACAATAATAACAACAACAATGAACCTCTACCGGACAATCGCCCGATGATTGAACTTTTGCAAGCACATGTAGAGGGAAACAATGATCCAATTGTCATACCCGCGATTGCAGCCAACAACTTTGAGCTCAAATCCGGCTTTATCCAGATGGTCTCCGCTCAACCATTCTTGGGGCGTACCATTGATGATCCTCATGACCACATCAAACGGTTCTTGCAACTCACGAATACGGTCAAATTCAATGGTGTTCCACAAGAGGTAATCCGTTTACAACTTTTTCCTTTTTCTTTAGAGGGACAAGCCCGACATTGGCTTGCAAAGGAACCGCCACAAAGTATTCTGACGTGGACGGATTTGGAGACCAAATTTATCAACTACTTTTTCCCACCCTCTCGTATACCGCTTTGCGGAATGAAATCATTAATTTTGAACAAAAGTACGATGAGTCTTTTAGTGAATCTTGGGACCGTTTTAAAGATCTTTTAAGAAAGTGCCCACAACATGGTTTTACCAAAGTGCACCAAATTAACACTTTTTATAATGGTTTAAGCATGAATGACCAAGATTCACTAAACAGTGCCTCGGGGGGTAATATTTTGGTTAAGACTTCTAATGCCGCTTGGGATATCATTGAGAATAAGTCTCGTGTGCAAACCAAAAGTGTTCGGACCAATGCCGCTAGTGCTAGTACTAGTGACAATGACAAGCGACTTGACAAAATTACTACGCTTCTTGAATCGCTTGTTACCCACACTGCTAACAATACCAACAGCATCAACGCTAAAAACGCTCAAGACGCTCAAGTCAATGCTGTTAGCCAACCATGTGAAATATGCGGGGGTCCTCACTCTTACACCACTTGTACCGCCACCCAAGACTATCCTTCTGAGAATGTTAATGCAGCATACGGTACCTATCCTCCAGCCGCTTATCAAGCTCGCCCTCAAGGTGATCGCAACTTGCTTAGCTACCGCTCAAACAACTTTCTTTCCCCGCCCGGTTTTCCTCCTAACAACCCAAACCAACAACAAAACCTCAATCGCCCTCCTCAACAACAACCTTCTATCAAACAATCTGAAGGGCGGAATAATCGTTGTTCTTGATGCCGGCTTGATTTACCCTATATCGGATTCGCCATGGGTAAGTCTCGTCCATTGTGTGCCCAAGAAGGGCGGAATAACCGTTGTTCCCAATGAACACAACGAGTTGATTCCCACTCGTCTCGTTACTGGGTGGAGAGTTTGTATCGACTATCGCAAGCTCAATGATGCCACGAGAAAAGATCACTTTCCTATTCCTTTCATGGATCAAATGCTCGAGCGTCTAGCGGGTAATGAATATTACTGCTTCTTAGACGGTTTCTCCGGGTATTTTCAAATTCCCATCGATCCCAAAGACCAAGAAAATACCACATTCACTTGTCCCTACGGAACGTTTGCTTACAAACGCATGCCTTTCGGTTTATGCAATGCTCCTGGGACGTTCCAAAGGTGTATGATGGCTATCTTCCATGACATGGTTGAAGAAACTATGGAAGTATTCATGGATGATTTCTCGGTTTATGGCGATTCTTTCTCTGCTTGCCTTGCCAATTTAGAACGTATGCTTAAGCGGTGTGAAGACACTCGCCTTGTTCTTAATTGGGAAAAATGACATTTCATGGTAAAAGAGGGCATCGTGCTAGGACACAAGATCTCCAAAGCCGGTCTGGAAGTGGACCGTGCTAAAGTCGATGTTATTGCTAAATTGCCTCCACCTTCAACCGTGAAGGGTGTGAGAAGTTTCCTTGGTCATGCGGGTTTCTACCGTCGCTTTATCAAAGATTTTTCTAAAATCGCTCGCCCGATGACCCACCTCTTGGAAAAAGATACTCCTTTTATCTTTTCCACAGAGTGTCTTGAAGCCTTCAACTTGCTTAAGGATAAGCTAACTAAGGCACCGGTCTTGGTTACCCCTAATTGGGAGCTGCCTTTCGAGTTGATGTGCGATGCTAGCGACTATGCTATTGGAGCGGTTTTGGGCCAAAGAGTGAACAAACACTTCCAACCGATCCATTACGCTAGCAAGACAATGACAGGGGCTCAATTGCATTACACGACAACCGAAAAAGAACTTTTAGCTGTTGTCTATGCCTTTGAAAAGTTCCGCCCCTATCTTGTCCTCTCTACCACAATCGTTTATACCGATCATTCCGCGTTGAAGTACTTGTTAACTAAACAAGATTCCAAACCAAGACTTCTTCGCTGGGTTTTGCTACTTCAAGAATGTAAAATCGAAATTCGTGATAAGAAGGGAGCTGAAAACCTAGCCGCGGATCATCTCAGTAGACTTGAGGATCCTTACCAAGGGGATCATCCGAACAAAGATATCAATGACTCTTTTCCCCTGGAGACCTTAATGTCTATCAACTCGACTTCTGATGAAACCCCGTGGTTTGCGGACATTGCAAACTACTTGGCGGGTGGAATTCTCGTTGACGGGTTAACATCCAAACAAAAGAAGAAGTTCTTCAAAGACATTAAGACTTACTTTTGGGATGACCCGTACCTATTCAAACAATGTGCTGATTTGATTATTCGCCGATGTGTTGATGGACCGGCAGCTTTAGAAATCCTTGACGCTTGCCACAAAGGACCCACCGGTGGTCACTTTGGTCCCAACTACACCGCCAAAAAAGTGTTTGACTCGGGATTTTATTGGCCCACCATTTATCTGATGCTCACGAGATGGTTAAACGTTGTGATGCTTGTCAAAAACAAGGCAAGATCACACATAAAGATGAGATGCCTCAAAATTTCATACAAGAGTGTGAAATCTTTGATGTTTGGGGTATCGACTTTATGGGGCCATTCCCTTCCTCTAAAGGAAACAAATACATCCTTGTAGCCGTTGACTACGTCTCAAAATGGGTTGAAGCCAAAGCTTTACCTACTAATGACGCAAGGGTGGTTTGTAACTTTTTGAAGTCGCTATTCGCTAGATTCGGTGTGCCTCGTGCTATTATTAGTGATCGCGGGACTCATTTTTGCAATGACCAATTTGCAAGAGTCATGGCTAAGTATGGTGTAAATCATCGTCTTTCCACCGCATACCACCCACAAACTAATGGCCATGTTGAAATCTCTAACCGAGGATTAAAGCGAATTCTTGAACGAACCGTGGGAGAGCATCGTGCCTCATGGGCTGATAAACTTGATGATGCTTTGTGGGCTTTTCGTACCGCATACAAGAATCCGATTGGTTGTACACCATATCGTCTCGTGTACGGAAAGGCGTGCCACCTCCCCATTGAGTTGGAGCACAAGGCTTACTGGGCCTTGAAGTGGGCTAATTTCGATATCAATAAAGCCGGTGACCTACGCAAGATCCAACTCAATGAGCTGAATGAACTCCGGAATGAGGCTTATGAAAATTCTTTGATCTATAAGGAAAGGACTAAGCTCATTCACGACTCTAAGATTAAAAACCGAGAGTTCCAAGTTGGAGACAAAGTTTTACTCTTTAACTCTCGGTTGAAAATCTTTTCGGGCAAGCTTAAATCTCGTTGGTCCGGCCCATTCACCATTGCCCAAATTTTTCCATATGGTACTCTCGAGCTCGCTCAACCTAATGGACCTAATTTTAAGGTGAATGGCCAACGAGTGAAGTTGTACTTTGGTGAGGACATCTCTCAGGAGATGATTCCATCCCTCACCACGTTTCCCATGAACTAATTTCGGGTCGAGTCAGGCTCGTGACTCGGTTATCAAAAACAAGCGCTCCTCGGGAGGCAACCCGAGTATCTATCCTTTTCCGTTTTGACCTCCTAAGTATAGGGGGGCCTCTATAGGTTTCTTGTGTTTGTGTGGTGTGTGATTACATGGATGAATGCACTTTTGGAATCTTTGAAGAACCGTGCTCCCGTGTTATCCGAAATCCGGTTCTATCTCTCAACTATCGTGATTCAATTTTCTTTATACTCACATTTGAGATTGATCATGTTAGTCGTCTCTTCCTTAACTTGAGTTAACCAACGTGCACAATGTCATAAGTGTAGGGGAGATTTTTCCCACATGCTTAAACATTGAGGACAATGTTTACCTTAAGTGTAGGGGGACTTCTATCGAAGTTTTAAGTGGACTTTTCCATGAAAATGCCTTCATTTAACCGGAAAATCATCTTTTCAACATTTTTCAATTTTTTTATTAACTTTGGCCATTTAGTCGTAATTTTTAAAATTTTTATCGTTGCTTTCATATGTATATATCCCTCAATAAAGTCAAAAATATTAATAAAGTGGCGTAGCTAGTTTTGAAATCTTTGACATATTAGGCCCGTTGCGATTATTTTGACTCAACCCGAATAGACTTATCCAAGTTTATTCTAGCTAGTATCCTTAACCATGTAGACCTTAATTGGTTTATTAGGCTAAGCTTCCACGAGTCTCATTACTTGATATTTTAAATTGTGGAGAACGAGAAATGATAGAGTCAATTATAAGTCGGTATTCTTGCACAAGCTCACTTGCTGTAATTATTTGCCTATTCTCCCATCACTTGCTAATAATTTATCTGCAATAAGTAAGGTCGTACGATTTGAAAAGTTACTTAGCTTCTAGCCCAAGATCGTTTAAAAGTTGCTCGGTCATGATAAGAGTTCATAGCCAAGGCATAACTTATGAAGCGGGGCGTGAAGATTGGCGAGTCCGAAAAGGCCCTAACAAGGCATGAGGATTCAGTCTTATTGCTAAAGATCCAAGGTGATGTGAAAAGCATTATTCCCAAAATCAATATGAAGGATCAAGACTCACGACGAAAAGCAATCAACTCCCATAAAGATCATGGAGAAGTCTATCCGAAAATACCCTAACAAGGTATGAGGATAAATAGATCCAAGTCCGAAAAGGAGGCGGATCGTTGTATCTCAAAATCCCAATTAGCGATTGAAGAAATAATCATGAAGTCGTGGTCAACAAAGTTGGAGTACCCCTCAAAAGTCTCCAAGTGAAGAAACTCTATTAACGATGAGAAGACCATTATCTCAAGCACGTCTCTCAAGATATGAAGTATGAAGTACATGCCAAATATCGGCCCGAGAAAGGTCTCAAATCGTGAACCGAGTTATGCCAAGATATGAACTTTTTGATATCCCGAGAAACAGTTTTAAGAGATTTTGTCCTTTAGCTAACTATTGATCAAATCGGTCTACTTTGCTTTCAGCCTAAATAAACTATCGAAATAAGTCCAAAAATGCATCTTCATGATCATTCTAAGACAAAAATAAAATACAAGAAATACACCTAGGAATAAAGGAGTTTAAGCATATAATTAAGCCATGTGTGTAAGTGTTTGATTTGCTAACTTATAATAACAATGATCTCGTTTTTAAGCTTAGTTTGGGGAACGTGAAACTTGAGGGTGATAGATCTTCGCAGCACCAAAGCCCTAATGTAAGTCCTTGATCTCTTTGCAAGTTATATAGCTATTTTCAAGTGAAAATGGTTTTCTATCCTTTTGTTTACTTTAAAGTTTTAATTTCTCTTAGTACTTTAATTTTTGTTTAGTAGTATTTTAATAAGGCCAAGGTTGATTGATTATGAGAAGAGTGTAAAATTGCTTTATCACTAAGCATTGCATGAGGGCATGGCAATGGTTAAGTGTAGGGGATTTGATAGGTGTGAAAACACCCATCCTTTTACCACTTATTTCTTGCTAAAACAAGACCAAAACGCGTATTTAATATCATTTGTTTGGAATTATGCGTGGTTTTTGTGTTTATTGTGTTGTCAGAGTCAACCGGATGAATATTGAAGAAAACATGGGATTGCACGGTTTTTATCGAAGAAAAAGACTCAAGACGAAGTCTATTGTCCAAGAGATGCAAAAGATTTGAAGTCAATGGGCCTGTTTGAAGATTTATCGAAGAAAAGGACCAAAGATGGAAGATTTACATATGTCGAAGAAACTCAAGTCTATTAAACGAAGAAATTAAAAGACGAGTTGAATTTAATCGCCGACAAATCCCGAATCAGAATCGAAAACGTCAACTTTTCTGAAAAGACGAGAAGACAAGAAGAAAGGGAGAAAGCCCACTCACCAACCAAATGGAAGACCTATATAAAGAGGGATCCTTCACACATTTTAGCAAGTTTTAGTTTTTCCTCTTTTCTTTTCTTTTGTTCGTAGGTATCACCAACACCATTAGGGTGTTTGGTGATTTTGATTCTTGTTTTCACAAATCTTGTAGTTTTAATATTTTCCTTTGATTGTTTAAACCTTAATCATCAATATAATCTTTCCATTTCATCTTGTTCATCTTGTTCTTTGATTCAAAGTTTTAAAGTTCTTATTTAGTTGATTTTGATCTTCAAAAGTAAGTGGGTTTTGTGTTTTTCATGTTTTGATTTAATGTTTATGGTTAGTAGATGATTTGTGATTAGTTTGGTTTAAATCTTTTGGTTAAATTTGGTTAGTTTGGATTAAAATCGTGTTACCCTGTTCTTTCTGCTTACTGTTCTTCGTCCCAGCATTCCGAGTAAAGCATTGTTCATTTTTTATTCCGCATAGAGTTTTTCCATCCGGAATATTTATTATTCCGGATAGCCCATTTATTCCGAGTAGCCCATTCATTCCGAGTAGCAATTTTATTCCGAGTAGCACTTTATTCCGGATGGCCATTTATTCCGGATAGCACCTTATTCCGGATAGCACCTTTATTCCGAGTAGCAAATTTATACCGAGTAGCAGACTTATTCCGAGTAGCACTTTATTCTGGATGGCCATTTATTCCGGATAGCACCATTATTCCGGATCACCATTTATTCCGGATAGCACCATTATTCCGCATAAGCATTTTATTCCGAATAGCCTTTTATTCCGCATGACCTTTATTCCGAATAGATCCTTTATTCCGGATAAAGCATTTCTTCAGTTATTCCACATCAACATTATTCCGAATCAAGCAAGTTTTCAGTAAGGTTATTTTACTGTTTAATCGTTTAATTGTTTAATTTAAATTCAAGTTTGATTTCATTTAACTGTTTTTGGTTTAAATCTTTATTTACTTCATTCATTTACCTTTTTAGTAGAATAGAAAACCAAACCCCCTATTTGTCACCAAGAACAATCATTCCACTTTGAGCTGTGATCAATTCGGGAAGATTCCGAGATCTAAATCTGAACCAATGAAAACCATTGTATCAAAGTTCATGCTGAATATCAAGCTCAGGGCGTTCAGTATGGCCCTCATCCTGAAAACTACTACAACAACAACAATCCTCCTCCGCCACCACCTGTTACTCTCATGACTTGGTTGGAGCGATTCAACAAACAGCGACCCCGTTCGTTTGAGAAGACTGACAGCCCCAATGAGGCTGAAGCTTGGATTTCTCACATCGAGAAGATATTCGATGCGATGGGTTGTGACGGCGTTTTCAAGGCAAGACTGGCTTGCTATAAGTTTGAAGGTGAAGTGCTGCAGTGGTGGATGTCTGTCAAGCAGTCCAATGGTGGTGATAATTGGGTTGCACTTCTGACATGGGACTAGTTTAAGGAGTTGTTCCTTAACCAGTACTTTCCACATGCTGAACAAGAGAAGCTTAAGCGGGATTATCATAATATCCGATAGGTTGCTGGGGAGAATAGCAACGAATTCATGCAGATGTTTCTCCGTTTGGTTGGTTTCTTGGGAGCAGCAGCTGGTACTACTGAGGAGCAAGCTGAGAAGTTTTGCTGGGCTCTTCGCACTTCGGCTGCCAACAGTTTGGTTTGTGCTACTTTCACTACAGTAGCATAGGTGGCCGATGCATCCCGTAAGCTTGAGATGCTTCAGGAACGAGAGGAGTTTGGTGATGACAGAGCAGTGAAGAGGCAAAAGACTGACGACCGTAAGCCTGCGGCCGCTCAGCAGCAAGCATCTAAGGGAAACTGTCAGACCAACAACCGTTATGGTTATGAGAGGCGTGGCGGTAATGATAATTACCGTAACAACGCTAATAACTCGAAAAACAGCAGGACACAACAACAACGGTAGGGATCAGGACCGTAGAGGTTCATAGCCTAACCGTTCTACCGCATCTGGTAATTTTCAAACCTTATATACAATCATGTTTATGTTCCACGATCATGTCTCATGTATGTAATCCTAAAACAGGCTCTCAGATAACTAGGACGCCTGCTGGAGGATTCACGCATCCTATCTGTCCTACTTGTTCGCGCAAATATTCTAGTATTTATCGCTGAGGTACTGGTGGTTGTTTCAAGTGTGGCCAACAAGGCCATCAACAGAAGGACTGTCGCTAGGGTGAGATAGAAGGCACCTCTGGACATGCCGACACCAAGCCACCTCCTACTTCTGGTCGCGTGTTCACTACTACTAGAGACCAGGTGAAGAAGGCTTCAGGTACCATCATCGGAAATCTCTTTATGAATGGTTTGACAGCATGTGTTCTATTTGATACTGGAGCGACTCATTCAGTCATATCCACTACTTTTACAGTACGTATTAGGATTTTCCCTATGTCATTAGATAGTGCCTTATGCATTTCCATGCCACTTAGGGACTCTGTACGAATCACTCAGGTGTACAGAGATCTTCCCCTAGAATTTGATGATAAGATCTGCAGAGTTGACGCACTTCCTTTGGACATGTGCGATTTTGACTTGATTTTGGTCATGGACTAGTTATCCAAACACCAGGCTACAATCGACTGCCACACTTATCGGGTTATCTTCGGTGATGTTAAATCTCCAGAGTACATACACCGTGGTTTTCTGCCTGGGAGGCCAGTACAAATTATTTCATCCATGGAGGCGCGTGCATTGCTATCACACGGCTGTCAGGGCTTCATAGCCAATATTCATGACATTACTGCCAAGTCTCCATCGATCCAAGATTAACCTATTGTGTCAGAATTTCCTAACGTTTTTCCTGATGAACTTCCGGGCATACCACCTGTTCGTGAAGTCGAGTTTGAAATTGAGCTCATTCTAGGTGCAGAGCCAATTTCCAAAGCTCCTTATCGCATGGCTCCTATAGAACTTAAAGAACTAAAAGATCAGCTACAGGAACTTCTAGAACGAGGTTTCATCCGTCCCAGTGCATCACCGTGGGGTGTACCGGTATTGTTCGTGAAGAAGAAAGACGACAGCATGCGTTTGTGTATAGACTATCGTGAGCTAAACAAGATCAGATCAGGAATCGTTATCCTCTGCCGCGAATTGATGACCTTTTCGATCAACTTCAGGGCGCCAAGTATTTCTCCAAAATCGATCTGAGGTCCGGCTACCATCAGTTACGGGTCAAGGAGCAGGATATCTCTAAGACTGCTTTTCGTACATGTTATGGGCACTACGAATTCGTAGTAATGCCATTCGGACTCACTAATGCTCCAGCTGTCTTCATGGATTTGATGAACCGTGTCTTTCATGAGTTTCTGGACAAGTTTGTTATCGTGTTCATTGATGACATTCTGATTTTCTCCAAATACAAAGAGGAACATGAGGAACACCTTCGTACAGTCTTGTAGATTCTTCGTCAAAAGCAGCTGTATACCAAGTTCTCCAAGTGTGAGTTCTGGTTAAGCTAGGTGGCATTTATGGGCCATATTGTATCTGCAGAGGGGATCACCATGGATCCTGCAAAGGTTGAAGCTATCACCAAATGGCCGAGACCTACATCTGCAACTGAGGTCGGAAGTTTTCTGGGTTTAGCTGGCTACTACCGCATGTTTGTAGAGAACTTTTCACGGTTAGCCTTACCTTTGACTAAGCTAATGAGGAAAGGAGAGAAATTCGTCTGGACGGAAGAACGAGAGAAGAGATTTGAAGATCTTAAGCAGAAGTTAGTGGCTACACCTATTCTTACTCTCCCATCTGGTTCAGGTGGATTTCAGATTTATAGTGATGCTTTAGGAAAGAGTCTAGGCTGTATTCTCATGCAACATGGGAAGGTTATTGCATACGCATCACGACAACTAAAACCTTATGAAGAAAACTATCCTACTCATGATTTGGAGCTTGCAGCAATTGTTTTTGCTTTGAAGAGTTGGAGACATTATTTGTATGGTGAATCATGTGGGACATATTCACCGACCACAAGATTCTCAAGTACATCTTCACCTAGAAGAAACTGAACATGAGACAGAGGAGATGGTTAGAGCTATTGAAGGACTACGACACCAACATTCAATACCATCCTGGTAAGGCGAATGTGGTAGCAAATGCTCTAAGCAGAAGGTCGGGTATGATTGTTGGCATCTGGATTGCAAAGGAGATCATCCGTGACCTAGAGATGACTGATATTGAGTTTTGTGTACGAGGACAACACGGTTACTGGGCTAATCTTAGAGTAGATCCAGACTTACATTCTAGGATCAAGGAAGCTCAGAAGGATGATGGTGAGATTTGGACTATCATTCAGAACCTTGATCAGCAGACGGAGTTTCGTGTTGACAATGACGGTATCTTATGGCAGGGCACTAGACTAGTGGTTCATGATGACTCTACACTCAGGGAAGCTGTGCTGACTGAAGCTCACAACTCTCCATTTACCATACATCCTGGTTCTACCAAGATGTACCACGACATCAAGCAACACTTTTGGTGGAGTGGTATAAAGCAGGATGTTGCCACCTTCGTTTCTAAATGTATGATCTGCCAACAAGTTAAGATCAAACACCAGAGAGCTAGTGGTTACTACAACCATTAGATATTCTAGCATGGAAGTGGGACAAAATCTCCATGGATTTTGTTACTGGTCTACCTGTGACTCAAAGGAAGAACGACGCTATCTGGGTTATTGTTGATAGGTTGACTAAATCTGCTCATTTTCTGCCGATCCGCAAGGAGCATCCGGTCAGCAAATTAGTAGACACTTTTCAGAAGGAGATCATGAGACTGCATGGTAGTCTATCAGAAATCATCTCTGACAGAGATCCCCGTTTCATATCAAGTTTCTGGCACCAGACTTAAGCTCAGCACTGCCTTTCATCCTCAAACCAACGGACAATCGGAACGTACCATTTAGACATTGGAGAACATGTTGCGGGCGTGTGCTCTAGAGTGGTCAGGAAGCTGGGATGATTATATATTTCTAGTGGAGTTTGCATGCAACAACAGTTGGCACGCTAGCATCAAGTGTGCTCATTTTGAGATGTTGTATGGTAGGAAGTGTCGCGCCCCAATCTGCTGGGATCAAGTGGGCGAACGACTGCTTGAAGGTCCAGAGATGATAGAGGTGACTAATGAGAAGGACGACGTCACCAAGGCGAAGCTTCAATAAGCTCGTACTCGTCAGAAGAGTTATGTTGATAACGTCGTAGAGATGTATCTTTCAACGTAGGTGACCACGTTTTCCTCAAGGTATCACCTGCACGAGGAGTTAAACGTTTTAGAATCAGAGGGAAGCTCAGTCCTCGCTTCATCAGACCGTTTGACATCATAGAACGCGTTGGTGAAGTGTCATATCGTTTAGCGTTACCGCCTCAGCTATCACACGTTCACAACGTGTTCCATGTGTACTTACTCAGATGATACAACTATCATCCAGTACATGTTGTCCAATATCCGCTTGATCAGATTCAAGAGGATCTTTCATATGTCGAAGAACCCGAGAGAGTTCTTGAATGACAAGATCGTGTCATGCGGATGAAGACGATCCCTTTCGTCAAAATCCTCTGGAGGGATCATCGTGAGCGGGAAGCCACTTGGGAGACGGAGGAGTCTATATGGACTTCTTACCCTCATTTCCAGTTTTAATTCGGGTTTGTTTCTTTCAGTTTATGTTTCTCCAATTCGAGGACGAATTGTTCTTTTAGAGGGGAAGAGTTGTAAAACCCGCATTAAAATACCATGAACAGTACACATGAACAGTGAACATCCAAAAATACGGTAAAATTAAAACTTTCCATTTATAATATAATTCACGTGTCACGATATTTAATAACATGTAATTATGTATATACTATAAATGTGTTAAGTACACGACATATACAAATCACAATAATTAAACATGAACGATCACGTAAATAATTTAACTCGGGAAAACTACGGGTTTCCCCATGTGGGCCCCGTGTGCCGCGGCTAAAAGAGACAAGAAGGAAAAGATGGGCTTTGGCCCATGACCCAACTTAAAACCCATGTTAAGTAAACAAAACACAAGAAACATTAAACATAATTTAGGTTTACAGAAAAAAGTTCTCCTTGCCTCCTTTTGCCCTCTTGCCGTCGGCCACATCAAAGAACAAGGATAAACCGGACGATTTTGGTTATTGATTAATTGTGTGTACGTGATCGTGATCTTAATCCTTTTCTTCCACGAGTTCGGTATAATCAAAAACCTTTTCTTTTCTTTTTAATTCTTATTGAATTCATGTACTTATTTAAGTAATCTTAAAAACAAGTAAATAAAACATGTGTGATTAATTAAATCATGGTTTTAGGGGTGTTTGGTGTTGCTTTGGTTCGGCCGAGACCCAAGCCGAGAGCCTCAAGGCTCTCGGTGGTGTTTGTTTTGCCCAACCAAGACCTCATGGTCTCGGTGTGGGGTTCGTGTGGTTTGAACGCAACAAGGAGACCTCGACCGCGTGTCGGGGTGTGGTTTTGTTTTAGACCGAGTGCCAACCGAGACCTATAGGGTCTTGGTGGGGCTTTTGGGTTAACAGTGGGAACCAGACAAACATAAAGCAGGGGGAACTAGTCACAACCGGTGTGAACCGGCAGACCACCAGTGGGAACCGAGTCCGACAGCGGCTAGCCATGGCTCGGGCAGTGGGTAAACCACTCGGACAGTGGCAACCGGCTAGGTCGGGTTAGCCACTGTCAAGGTTGTTTAGCTCGGCTTATATGTCAACCCGGGTTTTGGGCTCGGGTTAATTTTTAAAACACGGGTTCGGGTTTCGGGATAATATTTAAATCAGGAATATGTTTAATTAAATTAATTACTAAACTTATAATTTAATTAAATTCATCACTTAGGTTAAATATTAAAATTTATATTTCATGTATAACCCAAAGTATTTTACTTAGCTTAATTTAATTAAAACATGTATTTTTAATTAAATTCTTATAATGTATAGTTTAATTAATTAACCAAGTTATTTAATTAATAAGCTATAACCATGACTTGTTTATACTAATTCAACTTTACTTATTATTAATAATCCAGCTTATTTCTAATTATGGAAACTTACTATTTTTGGAAACTTTCTATTTTTAGAAACTTACTATTTATGAAAACCTGCTATTTTTATAAAGTTGCTTAGTATTACAATACAAGTATTATAATACACTATTACATGCATAATACACTACAGAATATAAGAATAACTACAGTTAACACAGTAAACACTAAAACATGACATAATAAGTATAATAAGCTAATAACACACAGAACCAGTAAAACACATGTAATTCAGACAACTCATACACGTTCCCATTCTTATGTAGTATTATCCGTCAAGGCGGAGTAGTTTCTTCAGCATTTTTGTTAGCTTATACAGGACATAAGGTACGGATTTCCCGTCCTTTAGTAAGGACAACCTCTTCCTTTATTAGGATTTCCCGTATGCAGCCAACTGTTTTCCCCAGTAGTTACAGATTAAATGCTTATGTTTTATTAGTTACCTTAGCCATATACATGCATGACCAGTTTCACGTAGTTATGGAGGTACCATAACCATAACACTAGAGGCACTATTGTTATTGTAACACCCCATTTTGGAAATGGAATCTTACGCATAATCATGGCGTGTCATCAAAGCATACAAGGATAAATGTCTAAGCATTATTTGACCATAAAAGGGAAATACCGGAATCAAACATCGGTAACCCCAAAGTAGAGCTCATCACACACAAACATAAATACTGTAAAAAGGAAAGGACGAAACAATGTCCATTGCAAGCTGTATTAAAGTAAAGGAAATGCATAAAGTAAAGAATGACAGTAAAGCTTCCAGTCCATATACACGTACGTTTGAGATCTACGAGCGTCCCTGAGTACCTGCCGTTTAGGGAACATGAAAAGGAAAACGGCTGAGCAAGACGCTCAGTGCACGGATGTACAAAATAGCATGAAATAGGATAAGCATGTAACATATAACAGCGGAAGACTAAGTTCTGGGTAGACTGGTTAAGTATTTAGAAAACTGGTTTTATAGTTTGAAAAGCCTTATGTTTATCTTATGAAAATTGTTTTAACATATATATACCATAGCCCATATAGGTCATGAAAAGGTCACGTGCATGAATACTTGGAGGGGTGACCTCATCATGCTGATTAGAGGGGATGCCTCTAATTAATATACTGGTCTGGGTAGGAGGGATCAACTCCTTGTGAAGGATGCAAGGCACACACCACATTCACCATGAAATACTGAATAAAACATGTAACTAGGATGCACCCATACGCCCCATATGATATAATAATATGGCCAAAACTGAAAGGGACGCCACGAGCAATCACTCCGCCGTGGGGAAGTCATAACATTGGTGCCTCCAATGTTATGGTTATGGTACCTCCATAACTAGGTGAAACTGGTCATGCTTGTATATGGCTATAGATTATGCTAATTAAACATAAGCAGTTCAAAACAATAAAACAAATACTGGGGAAAACAGTTGGCTGCATACGGGGAGATCTTAATAAGGAAAGAATGTCCATACTGAAAGGACGGGAATCCGTACCTCAAGTCCAGTGAATGAACGGAAGAAAGACTCCTATTTCTGGATCACTAACGCTACATGAATACACACGTGTATAAGTATCGAATCACTGATTACGTACTGGGTTTTATGTCTTATCTTAGCTTACTTTGTATGTTTTAGGTCATGGTTTACTGTTCAAAGCCCTATCTGTGTTTACCTTGTACTCTGATTAATCTGATAAAGTATTACTGGTAATTCATGTATTATTATACTTACTGTGTAATAATAAGCAACTTTCCAAAAATAGCAGGTTTCCAAAAATAGAAAGTTTCCAAAAATAGAAAGTTACCAAAAATAGAAAGTTTCCAAAAATAGAAAGTTTCCAAAAATAGAAAGTTTCCAAAAATATAAAGTTTCCAAAAAATATAAAGTTTCCAAAAATAGAAAGTTTCCAAAAATAGAAAGTTTCCAAAAATAGAAAGTTTCCAAAAATAGAATTCACTGCTTAAAATAGATCAGTTTCTAAAAATAGAAAGTTTCCAAAAATAGATCAGCTGCCTTAATTAAATAAGTTTCCATATATAGAAGGTTTCCATGATTAGATTAGTTGCCTTATTTAATTAAGTTTCTATAAATAGAAGTTTCCATAATTAGAATTAAGCTGGTTGCATAAGCTAAAATATAAGTCTAAGTGTTTATAAGCTTATTTCTTAAGTCATATGATATAGTGTATAGTTTAATTATTATTTCATGCATTTTAATTAAACTATAGGTTAAGCATTTTAATTAAAGTATAACATGTTTTAATTAAAATGGAATAAATTACTTAGGTTAAAAATGTATATTAATATGTATTAATAATATAACCTAAGTCATGTCTAAATTAATTAATTATAAGCATGTTTTAAATAATTAATTAATTATAACTTATAACATAAAAATACTTAGGTTAAATTAATATCATGCTAAATTAATAATTAAGAAATAACCTAAGTCCTGGTTTAATTAATATCTCATGTTATTAATTAATTTATATCCTAAGTTCATAATTCATAATATTATCATGTAGCATAAATCATGATTTAACCAACGAACCATGAATCGGGCATGAACCCGACACCGTACCCCGAGCCAACTCGGGGTACTTGTGTCCCCTTGCTGCCGTGGGTCCCACATGCACCAACCAAGACCAAAATGGTCTTGGTGGTGGCGGCTAAAAGCAAACCGAACCCCCCTCGGGTTGGTTATACTAGGCGGCCAAAAACAAACACCCTTATATAACAACCTTTGATTTTAATTAACCCCAAAACATGTTAGTTCTATGTTTAATTATCATGTTTTAATAAGAATAACAATAACATGTTCATGAAAATAATCAAAGATTTAAAAAGAATTAAAAAGAAAGGTTTAGAATGATATACCAATACGTAGCTTGGAAGAGGATGAACAAACACGGTTTATAGCAATGATTTTTAAGATCAAGATCAATAAACAACCACCTATGGTGGTCCTTAAGGTGGCGGCACAAAGAGACCAAGAGGAGGAGAGAAAAACCTTTTTAGGTTAAATGCTTATTTTCTTGAAATGTAAAAAAAATGAAAAGAATATTTACCATAACCCCCCCTTTCATGTAAAAAGTCAATGGGCTAAGCCCATTTAGCTATGTGTGCCGTGGGTATGGGGCCCCACATGGGTACCCGTACCTTTTCTCGTGTCCCGATGTTTCGTGTTCGTTCGTGGTTAAACGTGTTCGTGTTTAAAGTGTTTCTGTTTATTTTATCATGTAGTTTATCGTATTATTTACACTCATATATAGTACTTACATAATTATTTTAGTTCGTGTTTTAAATTGGTGATCATGATTTAATTATGTTCACGTGAAATATCCATTAACTGTTTATCATGAGTTTGTACGTAATCGATACTTATCATGTCATACACGTATGCACTTGCTTGATTATTAGCACATGAATGTGATCAATACTAAATAGGGTAAGTTTTAATCTAGGACGTACGATCTTAAGGGCACTATTCATGGTAAAAGCATGCGGGTTTTACAATTCTTCCCCCCTAAAAAGAATAATTCGTCCCCGAATTATAGATAAAGTAAACTGGAAAGAAGTAACATACCCGAACTCAAAATATGAAGTGAGGGTAAGAAGCCCGGATAGACTCCTCCGTTTCCCAAGTGGCTTCCCGCTCGGTATGGTCCCTCCAAAGAATTTTGACGAATGGAATCGTCTTCCTTCTCATGACTCGTTCTTGCCTGTCAAGAACTCGTTCGGGTTCCTCTATAAAAGTGAGATCTTCACGTATCTGTTCCAGTGGATACTGAACCATGTGAAGGGGATGATACTTGTACCCTCTGAGTAAGGACACATGAAACACGTTATGCACGTGCGAAAGCTGAGGAGGTAACGCCAATCGGTAAGATACTTCACCGATTCGTTCAATGATA
This sequence comes from Glebionis coronaria, assembly GCA_025667525.1. NCBI lineage: Eukaryota > Viridiplantae > Streptophyta > Magnoliopsida > Asterales > Asteraceae > Glebionis > Glebionis coronaria. Next base: position 508,959,642 of record CM046879.1, on the reverse strand, counting down.
TCAAACGGTCCGATGAAACGAGGACTGAGTTTCCCTTTGATCCCGAAGCGTTTAACACCACGCGCCGGCGAAACCTTGAGGAAGACGTGGTCTCCCACATTAAAATGTATGTCCCTACGATGCTTATCAGCGTAACACTTCTGACGTGACCGTGCTTCCTGCAGCTTCTGCTTAGCTACTTCGATCTTCTCATTGGTCATTTCTATAATTTCTGGTCCTTCGAGTGTTCGCTCTCCCACTTGATCCCAGTAGATTGGAGCGCGACACTTCCTGCCATACAACATTTCGAAAGGAGCACATTTGATACTTGCGTGCCAGCTGTTGTTGTATGCAAACTCGACCAAACAGATGTAATCGTCCCAATCACCTGTCAATTCCAACGCACACGACCTTAACATATCTTCCAATGTCTGAATTGTTCGCTCCGACTGTCCGTCCGTTTGAGGATGAAAGGCCGTACTCAGCTTAAGTTGTGTACCCCAAGCGTTTTGCAGACCTTTCCAGAATCGCGACGTGAAACGAGGATCTCTGTCTGAGACGATGCTGGAGGGAGCACCGTGGAGTCTCATGATCTCCCTTCTGTAAGTATCTGTGAGTTTACTTACCGGATCTTCCTTGCGTATCGGTAAGAAATGAGGTGATTTGGTGAGTCGATCGACGATGACCCAAATGGCATCGTGCTTCTTCTTGGTAGGCGGAAGACCGGTAACAAAATCCATGGTGATTTTGTCCCACTTCCACTCTGGAATATCCAACGGTTGAAGGAGACCGCCCGATCGCTGATGCTCAATCTTAACCTGCTGGCAGGTAAGACATTTGGAGACATAAGTGGCTACATCCTGTTTCATACCACTCCACCAAAAGTACTGTCTGATGTCATGGTACATTTTTGTCGACCCAGGATGTATAGAAAATAGGGAGCTGTGAGCTTCAGCTAACAATGCTTCCCGGAGTTCTTGATTGTCAGGAACACAAAGTCTCATGCCCTGCCAAACGATACCGTATGCGTCCATTCTGAATTATGTCTGCTTCTCTAAATTCTGAATTATCGCCTATATTTCTCCATCATCCTTCTGAGCTTCCTTGATCCTAGACAGTAACTCGGGTTCTACTCTAAGATTCGCCCAGTATCCGTGCTGACCACGTACCATGATTTCGATGTCTAGCCGCTCCAAGTCTCTTATGTTTTGTTCCTTGATTTCAATGCCGTTGATCATTCCGGACTTTCTGCTGAGTGCATCTGCTACTACATTAGCCTTTCCGGGATGATACTGTAGGTTAATATCATAATCCTTCAACAGTTCCAACCATCTCCTTTGTCTCATGTTCAATTCACGTTGAGTGAAGATATACTTCAAGCTCTTGTGATCCGTGAAAATGTCGCATGATTCTCCGTATAAGTAGTGCCTCCATATTTTCAATGCGAACACCACTGCAGCAAGTTCCAGGTCATGCATAGGGTAGTTTTCTTCATAGGGCTTAAGCTGCCGTGAAGCATACGCGATCACTTTCCCATGTTGCATGAGAACACAGCCCAGTCCCTTCCCCCATGCATCGCTGTAGATCTGAAATCCACCTGTACCAGATGGGAGAGTAAGAATAGGTGCAGATACTAACTTCTGCTTTAGGTCTTTGAAGCTCTTCTCTCGTTCTTCCGTCCAGACAAATTTCTCTCCTTTTCGCATCAGTTTGGTGAGAGGTAGTGCCAAACGGGAAAAGTTCTCCACGAATCTGCGATAATATCCAGCTAAGCCCAAGAAACTGCGGACTTCTGTCGCTGACGTTGGTCTTGGCCATTTAGTGATAGCCTCAACCTTCGCTGGGTCCATAGTGATCCCTTCTGCTGATACAATGTGACCTAAGAATGCCACTTTGTTTAACCAGAACTCACACTTGGAGAATTTCACATACAACTGCTTCTGACGAAGAATCTGTAGTACCGTACGGAGATGGTCTTCGTGTTCCTCCGTGGTCTTTGAGAAAATTAGGATGTCATCGATGAATACAATGACAAACTTATCAAGGAATTCATGGAAGATTCTGTTCATCAGATCCATGAATACTGCTGGAGCATTAGTCAGGCCGAATGGCATGACTACAAACTCATAATGAACATAGCGGGTACGAAAAGCAGTCTTGGCAATATCCTGCTCTTTAACCCTTAGCTGATGGTAGCCTGACCTTAGATCGATCTTTGAGAAGTGTTTGGCTCATTGAAGTTGGTCAACAGATCATCTATACGTGGCAGTGGATATCTATTGCGAATGGTAATCTTATTAAGTTCACGGTAGTCTATGCAAAGTCGCATGCTGCCGTCCTTCTTCTTAACGAACAAGACCGGTGCGCCCCATGGAGATGCGCTTGGTCTAATGAACCCTCGCTCAAGAAGTTCATGCAGTTGGTCCTTCAGTTCTTTTAGCTCTATGGGAGCCATACGATACGGAGCCTTAGAGATTGGTTCAGCTCCTGGAACGAGGTCGATGTTAAACTCCACTTCTCGTGCAGGTGGTATGCCGGGGAGTTCAGCTGGGAAGACGTCTTGAAATTCCAAAACTACTGGTTGATCCTGAATCGATGGGGATTCAGCATCCATGTCGTGAACCGTAGCTAGATAACCCTCACAGCCATGTGACAGTAATGCACGTGCTTGCAAGGTAGATATGACTTGTACAGACCGTCCAGGTATGAACCCGTTATGAATGTACTCTGGTGCATTAATGTCGCCGAAGATCACCCGATATGAGTGGCAGTCTATGGTAGCATGGTGCTTGGATAGCCAGTCCATGCCGAGAATCATATCGAACTCAATCATGTCTAGGGGAAGTGCATCTACTACACGAACTTTATCGTCAAACTCTAGAGGAAGACTCTTGTATACATGAGTTATTAATACAGAGTCCCTCAAAGGCGTGGAAATGGTAAGCCTATTTTCTAATGGCAAGGGAAGTGTCCTGATGTTCTTAGCATATGTAGTGGAAATAACTGAGTGAGTGGCACCCGTGTCGAAAAGAACACATGCAGCTTGGCCGTACATATACAAAATTCCAGTAATGGTACCTGTAGATTTGTTTGCCTGATCGCGAGATGTCGTGTAGACACGCCCAGTGGTAGGAGGCGGCTTATTATCAGCATGACACGAGGTACCCTCCATCTCACCCTTACGGCAATCTCTCATACGATGGCCAGGGAGACCGCACTTGTAGCACGCGTCGGGATCACGACGACATGGGCCGGGGTGTCTGCGATGGCAAGTACTGCAAAGAGGATGAGTGAATCCTCCAGCGGGAGTCCTTGCTTGCGGAGGGCCTGCTGATGACAAAATGTGTTAAGATAAAGTATATGCACGAGTATAAGACATATGCATCATAAGATGTTCACCAGTGATAGCTGAACGGTTAGGCTGCGAACCCCTGTGGTTCTGGTCCTTCCCGTTACCGTGGTTCCTGGTAGAGGTTAATATAGTGTCAGCATGAGAGATATAACATGAAATCATAAGAAGATGCGTAAATAGTAGGACCTGCTGTTGTTGGAGTGTCCAGCGTTGTTACGGTAATTATCATTACCGCTACGCCTTTCCGCAACAGAACGGTCGTTAGTGTGACCGTTTCCTTTGGGCTGATGAGGCTGTTGCTGAGTAGCCGGCTGAGACCGGTCCCCAGTTTTCTGCCTGGAAGATACAGTTTAAGAGATGATTATTGAACATATAATGATAGGATGCGGTTTGGTTACCGTTTGAATACGAAATGTTTACCTCTTGTCGGGTCTTTCAGCTTCCCCGAACTCATCTCGTTCCTGCAGCATCTCTAGCTTCCTTGCTGCGTCGGCCACTTGTGCCACAGTATCCAACGGGGCACCCGATAAATTATTGGCAATCCTTGGATTAAGGCCCCAACGAAAATGTAGTGCTTGTTCTTCAGTGGTGCCTGCGGATGCCCTCAGGACAACTGTGTACCCGAGGAACCTCTGCATGAACTGACCACTATTCTCGTCGGGTCTCTGTCTCATGGCGTAGTATTCCCTCATGAGTCGATTCCTTCCTTCCATAGGAAAAATGATAGGTAGGGGAGGATATTCGTCGTCATGAAGAATGGCGTCTTGTATTTCTGCCTCCATGTCTGCGAATAACTCCCAGAGTTTGTCTGTGTTTGCCATCTGACAGTATAACATAAATCATATGATTAACAGTTCAAAACATAAAATATAAATTATATATATACATAAAAAAAATTTTACACAAAAAAAAATTCACGAGAAAAATTTTATGCAAGAAAATTTTTGTATGAATGCATGATGCAGTTTTATGAAAACTTTTGATGCTCGAGAGTGAACGCCTCTGGTCAGTTCACTCAAAACAAAAGACATATCGAGGGGACGCCTATGGGTCGGTCCCAAATATAAAAGTTTCGATAAAACACATGCGACTAAATAGGGCCAGTCCTGTACCAACCATTACTTAGTCAAAAACCCTGTAACAATGACATGTATATGTATGCTTAAAAATGATGAATGCATGAAAACAACTGTCAGTTCTAGGAAGACCGTAGTGACTACCCACTAATCACAGGTCATATTTGAGAGCCTACAGGTCGAAGCCTTGGCTCTGATACCATAATTGTAACACCCTATTTTGGAAATGGAATCTTACGCATAATCATGGCGTGTCATCAAAGCATACAAGGATAAATGTCTAAGCATTATTTGACCATAAAAGGGAAATACCGGAATCAAACATCGGTAACCCCAAAGTAGAGCTCATCACACACAAACATAAATACTGTAAAAAGGAAAGGACAAAACAATGTCCATTGCAAGCTGTATTAAAGTAAAGGAAATGCATAAAGTAAAGAATGACAGTAAAGCTTCCAGTCCATATGCACGTACGTTTGAGATCTACGAGCGTCCCTGAGTACCTGCCGTTTAGGGAACATGAAAAGGAAAACGGCTGAGCAAGACGCTCAGTGCACGGATGTACAAAATAGCATGAAATAGGATAAGCATGTAACATATAACAGCGGAAGACTAAGTTCTGGGTAGACTGGTTAAGTATTGAGAAAACTGGTTTTATAGTTTGAAAAGCCTTATGTTTATCTTATGAAAACTGTTTTAACATATATATACCATAGCCCATATAGGTCATGAAAAGGTCACGTGCATGAATACTTGGAGGGGTGACCTCATCATGCTGATTAGAGGGGATGCCTCTAATTAATATATTGGTCTGGGTAGGAGGGATCAACTCCTTGTGAAGGATGCAAGGCACACACCACATTCACCATGAAATACTGAATAAAACATGTAACTAGGATGCACCCATACGCCCCACATGATATAATAATATGGCCAAAACTGAAAGGGACGCCACGAGCAATCACTCCGCCGTGGGGAAGTCATAACATTGGTGCCTCCAATGTTATGATTATGGTACCTCCATAACTAGGTGAAACTGGTCATGCTTGTATATGGCTATAGATTATGCTAATTAAACATAAGCAGTTCAAAACAATAAAACAAATACTGGGGAAAACAGTTGGCTGCATACGGGGAGATCCTAATAAGGAAAGAATGTCCATACTGAAAGGACGGGAATCCGTACCTCAAGTCCAGTGAATGAACGGAAGAAAGACTCCTATTTCTGGATCACTAACGCTACATGAATACACACGTGTATAAGTATCGAATCACTGATTACGTACTGGGTTTTATGTCTTATCTTAGCTTACTTTGTATGTTTTAGGTCATGGTTTACTGTTTAAAGCCCTATCTGTGTTTACCTTGTACTCTGATTAATCTGATAAAGTATTACTGGTAATTCATGTATTATTATACTTATTGTGTAATAATAAGTAACTTTCCAAAAATAGCAGGTTTCCAAAAATAGAAAGTTTCCAAAAATAGAAATTTACTAAAAATAGAAAGTTTCCAAAAATAGAAAGTTTCCAAAAATAGAAAGTTTCCAAAAACAGAAAGTTTCCAAAAAAAGAAAGTTTCCAAAAATAGAAAGTTTCCAAAAATAGAAAGTTTCCAAAAGTAGAATTCACTGCTTAAAATAGATCAGTTTCTAAAAATAGAAAGTTTCCAAAAATAGATCAGCTGCCTTAATTAAATAAGTTTCCATATATAGAAGGTTTCCATGATTAGATTAGTTGCCTTATTTAATTAAGTTTCTATAAATAGAAGTTTCCATAATTAGAATTAAGCTGGTTGCATAAGCTAAAATATAAGTCTAAGTGTTTATAAGCTTATTTCTTAAGTCATATGATATAGTGTATAGTTTAATTATTATTTCATGCATTTTAATTAAACTATAGGTTAAGCATTTTAATTAAAGTATAACATGTTTTATTAAAAATGGAATAAATTACTTAGGTTAAAAATGTATATTAATATGTATTAATAATATAACCTAAGTCATGTCTAAATTAATTAATTATAAGCATGTTTTAAATAATTAATTAATTATAACTTATAACATAAAAATACTTAGGTTAAATTAATATCATGTTAAATTAATAATTAAGAAATAACCTAAGTCCTGGTTTAATTAATATCTCATGTTATTAATTAATTTATATCCTAAGTTCATAATTCATAATATTATCATGTAGCATAAATCATGATTTAACCAACGAACCATGAATCGGGCATGAACCCGACACCGTACCCCGAGCCAACTCGGGGTACTTGTGTCCCCTTGCTGTCGTGGGTCCCACATGCACCAACCAAGACCAAAATGGTCTTGGTGGTGGCGGCTAAAAGCAAACCGAACCCCCCTCGGGTTGGTTATACTAGGCGGCCAAAAACAAACACCCTTATATAACAACCTTTGATTTTAATTAACCCCAAAACATGTTAGATCTATGTTTAATTATCATGTTTTAATAAGAATAACAATAACATGTTCATGAAAATAATCAAAGATTTAAAAAGAACTAAAAAGAAAGGTTTAGAATGATATACCAATACGTAGTTTGGAAGAGGATGAACAAACACGGTTTATAGCAATGATTTTTAAGATCAAGATCAATCAACAACCACCTATGGTGGTCCTTAAGGTGGCGGCACAAAGAGACCAAGAGGAGGAGAGAAAAACCTTTTTAGGTTAAATGCTTATTTTCTTGAAATGTAAAAAAAATGAAAAGAATATTTACCATAACCCCCCCTTTCATGTAAAAAGTCAATGGGCTAAGCCCATTTAGTTATGTGTGCCGTGGGTATGGGGCCCCACATGGGTACCCGTACCTTTTCTCGTGTCCCGATGTTTCGTGTTCGTTCGTGGTTAAACGTGTTCGTGTTTAAAGTGTTTCTGTTTATTTTATCATGTAGTTTATCGTATTATTTACACTCGTATATAGTACTTACGTAATTATTTTAGTTCGTGTTTTAAAATGGTGATCATGATTTAATTATGTTCACGTGAAATATCCATTAACTGTTTATCATGAGTTTGTACGTAATCGATACTTATCATGTCATACACGTATGCACTTGCTTGATTATTAGCACATGAATGTGATCAATACTAAATAGGGTAAGTTTTAATCTAGGACGTACGATCTTAAGGGCACTATTCATGGTAAAAGCATGCGGGTTTTACAGTTATGACTTCACCACGGCAGAGTGATAGCTCGTGGCGTCCCTTTTAGTTATTTGGCCATTATTATATTATTATTATCATGTGGGGCGTATGGGTGCATCCTAGGTTCAGTTTCAGTCAAGATTTCATGGTGAATGTGGTGTGTGTCTTGCATCATTCACAAATATTTGATCCCTCCTACTCATTACCAATTAATTAGAGGCATCCCCTCTAATTTGCATGACGAGGTCACCCCTTCAAGTATTCATGCACGTTGTTGACCTCATGACCTATATTGGCTTCTGGTATATTAAACTAATACAAAATTTCATAAGTAACATAAGCTATGTTTTCAGAACTAAAACCAGTAAACATGACATACAACTAGGTTTTTCGAGGACTTATTCATTTCCGCTGCAATTCATGCTTTTTATGCTTTATATGCTTTTATTCCTTTATGTCTTTACGTTATGCTATATATCCGTGCACTGAGCGTTATGCTCAGCCGTTTTCCATTTCCATGTCCCCAAACGGCAGGTACCCAAGGGCGCAAGTAGGAACTCCAGAGTATGTGCATTCGGATGGAAGCTATCCGACCTCTTTTACCTTATGCATTTATTCCTACTTTTCATACTTTACTTCATTTGGACATTGTTTAGTCCTTTCATTACAGTACTTAATATTGCTTGTGTGTGAGTTACTTAGACTATCGATGTTTGATTATGGTATTTCTATTTATGGTCATGAATGTTTAGACATTTACCTTGCATGCTTTGATGACACGCCATATTTTATTGTAGCATTCCATCTTAACAAATGGGGTGTTACAACAACCCTCCATGGTGAACGAACTCGACTATTGGTTTTAGCGTTTTTACGTTATTAACTTAATACTTACCAAATTTGCATACTTTTCCTAAAGTGTTGCATTTTTACTACATGAGTCACCATTATTAATAACATGCTAAATATCTAAATCTTTTAATCTCACATAAGTCTCGAATCTATTTTTCCAATAAATAAAACTATCGGTTAGAAACTTCAAAAAGTTCTTCAAAAGACCAGGTAGATTTGTTAGACATCCCGTAAAGTGAAGAAATCTTTCACAAAAGGCTGAGACGACAAAAGCGGGAAAATTGAAAGAAAATGTTATAGATTTGGAGATCCAAATCATCTCATCGGTGAATGTCCTATGCCACCAATATCCAAGACACAAACCACATTCATTGGAGGTTCTTGGAGTGATAGTGACGATAAAGATGATGAAAAGACTAAAAACGAGACTTGCTTCATGGCTCAAGCACCTATTAAGGTAAATTCTGAAATAGAATATTTTAGTGATAATTTTTCTATGGATGAAAATGAATTCGCTAATGAATATAATTAGTTACGCGCTATTAGTAAAAAAATCATAGATAAAAGTGAATACTTTGACATGGTGTTAGTGTTCTAGATACAAGTGGTGTGTATACTTGGATTTAGATTAGATGGTTTATGTGTTTAGTTCATAAAACACAAGGTTTGTTATATTGGGCCATAAAACATAACTAGTGGTGTGATGGGTTTAGATTGATCCTAGCTAAGATTAGGGCTCAACATTTAGCTTAGTGTCTGAAATTTTTGTAAGCGACGTGTATGGTTTTCTCCACCTTAAAATGAGCTCGTTGATTAGTGAAGTAACTCTTGGGTTGGGTACTCGAGGAGTAGAGTAGGGTGAAGGGGAGCTTCGTGAGCGAACCACTACAAATCACCGTATCGATTTGCATTCTCTTTTACATTTTGCATTTCTCTTGATTTACTTTTATGTCTTTACATTCATTCTCGAATTATGTCCATGTTGTGTGTTGAATGTGTTGATATGTTCATCTCATAATCTAAAGATATAAGTTGCGAAAAATTCAAGGCTTTGTATGTGTGTGCTTCGTGTATAGATTTTCGCTTGATGCACTCATTGCTTTGATATGGTTGTGTCTACTTGGTTTGATCATGTTATGTATTATTCTTATCGTCATAAATTATAATCAACACATTTCATATTAAGTAAAGCTTGATTGGAAGTTTCATACACTAACAATATTTCGTCCACTGGTGACGGTTCGTTAACTGCACCTCGGTTCCTTATTGATAAAGAAAAGTAGTCATATTTATTGAACCGTGGCTAGTGTTAAATAGGAAAAGTTTATCTTAATAAGAAACGTTTCCACCCCTACTGTTTCTACAAAACCTCTGTTTGGTTTTGGTAAAAAAACATGATCTAAAATCACTTATAAATCACACTTTTGAACATTTTCCCTTGTTTTTCTAGTACAACTAAGATCTATAAACTACCACCAAACATAAAACCTTAACTTTATTGTTAACATCAACAAAGTCTAATTTCCAAACTATGGATAAAACGTGATAAAAAAAACCCCTTATCTTTAAGAAACAAGGTGAATCACGCACACAAACTCAATCTAATCATCTCATGGGCTTTGATACAAATTTTAGAATATTGGAAATCATAGCATCGTAAAATATATAAGATTAGTTTAGAGAGATAAAGTAGTTAGGGATTTTCTAGAGAAAAGGTAGAGAAAACACACTATATGTGTGTGTGTAAAATAAATGAAGAACCAACACCTCTTTCCACGCACAATAGGTATTTATAATACATTTGGTGGTCGGCCTTGTGGCCAAGCCACAACCTACCATGGACTTTTTAGCCCGACCCATTACAAGTTACCATAAACTATTTTAATAGATTACGAGCTATAACATTTATAATATCTTAGAGTGACTGAGACTTTTCCTGTTTATAACATTATCTATAAATCCGATTAACTTTACGAATTCCAAATAGTTTTCTATATAAAAAGAAGTTTCCTTTCATCATAGTTATGAAATGATAATTCACCGTTGAAGAAATTTCTAATAGAAATAATGGAAACATGTAATTAGATATGATAATCATTCCTCTCATGTCAACTTTTGCCTATTAAATACAATAGCGACAAACTAATCTTGACTCATTAGTGCTTTACATTTTTTAATGCTCGATTATGGAAACTCACTAACATGACGAGTAAACCTCTATATTTTGTACTACCCATTAAAACAATTTGTTAAGAATGCCTTACACTCACCTTGGTGATCGATATCATCTCTAAATAAGTAACAACATAATCAAAATGCTTTCTCCGTCTTTACACTATACTCCAACCAATTACCATATAGATCAAACCAAGTTGGAATCAAACGCGCTAATGTGTTCCTTATGATTGTTCTTTTAAAATCATGACCACATAGTTGACAAGGTTTACAAGCTCAAACCCTTCGCCTTATATCATCTCTTTGATTAACATTGTATTGTGCAATTCTTGGTCCATCAACTGGATCCTAAGGAAGATCATCCAAGTCAATCACATTAATATGGTGTATGATAGGCTTTTCCATCATAGTCGAGTAGTCGTAGTTTGCTCACTAACATGATTCGATGTTGATGAATATGGTGTTTTCTTTATAGCATGCTTTCATATTTCTAGCAAAAAACCCACATACTAAATTAGATGTTTACAAAAATTGTTACACAACTAGTAAACGTACTAACTTATTGTTACACTACAAGTATAAAAAAAACTATGCCACCAAAAAAATATACCAATAAAAAATCCACATATTAAATCCTCAAAAAGCTATTGGCCTTATGTCATTTGTGACTTTACGATAAAAAAACTTTGCCATCATAAAGCCTTTCGAATGGCTAACAAAAACTACCATTCAACCCATCAAAACTAGAATTATAATTTTCAAATTACAAACTCTATTTATTTTTATCTGATAAAGTAACACAAAGTAATAATATCAAACTTTCTAATTTATAACACAAATTTAATTTGGAAAAGTAAAATTTAGGTTAGGACAATCACTTAGTTTCTTTCGTGTTAGATTCAGTGGATACATTCAAAATTAACACTTAAAAGATACAAATCTTGCATAAAGTATGATAAGTTATAATAGAGAATCAATTATCAGTTTAGTTTAGTTTTAATATGATGTGTTGTGTTGGTGTTATTATGTGTATGTGTTAATGTGTTTGTACTTGTTGTTACTTTAGTCGGTACAAAAACAAATGTATAAACAAAGATGAATGACATAATGACCATATGGGTTAAGTGTAATTTGATTTGAGACCGAAAAGATCTTTAATAGAAAAACCCAACAATATTATTCTAGATTTTCATCGTTATAAACAAAGTGTAAAGGGCACTGCAATCCCAACACACATGACGTACCCCGCATAAAGGTTTGAAAAAAACCAGTTTACGAACTGAAACAAAAAAAAACAAAAATTGGGTTTTTAAATCGGTTTTCTTGAAACTATTTGTACATAACCCGAATCAGTCAGTTCGTAACTTGTTTAATAGAAAAATCCAAGTTCGGTTTAAAACCAAACTATTCTTTTTTTCATGAATTTTATGACATTAATATAGCATGTGAAATAACATTGAGTTTGTATCAATTTTAAGGAGTGGAGTCACATTTTTTTATCTTTTTGTTTTTTAAAATTCCAAAATTTAAAAGTTTTTCAAATTTCAATACTACATATATAGTCCAAAAATTAAAATACTTCAACATAAGTACTTAACATATTCATGTATTCATCCCGATACTTACAAAAAGTTATAATTCAAACCAGTTTAACTGGATTGAACACCGACCCCACATTTTTTTTTGCCTAAAACTGTTTTCTAACCGAACTGTTTTATACCATAACTGGTTCGTTGACCGACTAAATAAAATCGATTCAATTTAAAGAAAAAGGATTTGCTCATCACTACCCCACCCATGAGATTAGGTACCACGCCTAAAAAGTTGTAAGCCTTTCATGTTCAAAATATCATAGACCATGTAAATAAAATAAAATAAAATTTGATTATAAATTTGTAAACCCAATATTAATTTATGGCACATTTAATGAATTTGTATTTTAAGGTTTAGATTCATCGATGACCAAAGTTAATTCTTTGGTACACTTTATTATTACTCATACAAAAGTTTTGCCCAAAAAAATTCAAACCTTACATTTTCGATAGGTTTTGTAAAACAAGTTAAACACATAATCAGCCACATGCTTTGTCTTCTTTTTTTTACTATATATTTTTCAACATAAAAAAACATATTTATTAGTATCAATTTTAATATATATATATTTTTTTTTCCTTATATATTTGGATTAATTTACACAAAAGTTACTAAAGTTTTTCAGAAATTTCGATTACGTTACTAAAATTTAAAACCTAACAGATAAGTTACCCAAGTTCACGGGTTTATTGTATGTGTTACTAAACGTTTATATAAACTCCACCCGCGTTACTCTCGAGAAGGGTTACCGGTTGATGAGGTATTTTCTTTGCCACCTCATATATTTTGTGGGTCCTACCCATTTATACTGGATCATCTTATTTTCCACAATTTGTATCATTTTTTTGCACTTGTCATCAAACCAAAAAGAAAAGACACCGTAAAAATATTATTATAAAATTATTAACGAGAATCAAGATGTACAACATGTTTTTTGATGTCATCATTCGGAGTAATTTTAGTGACGATCTCATATCACTTGGAGTAATTTTAGCTAGCATTCATCGTCCTCATTCACATATCTTAATTGTCTTCATCTTTATCAATGTTGGATTTTTATTAGCGACGACAATGATGTGCAACGTACTTCCGACGTGATCACTTAAAGTAATATTGCAATATTACTCCATGTCGCATAGAGAAGCACGGTAAGCAAACAACTAGCAGACTGGTAACATTAAACCCAACATAATCAACAAAACCCAGTACAAGAACTTTTTAATTAAGAACCAATATGGAACAATTGTGAGTCACATGACTCTACGTCACCAAATTCAACATTCTGACATTTGGCAATGTTACATAAATAAGAGACGAAAGCAACATTGGTTGACTATTATTTACGATAATTGTTCTTTTCTTTTTAATTTGATCACAAGTGTTGCTAAAAAACCTCATGCCGTAAGATTTAATAGTTTTGTAAAAGATACAAAAATAAAATAATTAATTACCACATACTGTACCATTTTAATTACTTTTAAAAACACAAATTTTATTAAATACTTTTTGAGAACATTATGCTCATCCAAAAAAAACTCGTGATGCATGAATAGCGAAAAAAAATGAAAATTTCTTTTTAACATTAATTAAAATAGGTGAGGTAGCAATTAATTTTGAATTAATAAAATTATGGCACATAAAAAATTGACCAGGAACTACAGATTAAAACTTAGTGAGTAACTTATATAACCGGTAAACCAAATTTTGGCAACCTATCTGTTAGGTTTTAAATTTTAAGAACGTAATCAATTTTTTGACAAACTTTCCCTATATCTTTTATATCCCATTAAAAAACGAAACCCAAATCCAATTCTAACCCATTAAAAAACCAAACGAGCCCTTAGTATTAAAAATACACCAACCCATTCCTACAAGTGATAGCCGGTGAATCAAGTACACAAACACACCCTTTTATATATCATTGTTATTCTTCCTAGTTTTCTTTTTACTCTGACTCATCATCCTTCAGCCGCAACTGACTACAGAAATTAGGTTTTCACAAAAACCGTTTCAATCTCCCCAACTAATTTTCAATCTCCCCAACTAATTTTCAATCTCAAAGGTAAACAATTCTATCATTAAATCTTATCAATTCATGGTTATTGCTTCGATTATATTTAGGGTTTGAGGTTTGATGTTTGATGTAATTGTTATTATTTGTTGTTTATTCAGATTTGGTAGGTATGGCTGAAGAAGATAATACTCAGATTGAGCTCAAGGAGGAAGCTGCTGATGTAAGTCGTTTATTCGTTGTCGATTTCTTTATTCGTGTTTCGGCTTTAGCTCGTTCGTATTCGATATAATTATATTATTATAGATACGTTAAACTGTTAGGTTTTTGATATAATTCATATTATTATTATATGAAGTAGTTTGCAAGACATGTCGGAAACTTATTTTAACAGCTTAACGCTGTGTTTGTTTCCGTTTTAGCTCGTTTGTCTATAATATATTATACATACATGAAAGTGTTCCTAGTGTTTATGATATATTATAGATATATAAAAGTGTTATAAGTGCTCGTATATGATATACTATGTGGCCTTATGAGCTTATTTGATTTCGGCTTATATTTCATAAGCCCCTCTTTTCCGGCTTATCTTGAGACTCGTGGGCTTATGTAAGTTTATTATGACATGATATACTTAATTAGCCCGTAAGTTTCGAAATACGCCAGGAAATTGGGGCTTTTGAAATATAGGTCGGAATCAAATAAGCTCACAAGCCCACATATAAGCAGAAACAAACACTTACGAAGTTTTTTATGAAATTATATGGTATGTATGTAAGTTTATGTATTGTTAAAATGTAGTGAAAGTAGAATGACGAAATAGGAAGAGGAAATATGGGGTTGATGTTTTAATAAGGCAGTTGTTAATCAAGATGTACGACATAAACTTGCCGGATATGTATTTGTGGGTATTGTTGTTGTAGTTGCAAAATAAAATAAAAATATCATATAGGCTTTGGTAAAAACAGCTAAAGCAAGCTAACAAGAATAGGCTTTTTGGCTCCATTGAAACACTCACACAGATTATTATGTGCGTGTTTGTCGGGCTTATTGAACTTTTGAAAAGCTAATAAGCTTAACTTTTAGGATTATGAGCTTATGGTCTTGAATTAGCTGTGAGCTCAAGTTGATATGCTCACGAACCTTAAATTTGAACTTTTTAGCTTTTCAAAAGTTTAATAGGTTCATAAGCTGGAAAAGTAAGCTAGAACATGTATTAGTAATTTGATGCGCTGATTTAATAAACTTTGTAAACACACTCAAAGCTGCGATCAATTTGCTGATGTGGCACATATAAATTTATGTAGTAGCCATGATCTGTTTAAAAATTTGTTTACTGATGTACCACCTGATGCAGCTTGCACCATTTGACCCAACTAAAAAGAAGAAGAAGAAGAAGGTTGTCATTCAAGACCCTGCTGATGATGCTGTTGAACAGCTGGCTGAGAAAACTGAGAGCTTATCTGGTTAATAAATCAACTTTCTCGAATTTAGTAGTTGCGCTTTATATTTCATATTTGCCATCATTATGTTTAAATGAAATCCAAACTTTACATGCAGTGTCTGAAAGTCTTGAACCGACATTTACTGGTATGAAAAAGAAGAAGAAGAAACAGGTTAGTTACTGTGCTACACATTTTAGTCCAATACAAACGTTTTTGCAAATGCTCGAAGTCTTGAACGTGAGATATTTGTGATTGTTTTAGGTGCAGACAGATCTTTTGGACGAGGAGAAAGAAACTGCTGATGAAGATTTAGATAGTAAGTAGTTTTTTCGGTTAAACTTATCATTTTCTGTAACATATTTTATCTTTCGACGAATGATAATATTTTTGATTTTGGTTAGACTCTATTGGAGAGGATGAGGCAGCAGAAGGAATCGACTTGGAACAACCACAAGGACTTCCATGGGAAGGAACGGATCGTGATTACTTATATGAGGAGGTATCTGATCTTTAGTAGCTCAAGTAGTCAAGTATCTTATGGTTCGTTGTTGCTATTTGTTTTGTACTGAAGCTAATTTTTGTAATCTATCTTTGTTCAGCTTCTTGGACGAGTCTTCCATATTCTCCGTGAGAACAACCCTGAGCTTGCTGGAGACAGAAGGAGAACAGTTATGAGGCCACCACAAGTTCTCCGTGAAGGAACAAAGAAAACCGTCTTTGTGAACTTCATGGATCTTTGCAAATCGTATGTCTTAGTTATCTAACTTTTTTAGTTTATAGTTGAGAATTTCATATGCTAAACCCAACCTATAGATGACTTGATTTAGGCATAAAAATCTTAAATGTTCAAAGATGACCTATAGAATGTTACACACCGTTGGTCATTGTTTAAGAATTTAGGCTTTGCTGAGTTTATTGTCATTTTCTTGTCCAATAGGATGCATAGGCAGCCAGAGCATGTGATGACCTTTTTGCTTGCTGAGCTTGGTACAAGTGGCTCGCTTGATGGGCAGCAAAGATTGGTAGTCAAGGGAAGATTTGCACCCAAAAATTTTGAAGGGATTTTGCGGCGTTATGTCAGTAAGTCTTCTGTCAGAAATTAATGCATGACTTATCTCCAGACACCAGAAATAGACTGAGAATATTAAATTTGTTCTCTTTACCAGAAATAGACTGAGAATATTAAATTTTTTCTCTTTAATGCATCTATTTGATCTGAGGGTTGGAGCATGATGAAATGGCTTCATATAAATAATTACTAAATGGGCAGAATCTATCGCTTTTTTGCTAATAAGTTTTTGTTAACAGATGAATATGTTATCTGCAACGGTTGCAAGAGTCCTGATACAATTCTTTCGAAAGAAAACCGTCTTTTCTTCCTCAGATGTGAGAAGGTACGTTGAGCTACCCAACTAGTACATATATAGATAAACTTAGGATACGTATTAACTAAGGCCCATGACAGTGTAAAAACCCCACGCCATGCGAATATGTGCTTGTTTAGTTTGTGCATAACTAAATTTCGTCTTGTTGATCATTTTTAAAGTTCTATATTTTACTTTGTTATTGCATGGGTATAAATGTGTCATATACGAGTTGTAAGAAGGTTAGGTATAGGCATAGGATTTGTTATGGATGACTTATTTAACTAATATTTAACCATAAGAGTGCTGGACTTATGAACAAAAATAATGATCAAACTGTCCGTTGTTGATTATGAGGCGTGGCACAATGCTCTCTTAGGGAAACAGGATTTTTGTGTGTTCATTCACAAATAACTTTGCTCTTTTATTGAAATACGTTTTATAGGTAACGTGTTAAAGATTATAAAAAAGGTTAAACTTTTATTGCAATACTAGTATAAACGAATTTAGGGGGTTCTGTACTTTTATGCACAAATATTTTACTTTTTAACCCCATTTGGCCTATTTTACGTGTTTTTGTTTCAGTTAGTTACGGTATCTTTTTTAGTTTCACAGTTTTACCCATTAGGGGTGAAACATATTGCTATTTCTACTTTTGCTGTCACTATCTTTTCACATGTACGGAACTCTTTAGCTCCTGCAAGTCCTTAGCATTGGTTCTTTCTTTGGTTCGCAGTGTGGGTCTGGGCGATCTGTTGCTCAAATCAAGGCAGGTTTCGTGGCTCGTGTTGGCCGTAGAAAGCCTGGGACATAATTTTGCTCAATAATATGGATGTATTAAAACCCAAAAGACTGTTGCAAGCGTTATTGAAACGAGCAGAGAGAGTAAGTTCATTTGAATGCTAAACTGTGTTTTCATAATAATCTTGTAATACAAATTATCGCCGAGGATGCAACTCATGTGTACTTGCTTTTATTTGGGTCTATACATTTTGTCGGCCTTATTGATTTTGGAACATTTTACAATTTCTTTGATAATTTTCTTTTTGTTTTTGTTTCTCATTGGCTCATTGCAAATGCTACATATAAAACAGCGCCAAAAAGACCAGAGCAGAAAGTCCCGTAACAATTGACGTAGTCTTACTTGTGCCACTACCTGTATGTAAACTTATCCTGGTAAAACCTGTAATGTTGGTCATGGGAATGTTAATAACCTGCATAACAAATAGTGTGTACATACCATATCTTTAAGATACAATACTTGCACACGTTTGGGTTCAAACAGGTTTTTTTCGGCTAGCCAAAAACTTGTCTTATTAAGAATTACTTGTTAAGAATATAAGTTAACCCAAACCATCTCATTCAGAAGTTGATTGCTATTAGGTCAAAGGTGTTGGTCGTCAATATTAAACGTTGTGTGAAATACTGAAATATGTTGAATAATACTGTGGTACTGACCGTGAGCGCATCCATTGTTGATGGTTTCTTTAATGTCCTGGATTGTAGCTTTGTTATCAAATAAGTAATCGTTCTTTACATACCACACACATTTTAGAACATCTAGGGTGTGTTGTTTGCAAGGTCCTTGACAAAATTGTTGTGTTTCACTTGAGCTTACATTTAACCATCCATCTGTTGAGAGCGTGAGGTTTCCCTCACAATCTGGAGATACCTGCTCCACATTGTTTTTTGTCAGGAAAGAACCTATGCGAAGGCCAGATTATAGCTATCTTGTTCATGTGATGCCCCATTGGCAGTTATAATATGATGCCGAGAGAAAAGCCCTAATTGCACCCTATATACTTGAAAAAAATGATAATAAGAAAACTTACTTTCTTTAGGCAGTAGTATGCGCTTAGACGTTGGATAAAAGGGGCAAGATTAACGTTGTACTCGGGATTCTCTTTATCTGAAAAAGAGAACATACAATTAGCAGCATAAACAGTATTTTTCAGGAAGAACTTGTACACCTGAAACCATTCAAACTAAAATGAAATAAGAATTTACTAAATGAAGAAGCATTGGAACTGGGAATCTGAAGAAAACACAAGAAGAAAACCCCAAAAAGCAAAAGCATTTGTGAACTCTTCATTTTGAATTGGTGGGATTAAAAGATAAGATCTGGTTATTTACTTATAGTTAAAAAGTGTATAGATATAAACGATCATAACACACATTTTTACAATAAAAACAAGGCTGTAACAAAAGCATATGCTATTTGATTTGATATAACCTAGAACTAGGTCTCAAAGTGATTCCATCATGTTTTTTTTTGAGGTTATCAACAACATATTCATGAAAACCTGCATATCATCAAGCTTAAAATCGGTCCAATTGAAGCCTATGAAATCCTCAAACAAAATTATTAAGGATTGAAAACTTATTAGTGACATGAATATGTGTTTTCCTAGACAACTATGCTTGCTAAATACTTAACCATTTCTGTGTCTTGCACACCTTCTCTGTTTTTACTTATTATTACTATCAGCGATTGACGGTTTCCAGGCGGACCTACAGCTGCTATAGGTGGTGCCCGGGAACCACCTTAGAAAATGAATTTGCTAAGAACCGTTGTATACAAATTTTTAGGACCTACCTTGGAAAAATATGAGGAACCACCTTAGATCCATTTGAAAGATGAGAAAAGGAAGAAAAAAGGGAAACAAATAGCTGGGAATGTAGCCGGAGAAATATGTAGTAAAACCCAGTAACCCACGAAGACGATGATGAGTTTTTCAGAGTTGAAAGTTGTCGTGAGTCCAAATATAGGAGGTGGGGCTTTTCAAAATAAAAAATAAAAATATCACAATATAGGTTAACACGAGTGGATCAAAACTCAAAACTTGTGGGGCCTCCATTTTTATAACGTTTCTATTAAGTGGAGTATGTAAAAAACAAAAATGCATTACTTTTCAAGATTATATATTGATATTGGATGCAGTAATTTCTTGTGTTACCCACATATTATGAAAATTAATTGTATAGTGAATTAGTGATAAGTGTTATTAAAACCATCATCCCATCAAACTATAATAAAAACCAGAAATTGTCATTTGTGTATGGAATATGAAAATATAAATAATTGTTTTCTTACCGGTTTATCTCATAAAAAAACATGTTAAAACGATTCGACAACATCTAATTATGCGATAGTAAAAAAAAAATTATAATACACTTGACACAACGTATTATTAATTAATATTTATATTTAATCATTCATTTTCATTAAAGAAATAATGCTAAAATTAACGAACCCGAACCGATCCGACATGTTAATTAAATAACTGGTTAAAATTTTTTATCTTAACAAAACCGGGAACCACCTTAGTTTTCTCGCTAGGTCCGCCTTCCGCAGGTGCCCGGAAAATCCTATAGATTTTTTCGACGTAGTGTTAATGTTTGACAAAAACATCGATTTTTCTTAAATATGTCTTGAATACACCTGTTCCATCAAAATGCGTTTTTAGTACTACAATAAGATATTATTCCGTCCGTGATTACTATTTATAACTTTTATTAGAAAAGACATGCAAATGCGTGTATTTTAGAAATCAAATGGTACCGTTGTTCAAGGAAATGAATGGATAATTATTGTATAAGTTATTTTGGCTCATCTAAATTTAAAATACAAAAATCAAAGGCCTTTCTTGCTCCTGCAATTTATAATAATAATTTTGAAGAAAAATTCTGCATGTATGGGGATCTAATCAAATTATGTAACCTTAAATTCTATTCAGATCGATCTGTAACAAATATGATTGTTTGTTGTAAAAACAACCCAAATGGCGAAACTGTCGAATCGCGGAATGACCAAAAAATCCTTGATTTCAGAAATGGATCAAAGTATAAAACGAATGCTGGAATTACTCAACGAAGAAGGCGATTCGTTCGCGAAAAGGGTCGAAATTTATATCCAAAAACGACCCCAAATCGTGGCCCAAGTCCATGAATTCTATCGAATGTTCAAGTCATTATCCGAGCGTTACGAAAAAGCAACCTCCGAGTTACGGAGGGCCGAGGCATCATCACGCCCTCCAGACCTGAGGTCCCGTACTTCGAGCTACAGCTTCACCGATGGATGTTCGGAACCGCCCTCGACTATAACATCGCCCGAACATCGGGTGACTAGACGCTTATCGGAGTGCCAAACCATTTTTGATGTTTTCGAGAATAGAGAAAGTTACGAGGCCTCCACATTGGATTCAGGTTCGGACTCGGATGATTCAGTTTTTAACCGTTATTCAACTTCGTCAAATAAGGGTAATTATCAACGGCGACTGCGTAAAAAGGTTACGGAATTGGAAGCTCAACTCAAAAGACTTCGGATCGAACAAGAGATAACTAGGTCAAGATCAGTTCTTGCAGAATACGAGGAGGAGTTACGAGTTGCGAGGGAAAAGATACAATCTTCTGAACTAGAGATCGATCATTTAAAATCAAAGCTCGAAAAATATGAATCACTAGGTTTGGATGAAAACTACATGAGTTCAGAGCAAGCAAACAGGATCTACGCACTCGAGGAAAAACTGGGTGGTGCGGAAGAAGAAGTAATAAAATTGAGACAAGAGCTCGACCTAAGTGGATCGGACGGGGCCGAGAATGAGGAAACCGATACAGAAGATGATTTCGAGCAGTTAAAGCTGGAAAGAGACGAGTTTGCTACAAAGTTGAATGATCTCGAAGAAGAAATGAGTTTAAAAGATGACCAAATTGATGAAATGAGCGCGCGTTTGAATAAATTACAACTAAAGTATGAGAAGTCGAGGAAGTCCAGAAAGGAGTTGAGAGATAATTGTCGAGAGTTGGAGAAAGTCGTCGAGAGACAACGAGAGGTTATTGAAGAAGGAGCCGAGGAAAATCGACAAGCTGTAATGCAGTTGAGCTTTTCGCTCGAACATTATAGGAATGCCTATCAGATGCTTCGTCAAAATATGTTGGAACATAAGAAACCAGTTATGGCATCGTAACGGTCATGTGACTCGCGTTAATTCTGGTATTCGATAGTTTTTCGTCTTTCCTTTCAGCAACTTTGTTCGGTTTTATAGATTAGAACATAGATTCTTAGATTGGTAACCTTAAAAATGTTGAGTTTGCATATTGTTGGAACTTTGAGTCGATTTTCTTAGCAATTTTGTTCTGTTTTTAATGTTTCTTTTTTTAGTTTACAAGTTTTGATTTGGAAACATTTATAGTTTATGTTTTGTAATTTTTTTCGAAAGTTTCAGTTATTCTTTTAAGGAGGAGAAGACGCTTTACAACTGATGAGTCGATATACTAGGGCTATGCGTTAAATGTTACACAAATGAGTCGATATGTTACGGTTATACGTTAGAGGTTCAACTAATGAGTCGATATGCTATGGTTATACGTTAGAAGTTCAAAAAATGAGTCGATATATTAGGGTTATACGTTAGAGGTTCAACTGATTAGTCGATATGGTAGGGTTATACATTAGAGGTTCAACATATAAGTTGATATGCTAGGGTTATACATTAGAGGTTAAACAGATGAGTCGATATGCTAACGTTATACGTTAGAGGTTCAACTGATAAGTCGATATGCTAGGGTTATACGTTAGAGGTTTGTAGAAAAATGAGATGTGATGATTCAAAAACACTTTATATTGATCTCAAAGCCAACATAATAATAAGAGAGAGTTTAACAATAAAATCCACCACAGATATGATCTGATGTGGATCTATTATCTACTTGATAATAGTCTTACAAAGATTAACCAAGAAATACTAGATGAAACAACAATGGTGAAGAGAGAGAGAGAGAGTATGAGAAGCCATTGACGCTAAAACACACACAACACTCTCACAACCTACTCAGAATGAGTTAGGGTATATTATACAAAATATGACCAACGGTCATAACCCACACAACACATGGGCCTTCATATATCTTCAACCCAAATCCTAGCAAGCCCAATGTCCAAGTCCAACAACAACTATCCATGAGTGCCAAGTTTAGTCCCTGCAATATCTAAAAACACACAATTAGTCCCTATATATGAATATCAGATTATGAGAGTAATTTTAACATCCCCCCTTAATCTGATATTCTAAACAAATCAATTATCCCAAGTTTTTTAACCAGGGTTTCATGCTGAACTATATCCAATCTTTTGGTGAGGACATCTGCAACTTGATTTGCAGACTCCACTCTTTTAGTCCTAACAATGCCACTTAAGATATTTTCCCTCACAAAGTGAAGGTCAATCTCAAGGTGCTTTGTTCTTTCATGGAACACAGGATTGACAGCAATCTTAATTGCTGAATTAATATCATAGAAAAGATCCACAGGTAAAAGATTATCAGAATTCAAATCTTTCAAAAATTTTAGGATCTAAATGACTTCACTAGTCACAGAAGCAAGAGCCCTATACTATGCTTCTGCTGATGACTTAGAGAGAGTATTTTGTTTCTTACTTTTCCAAGATACAAGATTATCATTCATAAATACACAATAACCAATGACAGACCTTCTAGTAACAATACACTTAGCCCAATCTGCATCAGAAAAGGCTTTGAGAAACATACCAGAATTTTTGGCCACCTGAATACCAAGGCGTGGAGATCCCTTCAAGTATCTCAATATTCTAAATGCAATTTTAAGATGAGACCTCAAGGGAGAATGCATAAATTGACTTAAACAATGCACAACATAAGAAATATCAGGCCTAGTATTAGTCAAGTAAATAAGTTTGCCCATCAGTTTTTGGTAATCAACAATGTTTTCCAACAAAGGGTCATTCTCAGAAGCCTCATTAGATATTGACAGCTTTGCCATTAAGGGTGTCTTAGATGGTTTGCAGGCAAACATCTCATATTCAGACAAAAGATCAGGGACATATTTTCTCTGATTTAATCAAACACCAGAATTGGTGTCAACAACTTCAATTCCCAAAAAATATTGCAATTTTCCCAAATCTTTGATTTTGAAGTTTCCTTTCAAAAAAATTTTAAAGCTGTCAATTTTTTTTCATTATTTCCAGTAACAATAATGTTATCTACATAAACAAGCACAACAATAAAAAACTTGTCACAAGACTTAATATAGAGAGAGAGTAGTCAGATTTACTTTCAGTAAAACCATTTTCAACAAGGACAAAAGTGAGTTAGCATTCCAATGTCTAGGAGACTGTTTAAGTCCATAAATGGACTTTTGCAGTCTGCAAACAAGTTTAGGGTTATTAGAGTAAAACCCTTGAGAAGGTTTCATGTAGACAGTTTCATCCAACTCACCATATAGAAAAACATTGTTAATGTCAAGCTGATAAATAGGCCAACACTGATTAACAACTAAATTAATAAGACACCTAATAGTGACCATTTTCACAACAGGAGAAAAGTTCCTCATAATCAACACCCTCTTTGAACACATCCCATAGCAACAAGTCTAGCCTTATACCTTTCCATTTCACCACTGGAGTTAAACTTAAGTTTCCAAACCCACTTAGAATTCAAGACAGTTCTACCAACATGCAACTCAACTAAGTCCCAAGTATCATTTTCAAGTAAGTCAGCCATCTCTAAATTCATGGCATCAACCCATTGAGGGCTCTGAGAAGCTTCAAAAAAACTTCTAGGTTCACTACTTTTATTTAATTGAGTCACAAAACATAAAACACCCCCTTTGATCTTAGAATAACCAACAAATTTTTTAATCCCATATTTAACGTTTGAGTTAACAACAAAGTCATTTTAGTTTTTAGGAAAGACAGAAGGTCTATAAGACCTTCTTAAGACTTGATCTTCCTGAGCATTAGTATTAGAAGTATCACCCAAGTTTTGTCCATGGAAGGGAAAGCTTGGATTAAATTCTAAAGTTCCCTTAGAAGGTTGATTTGCATCAAGTGTCGCAGCCTCAATCCCATTTAAGCTGGCAATGTTACCACTATCGCCTAGACTCAAGGGTGGGCTGCTAGCACTTGGTGACCCTGTCACCATTATGTCCATTTGATACTCACTTCTCATCATCAGGAAGCTCAGGATTTTCCAAGTCAAAAAAGGTTAAAACTTTATTATTTTGAAAAACATCAAACTTTTCATTATTACTCTTCTTATTCAAAACATCATCCTTAAAAGGAAATACAAATTCAAAAAATTTAACATCTCTAGAAACAAAAAACTGATGTCTATCAAGACTATAAAGTTTATAGCCCTTTTGAGAACTAGAAAAACCCATCATAACACATTTTTCAGACCTATTGATTAATTTATCATGACTATTTAAAATAGTGGCAAAACAAAGACAACCAAAAGTTCTTATATGAGAGAGATTAGGAGATGAATTATAAATCATCTCATAAGGAGATCTACCATTTAGCATAGAAGAGGGTAATCTGTTGATAAGATAAGTAACAGTTAGAATGCATTCAGTCCAAAATCTCAAAGGTATTCCCCCTGAAACATAAGGCATTTAGTAAGATTAAAAAGTTGCCTATGTTTACTTTCAACCAACCCATTTTGTTGTGGGGTATAAACACAAGAGGTCTGGTGTACAATGCCCTTTTCATGACAAAAGTTTTGGAAAAAAAGATTTACAAATTCAGTCCCATTGTCACTTCTGAAAACTTTAACATTCCTTTTGAAATTGATTTTTTTAAAGATTGTTAAAAATATCAATTGAGGTACCAACTTCATCTTTGGTTTTAATCAAGTAAACCCAAACAACTCTTGTGAAATCATCCACAATAGTTAGAAAGTATCTATGACCAGTGTGGCTGGTCACCCTATAAGGACCCCATAAATCCAAATTAACAAGTTCACCAAGAGACTTAGTTTTATGATCACTTAATGGAAAAGGTTCTCTAGTTTGTTTAGCCCTTTGACATACTTCACAAAATTCAGTTTGATCAGAAGATGTAATATTCAAAGAATTTTTGAGAACATTTAGAGCTGGGTCAGCAGGGTGACCTAATCTACAATGCCAATCATGTTTAGACAGAGAGCAAGTAAGCACATTAGAATCATTTACACATTTAGTACCTTCTATATCTAAATAGTACAGACCACCACACTGCCTACCAGTCCCCAAAACATTTTTGAGATTCAAATCCTGATTCACAAAAAAAACATTTATTTTCATAAAAAACAACCAAAATCTTATTATCCTTAGCCAATTTGTGAACAGAAACCAAAGTCACACAATAATCAGGTATAACAAGAACATCAAACAAAATTAAACCATTTGAAAGCTTTAAATTGCCAATTTTAGAAATGATGGCCTCAGTCCCATTAGGATGAGCCACCTTGATGTTAAGGTGTGATATATCAAACACATTTTCCAATTCAGTATCATTGTTGGTCATATGTTGATTTCCCCTAGAATAAAAACCTTCCCAATTTGCCCAAGTTTAGTTTTGATGTTGGTGTTAGAACAAAAAAACTTCTCAGAGTTATCATTAAATATCCTACTATTGTTAAAGTAAGCACCTGCCATATTGGCTTGAACACTTTTTCCAGAAACATTAGTGCTACCCTTGTTGTCTTTAATCATAGAAAGCAAAATGGCAAGTTGTTCATCAGTGAAACCAGATGAAGGGGATGTCCCAACAGGATTGTTGGAGACACTTTTGCTTTTGAAACTTTGCCCCCATTTTCTTCCCAAAGTCATTAGGTTAACTAATAATTTTAAAGCATCTATCAATGGTATGACCATTATAACCACAATTCTCACAAACAATTTCAACATTAGAATTACCATAAGGTCTAAAAGCATTATTACTTGGTGTGTTAGGTCTAAATCCAGTGGTACTAGAGCTAGGTCTAAAGTTGCCATTGTTACCATAATTGGGTCTAAAATTACCATAGTTAGTATTCTGAGTTGTTTAAACATTGTTTCTAGCAGGACCATTAGAAAGAAAAGCAGATGTCTGAGTCCTCTAAGAGGATCTAGCAAGAGTGCCAGAAGCAACTCTGTGAGATTCCTCACTAGAGATAATAGCATAGGCAACCTTGACATCTGGCAAAGTCTCCCTTGAGAGAATAGAACTCCTAATACTCATATAGGAATCATCAAGACCCATAAAAAATTGCATAAGTTTCAACAATTTATTATGTTTCTTAAAATCACCAGCAACAATACAAACACAATTAGGCAATTCAATCATAGCATCATACTATTTCCAATAGGCATTTAGTTTATGATAGTAATCAGACAGATTAGACCCATTCTGCTTAAGAGCATTGATCTTATGATGAAAATTGAAGATCATAGAACCATAAACTTTGTGATAATTTTCTTTAAGTTCATTCCAAACATGCTTAGCCTTTTTAGAAAAAAATTGACCAAGGAATAATTCCTCAGAAATAGAATTTAAAATCCACCCAAGAACAACAACATTTACTCTATCCCACTGTTTTCCCAAAATCTCATTAGTTATGGATCTTTTACAAGACCCATCAATAAAACCAATTTTGTTTTTTCCTTCCAAAGCAAGTAACATAGCATTAGCCCAAACTTGATAATTTTCAGTTCCCTTTAGTTTAATAGTGACAACAGTCAACACAGCAGTATCATTAGGGTATAAATGCAAAGGGTCACTCAAGTCAAGCTTACTAATAAGTGTGACTAGACCAGTCACACTCAAAGTATCATCTTCACCATGTACAGACTGCTCATGGCCAGACATGGTAAAAAAGAACTTACAACATTGTTAACAAAGTCCCCAGGCTTCCAAACCACTCAAGGATGGCAGGTCAAAGGCAAGACAATGAGTGAGGGTCTAATATAAAGGGTAAAAAATAAGGACAACCAACCCAAGAGATAAACAAGAAGAAAAAAGACACAAATCACTTAGCAATAAAAAAAGAGAGTATAAGAGGTGTTACAGTGAGCTCCAGCAAGCACAATCGAACCGATACTTCTAGATTCACTTAGTCTAGAAAATATCAGAACCTCCAAGATGACAAACCCTAATTTTTCTTCTCAGGAAAAAATTAGGGAAAATCAACAACGACAACAAGTTCGCCACCAAAATAACCAAGTACCGCCAAAGAACCTTCAAGAACAGATCATAAACAGTAAACCCTAATTTTTGTAAAAAATTAGGGATTCACCACATATGATAGTGAGAATGCCACAAGTAACCCAATAGTAACACCAATTAGCTACTAGAATCCTTAAATCAAAAGATCCCTATAAAAGTTAAACCCTAATTTTTTCAAAAAATTTGGGGGTTTTGTAAATCGAGAAGTATAAATCTATTTCAATAGCAGATTTAAAGGAAAACAATTTTATGAGACAGTATCAAAAAAGTATCAAAAATCAAAAAAGTTTTATAAAACTTTTCACAATAACAAAGTCAGATTCGTAAACCACGCTCTAATACCATGTAGAAAAATAAGATATGATGATTCAAAAACATTTTATATTGATCTCAAAGCCAACAGAAAAATAAGAAAGAGTTTAACAATAAAATCCACCACAGATATGATCTGGTGTAGATCTATTATCTACTTGATAATAGTCTTACAAAGATTAAATAAGAAATACTAGATGAA
Source organism: Glebionis coronaria (assembly GCA_025667525.1). Taxonomy (NCBI): domain Eukaryota; kingdom Viridiplantae; phylum Streptophyta; class Magnoliopsida; order Asterales; family Asteraceae; genus Glebionis; species Glebionis coronaria. Next base: position 508,931,113 of record CM046879.1, on the reverse strand, counting down.
ACAACAATGGTGAAGAGAGAGAGTATGAGAAGCCATTGACGACTGAAAAACACACACAACACTCTCACAACCCTAACTTAGAATGAGTTAGGGTATATTATACAAAATATGACCAACGGTCATAACCCACACAACACATGGGCCTTCATATATCTTCAGCCCAAATCCTAGCAAGCCCAATGTCCAAGTCCAGCAGCAACTATCCATGAGTGCTAAGTTTAGTCCCTGCAATATCTCAAAACACACAATTAGTCCCTATATATGAATAGCAGATTATGAGATTAATTTTAACAAGGTTCAACTTGTTAATGCAAAGCAATGCCTAAAAACATTGTTAGTATTAATTAATATTTCTTAGTTTTGATCACGACAAATTACAAAGACATTTATTGTCAAACACAATCATAAAACGAATTATCTAACAAACACTATCATCAAGGTAATAATCATTACACTAACATATCTTAATCATGCTTAGTGATCATAAAAGTGATTAGCCTTAAAACTCACTTTTGTCAAATATAACAAAAGATTTTTAATAAACTTAATTTTTAAGAAAATGTTTTATTAAAATGAAAATGTAAATTTGAATATGGCATATTCTAAATGTCATAAGAATATCCTTTGAAGTTTTAAACAGCCTCAAATATTTCAAATTCACTAAAAGACAAAAAGGAGCAGAGTCTACACTCCGCGATTCCTTAAGTGTCTATGCGGTTCCCTATCGATAAGGAACCGCCTGGGTAGTTAAGGAACCGCCCCCAGCTAGCCGTTGTAATTTGTCTTCTATAAATAGTGGATCAAATCTGCATTTTCATAAAACCTTTTTGGACATCTCTTTCAGCCTTCTTTCTCCTATCTAATCCTAGTCATTTGTAAATGATCACTTAATGTGTTAAGTATGTTTACTTATGATTATCCTCTTGATCTCCTTCTTTACCTTGTCCAAAGAGAAGATCACTTGCACACTTGTGATGTGATTATAGATGAAGCTTGATAAAGATCATCCTCTCCTAAAGATCTAGTCATGTTCATCATTTGTTTATTTTTGTCTTGTGTAGATCCAATGTATTTGTGAATACTTGGACTAGTTGTGTTCATCCAAACTATGTGTGAATACTTGGATTAGAGTTGTGTAAATCCTTTGCATATGTGTGTGCTTGGATTTGTGTTGTGTAGATCCAAGCTACATGTGTGTACTTGGATATGTTTATTTGAGTTGTAATAAGTTGTGTTAGTTCTCACTAAACTATAAAGTGATGTGGTTGTATCTAGTGAGTTCTCACTAAACTATAAAGTGATGTATAGTTGTGTTGTGTGAAGTTCTCACTTAGCTTCAAAGTGAAGAGTCGTGAATATTGGTTCTAGCTTTAGATTAGAACTCGACATCTACCCTTGTCTCAGTAAATGGTGAAGTAGGCAACGTTGTGAAGATTGGTTCTAGCTTTAGATTAGAACTCGACATCTAGCCTTGTGTCGTAAAATGGTGAAGTGGGCGACGTTGTGTAGATTGGTCCTAGCTAAGATTAGGTCTCGACATTTAGCTTAGTGTCAGAAAATAATGTAAGCGATGTTGTAAGGTTTTCTACGCCAAGAAGGGAGCTTGTGGATATAGTGGAAATCTCGAGTAAGGTGTACTCGAGGAGTGGATTAGGAACGAGGATAGAGCCTCGTTGCCGAACCACTATAAATCTTGGTGTCTTCCTACTAGGTTGTTTCTTTCCTTACTCATTACTTACATTCAATATCATTACACTTATTACTTAGTGTTAATGCATTAGAATTGAACCTAATCATTATGCAACTAGATTTCAAGTAAAAGATAGTTTTGGCACTCACCTAATTGAAAGAAATTTTAATTAGGAGATAACCCAATGAGAAACTATTCAACCCCCCCTTCTAGTTTCTACAATTGGTATCAGAGCGATGGTGACACAAGATCTTTGAATTATATTTTACTTTAAAACTTGGATCGATCCATTGTCTCCTTAAATTAGAAGGTTAAGTTGTACTAAAGTTTTTCTTTGGTCAAAACTATCTTTTATTGAAAAGTAGCCTTTTAATTGATAATATGCATCTCATTTAGATTAGTAGTATTTATGCATTTTAGATTTACTCTTGAAATGTATCTACTAGTTCGCATCTTGTTATATGTAGGTACTCATTGTTGGGAATAAATGTATGAGTATTAGTTCCCCCTGCTGGTTGGTCAGAGTTCCCCCTGCTAGAGTAAGTTTCCCCTGCTGAGTAACAAAGGCAGGGGGATTGGTCCCCCTGCTGGAAGTCAAAGACCCTACTAATAAGATAAACTTGGAAGAGATTATGACGCGTTTCAGTTACCACTCCAAGATAGTTTCCTGGTTTTTTAGTAGTGATCTTGTATGTGTGTCCTTATGCTATAAAAGGACTCACTAGGTTGTCATGTTAGATACATCTTTCTCTGTTCATTTCTTTTCATACTTTAAGGTTGTGTAACCCTGATACCACTATTGGGTATTCGTATATCTTTGATGTATTAAAGTTCAACGTTTGATTTAAAAACTTGTTCTTGTGCTAAACACTATATTCCGCATCTTGTTTAGTTACCTTGTATTGCAAAGTTTCTCTAGTGTTAGTTGGAATTTATTCTTTCTATCACAACCCTTAAACAAGCTAAGGTTTAAGATCTGAGTTTGGGATCAACAAGTGGTATCAGAGCTTGTTGAGAAACTTTGATTAAACAAAGAACAAAACATCTCTTACAACCAACAACAACCATGTCCTCAGATTCTCACTCATCCTCAAACAACAACTCTCTTAAAGTACCTATTCTGGATCCTTAAAACTTTGAACTATGGGAATTCAGGATTCAACAATATCTCAAGATGGAACACTATGTTCTATGGGAGATTATAGAGTTTGGTGATCAATTCTCCAAAAAATAGTAGTTGAAGAAAAAGATAAGGGAGAGGCTGGTGGTGAAAGCTCTAAGGGTGATAGCAAAAAGAAATCTGCTGCTCTTGCAGACAAGGAGGTACTAGCAAGAAGGCATGATGTCAGAGCTTCACAGTTCTTTGCTGTTGGCTCTACCTGATAGACATCAGCTAAGGTTCAGGAAGCATACGACAGCCAAGGAGCTCTGGGAAGCCATTGGGAAAACCTTTGGAGGAAATGAAGCCAATAAGAATAAAAAGAAGAATCAGATGATCAATCAATTTGCTTCTTTTAAAGCAAATGGCGATGAATCAATTGGCTCCATCTATAAAAAGCTTCAAGATCTGGTGGCACAACTAGAATTCTTTGACACAGAAGTGCCCGATGAACAGATCAACGCAAGATTTCTTGATAGTCTTCAGAAGGAATGGTTTGTTTACAAATCCATTGGGCAGAATAGAGATGACATTGATGATATCTACAATAACTTGAAAGTTTTTGAGCCAGTAGTTAATGAAATGAAGTCATCAGGAACCATCCCCACTATTTCAAGTGGATCTGCTGATTCACCTGCTAATATGACCTTTATATCTCACAGTAGTGGAATCTCCAAAGGCAGTGGGATTGAAGTTTCCCCTACTATTCATTCCCCTGCTGCAAGGTCTAGACCATCCCATGATGAAGAAAGGCCTGCAACATTCAGTCTTGACACTGCTTGTGCTTTCATAACATCTCAAGGATCTCAAGGGTCTTATGTGTTACATGAAGATCTGAATCAAATCAGTAAGCAAGGACTGGAGGAGATGGACATCAAGTGGAACATGGCTCTACTCAGCATGAGAGCCAACAGATTTTACATGAAGTATGGGAAGAAGATTTCCGTCAATCCTTCTGATGTAGCTATATTTGACAAATCAAAGGTGGAATGCTACAACTGTGGCAAGAAAGGACACTTTTCTAGGGAGTGTAGAGGACCAAAGAATGGAAGCAGCTATAGGAAGGAAAGCATGGATGAAGATTCTGGTGCTAAGGCTATGGTAGCCATGCAAGGGATAGATGGAGCAGGTGGATAGGACTGGAGTGCTATGACAGAAAATGTTGAAAGGAATCAAGCCCTAGTTGCTAAAGAGAAAGAGGAAGAGTTTGCTCTTATGGCCATGTCAACCTCTAGTTCAGACAATGAGGTATATGATGATTCATATTGTACTAAAGCTTGTAGAAAAAAATACCGAGTCATTGAATGATCAAATAAGAAAGTTAAAAGTTGATTACATTAATTGTGATAATGACTTAGATAACTACAAACGTGCTCTAGAACAGTTAGATTCCACCATAAGAGAATATAAACAAAGAGAAAATGATTACAGAGATCACATTGTCATACTAGAGAGAGATGCTAGAGAAAATAATGATTCCATTAAGGAATTAACTACTGAATTAGAAGTTTTTAGATCCAACAAGAAGATATATGAACAAACTGTTGAAAAATTTGGAAAAGCTTCTAAAGATCTCACTAAGGCAGTTAAAATTGGACAATCTCCAAGGGACAAAACAGGTTTTGGGGTAAAAAATGAACATGCCACTATTCCACCACCACCTGCTAATATACATGCACCCATGCCTAGAAAAGATCTTTGTTAGACTGGTCTTCCTTGTTTCAAAAAGCAGGAGGACATTGAGTTTGACTTAAATGCCTACATACCAAAGAATCTAGAAATAGAAGAACCTCTAGTGAAAGCCAGTGCTGTTATGGATTTTGAAAAGGAACAAATTGCTTTAAAACAATGGAAAATAGAAAACCCTATTCTCTTTTCACGAGAAGGATTTTTTTGGAAGTGATTCCAGTTCTAAAATTAGTTCATCTAGAACCTCTAGCAGATCTGAATCAGGACCAAAACCTCTTAAAACTACTGTTAAATATGCTGGTATGTATAGACCCATTAGAGGTAATCAGAGGAATTGGAACAACCAAAAGTCTCATCAATTAGGAGAGGACTTTGTGAAAAACACCAAACCTTGTTTCACTTGTGGTAGTTTTAATCACATCTATCAAGACTGTGAAGCACCAATGGAAATGGTGGCTGCAAATCCTTTAAAGGAAATGCAACCAAAAGCCATTCTATTGAATGAAGGGGCAAAATTTTTTCCCCTGCTAAGTATGTTGCCCCTGCTTTGAGAAATAAGGTGTCTGAAAAGTATGTTGTTCCTGCACTAAGAAAGGTGAATGATACATGTCCCAAATCTAGTTCTTATGTGACCAAACCAGAACCTCATACTGCATATAAATCTGTTTATAGACCCTACCAACACGCCAATAGAGGCCAAAACAAAAGATGGGTAATACAAGAGATTTTGTATGGTAAGAAAGTTAAGTTCTCGTTCTCGGTATCTTAACAAATTGATTTCCAGTTCAAAGTGTGACTCTATTGTTTTTGGTGAAACAAATATTTTTGGTGTTTTTAAAATAAAATGTGCAAGACTTTAAAAGCGTGACGGAAATTAAAAGTCACTAAAAGTAAATGACGCAAACTTAAATCTAACTAAGGCAAACTTAAAACGCAACTAAAACTAAAGCTTAAACTAAGGCAAGGTTAAAATAATCTAAGGCAATTAAACTTAAAGTGCGCCTAAGAAAAAAGGCGGGAAAAATAAAGCTTGAAATTAAAAAGCAGAAACTTAAAAACTGAAATTAAAGAAATCTGAAAATTAGCTCATCCGGAATAATACCCTCATTTCGGAATAAACACTCATACGGAATGTCACCTTCGTTCGGAATGTTTTTCTTTACTCGGAATATCAACCAAAGTCTTTGATCCGGAATAAATTGCTTACTCGAAATATGTCACCTATCCGGAGTAACTTCTCTATTCGGAATAAAACCTTGATGCGGAATATTGCCCTTGATCCAGAATAATTCTTGATCCGGAATAATATTCCGAATAGAACCCTTGATTCGGAATGTCAAAATATTACGAATAAACTCCTTGATCCGGAATAATAAATTATTCCGGATGAACTTGCTTGATCCGAAATATTATTTGATTCAGAATGTTAGGTTGATCCGGAATATCCTGCTGATCCGGAATAAAAGGTTGATCCGGAACTTTTGGTTGATCCGGAATATTATTCTGAATAAAGCACCTTGGTTTGGAATGTTTTAATATTCCGAATAAGGCACCTTGATGCGGAATAAATATTATTCCAATAAACTCAATGATCCGGAATATCCAATATTCCGGATGAACACCCTTTGAAATCCTTCGCTCGGAATATCTGGGAAGATCAGAACCTGGGAATATAGTAACAACACAAGCGAAGAACAAGGAACAAGATATACACGAATCTAATGAAAACTTAACAAAATCAACCACAAGATTAAATCTAACTAATCAATAAACAACTATTAATCATAAACAATCAATCCAAAACAACAAAACTAACAAAACTAATCAAGATAATCAAAACCCACTTAAATAAATCAATAAAAATCAAGAACATGAACATGAACAATAAACATAAAGATCAAAGATTAAAGAAAGGAAGAAGGAGATCAAACAATAAAGATAAAGATTAACAAGAATTAAAAGAACACTTACTTGAAATTAAATGGTAATTAAGGTGCAAGACAATTAATGTAAATGGACATGAAATTAAATGTGCATAAATTTAAATTGGAAGAAATGGTTTGTCAATCCACCCAACAAAGAAAAATGCTAATCTAGTCTAATCTATATATAGGGGAGGATTAAGGAGTGCTTAGGAAGCTTCCTCCCCTCTTTCATTTCTCCTTAATTGCATGCTTAGTCCTTCTCTTCTTAATCTTTTGTTAATTGCACCATTAGTCCTTAAGCCTTTTAATCTTCTTTAATGACTTTTGGCTCGGGATTTCTTTGAACTCGTCTTTTAATTCTTCAATAAAATAAACTTGAGTTTTTCGGCTTTTAGTAAACTTTCGTATTTTGACTTTTTCTTCGATAAATCTTCAGAATTGGTCTTGGACTTCCGTTCTTTTCGCACTCTTGACTTCTTGACTTCTTCTTTCATCTTTTTCTTCAATAAAAGCCCGTGAATGCCCGTGTTTTCTCCACTTTTCACCTTTTCGTCCTAAATCACAACAAAAACACAAACCACGCATAATTCCGACATAAATGACATAAAATACACGTTTTGGCTCGGTTATTATTGTAATTAAGTGGTAAAAAGGATGGGTGTTTACACACCTATCAAATCCCCTACACTTGACCATTGCAATGTCCTTATGCAATGCATTAGTTACAAAGCACGTTTACATTTTTCATCATAATCAATCCACGTTGGCCTTTATTAAAGAAGTAGAAAATTATAAACATTCAAAGTAAGAAATCAAAAACATACCTTGGGTTTTGGAAATGTCGTGAATAATCATCATCCTCAAGTTTTCACTTTCTCCAAACCAAGCTTAAAAACGAGATCATTGTCATTATAAGTTAGTAAACTAACACGAACTCATGTGGGCCAATTATTCACTTAGACTCCCTTATTCCTAGGTGTATCTCTTATATTTTATTGTTGTCTTGAATGATCACGAGGATGCATTTTTGACTTATTTCGGTAGTTATTTAGTCCGAAAATAAAGTGAACCATTTAATCAATAGTTAGCTAAAGGAAAAAATCTTTTAAAACTGCTTCTCGGGACCTCATAAAGTTCATATCTTGGCATAACTCGCTTCGCGATTTCAGACCTTTCTCGAACCGATATTTAGCAGCGACTTCATACTTCAAACCTTGAGAGACGTTCATGAAATAATGGTCTTCTCTTCATATAGTAATTTCTTCACTTGAAGTTTTGAGAGATTCATACTTGGACCACGACTTCTTCATTTTTCTCCAATCATTATTTTGGACTTTGATATACAACGATTCGCCTCCTTTTTGGACTTGGCATTATTTATCCTCATACCCTGCTAGGGTCTTTTCGGATAGACTTCTCCATGACTTTTGGGGAGTTTTTTTTGCTTTTCGTCGTGTGTCTCGATTCTTCATATTGATCTTTGATAAATGATTCTTCACATCACGTTGGATCTTTAGCAACAAAATGTAGCCCTCATGTCTTGTTAGGACCTTTTTGGACTCGCCAATATTCGCATCCCGCTTCAATAAGTTATGCCTTGGCTATGAACTCTAATCCATACCGAGCAACTTTTAAACGATCTTGGGCTAGAAGCTAAGTAACTTTTCAAATCGTACAACCTTATTTATTGCAGATAAATTTATTAGCAAGCGATGGGAGAATAGGCTTATAATTAACTCACATAAATTCACGAAAGAATACCAAACTTATAATTGACTCTATCATCTCTCGTTCTCCATAATTTAAAATATCAAGGAATGAGACTCGTGGATGCTTAGCCTATTAAATCAAAGTTTTGGGTTTTCGAGTCGCCTATAGGATCTTGCAAACTCTTAGACTTTTTCAAGTTTAGAAATCGCATTTTAAAGTTCCCTTGATAAACGACTCTCTAGGATCAATTATAGGAACTTGCAAAAAGTTCTTGTTCTTAACCCGTGAGAGTTAAGACTTTCGCTTTTTATAGCTCCCTATATAAAAGCCTAGCAAAACTTGACTTAAACACGTTAAGGATACTAGCTAGAGTAAACTTAGATAAGTAAACTCGGGTTGAGTCAAAAGATTCGCAATGTTTGAAAATTAAAACCACTTTATTAAAGATTTATTCTAGCAAAGAAAGAAAATAACTATACAAAGGTAAAAACTAATAGGCCAAAATAGATCAAAAATTTTGAAAAATGTCGAAAAATTGATTTTCCGATTAAAATGAGGACAAATACAAGGAAAAGACCACTTAACTTCGATAGAAGTCCCCCCTACACTTAATATAAACATTGTCCTCAATGTTTAAGCATGTGGGAGTAAACTCCTACACTTAGGACATTGTGCACGTTGTTTAAATCTCGCTAAGGAAAAGACAACTAAAGAGATTCCTATTTTAATATTAGAAAATATAAAATAGTGAATCGAAAAGAGTTTAGGATAGAACCGGGAAGAAGGGAACACGGAATCACGGGTCGTCAAGAATCATCAAGAGTGGATCATTGAACGCTCGAATCCCTGAATAGAAGAAGAGAAGAGATAGCAAACACCAACGGGTCTACCCTACACTTAGGATAAAGAAAGCTAAAAGATAGATACATGGTTTGCCTCCCAAGAAGCGCTTGATTTTTGTTAACCGAGTCGTGAGCCTGACTCGACCTTGATCATCATAGGAAGAAGCATGAAACATATCCACCGGGATCAAAGACATAGTTTTCGTCCATCAAATAGCACAAGCTTAAGGCGAACAAGGCAAGACAAAGAAGAGTAGGCAAGGTTCCCTTAAGCAGCGATGGAGCAAGGTGGAAGCAAGTATGGTGAGGTGCAAGCATGTCTTCAATAGTTCCAAAGATTTTTCCTTTTATTTCATCAGACGGATACTGAGATGGCTCAAGAAGATCGATACCAGGGTCGAACACCTTTTCCTTTAAGGGAAAATAGCACTCAGGCTCAGCAGAATGTGAAGAAGATCCGCGAAGAAGATGCACAACCTCGTCCTCAGAAGGCGGACAAAGAGGTGTTAACTCATACGTGCTGCGGATGTTGGTGTCGACCGGTTGCTTCTCCTTTGAAAGAATTTTCTTCAAATCCAAAGTAGGATCAAGACGATAATCTTCAAAGTCCAAAGGAGGAGCATCACTCTCATGAGGGAAGTAAGTGTTAAGGAACGTAGAGAAGTCTTCCTCAAAAGAGTAATCATCCAAAGTAGGATTAAGCATGGATGACGGAGGATCTTCATCATGTGAAGAATCACTCGAAAGAGTATCAGCCTCATCAAAATCATCGTATGTGGGCAGATCGGGATACTCAGAAGTAAGGTCATCATAATCATCCGAATCTGAGCTAGAATCATCATCATAAGCATCAAAGATCGGTGGAAAATCATAAATGGGAGAAGCGTCCAAATTGGATAGAGAATCATCCACATCATCTTCAAAAAGTGGATTATCAATGCAAGACTCGAATAGAGGATTGTTGTAGATGACAAAATCATCGAGCACATTAATCATATTCGCAGATTCTCGTCCAAAGGATTTGTTGTAAGCTTCCCCATTTTGAAAACTTGGGCATCATTCCCGACTCTTAAGATTAACTCACCTTCAGCAACATCAACTAGAGCTCGTCCGGTTCTCAAGAATGGCCGACCAAGTATTAAAGGAATACGAGGGTCCATTTCATAATCAACAACGACAAAGTCGACCGAGAAAGTAAATGTGCCAACATTAATAAACACGTCTTCGACAATACCAACGGGGTAAGCGAGAGTGTGATTTGCAAGTTCAAGAGTCATCTTTGTTGGAGTAAGGTCGGGTAATGATAGTGTTTTCCCAACACTCAAAGGCATAAGATTAATACTGGCCCCGAGATCAGCTAGGGCAGTAAACTCTTCGGTTTTGTTAAAGATGCAAGGCAACACAAAACGACCGGGATCTCCAAGCTTTTCCGGAAGTTCTTTAAGAATAACTGCAGAGCAGTTTTCATTTAAGCGTGTGTTGTCGAGCTCAATCAACTTCTCCTTCTTGTTAAGCAATTCCTTGAATGCTTTCACAAATTTCGGCATGTGGACAAGTGCTTCAACAAGGCTAATGTTGATGTTCATTTGAGAGATCATCTTCACATAGCTCGACACTTGAGATTCATCCTTGTTTAACATTTTGGTCTTGCCTAGCCGTGAAGGATAAGGGATATTGGGTTTGGGTGGTAAAGGTGCAGGTGTAGTAGGTAAAGGTTGAGATGTTGAAGGGTCCTTCCTAGATACATCGTCATGACGAGGCGGAGACGATAATGGTGCACTAATACTAGGTGTAGGAGGAGTAGGGATAAATGATGGTGGAGGAGGTGTAGAAGATGGGGGTGGGATAGGTGGTCCTACGATGGTAACTCCACTACGGGTAGTAATAGCACTCACATTCGCTCGCGGATTGGTGATGGTGTTTGAAGGTAGAGAACTCGAAGTGGAGGGTTGAGCTGTGGGCAAGAAACTAGCCAGCATATTCTTTATATCATTCGTTTAAGTGCTGAAGGAGGATTGAATATTATCTCGAAGCTCGGATCTTATCTCATTCCCTTGCTTGGTGATATCTCCTTTCAAATTTATAATTTGGCTCTGTAGATTCTTGATTTGCTCACCTTGGGTTCTCATTATGGCTTCAACATCGGGGTTAATGGGTGGGGCTTGTTGGGCGGGTGGGTGATAAGGGTTAGAAGCTCTTGGTGGGATTTGGTTGCTTCTATTGTAGTTGTTGGCGGGGTTTTGGTTTTGAGGAGAAAAACCGGGTGAAAGGTAGTTGTTGGACTGGTAACTCAGCAAATTTCTATCCCCTTGAGGTCGAGCTTGGTAATTTTCCGGTGAATAATTACCATAAGCTGCATACACATTTTCCGGATTTCCTTGAGTGGAAGGACAATCGGTGTATGAGTGTGGACCGCCGCATGTTTCACAAGAAGGTGCAACCGCTTTAACTTGTTGTTGTTGGTTTGAAGCGAGAAGTAAGATACTTTTGTTCATTTCAGTCATCATGCGGGTGAATTCGGTCATGTCGGGGCTTGCTGAAGTGGAAGAAACATTGACTCTCGGGTTTTTCTTGAAGAAGCAGAGGAATCCTAGTTTTTGTGGTGAGTAGTCATGTTCTCAATTAGCTCTCTACACTCCTCGGGTCTCCTTTTCATAAATGTGCCACCGGCGGCTGCATTAATCATATCACGATCTCGAAAAGTCAATCCGTTGTAGAAAGTATCAATCAATGTGACTGGAAGCATGTTGTGGTTTGGACAACGATCGATCAAGACATTATATCTTTCCCAAGCATCAAAAAGAGATTCATCGGGGTCTTGCATGAAACCGCTGATTTGATTGCGAAGGCTCGTGACCATGGATGGTGGAAAGTAGCGCGAAAAAAAGCGTTGAGTCATGTCATCCCAAGTATGAATTGAATTCTTCGGGAGACGATCAAACCATTTCTCTGCATGATGTGATAAAGTATGTGGGAAGAGTTGTAGGCGTAGAACATCCATTGAGGCACCGGGAAACTTCATGCTTTGGGTGATTGTAATGAACTTGTCGAGGTGTTTGTTGGCATCATCATCAGGCAATCCACGGAATGGGTTAGTTTGCACTTGCTGAATCATGTGGTGCTTCAACGAAAACTCCGGAGCCGTGATTTGCATCGGCGCAATCGGTCCTCCTCGTCCAAACATGGTAGGTTGACAAAGCTCCTCCATTGTCCAAAGATCGGGCTGTGGAAGAACATTGTTGTTATTGTTGTTGAGGTGCGGTGGATTATTGTTGTTGTTAACACCTGCCATACTTAAATCTTCTCGAGTCTCGGGCTCTTGATTATTAGAAGATCTAGTACGCATACACCTACAAAGGCAAAAGGAAACAATACCAAACACAAAGACAATATATATACACAATAAAAATAAAATCTTTTTGGATTTTTGAAATTTTTAATTTTTATGGATTTTTAACAATTTTTAATTTTTATTGTTTTTTTTTTTTTGAAAATTTTTGTGCAAGAGAATAACGCTCACAAGTAAACGGATCCCAAAAAGCAACGCGTCTCTCACAGAAAACCGTTAATCTTTACGAAAAGAGCCGGCAGCGGCGCCATTTTAATACAAGAGATTTTGTATGGTAAGAAAGTTAAGTTCTCGTTCTCGGTATCTTAACGAATTGATTTCCAGTTCAAAGTGTGACTCTATTGTTTTTGGTGAAACAAATATTTTTGGTGGTTTTAAAATAAAATGTGCAAGACTTTAAAAGCGTGACGGAAATTAAAAGGCACTAAAAGTAAATGACGCAAACTTAAATCTAACTAAGGCAAACTTAAAACGCAACTAAAACTAAAGCTTAAACTAAGGCAAGGTTAAATATAATCTAAGGCAATTAAACTTAAAGTGCGTCTAAGGAAAAATGCGGGAAAAATAAAGCTTGAAATTAAAAAGCAGAAACTTAAAAACTGCAATTAATGAAACCTGAAAATTAGCTCATCCGGAATAATACCCTCATTCGGAATAAACACTCATCCGGAATGTCACCTTCGTTCGGAATGTTTTTCTTTACTCGGAATATCAACCAAAGTCTTTGATCCGTAATAAATTGCTTACTCGGAATATGTCACCTATCCGGAATAACTTCTCTATTCGGAATAAAACCTTGATGCGGAATATTGCCCTTGATCCGGAATAATTCTTGATCCGGAATAATATTCCGAATAGAACCCTTGATTCGGAATGTCAAAATATTCCGAATAAACTCCTTGATCCGGAATAATAAATTATTCCGGATGAACTTGCTTGATCTGGAATATTATTTGATTCGGAATGTTAGGTTGATCCGGAATATCCTGCTGATCCGGAATAAAAGGTTGATCCGGAACTTTTGGTTGATCCGGAATATTATTCCAAATAAAGCACCTTGGTTCGGAATGTTTTAATATTCCGAATAAGGCACCTTGATGCGGAATAAATATTATTCCGAATAAACTCAACTGATCCGGAATATCCAATATTCCGGATGAACACCCTTTGAAATCCTTCGTTCGGAATATCTGGGAAGATCAGAACCTGGGAATACAGTAACAACACAAGCGAAGAACAAGGAACAAGATATACACGAATCTAATGAAAACTTAACAAAATCAACTACAAGATTAAATCTAACTAATCAATAAACAACTATTAATCATAAACAATCAATCCAAAACAACAAAACTAACAAAACTAATCAAGATAATCAAAACCCACTTAAATAAATCAATAAAAATCAAGAACATGAACATGAACAATAAACATAAAGATCAAAGATTAAAGAAAGGAAGAAGGAGATCAAACAATAAAGATAAAGATCAACAAGAATTAAAAGAACACTTACTTGAAATTAAATGGTAATTAAGGTGCAAGACAATAATGTAAATGGACATGAAATTAAATGTGCATAAATTTAAATTGGAAGAAATGGTTTGTCAATCCACCCAACAAAGAAAAATGCTAATCTAGTCTAATCTATATATAGGGGAGGATTAGGGAGTGCTTAGGAAGCTTCCTCCCCTCTTTCATTTCTTCTTAATTGCATGCTTAGTCCTTCTCTTCTTAATCTTTTGTTAATTGCACCATTAGTCCTTAAGCCTTTTAATCTTCTTTAATGACTTTTGGCTCGGGATTTCTTTGAACTCGTCTTTTAATTCTTCAATAAAATAGACTTGAGTTCTTCGGATTTTAGTAAGCTTTCGTCTTTTGACTTTTTCTTTGATAAATCTTCAGAATTGGTCTTCGACTTCCGTTCTTTTCGCACTCTTGACTTCTTGACTTCATCTTTCATCTTTTTCTTCAATAAAAGTCCGTGAATGCCCGTGTTTTCTCCACTTTTCACCTTTTCGTCATAAATCACAACAAAAACACAAACCACGCATAATTCCGACATAAATGACATAAAATACACGTTTTGGCTCGGTTATTATTGTAATTAAGTGGTAAAAAAGATGGGTGTTTACACACCTATCAACGGGTTCCCTCTGCTAAGCATAGGGATTCCTCTACTAAGTCTAAGGTATCCCATGCTGGCAAAGTTGTGCCCTCTAAAGACATAGGAAGATGGGGAAAAGCTGTGAAAGCCTCAACTCGTTGGGTCTGGGTACCCAAAAGGGGTACTCAATCCAATGGTGTATCTCTAGTCTTTGACAAGTTATCTTACATTGATACACGAGGTAGATCCAAGTCAGTAATGGCTTGGGTCCCCAAGAGAAACTAAATTGTTTTTCTTTTTGCAGGTAACAAAGAAGACCATGAATGATAAAGCCTATTGGGATAGTGGATGTTCAAGGAGTATGACTAGACATAAATCCTATCTGTCTAACTTCGTTCTCCTGCATGACAATGATGGTGTTTCTTTTGGAGATGGGCATGGTACAATCACAGAAAAGGGACCATTGTTACAAATGGCATGAAATTTGATAATGTCTACTTGGTGAAAGAGCTTAAGTACAATCTTTTCAGTGTGTCCCAGATGACTGATAACAAGAATTTTGCCCGTTTTACTGATACTGAATGTCTTGTGTTGGGAAAGGAGTTTGTTTTACCACCAAACACTCCTATTGTGCTCAGAACCCCAAGACAGAAGAACATGTACACCATTCATTTAAAGGACATCACTCTTCAAGACAACGAAAGCTGTTTCATTGCCAAAGCATCAGTTGATGAATGCAAGAAATGGCATAGAAGACTTGGTCATCTTAACTTCAAGAACATAAACAAGTTGGTCAAGTTTAATCTTGTTCATGGCCTTCCTTCCAAGACCTTTGCCAATGATCATACTTGTGTTGCTTGCCTGAAAGGGAAGCAACATAGAGCCTCTTGCAAGTAAAAAACAAGTCTGTCCACCACCAAGACATTGGAATTGCTGCATATGGACCTGTTTGGTTCTACTTCTATGGCAAGCATAATGAAGAAATGGTACTGCCTAGTGATTACTGATGACTTTTCATGGTTCACATAGACATTCTTTCTGTTTGAAAAGAGTGACACATCAGATGTACTCATAGGTTTTATTAAACAGATTGAACTTTCCAAAAGTATGAAGGTGGTGACCATTAGATCAGACAATGGTGGTGAGTTCAGAAACAAGAAGCTGGACACTTTCTGCACAAACAAAGGAATAAGGAGGGAATACAGTATAGCAAGAACACCTCAATAAAATGGAGTTGTAGAAAGAAGAAACAGGACACTTATTGAAGCTGCAAGGACTATGTTGTCTGATTCCAAGCTTCCAGGTATCTTTTGGGCTGAAGTTGTAGCCACTACTTGTTATGTTCAAAATAGGGCCTTGGTGGTAAAGGCACATAACAAGACCCCTTATCAGCTGTTCAATGACAGACCCCCTTTGATTGACTTTTTCAGACCATTTGGATGTCATGTGATCATTCTGAACACAATTGACAATTTAGGTAAATTCAATGAAAAGGGGGCTGATGGGTACTTTATAGGTTATTCATTAAACAACAAGGGATATAGGGTTTTCAACAAGAAGACAAGTAAAGTAACAGAAAATCTTCATGTAGATTTTCTTGAAGACAAGCCTGAAAATGTACAAACAGGTCCTGATTGGTTCTTTGACATTGAAGTACTTTCTAAATCAATGAATTATGTGCATGTTGCTTTGCAGAATACTAACATTTCAGGTACAAAAGAACCAACTGCTTTGGAGAAGCCACCAATGAGGTACATGACTGTACCCTCATTGTTTCCCATTAAGGATGCTGCTACAAAAATAGATGAAGAAGATGATACATCTCAAAGGAAGGAGCAGTCAATCCCTTCCCCTGCTAAGTCAACTCCTGAAAGCAGGGGAATGGCTGAAAGCAGTGGAATCCAAGATTCCCCTACTGGACCAAATGTTTCCCCTACTGCTAAAGAACCAGTTGTCAATGATGTAAATGATGAAGAAAGAGAATCCCCACTCATTTCCTCATCTTCACCAATCACTTTATCCAGAAGTGGAAGCAGAATAATTAGGAATGGAGGTACAATTTATTCAGAGCTGCACTCAGCTCACCAGCATCCATCCCTCAGTCATGCAGTATCATTTAGAAGCTCTTTTGAGGATTTCTTTCCCAATCAAGATAGTACTATAGATCCTGATTTGGAAAAGGATGAAACAGAGGTAATCATGAGCATGCAGCCTACCTACAGGAATCAATAAAGATCACCCCCAATCCTAAATTATAGGTGATCTTGATACTCCCAAACAAACAAGATATTCAACAAAGGAACACAGCTTCATTGCCAACATTACTATGAAGTTTAACCATGAAAATATGCAATGCTGTATGTTTACTGCCTTTTTGGCACAAGAAGAGACAAAGTAGATTTTTCAGGCTCTCAATGATCCAAGCTGGGTTGAAGCCATGCAAGAAGAACTTTTGCAATTTGACATCCAAAAAGTATGGATTCTGGTAGATTGTCCAAAATAGGCAAGACCTATTGGGACAAAGTGGGTGCTCAGAAACAAAAATGATTAGAGGGGCATTGTAGTTAGAAACAAAGCAAGACTGGTAGCACAGGGATATACTTAGGAAGAAGGTATTGATTATGAAGAGGTCTTTGCTCCAGTAGCCAGAATTGAAGCCATCAGATTGTTTCTGGCTTATGCTTCCTTCATGGAATTCATAGTATATCAAATGGATGTTAAGAGTGCCTTTTTATATGACACCATTGATGAAGAAGTTTATGTGATGCAACCTCCAAGGTTTGAAGACCCTGAACACCTAGACAAAGTTTACAAGGTAAAGAAGGCTATGTATGGACTTCATCAAGCTCCTAGGGCATGGTATGGAACTCTTTCTAAATACCTGTTGGATAATGGCTTCAATAGGGGGAAAATTAACCAGACCATGTTTATTAAGAAATAGAAGGGTGACTTTGTTTTGGTGCAAGTATATGTAGATGACATCATCTTTGGATCCACAAACTCTATGCTTAGCAAAGAGTTTGCCAAGTTGATGCAAGATAAATTTCAAATGAGTACAATGGGTGAACTCAACTTCTTTTTGGGGTTACAAGTTCGGTAGAGGAAAGATGGGATCTTTATCTCACAAGACAAGTATGTTGCTGAAATTGTGAAGAAGTTTGGAATGTGTGAAGGAAAGAAAGTTTCCACTCTAATGGATAAGGAGCATCCTTAGGGAAAAGATGGTCCAAGAAGCCTATTGATGTCAGGAACTATAGGTCCATGATTGGATCTCTCATGTACCTTACAGTTTTAAGACCTGACATCATGTTTGCAGTATGCTTATGTGCAAGATACCAAGTAACACCCACAGAGTGTCATCTGTTTGCTGTGAAGAGAATTTTTAGGTATCTGAAGTGTCATCCAACTTTAGGACTTTGGTATCCTAAGGAGTCACCATTTGAGCTAGTGTCCTATTCAGATAGTGATTATGCTGGTGACAACAATGATAGGAAGTTTACAACAGGTGGATGTCAGTTTTTGGGAAGCAGACTTATATCTTGGCAGTGTAAAAAGCAGACTATTCTGCCCACATCCATAACTGAAGCTGAATATGTAGCAGCTACTGCGTGCTGTGGACAAGTTCTTTGGGTTCAGAACCAGCTGCTTGATTATGGTTACAATTTTCTTAAGACCAAGATATTCATTGACAACAACAACACCATTTACATTATTAAAAATCCTATTTTTCATAGCAAGACTAAACATACTGAAATCAGACATCACTTCATTAGAGATTGTTTTGAAAAAGGATTGATTGTCCCAGAGGCTATTGATATAGAACTTAATGTTGCTGATATTTTGACAAAAGCTTTTGATGTAGGGAGGTTTCAGTACTTAGTTGCAAGTATTGGAATGATTACTCCCTAAAATTCGATGTCTGACTTGTATTGTGTATTCAGGATTGAATTATGGCTGGTCTTGTACATATGTTAGTTAAATTTTCCATTATTTTTCATTCTACTGCTTTTGAACAAAGATTCCCCTGCTGGGGTTCATCCCCCTGCAGGTATTTTTCCCTGCTAAGAGTTTTTCTCTTAAGTTGGGTTTGTTCTTTTTAAAGTGGTTATATGTGGTGTTTAGACTAAAAATGCAGAGATCCTAATGGAGCATACTATATTATGGGACGATCAGGTATATGCTCTATGTTTCAGGGGAGGTTAGGTCATACCTTTAGGGATTAGGGTATCCTTAGGATACTCATATATGATTCTAGATCATATCCACTGGTGAGTAAGGGTTTGGGACAATGAAGACTTGCTGCAAAGCCTGTTGGAGTTCTGAAACCTTGAGGCACTGTAATGTGTACTTAAAGTTCTTTATTGAGCAGCTTGCTGCCTAATTTAATATTTTTAATGCATATTGCCAAGACCAACTAACCATAGCAAGGAAATGGTAGGGATGGAGTCCGGGGTATACTTATTTTATTGGGTTGACCAGGTGCAAGGTGGCTTATGTGTTAACTTTTTCTGGTTGGAACTTTGCTGAATGGAGGACTCTTGAGTTTCTATGTATCTAACTTGTTTTTACAAGGGTGTGCATTAGAGTAGAGCTGTTATCATTGATCTATTCAGGTTAAGTCTAATACCCTTAGGAAAGTTTCCCCTGCTTTAATTTTTGATACCCCTGCTAATACAACTTTCCCCTGCTTCACACAACATTCCCCTTTTTGACCGTTGACCGACAATACCGTTGCCCTGCTTATAACCGTTGGGCCTGCTTGCTAACTTTTTGGTTAGGGAATATTTTATTCTTTTCAAAAGATATTTAAGGCGTTTTCTTCGTTGATTGGTAACCTTTTTATTATTATTTCAAATAAATTAGTTTCTTATCAAGATTTATTTCTGATCTTTTTGCAAATTGATAATTTAGTCCAATCACAGCTATTCAATTTGCCTATATAAACTCAATTCTCTTAACCAGCAGGCCTAACTCTCTCTTTCGGTTAAATCCCACCAATTTTTCCAAAACATAAACCTTTTTACACTTAAAATGTCTTCCATGTCTCTCAAAATTGCTGCTAACCATAATCAGATTGCTCTTTTATCCCAAGAGCCCGCTGAATTCACTGATGCTGTTGCTTACCTAAAATCTTGCTATTTTAGGTTAGCTCTTGTCATCAATCCTAGAATCTATACCTCACACATCTAACAGTTTTGGTCTAATTCAAAGGTTGAAAAAGTGGATGGAGAGGTAACTGTTAAAAGCCTGGTTGATGGCCATCCCAAGGTGGTTACACTTGCCTCCATTCGAGACAAATTAGTCTTGGATGATGAGGGTGGGGTGGTTGCTTTCAAAGAGGCTAAAATTTTTGAGGGTCTTACAAACTTGGGGTACAACATTTCTGCTGATCAAAAATATAAATTTGCTAAAAGTCAGTTTGCACCCTATTGGAAGTTTTTAATTCACACTATTTTGCAATGCTTATCATCAAAAACTATAGCTTTTAATGAATTTGGGAGTCAAGTTGCTTCTGCCCTGATTTGCTTGGCAACAGGGAGAAAATATTGTTTTTCTCAAATGATTTTTGAAGGTATGGTAAAAAATGTTACAAGTCATTCAAAATTTTGTATGTATCCAAGGTTTGTTGAAATTTTGTTGGATATGCGGCAACATGGTAAAATTCGTCACAAGGACCATTTTGAAGCTAACCTCCATACAACCAAACTATTCACCACTCTTACAGCACCCACCTTACAATTTTCTAGCAGGGCAGTTCCCCTTACACCAATCATGATGGACCAGATCAGAAGAGAAGCTGCTTCTAAACCAAGAGCAGCCCAACGCCCTCTTGCTGATTCCCCTGCTAGAGATACCCCTGCCAATCAACTTCCCCCTGCCAACCTACATCAAGAAAGAATATCTAAAACCAGGTTTGCTAGGTCTCCTTTGCATGGTGAATCTTCAAAAGTAGTAGAGAAGAGAGTCTCCAAAAGGTTGGAGCACACTGGGGGTTTGGCTGCCACTACTGTCTCATCCCTAAGAGATGAGCAGGATAGTGACACCATAAGTAAGTCCTCTCCCTCACTCAGTGATACCCAAAGAGTAGAGCAATCTCATCCTAGGGTTGAGAGCAGATTGAAACCACTATCCTTATTGGAATTGACAAATATGTGCATTAGCTTGAAAGAGCAAAATGCACAACTAGTACAAACTGTCAAAAAGAAAGGTCTAGTTATTTATAATTTGGAGACCGGACTTGCTACACTTGAGGGGAGGAGAAGACCAAAGCTTATTGTTTCTACAGATGAGGATGATTCCAAAGGGGAGGAAGTTCCTCAAACAGATGAGTCTACTCAGTGGTATGCATTTCCTAGTGGTCAGGATCTAGGGCAAGAAAAGGTGGCAAGTGATGAGAAAGGGAGTGATAAGGGGAGTGCCATAAAAGATATTTCCCAAGCCTTGTTAAATATGGGCAATCAAGAAAAAGCCCCTGCTTCTACAAAAGTTTCCCCTGCTACAATTGATCCCCCTGCTGTAAGTCCTTCCCCTGCTAAACCTATTACTCAAACATTTGTTAGGAAGAACAGAAAGCAACCAGCCCAGAAGGGGATAAAGATTGGAGAAGCTGCACCCAAAGCAAAACCAACAGTGGATCCAAAAGACAAAGGAAAGGGGAAGATGATTGAACAGCCCAAGAGGAAGTACAAACATAAAACGTCTGAACAACTAAGGGCTCAAGAGGAACATGATGAACAGATAGCTCTTAGAATTCAAGAAGAAGAGCTACACATGCAAGAACAGAGAATGAAACAAATGAGGCCCATAGAAATGCTTAAACAGGTTGAAATCATGCATAGAGAGCTGGATGACAGGGTACCTCATGTTCAAGAATTTCTAGACCAATAGGATAAGGAGTTGGTGAATGCTCCTTTGGAAGAAAGATATGAATTGACTCTTTTGGTCTTCAATTTTCAAAAGGATTATCTGGAAAGAAGAATGATTCAGATTCAGAAGGAAAAGTATTTGGGGTCTGAGAAGGGGAGGCTGACACATTACAAGGTTATGCTTAAAAGACACAAGAGGTGGACTGATGCTCACTTCAAAGACATGACTTTTGAGGAGATAGAAAGAGCAGCTAGGCCAGTACTAAAGGAGACAAATGTGGATAACTTCATAGGCATAAATACTCCTGAGGAGGTTGAGTATCTCAGGAGGAAAGATGAGATGATACAGAAAGCTAGGGAGTCCAGAAAAAGAAAGGCTGAAGGAGTGGCAGTGGAAACAACACAAGCAGGTGCATCATCACAAGCAGGTGCATCATCCCAAGCAGGTGCAACTTTTCCAGTAGTTGAAAAATCTGTTCTCAATTCACAGAGAGCAGCCAAAAGGATAAAAAGGATGTGTTAATACAAAGCAATGCCTAAATACATTGTTAATATTAATTAATCTTTCTTAGTTTTGATCAAGACAAATTACAAACACATTTATTGTCAAACACAATCATAAAACGAATTATCTAACAAACACTATCATCAAGGTAATAATCATTACACTAACATATCTTAATCATGCTTAGTGATCATAAAACTGATTTGCCTTAAAACTCACGTTTGTCAAACAATACAAAAGATTTTTAATAAATTTTATTTTTAAGAAAATGTTTTATTAAAATGAAAATGCAAATTTGAATATGGCATATTCCAAATGCCATAAGAATATCTTTTGAAGGTTTAAACAGCCTCAGATATTTCAAATTCACTAAAAGACAAAAAGGAGCGGAGTCTACGCCGACGGTACCTTAGCACCTACGGCGGTTCCTTATCGATAAGGAACCGCGGGCTCCAATAAGGAACCGCGGCCAGATATAGCCGTTGGATGTTTTGTCCTATAAATAGTGGATCAAATCTGCATTCTCATCAACCCTTTTTGGACATCTTCTTCAGCCTTCTTTCTTCTTTCTAATCCTAGTCATTTGTAAATGATCACTTAATGTGTTAAGTATGTTTACTCATGATTATCCTCTTGATCTCCTTCTTTACCTTGTCCAAAGAGAAGATCACTCACACACTTGTGATGTGATTAAAGATGTAGCATTGATGAATATCACCTTCTCCTAAAGATCTAGTCATGTTCATCATTTGTCTATTTGTGTCTTGTGTAAATCTAATGTATTTGTGAATACTTGGACTAGTTGTGTTCATCCAAGTTATTTGTGAATACTTGGATTAGAGTTTTGTACACCCATTGCACATGTGTGTGCTTGGATTCATGTTGTGTAGATCTAAGCTACATGTGTGTACTTGGATATGATTAGTTGAGTTGTAATTAGTTGTGTTAGTTCTCACTAAACTATAAAGTGATGTTGTTGTGTCTTGTGAGTTCTCACTAAACTATAAAGTGATGTGGTTGTGTCTTGTAAGTTCTCACTAAACTATAAAGTGATATGTAGTTGTGTTGTGTGAAGTTCTCACTTAGCTTCAAAGTGAAGAGTCGTGAAGATTGGTTCTAGCTTTGGATTAGAACTCGACATCTAGCCTTGTGTCGGAAAATGGTGAAGTAGGCAACTTTGTGAAGATTGGTTCTACCTTTAGATTAGAACTCGAAATCTAGCCTTGTGTCGTAAAAGAGTGCAGTGGGCAACATTGTGTAGATTGGTCCTAGCTAAGATTAGGTCTCGACATTTATCTTAGTGTCGGAAAATAATGTAAGCAACGTTGTAAGGTTTTCTCCGCCAAGAAGGGAGCTTGTGGATATAGTAGAAATCTCGAGTAAGGTGTACTCGAGGAGTGGAGTAGGAACGAGGATAGAGCCTCGTTGCCGAACCACTATAAATCTTGGTGTCTTCCTACTAGGTTGTTTCTTTCCTTACTCTTTACTTACATTCATTATCATTACACTTACTATACATTGTTAATGCATTAGAATTAAACCTAATCATTATGCAACTAGCTTTCAAGTAAAAGATAGTTTTGTGCACTCACCTAATTGAAAGGAATTTTAATTAGGAGATAAACCGATGATAAACTATTCAACCCCCCTTCTAGTTTCTACAATTAGGATCAGAGCGATGGTGACACAAGATCTTTGAAGTATATTGTACTTTAAAACTTGGATCGATCCATTGTCTCCTCAAATTAGAAGGTTAAGTTGTACTAAAGTTTTTCTTTGGTCAAAACTATTTTTTGTTAAAAATAAGCCTTTTAAAATGTTAATATTGCATATTACTTAAATTAGTAGCATTAATGCATTTTAGATTTACTCTTGAAATGTATCCACTAGTTTGCATCTTGTTATGTGTAGGTACTCATGAAGATAAATCATTCTATTGATTGTGGATTGAGTTACATACACTTGTAGAAGACTCGTCTTCTTTGATTTCCAACATCATTGAATAATGATATCAAGATGGGTAGAAGTGATACTAGTCTTTGAAGACTTAGTAGTCACTATTAGTCATAGTTGGGCTTTGCGTCGATTCCTTGAAAGCTTGGAATGCATTTTGTGGCCAAGGTACGCTTTCGTTCTTCCACACACCTTATTGATCATTCTTTTGATCATTAATTGACTATATGCTTGTTCTTGGCATCCTCGCCTTGACATTTATTTATGGTTTGTGATTCTTTTCTTTTTCCCTCTCAAACCTTCATTGCTTGGATACTTGACTCACTATAGAGATGTAGGGCGAGTTAGTAGAAGCTTAAAGTATCAAGCATGATTTCCATGTTTTGCACCCTTACGGTTAGTAGGCCCTATATCATGTGTAACTTGTGCAATTAAGCTCATCTCTAGGATGATTAGTGAATCCCTTGAGATACCAAACTACTTCATTAAGTTGTAGGTGGATTTTACACATTTGGAATTGAAATATTCCAAGGATATTGTTATTGTTAATTCTAGCAATAATTATCCGATCATGTGGGAGAGAAAGTGAATCTATACTTTGCTCATATTTTGAAATAGAATAAGACTACTCTTGAAAATGATCTTATTCTATGCATCAAAATTTCTTGGTTTAATTCATTACCAAAGCCGTTTAGACTATCGCCAGAAAGGCACGTCTTAAACCACTATATATGACACAAGCTCTTCACATCATAAATTTGAAGAATATCATTTGTCCTTTGAGAAATGTTCTTGGTCTTGATTTACTTCTCTTGACTTCTCTCCCTTTTCCTTTTTGCTACGAGTAGTCATTCGTTCATTTTGATCTTTTCCTATCTCGATTCAACTCGTAATCCTTCAACAAGGCATTATTACCTAGTGTTGTGGTGATCAAGTGATATCCTAAAAGGTTTAAGATATATTTTTAAGTATTTTAAAAATTTTGGTTTTCAAAAACTAATCATTTTCTTTGAGAAAAACCTGCCTCTATAGGAGGTTCTTTATCCCGGCGGCTCAATAGCATGGTTCCTTATCGATAAGGAACCGCGGGCAGTAGCTTTTGTCAGAGCGCCAGTTTTATTAAAATATCTTTTTCAAACTAGACCTTCTCTCTCCTTCACACACAGCAGACGATTTATCCTTGTTTTTCCACCATTGTTGAAGCTTTAAAAACCTTCAATTACTCAAATTAATTGATTCAAGTTTGTGGTTTTCACTCATCCATCATCCAAGATCAATTAATTGTAAGTTATTTCTTTCAATTTCATCTAACTTGCTCTAGGGTTCATACATTCATAATTGGGGCTTTTTGAAATTGACATTGAATTAGAACCTTATTAGGAATATGAGTTGACATAGTATTGTTACTATGATTCCTTAGGTTCATATTCATTGGTATTTCACTAAAACCCATTTTTAAAACAAATCCGAATTTTGACTAAATAGTTTGGTTGATTGATAGAATTGATATGAACCCATGAACAAGTTGGTAATGGCATTGTTAACTGCTTACCTAAAAACTTTGTTTTAAAAAAACCAATGTTCTAGTTCATTGTTGATCTTACATAGTTCATATGTTTTGATCAATGGTGAAATGGGTACATTGTGACTATGAGAATGATAAGGATTAAACCTTGATTTATCAAGAGATTGATAAAACACATTCTCACTTTGATTGATTTTGATCTATATGTAACATATGAGTAATTGGAGAAAAATGTTTATATGTTATTTTAAAGGTACAATCATCATGACCACAGGATATCAAAATGACCATCTACTCACTAGAAGATACATGCCTAATCCTTCTTTGACAAATCTAACTCGCTCTTTTCAAAACACTTATCATAATCTCGAGTCTCGTTGTTTCCATGAAGGACGTATTGTCCCTTCTAACCTTCGTTGACTTGATTTCATTCGATTCATGTTCAATACCATTGGATTCGATTGTTTGCTTGATATTGATGAGCCAATCTTTCCTTCTTTCCTCATGGAATTCTTTAACTCATTCAATTTAATACACATCAACAATGGTTTATCTTTAAGATTTTCCATCAAGGGGAAAACCTTTATATACACTCTCGAGGAATTTGGTGAGATTCTCGGAGTTCCATACGAAGGTCAATGTAGGTTCACCGATGCTTGGGGTGTAAACCACTTAGAATCGGCCCCTGTTGATGTGCATTACTCGACTGAGATTCCTTCAGCCTCGACCATCTCTCGTGCCCTTGATTCACCTCGTGAACATCCTATTCTTGGTAATTTTGAAGGAGAATTTCATGTTCTCACTCCTTGGGAATTACTAACTAGCGATCTTAGTGATTTTATGGTCCCTTGGGCCAAAATTCATTAGGGAAAATGCAATGTGTTTGGTTGGTGATCGCAACCATGTGCCTGCTTGTCTTGCACATATGTTGTATTGTGTTGTTACCACTACTCCATACAACCTTGCATTTTTCATGGTTAAAAGGATAAGATTTGTTCTCAATGGATCTCGGTCTACTCTTTCTTATGCCATGATTCTCTCACGGCTTCTTAAGAGAGTTATTCTTGATCATCCTCCTCTTAATCCCTCTTCTTTTCATTCCATGGTTCGAGTCATGTTTCCCATTGAAAGAAATGTCCCTTTAATTCTCACACATGACTAAAATGAATATGAAAATGTCTCTCAAGACAATTCTCTCATTTCTCGTTATGATTTGTCATCATCTATCTCTCAATTGTCTTCACTAGACATTGATTCAGACTATGAGTATTGTCTCAATCTTCATCTTCAGGATCGAATCAGAAGTGAATCAAGGCAAGGAGGAGATGATCATAGATGAATGATATATACCACTATTGTGAGATTAACATGTGTGTAAACATGTATGGATTGTTGGACTTTATCTCTTCTCTTATCTCTATTCTTAGGATGTTGTGTATTCTTTAACTAACATTTTGTGTTTGGATTGCCTAGTATTTTAATCCTAATTATCCATGGTATCGATTTTTCAATTTACATAGCTCTTTGCATCTTATGTGATTAGATATCTTCCTAGTATTTGATTATTAGTTCTCTTTGGCTTGATAACTTTAGTATAAAATCTGGGCTAGCAAAAGTATAAGGAAGTTCTATAATCAAACTCCTCTGGTCGCGGTTCTATATCAAAGCCGCGGTTCTTTAGCGATAAGGAACCACAGACTTACGTAAAGAACCGTCCAGTACTGTTTCAACAAAATCTTTACTTTACACTGTTTTCTTTAATATGTTTAAAACTTTGATAAAACTTTTTCAAAAACCTACACTTTCCTAAACTAGGCTACCTAATTTCATTCTTCACATAAAATGATTTTAACCTATTACTAGTTTGGATCATCCCCTTATCTTCTTAAACCCTCTTTTGTTGATTGTGTTCTTCATCCCTTCAACTCTTCTATTAACCTCAACATTCAACCATGGTATCCACTAGAACATCCAACTCCTCCAAAAC
The DNA here is from genome assembly GCA_025667525.1 of Glebionis coronaria. NCBI lineage: Eukaryota > Viridiplantae > Streptophyta > Magnoliopsida > Asterales > Asteraceae > Glebionis > Glebionis coronaria. The sequence continues at coordinate 508,903,809 of CM046879.1, read as the reverse complement.
ATCCTCATCCAAAAGAAGCCTTAAGGTGAATCTCAAGTCCTCTAAACTTGGTTCTCCATCTTCTTTCAAACCAAAAAGTGTAGCTTTACCTATCCTCATCTCCTCATCACTTTCACCACCACTTGCCTCTTGGCAAACAACCTCAACACATTCATTCCAATCAAGAATGAATGAGTTTTCCTCTCCACTCATTTTTAGCCCTCCCTTACATGTGAATGCTCAACCACAACCTCATCAAAGGATTCCCTTTGTTTTTGAGCCTCTTCCCTTCACTTCACCAAATTCACACATCTCACCTATTTCACCCTTGGATACCATGCCTTCTCCTCATCCTCCTACCAACAACACTCCTCTCTTGGGTGTTCCCATTTCCCATCTCTTGGGTGATCCACACTTGTTTGATTTTTTCATGCACAATGGAACTAATTTCCCTTGTTGCTTGAACAACTTTCACCTCGTTGATATCCTTAGGTTGAAGATGATTGGGGCTCACATTAAGTTGCAAAGCTTCTTGTTGAACCTATTTTCTAATCCTCCACCTCCCAGGAGATAAATGATGGACTTTAAAATTAACATGCTTTTCAAAAGAAGATCAAGCTAAAAAGGAACTATGAACTCAAGACCTAGTTGTTAGCTATCTTTGTAGTAGTTAATTATCTTTTTAATTCTTGTATTTCCTTTCCTTTCCCTCATGATTTTCTCATGTGGATGATTTATGGATTTAGTTTTTATGTGCTTTAATCTATGTGATCACATTTAACAACTTCAATTTATTTGAAATTGAATCTAAATCTATCACAACCTCTAAAAACTTGACTTAAAATTGGACCAAAATGTTATTTAAATATTTTGTCACCCTTTTTCAAGACATTCTTTGTGAATGTGTTGCTTTTATGCAACCCTAGCATTCTCTAGTGCTAAAAGAGGTAAATATCCAAGATTTGCAAATATTTGAAAAAGTCTTATCTTTCTCCAAAACTTTTGAAAATCTAGTTTTGTAGTCCACTGGACGCAGTTCTCTAGCCTCCAGGCGGTTCAATATCGATATGGAACCGCGGGCTTCTTTAAAGAACCGCGCCGAGTAAAGCCAATATTGGCTTATTTTTTGTCTTTCTTCTTTGACCACTGTTTTGGTTAAGATTCTTTGTTTACCCAATTTGGCTAAACATTACCTTTCTTTTTCATTCAAATCTTTTCCTTGTCTATTTTCTTTAAATTCTTCTCTTTTGGGAGTTCTTTCCTTCATCCCTCATAATGCCTAATTCTTCCTTTTCTAACCTTGACATTTCTTTGTCACAAACTTCTCAACCTAAAGCTTATTCTTCTAATCTTTCTAAGAAACCAAAAATCTCGGTTAAACCCATTTGGATAAAAAAGAAGAAGAATCCTCATGATTCTTCTTCTCCAAGATCCTCCAAGAATTCCTCTTTCTCTTCGATTCAATATTGGAATGAGACTTACTCTATAAATCCAATTACCGGAGAAAAAGAAATTCTTCCACCACCACCTAAACCTTTCAACTCTCCTCAACTCAATGACCTATCTTATTTCCCTAACCTCACTAGGCATTGTGAAAACATCTCTTATCCATTATCTCCCTCCCCACCAACCTCTAATCTTGATGGACCTCCCCCATCTAACGACTTTGTTTTGCATCATGGTTTCTCGTGTGATTGTTCTCGTTTTCAACAAATTGAACTTGATCATATCTATGACAAGCTAAATTTTATTGAATTCCTCCTCACTCAACCTCCTCTAAAAGTTTTTGTTCCCGTGAACAAAACTTCGAATGATGCTTCGTCGTCTTTCTTTTCCAACTAAGACACTTTTTATACTTTAGTTGTTTGAGTCAATAAATTTTAAGCAATCTTGGAAGATTATCACTATTAGAGTAGCTTATGCTTTGTGGTCTATTTTCCATAATTTTTTTTGTTTTAAATATTCATATTGTGTGTATGAATATTTATCTTGTATGTTATTTCATATTTTTATAATATGAATGTTATGTGTGTTATCTTTCCCTCTAATTCCATTTCACACATTTGTTAAGGAGTTGATCATTGTTAAAAGTTAAAATTAATTATGGGTGATTCCATAAGTTCTAAATTTTAACCCATTGACATTTTAAATCATCTTTGATTGGTTTGGATGTTTCTTTTCTTCCTTTATTCCACCAATTGAATTATGATGTTGTTAATACACACTCTTTGGACATACTTAGCAAATGCTTGCTTCTAATTTGAGATTTCTTTTCCTTCTCCCACTCAAGTTAGTTAGTAAGTAGTGCACATATATACATTGATGTTTCTTTTCTTTCTTCTAACCTTTGTGTAGCATGTCACATCAGCTCATTGACTTGGTGCCCCAAGCAAGGTGGAGTAAGCACCAAGGTGGAGCTACTAGCAAAAGTCTGGTTCTTTTCTTCTTCAAAGACTTGTGCTAACCTTTTTGCTTCGACAAAGGGGGAGAAATGATAGTGATAAACTCGTTAATAATTCGAACAAACTTGTATTTTACGTAAATGAGTTTATAGTTTGTCGTAATAAAAAAGGGGGAGATTGTTAATGCAAAGCAATGCCTAAAAACATTGTTAGTATTAATTAATCTTTCTTAGTTTTGATCACGACAAATTACAAAGACATTTATTGTCAAACACAATCATAAAATGAATTATCTAACAAACACTATCATCGAGGTAATAATCATTACACTAACATATCTTAATCATGCTTAGTGATCACAAAAGTGATTAGCCTTAAAACTCACTTTTGTCAAACATTACAAAAGATTTTTAATAAACTTTATTTTTAAGAAAATGTTTTATTAAAATGAAAATGCAAATTTGAATATGGCATATTCCAAATGCCATAAGAATATCATTTGAAGTTTAAACAACCTCAGATATTTCAAATTCACTAAAAGATAAAAAGGAGCAGAGTGTACGCCGGCGGTACCTTAGGGCTCCAATAAGGAACTGCGGCCAGATATAGCCGTTGGATGTTTTGTCCTATAAATTGTGGATCAAATCTACATTCTCATCAACCTTTTTTGGACATCTTCTTCAGCCTTCTTTCTCCTTTCTAATCCTAGTCATTTGTAAATGATCACTTAATGTGTTAAGTATGTTTACTCATGATTATTCTCTTGATCTCCTTCTTTACCTTGTCCAAAGAGAAGATCACTCACACACTTGTGATGTGATTAAAGATGCTGCATTGATGAAGATCACCTTCTCCTAAAGATCTAGTCATGTTTATCATTGTCTATTTATGTCTTGTGTAAATCCAATGTATTTGTGAATACTTGGACTAGTTGTGTTCATCCAAGTTATTTGTGAATACTTGGATTAGAGTTTTGTACATCCATTGCACATGTGTGTGCTTGGATTCATGTTGTGTAGATCCAAGCTACATGTGTGTACTTGGATATGATTAGTTGAGTTGTAATTAGTTGTGTTAGTTCTCACTAAACTATAAAGGATGGAAAAGATTGGTATAGTCATTAAGGAAACTCAGCATCCTTTCAATGAAGAAATTGATCAACATTTGATTGTAGAAGAGAATGATGAAATTGCACCAAGTGAGTTTGGGAAGAAGTAAACCATAGTAGAGTATGCTGTCTATGAGCATAAAGGAATGTCTTGGTAGAAGCTTACAAGAGCTGACAATACATCACATACCTTTCTAAGGCTAGATCTGTTATTTCAAACATTAGACAGAGAGGTTTTAGATGATCTATGGAAGATTTTGAAAAAGACATTTGCTACAAATCCTCCTACTTTAGATGGTGTAGAGAAAGACTGGGTAATTTGGGACTACATGCACAAGATGTATGAGCATGAGTTATTTGATCCTATCTTTGATGCAGTGAATGAAGCAAAGATGCTATATTGGAAGCTGTTTACCAATTCTGGGGTTTATGAGGTAGCCATGGAAGGTGTAAGTGTTTATTTGCTTAATCATCGTTATTATCCTTTCACTCAAGAGACCTTGAAGAAACTGGCACAGGCTGATTTAATTGCGGATGCTAAAGCACCTGTTGCTTATGATTTGGTAAGGTTAATTCATAGTCAACTTTGGCCAGGAACTTTGTAAGCATCCTCATCAACTAGCATTTATTCAGAAACTTGTCTTTAGGCTAAAGCACAAGTTTAGGGGAGGATTGTTGGGAATAAATGTATGAGTATTAGTTCCCCCTACTGGTTGGTCAGAGTTCCCCCATGCTAGAGTATGTTTCCCCTGCTGAGTAACAAAGGCAGGGGGATTGGTCCCTATACTGGAAGTCAAAGACCCTGCTACTAAGATTAACTTGGAAGAGATTATGACGCGTTTCAGTTACTACTCCAAGATAGTTTCCTAGTTTGTTAGTAGTGATCTTGTATGTGAGTCCTTGTGCTATAAAAGTACTCACTAAGTTGTCATGTTAGATATATCTTTCTCTGTTCATTTCATTTCATACATTAAGGTTTTGTAACACTAATACCAATATTGGGTATTCGTATATCTTTGATATATTAAAGTTCAACGTTTGATTTAAACACTTGTTCTTGTGCTAAACACTATATTCCGCATCTTGTTTAGTTACTTTGTATTGCAAAGTTTCTCTAGTATTAGTTGGATTTTATTCTTTCTATCACAACCCTTAAACAAGCTAAGGTTTAAGATCTGACTTTGGGATCAACACTCATGAAGATCAATCATTCAATTGATTATGGATTGAGTTACTTACACTTGTAGAAGACTCATCTTCTTTGATTTCCAACATCACTGAATGATGATATCAAGATGGATGGGAGTGATACTAGTCCCTGAAGACTTAGTTTTCACTTTAGTCATGGTTGGGTTTTGCATTGGTTCCTTGAAAGCTTGGAATGCAATTTGTGGCCAAGGTACGTTTTCGTTCTTCCACACGCCCTAATGATCATTCTTTTTATCATTAATTGACTATATGCTTGTTCTTGGCATCCTTGCCTTGACATTTGTTTATGGTTTGTGATTCTTCCCTTTTTCCCTCTCAAACCTTCATTGCTTGGATACTTGACTCACAATGGAGATGTAGAGTGAGTTAGCAAAAGCTTAAAGTATCAATCATGATTTCCATGGTTTGCACCCTTACAGTTAGTAGGCCCAATATCATGTGTAACTTGTGTAATTAAGCTCATCTCTAGGATGATTAATGAATCCCTTGAGATACCAAACTACATCGTTAAGTTGTAGATGGATTCTACACACTTGGAATTGAAATATTCCAAGGATAGTGTTATTGTAAATCCTAGCAATAATTATCCGATCATGTGGGAGAGAAAGTGAATCTATACTTTGCTCACAATTTGAAATAGAATAAGACTACTCTTGAAAATGATCTTTTTCTATGTATCAAAGTTGCTTGGTATAGTTCATTACCAAATCCGTTTAGACTTTCGCCGGAAAGGCACGTCTTAAACCACTATGTATGAAACAAGCTCTTCGTCTCCTCGATTTGAAGAATGCCATTTGTCTCTTGAGCAATGTTCTTGGTCTTGATTCACTTCTCTTGACTCCTCTCCTCTTTGCTTCTTTGCTACGAGTAGTCGTTTTTCCGTTTCGGTCTTTTCCTATCTCGATTCAACTCGTAATCCTTCAATAAAGCATTATTACCTAGTGTTGTGGTGGTCCAATGATTTCCTAAAGGCTTAAGACATATTTTAAGGTTCTTAGAAAAATTTGGTTTTGAAAATTTCTTTGATTTTATTTGATTAAAACACGCCATTGTAGGCGGTTCCTTATTGACGCGGTTCAAGCAGGCGGTTCCTTATCGATAAGGAACCGCGTCCAGTACTCGCGACTAAAGAGCCAGTTTTTATTAAATATCACTTTTTCAAAAACTCCTTCTCTCTCTTCTCCAACATAGTGACGAGAATACCCAGTTTTCCACCATTGTTGTTTTTCCAAAACCTTCAATTACTCAAGATTAATTGATTTCGATTTGTGGCTTTCACTCATCCTTCATCCAAGATCAATTATCAAGTCATTTCTTTCAATTTCATCTAATCTGTTCTAGGGTTCATACATTCATAATTGGGGATTTCTAAAATTGACATTGAATTAGAACCTTACTAGGAATAAGAGTTGACATAGTATTGTTACTATGATTCCTTAGGTTCATATTCATTGAGATTTCACTAAAACCCACTTGTAGAACAAATCCGAATTTTGACTAAATAATTTTTGTTAATTGATGGAATTGATATGAACCCATGAATAAGTTAGTAATGGCATTGTTAAATGCTTACCTAAGAACCTTGTTTTGAAAAACCAATGTTCAGGTTCATTGTTGATCTTACATGGTCAATGTGTCATTGTTAATGATGAACTAGGTACATTGTGAATATAAGAATGATAAGGATTAAACATTGGTTTGTCAAGAGATTGATGAAACACATTCTAATCTTTTTGATTTTTGGTTTATATGTAACATATGAGTAATTGGGTAAATATGTTTGTATGTTATTTTTAGGTACTGTCATGACTTCAGGATATCAAAATGACTACCAACGTACTAGAGAATACATGCCTAATCTTTCTTTGTTGAGTCAAACTCGCTCTACTCAAAACACTTATCATAGTCTTGAATCTCGTTGTTTTCATGAAGGACGTATTGTTCCTTCTAACTTTCTTGGACTTGACTTCATTCGATTCATGTTCAATACCATTGGCTTTGATTGTTAGCTTGATATAGATGAGCCAATCATTCCTTCTTTCCTCATGGAATTCTTTAACTCGTACATACTAATGTGCATCAATAATGGTTTATCTATAAGATTTTCCATCAAGGAGAAAACCTTTGTATACACTCTTGAGGAATTTGGTAAGATTCTCAGAGTTCCATACGAAGGTCAATGTAGGTTCACCGATGCTTGGGGTTTAAACTACATAGAACCGGCCCCTATTGATGTGCATTATGTGACCGAGATACCTTCCGCTTCGGCCATCTCTTGTGATATTGCTAAACCTCGTGAACACCCTATTCTTGGTATTTTTGAAGGAGAATTTCGTGTTCTCACTCCTTGGGAATTACTAACTAGCGATCTTAGTGATTTTATGATCCCTTGGGCCAAAATCATTAGGGAAAATGCAATGTGCTTGGATGGTAATTGCAACCATGTGCCCGTTTGTCTTGCACATATGTTGTATTGTGTTGCTACCACCACTCCATACAACCTTGCATTTTTCATAGCTAGAAGAATAAGATTTGTTCTTAGTGGATCTCGTTCTACTCTTCCTTATGCCATGATTCTCTCACGACTTCTTAAGAAACTTCTTCTTGACTTTCCACCTCTAAATGCTTCATCATTTCACTCTGTAGATCGAGTCATGCTTCCTATTGAAGGGAATGTCTCTTCTGTTCCCACGCATGATTCAAATGAAGATGGAAATGTCTCTCAAGACAACTCTCTCAGTCCTTGTTATGACTTGTCATCCTCTATCTCTCAATTGTCTTCTCTAGACATTGATTCAGACTATCAGTATTGTCTCAATCTCTATCTTCAAGATCGAATAAGAAGTGAATCAAGGCAAGGAGGAAATGGTCATAGATGAATGATATATTCCACTCTTGAATGATTAACATGTGTGTAAAAATGTTTGGATTGTTGAACTTCATCTCCTTTATCTCTATTCTTAGGATGTTATGTATTCATTAACTAATACTTTGTGTTTGGATTATCTAGTATTTTAATCCTATTTGTCTATGCTATCGATCTTTCGATTTGCATGGCTTTGTGCATCTTGTGTGTTAATTAGCTTCCTAGACCTTAATTTATAGTCCATTTTGGCTTGATAAACATTTATATTAAATCTGGGCTAGCTATAGTTCCTGGAAGTGCCTTTTATCAAACCCACTGGGGGCGGCTCTTTATCTAGGCCGCGGTTCCTTAGCGATAAAGAACCGCGCCTCTCTATAAGGAACCACCTCTATATATGAGAAGAATCTTTGCTTTACACTATTCTTTCTTGATCTTTGTAAACATTGATAAAACTTTTGCAAAAACCTGCACTTTCCTAAACTAGGCTACCTAATTTCATTGTTCACTTAAAACACTTTTAACCCATTACTAGTTTGGATCATATCTTTCTCTTCTTAAACCCTCTCTTGTTGATTGTGTTCTTCATCCCTTCAACTCTTCTCTAAACCTTAACACACAACCATGGTGTCCACTAGAACATCCAATTCTTCCAAAACTTCCTCATCCCAAAGAAACCTTAAGATGAAATTCAAGTTTCCTAAACTTGGTTCTCCATCTTCTCACAAACCCAAGAGTGAAACTTCTCCTATTTTCATCTCCTCGTCACTTTCACCACCACTTGCTTCTTGGAAGACAAACTCAACTCATGGTACTAACCATTCACATGGTTCTACCTCCTCTTCATTCCAATCAAGAATGAATGAGTTTTGCTCACCATTCACTCTAGTCCTCCTTTAAATGTGAATGCTCAACCTCAACCTCATCAAAGAATTCCCTTTGTTTTTGAGCCTCTTCCTTTCACTCCACCAAATTCACCCATCTCACCCTTGGATACCATGCCTTTTCCACATCCTCCTCCCTCTAACACTCCACTCTTGGGTGTTCCCATTTCCTGATTCTTGGGTGATCCACACTTGTTTGATTTTTTCATGCACAATGGAACCAATTGTCCTTGTTGCTTGAACAACTTCCACCTCATTTATATCCTTAGGTTGGAGATGATTAGGGCTCACATCAAGTTGCAAAGCTTCTTGTTGAACCTATTTGCTAATCCTCCTCCTCCTAGGAGATGAATGATGGTTTTCAAAATAAAATGCTTTTAAAGAAGGTCAAGCCAAAGAGGACTATGCATTCAAGACCTAGTTTTAGCTAACTTTGTATTAGTTATTTGTTATTTCCTTTTTTGTATTTCCTTTCCTTTCCTTCATGAATTTCTCATGAGGATGATCTATGGATTTAGTTTTATGTGCTTTAACCTATGTGGTCACATTAATCAACTTCAATTTATTTAAAATTGAACCTAAATCTATCACAACCTCTAAAAACTTGAATTAAAATTGGATCAAAATGTTATCTAAATATTTATTCACCCTTTGTCAAGACATTATTTGTGAATGTGTTGCTTTTATGCAACCCTAGCATACTCTAGTGCTAAAAGAGGTAAAAATCCAAGATTTGCAAAATTTTGAAAAAGTCTTATTTTTCTCCAAAACTTTTGAAAATCATGGTCTGTGGTCCACTGGACGCGGCTCCTTAGCCAATAGGCGGCTCCATATCGATATGGAGCCGCATGCTCCCTTAAGGAACCGCGTACGGGAAAGCTACTTTTAGCTTATTTTTGGTCTTTCTTCTTTGACCACTGTCTTGGTTAAGATTATTTGTTTACCTAATTTGGCTAAACATTCCCTAAAACCTTTTGTTTTTATTTCAAATCTTTGCCTTGTCTATTTTCTTTAAATTCTTCTCTTTTGGGAGTTCTTCTCTTCATCCCTCATAATGCCTAACTCTTCCATTCCTAACCTTGACATTTCTTTGTCACAATCTTCTCAACCTAAAGCTTCTTCTTCTAAGATTTCAAAGAAACCAAAAATCTCGGTTCGACCCGTTTGGATAAAAAAGAACAAGAATCCTCATGATTCTTCTTTTCCAAAATCCTCCAAGAATTCTTCTTTCTCTCTGATTAAATATTGGAATGAGACTTACTCTAAAAATCCAATTACCGGAGAAAAGGAAATTCTTCCACTACCACCTAAACCTTTCAACTCTCCGCAACTCAATGACCTATCTTTATTTCCTAATCTCACTAGGCATTGTGAAAACATCTCTTATCCATTATCTCCCTCTGCGCCAAACTTTCATTTTGATGGACCTCCCCCATCTAACGACTTTGTTTTGCATCATGGTTCCTCGTGTGCTTGTTGTTGTTTTCAACAACTTGAACTTGCTCATATCTATGACAAGCTAAATTTCCTTGAATTCCTCCTCACTCGACCTCCTCTCAAACTTTTCGTTCCCGTGAACAAAACTTCGAATGATGCTTCGTCGTCTTTCTTTTCCAACTAAGGCACATTTTGTACTTTAGCTGTTTGAGTTAATAAAACTTAAGCAATCTTGGAAGATTATCACTACTAGAGTAGTCTATTCTTTGTGGTTTATTTTCCATATTTTTTGCTTTAAATATTCATATTGTGTGTATGAATATTTCTCTTGTATGTTATTTCATATTTGTGTAATATTAATATTATGTGTGTTATCTTTCCCGCTAATTCTTTTTCATACATTTGTTAAACAAGTTGATCATGGTTAAAACTTACAATTAATTATGGGTGATTCCATAAATTCTAAATTTTAACCCCTTGACATTTTAATCATCTTTGATTGGTTTGGATGTTTCTTTTCTTCCTTTATTCCACCAATTGAACTATGATGTTGTCACTACACACTCTTTGGACATACTTAGCAAATACTTGCTTCTAATTTTGAGATTTCTTTTCCTTCTCCCTCTCAAGTTAGTTAGTAGGTAGTGCACATATATACATTGGTGTTTCTTTTCTTTCTTCTAACCTTTGTGTAGTGATAAGTGTGAAAACACTTATCCTTTTACCACTTAATTATAATAAAAACGAGACCAAAACGTGTATTTTATGTCGTAAAAGTCAGAATTATGCGTGGTTTGTGTTTTTATTATGTTTAAGATCAAAAGATGAAAAAGAAAGAAAACACGGGCTTTCACGGGCTTTTATCGAAGAAAAAGACAAAAGACGAAGTCAAAAGATAAAAAGTGAAAAAAGAACGGAAGTCAAAGTCCTATTCTAAAGATTTATCGAAGAAAAAGACTAAAAGACGGAAGTTTAACGAAGCCGAAGAACCAAGTCTAATAAAAGAAGAAATTTAGAAGACGAGTTCATTTTATCCATCGACAAAACCGAGACAAAGTCGAGAAAGAAATATTAAAAAGTCGAGAAGACAAAGTGAAAGATGGAAGCAATAACACCTTACACTCCTCCACTATATATAGTTCATTTTCAATCATTTGTAAGGAGTTAGATAGAATTAGATAGATTAGTTTTAGAAGTAGGAGTAGATTAATTAATTTCTCTCTCTAGATTTATTTCATGTGCTTAATCTTTCATCTTTTAATCTTGAATCTTTTCATCTTATTTCAAGATTTTTACAATCATTCTCATTCTACCTTTCTTGTTTTTTAAATCTTATGTTTTGATTTGGTTAATCATATAGTTGTTTAATCTTTATGCTTATTTGCTTATTGATGTGCTTATTCCATTGTTCTAACTGTTTTTCATGTGTTTGATTGTTTTAGCTTATCGTGCTTATTGCTTATTGTGTGTTTGTTTTATTTTTAATCAAGTGTTTTTAATAATTTAATTTTATAAAAAGTTGATTTTTAATATTTTGATTATTTAAAGTTTTTAAATTGTGGCTTATTTGCTTTTTCTTAAAATCTATTTGGTTAAAGTTTTAGTTAAGTACTTATTTGTTTTTAGCTTATTAGGATTTTGCTTATCTTTATGTTATCCGGGTTTTATAAACCCTTGTCCCGAACTAGATAAAAACATTTCCCGAATTAGTCTCAAAATCCACTATTCCGGATTGCTATCTGGGTAAACATTCCGGATTAGCTTTGCCTTGGTTTCCCGAATTGTATGCTCATCCAACATTCCGGATAAGGGTTGGTCTAGGTATTCCGGATTAGGAAGAAAAACCTAGATTCTGGATTGAGTCATGTTCAACTCTTATTCCGGATTGATTATAACACACTTATTCCGGATTATATCCAATTCATGGATTCCGGATTGTTGATAAATGGTGATTCCCGATTAGTAGCAACATTAGGATATTCCGAATAGTGTATAACATTGGATTCTGGATTGCTTCATGATTACTCATTCTGGATTAAGTACAAAACTTATATTCTGGATTGTGTAAGAATCTTGTTTTCCGGATTAGGGTTAAAAGGTCATATTCTGAATTATGTTGGGTATTTGGATTCCGAATAAGGTGTGACAAATTTCCGGATTAGACCTAGATTTTGTATTCCGAATTATGTTTATTTTGTTTTCCCGAATTGTTTTTAAACTTTATTTTTCCTGGCATTTTCTTTAGATTTGTTTTCAAAGTGTTTTGTCCTAGTTTATTTTCAAGTTTAATTTTTATAAAGTTTTAAGTTTTCAAATTTACTTTTTATCAGGTTTTAATCTTTCGTCATTTATTCTTAAAAGTCTTTATTTTTAGTTTAATCTTTTCAAGTTTTCATTTTTATTTTAAAACAGATCAACGACACTTTCTTTCTTTTTACCAAGAACAACTGAGTCACACATTTGACCGCGTCAATTCGATTAGATCCATTTCAAAGAACAATTTATCAAATATCAAATGGCGCCGCTGCCGTCTCTTTTCGTGAATATTAACGGTTTTTTGTGAGAGACGCGTTAGATTTTGGGATCCGTTCACGTCTGAACGTTATTTTTCTTGCAAAATTTTCAATTTTTTTCAAAAAATCCATAAAAATAAAAAATTTCAAAAATCCAAAAACATTTAAAAAATCATAAAAAGCATTTCTTTTTCAAAAGTTTTGCACCAAAAATATTCCTCTTACTTATCTATTGTGTTTAATGGATTCGTTTGTTGATTGTGTAGGGAGTGGAAGACCATCTTCTGGTAGTCAATCCTGTCAATGGTGTTCATGCGAACGGTGTGGAATGGATATCCCTAATTACGAATTTGGACATTGTTCATATTGCAATTCAACCAATTCATACTTCACCTCTACTGACACTATCTCACCATCTTCAACCAATGACGATCCTTATCCGTGATATGCACCGGGTTTTTCTCAATACCCGTGTTGCACCAATTGTGGGGGCCCTCACGATACTTCTTATTGTCAACCGATGAATTATTATGAACCAAATCCGTGCTATAATTCTGGTTTCAAAATTTTGAGCCCCCACAATACTCTGTCGATCATCAACCCTCTTTTGCAATTCCTGATGAGCCACTAGCCACTCTTTTGAATCAAGTTCTTAAACTTAATGAATGTTTCAATAAATATCTCGAAAAATGTCAAGAGGATAATAAACAAGAGCAAGTATCTAATCTTAGTGCTTATACTCCTCTTCTTGTGCGTCCATACTATTATGATGATGATGACGATGAGACTACTATTTCTTGGAATGATCTTGTTGCTCAATATCTTGTCCCTAGTGCAATTGTAATTCCTTCTCTCGATATCCCAAATGCGTCTAAGGATTGTGATACATTGAGTGAGATTAGTGAATTTGGTCTCGATAACTTATTTGATGAGGTTTGTGATGAACCAACTTATGCGGAGCTTATGGACAAGGTCGCTCTTACTGATGATTTTTCTCCATGCTATGAGAATTTCACTTTTGAAATTTCTCATTCTCCTCCGGGAGATGAGGGCGATGTTGATTTATTCTCTCCGACTTACGAGAAGTTCACCACTGAACTTGGTCTTGTAGATAAGGTGGAAGACGTTATTCTTCGCGACAAATTATTGAAAGTTCATCTTCTTATTTCTGAAATTGAAGCGCTGAATTCTACACCTATTACCGAGTCTTTACCCCCGTCAATTACCCCCGTTGAGAATAATGACACATTTATTGAAGAAATCTCCATTCACTCAATACCTCCGGATATTGATGATAATGACACGGAGGAGGATATTCTTTTTGATACTTTGATGCATGAAGATATTGCCCCAAGTCCCCCTCCCGAGCACCTTTTATCCCATACTTTGGAGACCATTACTAAAGATGAGTGTTTTGCCCCAGGAGGTGACATTGATTATTCTATGATTGATACCTTTACGGCTTTGCCGCTTAATGACCATCAAATGTCTTGGGAGGATGCAAATTTGCTTCCTTTACCCATCCCACCTCCCGTGGATCACGACCTCACATAAGTTTCGTATGTTGAGAGGAATTTTCTACCCTTCAAGACTTATCCTCCTGCCTCTCATTTATTATGTTCCTCCGGGACCGAGGACAAGATTTTTGATCCCGGTATTACATTAGAGGCTTCCCCAGGGACCATTTAATTCAGGGTCGAGTCGGGCTCGTGACTCGGTTACAAAAAACAAGCGCTTACCGCGAGGCAACCCGATTATCTATCCTTCTTTACCCGTTTTTATAATAAGTGTAGGGGGAGCCCCGTAAGTGTTTGTTGTTTTCTTTCTTATCATGTGCAGGGATTCAAGCTATCAAAGATTCACTCTTAATGAATTTTGACGACCCGTGATTCCGTGTACCCGTCTTCCCGGTTATATCCTAAATTCTTTTGATTCACTATTTTATATTCTTCAATATTAAAATAGGAATCACTTTAGTTGTCTCTTCCTTAGCAAGATTTAAACAACGTGCACAATGTCCTAAGTGTAGGGGAGTTTACTCCCACATGCTTAAACATTAAGGACAATGTTTATCTTAAGTGTAGGGGGGACTTCTATCTAAGTTAAGTGGGATTTTCCATGAATTTGTCCTCATTTTAACCAGAAAATTGATTTTTCGACATTTTTCAAAAATTTTAATCTATTTTAGCCTAGTTGTATTTTCCTTTGTTATCAGTTATTTTCTTTCATTGCTAGAATAAACTTTAATAAAATGATTTTAATGAGTTTTGATGTCTTTGATATATTAGGCCCGTCATGAATCTTTTGACTCAACCCGAGTTTACTTATCCAAGTTTACTCTAGCTAGTATCCTTAACGTGTTTAAATCAAGTTTTGCTAGGCTTTTATATAGGGAACTTTAAAACGCGAAAGTCTTAACTCATACAGGTTTAAGAACAAGAACTTTTCGCAAGTTCCTATAATTGATCCTAGAAAGTCGTTTATCAAGGGAACTTTAAGATCCAAATTCTAAACTTGAAAAAGTCTAAGAAGTTGCAAGATCCTATAGATGACTTGAAAACCCAAAATTTTGATTTAATTTTCTAAGCATCCATGAGTCTCATTCCTGGAGATTTTAAATTATGGAGAACAAGAGATGATAGAGTCATTTATAAGTTTTGTATTCTTTCATGAATTTATGTGAGTTAATTATAAGCTTTTTCTCCCATCGCTTGTTAATAAATATAATTGCAATAAGTAAGGTCGTACGATTTGAAAAGTTACTTAGCTTCTAGCACACGATCGTTTAAAAGTTGCTTGGGATTAATTAGAGTTCATAGCCAAGACATAACTTATTGAAGCGAGATGCGAAGATTGGCGAGTCCGAAAAGGCCCTAACAAGGCATGGGGGCTACATTTTGTTGCTAAAGATCCCAAGTGATGTGAAGAATCATTTATCCAAAATCAATATGAAGGATCGAGACACACGACGAAAATTAAATACTCCCCTAAAGATCATGGAGAAGTCTATCCGAAAAGGCCCTAATAAGGTATGAGGATAAATAGATCCAAGTCCTAAAAGTGTTGGGAATTAATTTGATGAGACAAAACAAGAATAATGAAACAAGAAGGACTTATATGCAAATATCAAGCTTTACAAGAATATGGAGCCCTTTCATACAACAAGGAGGACTTATTAGCAAAAGATGGAGGGACTTCTAATGTAATTAAAGTTTTCTTGTAAGAAAAGTCTTGTATTCTAGTATATATAGAATACAATGACCGTAGGTTTTATTCATCCCATCATTCACAATGTAGTCTTAAAGTTGAGTCGTGTGTTCTAGACGTGTGTAACCTTGTAAACACGTCTAGGTTTGTTACTTGTAATCGTTTGAAGTTTAATACAAGTAATCGTTGGAAAAGAAACACCTTGTTCATAATCAATGTTCTAATTCCGCTATGTTTATCATATGAACGTTGATTATCCTAGTAAGCTTAATCGATCCGTGATTTATGGTTTCCACAATTGGTATCAGAGTGGGTGGCTCTCGATGCTAGGATCAACAAGGTGTTCGAGTCGAAGAACGAAGCTTAAAAATTCGTCCATGATTTTATGTTCGGATCTCACTGCGCAAGCGTTTTCAAACTGCAATATCTCCTTCGTTAACCGTTGGATCGTCACGAAATTTTAGCTGGACGTTCTCATGGTATGTGTCTTCGATCTCACCGGAGCGATCGTCGAATTCAGGCCTCAAGAAAAAGTTATAGCTCGTCGAAGTTGGCTGCTGGTGAAGGTATAAGTTTTATGTTTTTGTCTTTTTATTAAATAAGATTTAGGGTTTTATCCCCTAAACCCTAGATCGAATTTAAAACAGAAAAACAAGAGGTTTGTGGCTATTATAACGCATGATGGTATAAGATTTGAATCCGTTTGTTCTCAAAACCCTAGTTAGGGTTTCGGTATTATAAAAGATTTGGGGATTCAAATCTGTTAAGAAGATGTTAGGGTTTTGACATATAAACCCTAGATGGATTGGTTGAAGCTGGATCTTAATAAAGAAAGATGTGCTCACGTTTATATGTAGCTGCCAAGGTCAAGGATGCTACTATTTGGAATAAATTGGTCACGTGAGATACTTTTGATCAAGAGGCTGTGATGGTCCAAGGAGGTTTCAAAGTACGACATGGGGTTTGACTTGCTGTGGCCCCAAAGATTATTAAAGAATAGGACGTATGATGATGGTACACAATTTTGTTTATTTGGTGCTGCTTAAAAACATGAATAGATGTGGTTCGTATGGTCCCAAAATAAACGAGTAAAAGTGAAAGTCTGTGTGGCCCAAGCAGATAGAAACGAAAAGATAAGTTCTTTACTATTATTTTTGCGTTATTATTAGTATTCACGTGATGGATTTTAGCAGATTCTGATAAACATGTGAGATGCGTTTGTGTATTGGAGTAGAAGAATGATAGTACTGTACAAAAGGATTATATAGCTCGATATAAAAGTTGATTGTGACATGGAAAAGAGTGTTCATACGAGGAAAGCAAAAAGATGTTAATAAAATAGTCACGTGAAGGCAGTGATGACAAGGAAGCAAAGTTATGTATCTTTTGATATCATGTGATAAGCAAAGGTCACGTGAGGTGCTTTTCAATTGTCAAGTATTGTTGTGAGAAGTATGAAGTATGAAAGTGACGTGATTGAAGTTTGTTAGACACAGCAAGGAATAAAGAAAAGGAGGGATATTGCTAGATGGTTTGAAGACATAAATGAATTGTTTATTACATGAATGAGTTATTGACGTGATGATAGAGTACATGATAGTGACTGGTCCAAGGTTTGTTTGTGGAAAGCTGCAAGAAAAGACGAAACAAAAAGAGTGATAGGATGGTATCACGTGGGATTGGACATGTATATTTTGCTCATTCTTTGTTCAAAAGTACACGCATGGTAAACTACATATTGTTTGAGTATTTTATTGTTTCTATCTACTGAGGTAACGTATGCAGCAGCTTGTGGAGTTGGGTGTTCGTAAAGGCTACATGATACAGTAAAAAGGGAAAAAGATAGCGGCTGATTCGAGCCGCTGACAGGAATAAAACACACGCTGACAGAGAAGACGCTGACACGTTATATTTGGACGCTGACAGCGTGTTGTCCGATATATGGTTTTCAAACGCTGACACGTATTGTCCGATATAGGACAGTACATACTGATGATATATTGGATGACAAAGGATCTCGGACAAAACTGACTGTTTAAAATTTTATGGCTCGTTTTTGAAGATTGTGTTTGGTGCAATGACGTTTTATTTGATTATGTGACAAGGCTAACCTTGCGGTTACGTACCGACTTGGATTAGAAGCAGAACGCCGACAGAGGCAGCAGTTGCATAAAAGAAGAGGATGATATTGTACTTAAATGATTTTCATTGCAAATTAGAGGTTTCGATGAAGACGATTGATTATTGCTTCTTTGGTGTTGGAGTTGTTTTTCGCAGGTTTGTATTTTATCATATCTCAAAAGACTCGCCTCTCTTTTGAGATAACTTGCTTGTTTGTTTAAATGTTTGGTGACGAAGACTTGTCAAATCTAGCAACTAGATACCTTGCTATCACTTGAAGGAGTTACATTATCGTGCTCAGTGTCTCACAAAGGATAAGGATTTTGACAAGAGATCGAGGTCTGCTTATACTTTAACGTTTTCATATAAGTTTGACGTCACATGGATAGTGCAAGATATAAGGTACAAGCTTGGGAGATTCCACTTCTTCAACAAATAGGTTATATTCGTTTTTCTTCATTCGTAATCTTCAATTAGAGTCTACATAGTTCGTGATTCATTTACATGCACCACTCAAAGGGAAGCGTTTATTAGTTGTTTATCTTTAGAAGACCCCTATTGGATAAGACAAAAAGGGGAAGAAGATTCAAAGATCAAGGTATGCAACTTATTATTATGTGGTGATATGTTTTACAAGAAATCTTACTTTAAGGGGAAGCTTGTTTCATTCGTGAAAGATCAAGATTTGAAGATTGTTTTTGTCATCATCAAATAGGGGAAGATTGTTGGGAATTAATTTGATGAGACAAAACAAGAATAATGAAACAAGAAGGACTTATATGCAAATATCAAGCTTTACAAGAATATGGAGCCCTTTCATACAACAAGGAGGACTTATTAGCAAAAGATGGAGGGACTTCTAATGTAATTAAAGTTTTCATGTAAGAAAAGTCTTGTATTATAGTATATATAGAATACAATGACCGTAGGTTTTATTCATCCCATCATTCACAATGTAGTCTTAAAGTTGAGTCGTGTGTTCTAGACGTGTGTAACCTTGTAAACACGTCTAGGTTTGTTACTTGTAATCGTTTGAAGTTTAATACAAGTAATCGTTGGAAAAGAAACACCTTGTTCATAATCAATGTTCTAATTCCGCTATGTTTATCATATGAACGTTGATTATCCTAGTAAGCTTAATCGATCCGTGATTTATGGTTTCCACAATTGTTATCAGAGCGGGTGGCTCTCGATGCTAGGATCAACAAGGTGTTCGAGTCGAAGAACGAAGCTTAAAAATTCGTCCATGATTTTATGTTCGGATCTCACTGCGCAAGCGTTTTCAAACTGCAATATCTCCTTCGTTAACCGTTGGATCGTCACGAAATTTTAGTTGGACGTTCTCATGGTATGTGTCTTCGATCTCACCGGAGCGATCGTCGAATTCAGGCCTCAAGAAAAAGTTATAGCTCGTCGAAGTTGGCTGCTGGTGAAGGTATAAGTTTTATGTTTTTGTCTTTTTATTAAATAAGATTTAGGGTTTTATCCCCTAAACCCTAGATCGAATTTAAAACAGAAAAATAAGAGGTTTGTGGCTATTATAACGCATGATGGTATAAGATTTGAATCCGTTTGTTCTCAAAACCCTAGTTAGGGTTTCGGTATTATAAAAGATTTGGGGATTCAAATCTGTTAAGAAGATGTTAGGGTTTCGACATATAAACCCTAGATGGATTGGTTGAAGCTAGATCTTAATAAAGAAAGCTGTGCTCACGTTTATATGTAGCGGCCAAGGTCAAGGATGCTACTATTTGGAATAAATTGGTCGCGTGAGATACTTTTGATCAAGAGGCTGTGATGGTCCAAGGAGGTTTCAAAGTACGACATGGGGTTTGACTTGCTGTGGCCCCAAAGATTATTAAAGAATAGGACGTATGATGATGGTACACAATTTTGTTTATTTGGTGCTGCTTAAAAACATGAATCGATGTGGTTCGTATGGTCCCAAAATAAACGAGTAAAAGTGAAAGTCTGTGTGGCCCAAGCAGATAGAAACGAAAAGATAAGTTCTTTACTATTATTTTTGCGTTATTATTAGTATTCACGTGATGGATTTTAGCAGATTCTGATAAACATGTGAGATGCGTTTGTGTATTGGAGTAGAAGAATGATAGTACTGTACAAAAGGATTATATAGCTCGATATAAAAGTTGATTGTGACATGGAAAAGAGTGTTCATAAGAGGAAAGCAAAAATATGTTAATAAAATAGTCACGTGAAGGCAGTGATGACAAGGAAGCAAAGTTATGTATCTTTTGATATCATGTGATAAGCAAAGGTCACGTGAGGTGCTTTTCAATTGTCAAGTATTGTTGTGAGAAGTATGAAGTATGAAAGTGACGTGATTGAAGTTTGTTAGACACAGCAAGGAATAAAGAAAAGGAGGGATATTGCTAGATGGTTTGAAGACATAAATGAATTGTTTATTACATGAATGAGTTATTGACGTGATGATAGAGTACATGATAGTGACTGGTCCAAGGTTTGTTTGTGGAAAGCTACAAGAAAAGACGAAACAAAAAGTGTGATAGGATGGTATCACGTGGGATTGGACATGTATATTTTGCTCATTCTTTGTTCAAAAGTACACGCATGGTAAACTACATATTGTTTGAGTATTTTATTGTTTCTATCTACTGAGGTAACGTATGCAGCAGCTTGTGGAGTTGGGTGTTCGTAAAGGCTACATGATACAGTAAAAAGGGAAAAAGATAGCGGCTGATTCGAGCCGCTGACAGGAATAAAACACACGCTGACAGAGAAGACGCTGACACGTTATATTTGGACGCTGACAGCGTGTTGTCCGATATATGGTTTTCAAACGCTGACACGTATTGTCCGATATAGGACAGTACATACTGATGATATATTGGATGACAAAGGATCTCAGACAGAACTGACTGTTTAAAATTTTATGGCTCGTTTTTGAAGATTGTGTTTGGTGCAATGACGTTTTATTTGATTATGTGACAAGGATAACCTTGCGGTTACATACCGACTTGGATTAGAAGCAGAACGCCGACAGAGGCAGCAGTTGCATAAAAGAAGAGGATGATATTGTACTTAAATGATTTTCATTGCAAATTGGAGGTTTCGATGAAGACGATTGATTATTGCTTCTTTGGTGTTGGAGTTGTTTTTCGCAGGTTTGTATTTTATCATATCTCAAAAGACTCGCCTCTCTTTTGAGATAACTTGCTTGTTTGTTTAAATGTTTGGTGATGAAGACTTGTCAAATCTAGCAACTAGATACCTTGCTATCACTTGAAGGAGTTACATTATCGTGCTCAGTGTCTCACAAAGGATGAGGATTTTGACAAGAGATCGAGGTCTGCTTATACTTTAACGTTTTCATATAAGTTTGACGTCACATGGATAGTGCAAGATATAAGGTACAAGCTTGGGAGATTACACTTCTTCAACAAATAGGTTATATTCGTTTTTCTTCATTCGTAATCTTCAATTAGAGTCTACATAGTTCGTGATTCATTTACATGCACCACTCAAGGGGAAGCGTTTATTAGTTGTTTATCTTTAGAAGACCCCTATTGGATAAGACAAAAAGGGGAAGAAGATTCAAAGATCAAGGTATGCAACTTATTATTATGTGGTGATATGTTTTACAAGAAATCTTACTTTAAGGGTAAGCTTGTTTCATTCGTGAAAGATCAAGATTTGAAGATTGTTTTTGTCATCATCAAATAGGGGAAGATTGTTGGGAATTAATTTGATGAGACAAAACAAGAATAATGAAACAAGAAGGACTTATATGCAAATATCAAGCTTTACAAGAATATGGAGCCCTTTCATACAACAAGGAGGACTTATTAGCAAAAGATGGAGGGACTTCTAATGTAATTAAAGTTTTCTTGTAAGAAAAGTCTTGTATTCTAGTATATATAGAATACAATGACCGTATGTTTTATTCATCCCATCATTCACAATGTAGTCTTAAAGTTGAGTCGTGTGTTCTAGACGTGTGTAACCTTGTAAACACGTCTAGGTTTGTTACTTGTAATCGTTTGAAGTTTAATACAAGTAATCGTTGGAAAAGAAACACCTTGTTCATAATCAATGTTCTAATTCCGCTATGTTTATCATATGAACGTTGATTATCCTAGTAAGCTTAATCGATCCGTGATTTATGGTTTCCACAATTGGTATCAGAGCGGGTGGCTCTCGATGCTAGGATCAACAAGGTGTTCGAGTCGAAGAACGAAGCTTAAAAATTCGTCCATGATTTTATGTTCGGATCTCACTGCGCAAGCATTTTCAAACTGCAATATCTTCTTCGTTAACCGTTGGATCGTCACGAAATTATAGCTGGACGTTCTCATGGTATGTGTCTTCGATCTCACCGGAGCGATCGTCGAATTCAGGCCTCAAGAAAAAGTTATAGCTCGTCGAAGTTGGCTGCTGGTGAAGGTATAAGTTTTATGTTTTTGTCTTTTTATTAAATAAGATTTAGGGTTTTATCCCCTAAACCCTAGATCGAATTTAAAACAGAAAAATAAGAGGTTTGTGGCTATTATAACGCATGATGGTATAAGATTTGAATCCATTTGTTCTCAAAACCCTAGTTAGGGTTTCGGTATTATAAAAGATTTGGGGATTCAAATCTGTTAAGAAGATGTTAGGGTTTCGACATATAAACCCTAGATGGATTGGTTGAAGCTGGATCTTAATAAAGAAAGATGTGCTCACGTTTATATGTAGCTGCCAAGGTCAAGGATGCTACTATTTGGAATAAATTGGTCACGTGAGATACTTTTGATCAAGAGGCTGTGATGGTCCAAGGAGGTTTCAAAGTACGACATGGGGTTTGACTTGCTGTGGCCCCAAAGATTATTAAAGAATAGGACGTATGATGATGGTACACAATTTTGTTTATTTGGTGCTGCTTAAAAACATGAATAGATGTGGTTCGTATGGTCCCAAAATAAACGAGTAAAAGTGAAAGTCTGTGTGGCCCAAGCAGATAGAAACGAAACGATAAGTTCTTTACTATTATTTTTGCGTTATTATTAGTATTCACGTGATGGATTTTAGCAGATTCTGATAAACATGTGAGATGCGTTTGTGTATTGGAGTAGAAGAATGATAGTACTGTACAAAAGGATTATATAGCTCGATATAAAAGTTGATTGTGACATGGAAAAGAGTGTTCATACGAGGAAAGCAAAAAGATGTTAATAAAATAGTCACGTGAAGGCAGTGATGACAAGGAAGCAAAGTTATGTATCTTTTGATATCATGTGATAAGCAAAGGTCACGTGAGGTGCTTTTCAATTGTCAAGTATTGTTGTGAGAAGTATGAAGTATGAAAGTGACGTGATTGAAGTTTGTTAGACACAGCAAGGAATAAAGAAAAGGAGGGATATTGCTAGATGGTTTGAAGACATAAATGAATTGTTTATTACATGAATGAGTTATTGACGTGATGATAGAGTACATGATAGTGACTGGTCCAAGGTTTGTTTGTGGAAAGCTGCAAGAAAAGACGAAACAAAAAGTGTGATAGGATGGTATCACGTGGGATTGGACATGTATATTTTGCTCATTCTTTGTTCAAAAGTACACGCATGGTAAACTACATATTGTTTGAGTATTTTATTGTTTCTATCTACTGAGGTAACGTATGCAGCAGCTTGTGGAGTTGGGTGTTCGTAAAGGCTACATGATACAGTAAAAAGGGAAAAAGATAGCGGCTGATTCGAGCCGCTGACAGGAATAAAACACACGCTGACAGAGAAGACGCTGACACGTTATATTTGGACGCTGACAGCGTGTTGTCCGATATATGGTTTTCAAACGCTGACATGTATTGTCCGATATAAGACAGTACATACTGATGATATATTGGATGACAAAGGATCTCGGACAGAACTGACTGTTTAAAATTTTATGGCTCGTTTTTGAAGATTGTGTTTGGTGCAATGACGTTTTATTTGATTATGTGACAAGGCTAACCTTGCGGTTACGTACCGACTTGGATTAGAAGCAGAACGCCGACAGAGGCAGCAGTTGCATAAAAGAAGAGGATGATATTGTACTTAAATGATTTTCATTGCAAATTGGAGGTTTCGATGAAGACGATTGATTATTGCTTCTTTGGTGTTGGAGTTGTTTTTCGCAGGTTTGTATTTTATCATATCTCAAAAGACTCGCCTCTCTTTTGAGATAACTTGCTTGTTTGTTTAAATGTTTGGTGACGAAGACTTGTCAAATCTAGCAACTAGATACCTTGCTATCACTTGAAGGAGTTACATTATCGTGCTCAGTGTCTCACAAAGGATGAGGATTTTGACAAGAGATCGAGGTCTTCTTATACTTTAACGTTTTCATATAAGTTTGACGTCACATGGATAGTGCAAGATATAAGGTACAAGCTTGGGAGATTCCACTTCTTCAACAAATAGGTTATATTCGTTTTTCTTCATTCGTAATCTTCAATTAGAGTCTACATAGTTCGTGATTCATTTACATGCACCACTCAAGGGGAAGCGTTTATTAGTTGTTTATCTTTAGAAGACCCCTATTGGATAAGACAAAAAGGGGAAGAAGATTCAAAGATCAAGGTATGCAACTTATTATTATGTGGTGATATGTTTTACAAGAAATCTTACTTTAAGGGGAAGCTTGTTTCATTCGTGAAAGATCAAGATTTGAAGATTGTTTTTGTCATCATCAAATAGGGGAAGATTGTTGGGAATTAATTTGATGAGACAAAACAAGAATAATGAAACAAGAAGGACTTATATGCAAATATCAAGCTTTACAAGAATATGGAGCCCTTTCATACAACAAGGAGGACTTATTAGCAAAAGATGGAGGGACTTCTAATGTAATTAAAGTTTTCTTGTAAGAAAAGTCTTGTATTCTAGTATATATAGAATACAATGACCATAGGTTTTATTCATCCCATCATTCACAATGTAGTCTTAAAGTTGAGTCGTGTGTTCTAGACGTGTGTAACCTTGTAAACACGTCTAGGTTTGTTACTTGTAATCGTTTGAAGTTTAATACAAGTAATCGTTGGAAAAGAAACACCTTGTTCATAATCAATGTTCTAATTCAGCTATGTTTATCATATGAACGTTGATTATCCTAGTAAGCTTAATCGATCCATGATTTATGGTTTCCACAATAAGGAGGCGGATCGTTGTATATCAAAATCCCAAATAAATATTGGAGAAAAATGAAGAAGTCGTGGTCCAAGTTTGTACATTCCATGGAAGATGTTCATTATTGGACTACGCAAAGCATCATGCCCAGATTTTTTTGGTGAAAGACATCGACTAAGAATACCCAACATCGCTCTCCAAGGTTGTCCTACTTTAGCAGTGGTAAACTCAGACGCAACTCGTATGTCAGGACATCCAATAGCATCGAACAACTCCAAGAGTTCGTCTTTAGTAGGATCCCTCGAAAATGCCATACCTTTGGGTGAATCCCTAATGCCAAATATCTTACGGAAGTCTGATACAGTAAGTGTCTGCTGTTTGTTGTCGATGGTGAAGGTGATCTTGTTTGAAGTGCTTTCCTTGGTAACCCAGAACTCATACATGTAATCATAAGGTACCGAGGCAGTACTTCTTAAGGCATTCTTGAAATGAGATTGATCAAGGATTGCTATGGCAACTTTAAAACCATGGTGAGTGGATTTTGAGACTTGCTTCAGCCGGTAATTGTTTGGTATGAACTTGAGGGTTCGTGCTTCGGCAATAGCTGCTGCTCTAGAGTCTTGGATAGCTTGTACTGTTGGATTAGTCATTGTATCTGCTTAAGATAAGACATGAAAGGTTGATGCACAAAAATATATGTATCATTATTGCTTCTAAGCATAACACATTTCATAACATAATTCAACAAGTACATATAACAGGCAAATACTATCAATCAAATAATCCTTCATCTGGAACTTTCCTTCATTCGGAACTTCTTCATTAGGAAGTTCTTCATTCGGAACTTCTTCATTTAGAAGTTCTTCATTCAGAACTTCTTCATTCAGAACTTCTTCATTCGGAACTTCTTCATTCGGAAGTTCTTCATTCGGAACTTCTTCATTCGGAAGTTCTTCATTCGGAACTTCTTCATTCGGAAGTTCTTCATTCGGAACTTCTTCATTCGGAAGTTCTTCATTCGGAACTTCCTTCATTCGGAAGTTCTTCATTCGGAACTTCTTCATTCGGAAGTTCTTCATTCGGAACTTCCTTTATTCGGAAGTTCTTCATTCGGAAGTTCTTCATTCAGAACTTCCTTCATTCGGAAGTCCTTCATTCGGAACTTCCTTCATTCGGAAGTCCTTCATTCGGAACTTCCTTCATTCGGAAGTCCTTCATTCGGAACTTCCTTCATTCGGAAGTCCTTCATTCGGAACTTCCTTCATTCGGAAGTCCTTCATTCGGAACTTCCTTCATTCGGAACTTCCTTCATTCGGAAGTCCTTCATTCGGAACTTCCTTCATTCGGAAGTTCGTTCGGAACATTCCTTCATTCGGAAGTTTTTCAGAAAATTCCTTCATTCGGAAGTTGATATCCATGTTCATCCGGAACTTAATAAACGCAGCTATGAAAGATTAATCTAGTCGCATTTAGTGAGTTCTAAAGCAATCTAAGGCTACAAATCATCTTTTAATGGTATTCCGAGCAAAACCCATCAAAAACCCCTAATCAATTAACCCTAATTTAAGCATACGAACCCTAATTGGATAATCTTGCTTATGCGAATTAATTAACAGGATTTCAATGATTTAAACGAATTAATGATTCAAATGATTGATGTTTTTACCTTTTGGAACGGATGAAACAGATTAGATTGATTGATCCGAAAGTTTTTAAAGTTTGTATGTGTTTTAATGGCGGCAAGATGGAGATGCAACAGTGAGGGAGAAAAGTAAAACGCAAGGGGGTTTTGTTTGACTAGGTCAAAGTTTTTGGCAAATTTCCCAAGTTGTCACTTAAGTCCCTAAGTTTTCACTCCTTTTCCTTTTTGGTTTATTACTTTTCATTTTTCTTAACCATTGTTAAACTTAGCCACTATTAATTTTCACACAACTTAGCAATCGCAACCTATTTGCAAGTCTCCAAAATCTAAAGCAAGTCCTATCACAATGAACGAGCCCAAGTCGTTTTCTAAAGCAATACCACTCATTTACCATTTAGCCATTAATTTTCCACAATCACTTTTGAAAATCAATTTACTGACGAAGATGATTTAATATTTTCTCCCCCTTAAACAATGACCCGTTTTCTATTTAAAGAGCTGTAGTCATTGTTTAAAGAGTCAAATATTGATGAAAACATTTCCAATTAATGTCTTGAAAAAGATTGATTCGTGGTGTCAATAAGATTTCTCTTATTTTAACAAATTAATGCACTGAGACGTACACTAATTCGTGTTAGACCAATTTGTAAAGTAAACTTGATCCCTTTGCATGATTTGGCTTGTAAATCATGCCCGAGAAAATTAATTCCCGTTGTGAGCCAACGTTTTCCAAGGAAATACGTGACTTTAATATGAAAACCGGGTTGCAGTCTGAAATAACTACAAGCCATAATGGGCATGTTTTAAAAATGTACAACTTTTATACGGACTCTATTTATGGCACCGTGTCAATATTGATCGACATTTCTAAGGCCGTAAATATTACCGTACTAAAAGACATGCCCGATTTAAAAACGAAAAATATTTTTTGGTTTTTCTTGATTTTATAATTTTTATGGTTTTTCTAGGTTTTATATTTTTTATGGTTTTTGTTGGTTTTATATTTTTGTATTTTTCTTTTGTTGTTTATATATATACGATAATATACATGATCACGAACAAAGGATACTCTGAATAGTTTACCACCACTATTCAGCTAATTCTTCTGCCAACTCTTTGAGAGTCGCTGGAGTGAATGATTTCATGCCAAGCTTGTCGATCAAAAACTCGATTCGTCCTCGATCTAAGGCTTTGGTGAACATATCCGCCAGCTGGTACTCAGTAGTGACAAAATACAGCTCGATCACTCCGTTCTCCACCTGCTCTTTAATGAAATGGTAGCGAATGTCTATGTGCTTGGCCCGGGATGTTGAACATAGTTGCAGCAAAGGGAAATGGCGCTCTTATTGTCACAATACATCGGGATTTTGTTAAATCCCAAACCGTAGTCAGTTAATTGTGATCTCATCCAAAGGACTTGAGCACAACAACCAGACATGGCGATGTATTCAGCCTCCGTGCTAGAAATTGCAGCGCTTTTCTGCCTTTTTGAAGACCAACTGATCAATCTATCTCCAAGGAGTTGCACAGATCCAGAAGTGCTACGCCTCGTGTCTTGACATCCAGCATGATCGACATCTGCGTATGATATTAAAGCAATAGAGGAATCTTTCGGATACCATAGACCACGATGAAGTGTTCCTTTTAGATACCGAAAGATCCTTTTCACAACATGTAGGTGCTTTTCGGTAGGCCGAGCCTGATACCGGGCACACATGCATACATCAAATTGCAAATCAGGCCTGCTAGCAGTCAGATAGAGAAGGGTGCCGATCATCCCACGGTAAAGTTTTGGATCGACAATAGTCCCATTCCTATCTTCATCTAACTTGGATTTCTCCACCATTGGAGTGTCCACGGGGTCACAATTTTCAAAGTTATATTTCTTTAAAGATTCAAGAGCATATTTGGATTGATTAATAAAGATGCCTCTGGGATTCTGAGAAATCTGTAATCCTAAGAAAAATGAAAATTTTCTCATCATCGACATCTGAAAGCGTGTGGACATTATCTTCTCAAAGCGATTTGACAATTCTATGTTAGTGGCAGCAAATATTATATCATCAACATAAATTTGTACCAGAATCATGTCGTTGTCCTCCTTGAGAGTGAATAGAGTGGGGTCCACCTTGCCTTTGGAGAAGCCTTCCGAAATGAGGTATGTTGAAAGGAGATCGTACCACGCGCGTGGAGCTTATTTCAACCCATAGAGAGCCTTCTTAAGCTTGTACACATGATTAGGAAACTCCGTGCTAACGAACCCATCCGGCTGACGAATATAGACCTCTTCCCTTAGTTCACCGTTCAAAAATGCCGTCTTCACATCCATTTGATAGACGATCATATTCATATGAGCAGCATACGCAAGGAATAGTCTAATAGCCTCCAATCTTGCAACAGGAGCAAAAGATTCTTCAAAGTCTATACCCAAGGCTTGTTTATATCCTCTAGCAACCAATCTAGCCTTATTCTTTAATACTGCACCCATCTCATCCAGTTTAACCTTATAAACCCATAACAAAGTAAGGATGTTAACCTTGTCAGGGAGAGGAACTAATCCCATACTTCAAGTCTTTGGAATTCATTTAGTTCCTCCTGCATGGCTTCAATCCAAGATGATTGAGTCATAGCCTGCTGCCAATTTTTAGGTTCAACTTCAGATAGAAATGCATCAAAGTAGCAATATAGTGCACTCTCTTGTAATTGATGGCGTGTTGAGACTGGTCGATCTAGATCTCCAATGACATTCCCAATTGGGTGATCTTTTGTCCATTTGGTGCTATGATTTTCAATCCTAGGTGGTCTGGAGTGAACAATAGAAGGAGCTTCTTCTGAGGTAGACGCGGCTGAAGGGTTTTCAGGGAACGGTATACCAAAGAAAGGAAGCTCTTTTAACTGAGCATATTCCAAATCGTGATCAGTAGAATCCTCTTCCACATCATTAGGCACAAGTAGGGGTGATGATTCAGGTGTAGTTTGAGAATCACTTGGTAAAGGTGCATCCGGTTCAATGTTAATTGAAGATGCATTAGATAAAGGTTCATTAGCTTGAGCAACCACTTCAGGGATTGGAGCGATCACTACAGGTGCTGGAACTTCATCAGTCGGGGGATCGAAGAATTCATCAAACAACGTTTGAAACAGTTTATCCCACTCTGGCCTTGTTGGTGGTAAAAATGATGTAGAAGTAGGATTATTGGGAACTAATCCGGAACTAATAGCACCGGTTCCCATTTCATGAAGCGCGGGTTCAGAGCTGCGTTGCTCAGAAGCCATCGCTGTCAGCTCATCGAAATCTGCGTCCATAGTTTCTACGATCTTACCAAGACGACGGTTGTAAATTCGGTATGCTTTCTTGGAGGGTGAGTAACCAATGAAAATACCTATATCGGCTTTCGGTTGAAGCTTGCCCAAGTTCTCACTATTAATGTTTGGATAACAAAGAGCACCAAACACATGAAAAAATGAAACATCGGGTTTACGGTCATGTAGAAGCTCGTAAGGTGTTTTTCCATGGCGTTTCCGAATGATAGAACGGTTTTGGGTGAAACATGCAGTAGATATGGCTTCTGCCCACAAGAACAATGAAGCGTTCACATAAATTAGCATAGTCCTAGCAGCTTCCATAAGCGTACGATTCCGTCTTTCAACGACACCGTTTTGTTGTGGAGTGCGTGCAGCGGATGTTTCATGTGAGATACCAACTCCTTCATAGTAATCACGAAGAGTCTGGTTGACGAACTCTGTTCCATTATCTGTACGAATACGGCAGACAGTAGTATTCAAACGTACCTGAATGAATTTCAGAAAAGTGATGATAGCCTTCGGTGCTTCATCCTTTGTACGTAGAAATCTAACCCTTGTAAACCTGGAGAAATCATCCACAATAACCAGAATGATTTTCTTACCGCTCACACTTTCAGTTCTCATTGGCCCACAAAGATCCATATGCAAAAGATGAAGTTTTTCTTGATTGGTGTCTTCAACTTTGGGCTTGTATGATTTCTTGGTACTTTTCCCCCTTGAACACGCGGAACATAAATGGTCCTTGTGAAATTTGAGCTTTGGAAGACCACGAAATAATTCGTTTTTAGCCAGATGATTAATAGCATCAAAGTTAAGATGAGATAATCTGCGATGCCATAACCATGACTTGGTCTTAGATGCTTTAGAGAGAAGACATACTGGAGAGGCGGCCATCATGTCTTGTAGGGACAACGTATAAAGATTTTCATCAAGAGATCCCTTCAACAAGTCTTTTCCTTCCAAGTTGCGGATGAAACAAGTGTGTTGTCGAAAAGCAACCTCTAGGTTGGAATCACAAAACTGTCCTACTGAAAATAAGTTATGACCAAGACCTTCTACATAGTATACCCTTGAAATCATAACGTTTCCAATCTGATATTCACCATACCCCATTATCTTTGCAATATGATCATTACCGAATTTAACCATACCAAGAAACTTGCTGACGAAATTTCGGAGCATCGAGCGATCTCCGGTCATATGCTTTGAACAACCGGAGTCCAAATACCACAGGATGATTTGGACCACCTGAAAATATCACCACACGAAGACAATGTAGAGGTATCGGAATCTGAGTGTTCCTTGTTATTAGCAGGTACAGATTTAATAATCTTA
Source organism: Glebionis coronaria (assembly GCA_025667525.1). NCBI lineage: Eukaryota > Viridiplantae > Streptophyta > Magnoliopsida > Asterales > Asteraceae > Glebionis > Glebionis coronaria. Next base: position 508,872,679 of record CM046879.1, on the reverse strand, counting down.
GATTTGCTAACTTTAGGTTTCTTAGATTTCCTAGCCTTCTTCTTCCTAGTTGGTGGTGTAGATTCTAGTTGGCTTAAATCCTGAGGTATTTCTTCACTGATAGGCACTATAGTGGGGGCTGACCTAATTAAAGGGCGCTGTTTCCATACTTTAGTGCTAGTGTGCCTAACTAAAGGACGCTCAGACCTAACCTTAATGGATGCATTCCTAGTTAAAGGGCACATTGTTCCATCTAATGTAAAGGTCCTACCAGTGGGATGCCATTGCCATCCAACTTGGGCACGAGTTCTGCCAGTTGGCTTCCATTCAATATTATTCCTAATGGCATTCTTTTCATTCACATGATCAATAAGACACAAATCATGATGTTGGGAAAACATACATTCATTACAATTCCAACAATTCAAATTAGAATTCACGAATGGTTTAGGCTTCTGCACAGGCGCAGAGCTTTTAGTCTTAACATGATTCTTTTTATTTAAAACAGAACTAGCATTCCTATGGTGAGCTTCTACTTTCTTCTTGTTGGTACTACTAGTGGAGGGCTTGATCTTATCTTTCTTGAGTGGCGATCCTTTAGCCTTAGTAGATTCTTTTACTCCTGTAGAAGGCAAAGTGGGAACATTAGCAACAGATTTTAAAGGTGCCTTACTTGATGGTGCCAATGACGGTTTTGCTCCTGGGGTCTTATTGAATGGAGTCACAGCAATGGGCCTATTAGTGAGTAGTGCAGAACCTGGTTTACCTATGTATTGCAAATATGCTAAGCAATATTGAACTCGCTTAATATATTCATGAGCCGAATAATAGTAGCTACTTGAGGGATCTAAGGCATAAAGATCGTCTAAGATATCCCTAACAAGATCTACATGCTTAATGGCATTCCTCATATAATCATCGTAGGTAACCGGGTTTTTCTTATGGAGCGGGTTCTTATAGAGCACTACTGACTTGGTTGTTGGAGCACTAGTGGACGGTGCAGAGTCGGTAGCTAAGTTATCAACAACTTCTTGTCGGGTGAGAAGAAGTGTCTCCTTTAACTCGGCCAAAACCATGTTTTTGTCAATGAGTAGGATGTTTAAGTCAGAGATTTCTTCACACTTTTGGTTCAGTTGTTCAACATAAGATTGTTGCTGTGCAGCATTAAAAGCTAAGCGTTCTTCTATAGAACCATAAAGAGCGGATAGTCCCTGTCTTGCCCGATCCATCTCCCCTAGAATAGACGAAAGTCTAATTTCTAAGTCCTGGTTTTTAGACTCTGCGGCCTCTAGTTCCAATTTTAATGTTTCATTTGATGACACATCTCTCTTCAATCTCATAATCTCTTCCTCTAATGCCTTAACTATTGCAATCATCTTGTCACTCGTCTCAACACCGTTTTCACAACTATTTGTTATCAAAAGATCCTCATTTTGAGTTTGCTGGTTTAATTCTAAAGATATACAATGTTGTTCTAGTTGATTAAAGCGTTTTGAAAGTAAATTGTAAGAATCTTGTAGCTTTAAAAACTCAGCGTTAGATTCGTGACAAGAATGATTATCTACCTCATTTACAGTATCAGCAACATTTACAGAGAGATCACAAACATCATCACTAATATTCACATCATCACATTTAATCATAGCGGATGTAAGCTCATTCGAATAATTAACATTCACAGTAGTAAGCACATCACACGAGATTACTGCGGACAAGAATCGGTTATATTCGGATAAAATCTTTTCCTTTTCAATTAGTTGTAGTTCGTAAGCGGTGTCCATTTCATAAAACACTTTTTGAACTTCTCCAATTTCAAATTCAAGATTTTCCTTAAGAGATGCAAAACTTCCTTTTAGACTTTCGACAAACGGATTGATCTCATTTTTAAACACCTCGTTGATGTGTTTGAAAGCCCATTCTCTGGCGTTTAAGCCATTTGAAGTCGTACATTCCAAAATGACCTTGTCAAAATTAGTAAAGTATTGATTAATCTCTTGCAAGTTTAACCATACTGTGCTAACAGGTGGAAGATCCTTTGGAATTTCCTTAGGACCTTCCATATTGACAAGTGTAGGAAATGTACTAGGGTTTTCTTCATCTAACATGTAGGTTGGTGCTGTGATGAGATCTTTGTCCATATGGAAGCGAATTCTAAAATCCGTTTTTGCAAGCTCCTTATTCATTTTAAAATAATCACACTCGGGATATTTTGCAGAATTGTATGACCGATCCTCATCAACTAGATCCTTACTTGTTCGTTCATCGAAAATAACAATCGGGTCTAAGACCAATCCTAATTGGGTTGCATTATAGAGTCTTGGACTATGTCTTAAAGCTTGTTTTGCATACCTTGGGTTAGGGGGAAGGCCTTTTTGACGTGATAAGTTAAATTCTCTAAACGAAGCATCAAATAAGTGCACTAGTTGAGAAGCAGCGTATTGTCTTAAAAGCAAGTAATCTAGACTTCTAATCTTATTAGCAGCATTAATCTCCATTTCATTCTTCTTAGACTCGAGTTACTCAAAATCCGTTTGAAGTTTTTGAAAATTAGTGACCACTAACTCCTTTTCTTTAAGTTCATTAGAAAGATTTGCTCTTAAGTTTTCAATTTCTTGCAAATGACCCATTTGTTTGTTTCGAAAGTGATCATATTCGGGATTTGTTAGAACACTAGACGAAGGCACTAATTCCAAGGTTTGAACTTTCTCGTTGCTTAAGGCAAGCTCATCAGACAAATTCTTATTCTTAGCTAGGGTTTCTAAAAGTGCAACATTCATTTGGCTAAGTAATGTAGCATGAACCATGACCAAATCTTGTTGAGCAGGAGTATGCGTATTCGAAATGGCTCCCGGTTGTGATTCATTCAAAGTCTAGGGACTCCCATTGATATTACTATCATTGATTGTCTCCTCATTTGACAGACTCACCACCGAAGACTCATTCGAATCAGCACTCTCTTGCACAACTTGATGTGGTTGAATACTAGCATCAGTGGTATTATCAGTGGTATTATTAAGTACCTCAGATCTCTTTTCTGGCCCTAAGCTGGAGATAGTTGCCATGAGAGCGGCCTTTGCAGATTGAAATTCATCACAGTCTTAGTCATACGTATCGAGATCATCTGCTTGGTATGCTGCATTCTGTGTGGTGACAGTGTCTTGTTCAGCAATCCCTAGATCAGCAAGAAATGCAAGCTCCTCTTCATCAAGTTCCCTTCCTTGTGCCTGAGCATTCACCAGATAGATCTTCTCTGCAAACCATTGACCATCCCTTCTCCTCTTGGGTTTCTTGCAATCCCTGGACATGTGTCCTTCTTCCTTGCAGTTGTAGCATGTAATCATTCTCAACTTGCCTGTGGAATTAGCCCGTGGAGGATTGTTGACCATTGGAGCAGGATTGACCGTGCGAGCATTGGTGGTTGATGTAGTAGGTCTCCCCTGATAAGGTGGAATAGGTTGAACCATTACCCTGCCATTCTCAATAGTAGCTTGTTGGCGAGAATTGGATGAATTCCTCAACTGATTGTTGGTAGGAGCTGATCCCCTAAATCCTCGTTTGCTTAAAATCCTTGTGAGATAAGCAGACATAGTGGTTAACACTTCAACTGGGTCAACTCCTTGTTTGAATACAGGAATGGGGACTTCCTCATCATCACAATACATTGCTTGGTCTTGTAGAGCTGCATAATCACTAGAAGGAATACTCATTTGATCAGGGTAGCTTGTTGGATATGCTGCATTCTCTTGATAAGAAGAATATGAAGACTGAGCATAAGGTGCAATGCTTGCTGGGTGAGGTTGTGTAGCATATTGTGATGAAGGTGCATAAACCGATATTGTTGCTGATGTGAGGTGGGTGGTTGTGGTAGAATCGAGTATTGGGGAAAGGTTGGTGTCATGTAAGGTGATGGATGATAGGCTTGATGTCCCAAGATATAAGGAGTGTTGTTGTGAGACAAGCTTGGTTGATTCGCCATCAAAGCTAATGAATCAGGGTACATACCTCGAGGCGAACGGTGCATGATCACATGTTTCTCATGTTGCTGAAGAAAAGCATATAGTTGATCCAAATTGCACTTATGCAAATCCCTGGTTAACTTAACATCGGTAATATACTCACCCCATTCAGCTTGAGGTAAAGTATTCAAGAATTTGGTGTTAACCTGGAATTGAGCAATCACGAGATTATATACATTCAGATCATTCATGAGAGTGGTGAATCTGAAGTAATAATCGTGGAGCGTTTCCCCTGGGTTGTACGTGAATCTATCAAACAGATCATACAACTGACATTCCCTTTCCTGTTTGGTAAGAGACGTACCTTGTAGCAATACCTTAAGTCGTTCCCATAAATCCTTTGCCACCGTATACTGACTTACCATTCGATAGATGTCATGTGGAAGGGCTTGGAGAATGGTTTGAAGAGCCTTTTCGTCTGCATCGGAAACAAGTTGTTGAGCTGGTGTAAGTTCTTCAAACTCCCTTGGTCGAGTCACGTTGTTAACCACGATGGTACCATAGTCAAGTGGACCATTTAAAATTGACTTGACCATAAGCCTCCCATATACCGGTTTTCCCTTAAGGTAAGACATCATCCGGCCTTGCCATGCTTCAAAAACTTCTTTGATGAGCATTGGCGGGCGATTATCCGTTCCCGTAATGACGGAAATATCCATAAGTGATGTCATCTGAGGCATTACTGAATTCGGATTCATTTGGTTCACTTCAAAGAGACAAAGATTATCAATTGATCGAGCAGTGAAGTAAAGCTTGTGAATTGTGTTGAGTTTTTGTTGTAAGAAACCAAGATTAAATCCTCTAAAAAATCGTCGAAAAAACAAGTAAAATAAGCCTTGATTCGGAACTTTTTGTTGATTCGGAAGTTTGATTCGGAAGATTTGGCTTGGAATACCTTGATTCGGAACTTTTGGTTCAGAAGTCTTGATCCGGAACTTTCCCTTGATCCGGAACTTTTCCCTTGATCCGGAACTTTCCTTGATCCGGAACTTTCTCCTTGATCCGGAACTTTCCTTGATCCGGAACTTTTGGTTCGGAACTTCCTTGATCCGGAACTTTCCTTGATCCGGAACTTTTGGTTCGGAACTTCCTTGATCCGGAACTTTCCTTGATCCGGAACTTTTGGTTCGGAACTTCCTTGATCCGGAACTTTTGTTGATCCGGAACTTTTCGTTCGGAACTTTTGGTTCGGAACTTTGGTTGATCCGGAACTTTTTGGTCCGGAACTTTTTGGTTCGGAACTTTTACTGGGTAAACAGAAGGTTGTTTCGATGAACAGTCGATCAATAAAAGATGAGATAAACACAGATTTTTTACCAAAATAACCCAAAAAGTTTTGTGATTTCTACAATAATAAGTAAAAACAAATACTTATCTACTAATCCCAATCACAAAAACACCAAAAACACCAAGAATCAAGATGGATCTTCTTAAAGAACACTAATACAATCAAAAACTAAAAAACCACACAAATCATTACCTTAAATCACCCCATAGCTCTTGATACCAAATGTAGAATCTTGATAACCTATGAACCTATGAAGTGGGTTGATGTTTTCTAGAGAGAGAAACTAGAGAGAGAAAGTGAGAGAAAAACTATGTGTATTTTATTAAGTGAAACTAGAAAGTGAACAACAACCAACCCCTTTCCAAGGAGGAAAGGGGTATTTATACTTCCAAGTCACTAATGGACTTGGGCCGGCCCATGACAAGCCCATGGGCCGGTTCTTACTTAACTAAATAAGTATTTGTTAACTACGAGCTATTACAACATATATAATATTGTGGAGTGACCGACTCTTCTAATATACGTAAAAACGTATTTCTAACATGAAGAGAAGACCATTTTTTCAAGAACATCTCTCAAGATTCGAAGTATGAAGTCAATGCCAAATATCGATCTGAGAAAGGTCTCAAATCGTGAAACGAGCTATGCCGAGATATGAACTTTATGAGGTTTTGAGAAGCAGTTTTAAAAGATTTTATCCTTTAGCTAACTATTGATTAAATCGTCCTACTTTATTTTCGGCCTAAATAAACTATCGAAATAAGTCAAAAAAGCATCCTCGGGATCATTCAAGACAACAATAAAATATAATAGATATACCTAGGAATAAGGGGGTCTAAGTGAATAATTGAGCCACATGAGTGAGTGTTAGCTTACTAACTTATAATAACAATGATCTCGTTTTTAAGCTTAGTATGGGAAACGTGAAACTGGAGGGTGATAAACATTCATGACACCAAAGCCCTAATGTAAGTCTTAGATTTCTTTACTTGTTTCTTCCTTCAAACATTTTGTAATTTTCTATCTTTTTAGTTTCCATAATGTCGTAGTGTTTAATAAAGGCCAACGTGGGTTAATTATGATCGAGAATATAATCGTGCTTTGAAATTAATGCATTGCATGAGGGCATTGCAATGGTCAAGTGTAGGGGATTCGATAAGTGTGAAAACACTTATCCTTTTACTACTTAATTATAATAAAAACGAGACCAAAACGTGTATTTTATGTCGTAAAAGTCGGAATTATGTGTGGTTTGTGTTTTTATTGTGTTTTGAGACCAAAAGATGAAAAAGGAAGAAAACACGGGCTTTCACGGGCTTTTATCGAAGAAAAAGACAAAAGACGAAATCAAAAGATCAAAAGTGCAAAAAGAACGAAAGTCAAAGTCCTATTCTGAAGATTTATCGAAGAAAAAGACTAAAAGACGGAAGTTTAACGAAGCCGAAGAACCAAGTCTAATAAAAGAAGAAATTTAGAAGACGAGTTCATTTTATCCATCGACAAATCCGGGACAGAGTCGAGAAAGAAATATTAAAAAGACGAGAAGACAAAGTGAAAGATGGAAGCAACAACACCTTACACTCCTCCACTATATATAGTTCATTTTCTATCATTTGTAAGAAGTTAGATAGAATTAGATAGATTAGTTTTAGGAGTAGGAGTAGATTAATTAATTTCTCTCTCTAGATTTATTTCATCTCCTTAATCTTTCATCCTTTAATCTTGAATCTTTTCATCTTATTTCAAGATTTTTACAATCATTCTCATTCTACCTTTCTTGTTTTTTAAATCTTATGTTTTGATTTGGTTAATCATATAGTTGTTTAATCTTTATGCTTATTTGCTTATTGATGTGCTTATTCCATTGTTCTAATTGTTTTTCATGTGTTTGATTGTTTTAGCTTATCGTGCTTATTGCTTATTGTGTGTTTGTTTTATTTTTAATCAAGTGTTTTTAATAGTTTTTATAAAAAGTTGATTTTTAATATTTTGATTATTTAAAGTTTTTAAAGTTTTTAAATTGTGGCTTATTTGCTTTTTCTTAAAATCTATTTGGTTAAAGTTTTAGTTAAGTACTTATTTGTTATTAGCTTATTAGGATTTTGCTTATCTTTATGTTATCCGGGTTTTATAAACCCTTGTCCCGAACTAGATAAAAACATTTCCCGAATTAGTCTCAAAATCCACTATTCCGGATTGCTATCTGGGTAAACATTCCGGATTAGCTTTGCCTTGGTTTCCCGAATTGTATGCTCATCCAACATTCCGGATAAGGGTTGGTCTAGGTATTCCGGATTAGAAAGAAAAACCTAGATTCTGGATTGAGTCATGTTCAACTCTTATTCCGGATTGATTATAGCACACTTATTCCAGATTATATCCAATTCATGGATTCCGGATTGTTGATAAATGGTGATTCCCGATTAGTAGCAACATTAGGATATTCTGAATAGTGTATAACATAGGATTCTGGATTGCTTCATGATTACTCATTCTGGATTAAGTACAAAACTTATATTCCGGATTGTGTAAGAATCTTGTTTTCCGGATTAGGGTTAAAAGGTCATATTCCGAATTATGTTGGGTATTTGGATTTCGAATAAGGTGTGACAAATTTCCGGATTAGACCTAGATTTTGTATTCCGAATTATGTTTATTTTGTTTTCCCGAATTGTTTTTAAACTTTATTTTTCCCGCCATTTTCTTTAGATTTGTTTTCAAAGTGTTTTGTCCTAGTTTATTTTCAAGTTTAATTTTTATAAAGTTTTAAGTTTTCAAATTTACTTTTTATCAGATTTTAATCTTTCGTCATTTATTCTTAAAAGTCTTTATTTTTAGTTTAATCTTTTCAAGTTTTCATTTTTATTTTAAAACAGATCAACGACACTTTCTTTCTTTTTACCAAGAACAACTGAGTCACACATTTGACCGCGTCAATTCGATTAGATCCATTTCAAAGAACAATTTATCAAATATAAAATGGCGCCGCTGCCGTCTCTTTTGGTGAATATTAACGGTTTTTTGTGAGAGACGCGTTAGATTTTGGGATCCGCTCACTTTTGAACGCTATTTTTCTTGCAAAATTTTCAATTTTTTTCCAAAAATCCATAAAAATCAAAAATTTCAAAAATCCAAAAACATTTAAAAAATCATAAAAAGCATTTATTTTTCAAAAGTTTTGCACCAAAAATATTCCTCTTACTTATGTATTGTGTTTAATGGATTCGTTTGTTGATTGTGTAGGGTGTGGAAGACTATCTTCTGGTAGTCAATCCTGTCAATGGTGTTCATGCGAACGGTGTCGAATGGATATCCCTAATTACGAATTTGGACATTGTTCATTTTGCAATTCAACCAATTCATACTTCACCTCTACTGACACTATCTCACCCTCTTCAACCAATGACGATCCTTATCCTCAATATGCACCGGGTTTTCTCAATACCCGTGTTGCACCAATTGTGGGGGCCCTCACGATACTTCTTATTGTCAACCAATGAATTATTATGAACCAACTCCGTGCTATAATTCTGGTTTTCAAATTTTGAGTCCCCACAATACTCCCTCGATCATCAACCCTCTTTTGCAATTCCTGATGAGCCACTAGCCACTCTTTTGAATCAAGTTCTTAAACTTAACGAATGCTTCAATAAATATCTCGAAAAATGTCAAGAGGATAATCAACAAGAGCAAGTATCTAATCTTAGTGCTTATACTCCTCCTCTTGTGCGTCCATACTATTATGATGATGATGACGATGAGACTACTATTTTTTGGAATGATCTTGTTGCTCAATATCCTGTCCCTAGTGCAATTGTAATTCCTTCTCTCGATATCCAAATGCGTCTAAGGATTGTGATACATTGAGTGAGATTAGCGAATTTGGTCTCGACAACTTGTTTGATGAGGTTTGTGATGAACCAACTTTTGCAGAGCTTACGGACAAGGTTACTCTTACTGATGATTTTTCTCCATGCTATGAGAATTTCACTTTTGAAATTTTTCAATCTCCTCCGGGAGATGAGAGCGATGTTGATTTATTCTCTCCGACTTACGAGAAGTTCACCACTAAACTTGGTCTTGTAGATAAGGTGGAAGACGTTATTTTTCGCGAGAAATTATTGAAAGTTCATATTTTTATTGCTGAAATTGAAGCGCTGAATTCTACTCCTATTACCGAGTCTTTACCCCCGTCTATTACTCCCGTTGAGAATAATGACACATTTATGGAAGAAATTGCCATTCACTCAGTACCTCCTGGTATTGATGATGATGATACGGAGGAGGATATTCTTTTTGATACTTTGATGCATGAAGATATTGCCCCAAGTCCCCTCCCGGGCACCTTTTATCCCATACTTTGGAGACAATTACTGAAGATGAGTGTTTTGCCCCGGGAGGTGACACTGATTATTCTATGATTGATACCTTTACGGCTTTGCCGCTTAATGACCATCAAATGTCTTGGGAGGATGCAAATTTGCTTCCTTTACCCATCCCACCTCCCGTGGATCACGACCTCACATACTTTTCGTATGTTGAGAGGAATTTTCTACCCTTCAAGACTTATCCTCTTGCCTCTCATTTATTATGTTCCTCCGGGACCGAGGACAAGATTTTTGATCCCGGTATTACATTAGAGGCTTCCCCATGGACAATTTAATTCGGGGTCGAGTCGGGCTCGTGACTCGGTTACAAAAAACAAGCGCTTATCGGGAGGCAACCCGATTATCTATCCTTCTTTATCCGTTTTATAATAAGTGTAGGGGGGATCCCCGTAAGTGTTTGTTGTTTTCTTTCTTATCATGTGCAGGGACGAGCTATCAAAGATTCACTCTTGATGACTTTTGACGACCCGTGATTCCGTGTACCCGTCTTCCTGGTTATATCCTAAATTCTTTTGATTCACTAGTTTATATTCTTCAATATTAAAATAGGAATCACTTTAGTTGTCTCTTCCTTAGCAAGATTTAAACAACGTGCACAATGTCCTAAGTGTAGGGGAGTTTACTCCCACATGCTTAAACATTAAGGACAATGTTTATCTTAAGTGTAGGGGGGACTTCTCTCGAAGTTAAGTGGGATTTTCCATGAATTTGTCCTTATTTTAACCAGAAAATTGATTTTTCTGACATTTTTCAAAATTTTTAATCCATTTGGCCTAGTTGTATTTTCCTTTGTTATCGTTATTTTCTTTCTTTGTTAGAATAAACTTTAAAAAAATGATTTTAATGAGTTTTGATGTCTTTGATTTATTAGGCCCGTCATGAATCTTTTGACTCAACCCGAGTTTACTTATCCAAGTTTACTCTAGCTAGTATCCTTAACGTGATTAAATCAAGTTTTGCTAGACTTTTATATAGGGAACTTTAAAACGCGAAAGTCTTAACTCATACGGGTTTAAGAACAAGAAATTTTCGCAAGTTCCTATAATTGATCCTAGAAAGTTGTTTATCAAGGGAACTTTAAAATGCAAATTCTAAACTTGAAAAAGTCTAAGAAGTTGCGAGATCCTATAGATGACTGGAAAACCCAAAACTTTGATCTAATTGGCTAAGCGTGTAGTTTATGTCGTAAAAGTCGGAATTATGTGTGGTTTGTGTTTTTATTGTGTTTTAGGACCAAAAGATGAAAAAGGAAGAAAACACGGGCTTTCACGGACTTTTATCGAAGAAAACGAGAAAAGACGAAGTCAAGAGATCAAGAGTGCTTAAAGAACGGATGTCCAAGACCTATTCTGAAGATTTATCGAAGAAAAAGTCTAAAGGCGGAAGTTTAATGAAGTCGAAGAACTTAAGTCTAAATTAAAGAAGAAAATTATTAAGACAAGTTCAAATCCTGAGATGACGTCGAGAAAAGACAAAGATTTAAATCGAGTCGAGAAGAAAAGAAAGAAGGAAGCACACCACACATGCACTTCCCACTTAGCCTATAAATACCCTCCTAATCACATTAGGAGGGTGGTTAGCTAGTTTTAAGTTTTTCATTTTTCTTTCTAGTTTTTAGAGAGAGAAAGTTTCAAACTTTCTCTCACTAAGTTTTTCATCTTTTCTTTCTTTTAATCTTTCAAGTTTAATCTTTCATTAATCTTTGTATTGGAGTTTCTTTAATCGAAAGTTAAGTTTAAGTTTGTGTTCTTTAATCTCCTTCTACATTTCTTGATTTTGCTTATTCCTTATTCCGAAACTTCACTTTTGATCCGAATCATTCATGATTCGTGATTGAGTTTGATGTTATGTGGTTAGAAAGTTCATTTCTTTTGTTCCTACATAAGCTCTTAGACGTATAAGCTACAAGCTCTTAATGTTGAGTGGATTATTCTTTGTTTTAGCTTATTAACCTTTAAACATTCTTAAAAAGTTTATCTTTTTAAGGCTCGGTTTATAAAGGTTACGTGTTTAGATTCCTTAAAGTTTCAAATTTGTGCTTATTTATCTTTGTCTAAAAGTTTGAAAGTGCTTATTGTGTCTACTGCTTATTCGTTAAGCTTGGTTACTCTTGGGGTTTCATTACGATCTCAGGAGGGTTTTTTGTTACGATCATCTGGCTACGATCGCATAGAGTGCGATCTGTTTGTTTTTCCCTGGTACGATCCACACCCACGATCACTCATTGCGATATGTGGGTGCGATATAGTCACCTCCTTGTTACGATCACATTGATTGCGATTTGTTGTGTTGCGATCACTTCCTACGATCAAAGGACCACAATCCACTAGTTGCGATCGTGGTTACGATCTGGGAGTACGACCACGTTACCCCATCGCACTGCTGAGTGCGATCGGATCCCTTTGTTATGATCGCATTGAGTGCGATCGGTGGGCACGATCCACCATTACTAATCGGGTACCATAGCGTTACGATCTGACTCTGATTTTTGCTTTGTTTTACTTAGTTTTCAAATCTAGTTTTTCTCGTCCTTTTTACTTATTTAATTTTAAACAAGTTTCCAAGTCTTTAATCATTTACATTTTAATTTCCAAGGATTTTTCACTTTTATTTTTAGTTTATTTTTTTAAGTTTCCATTTTACTCTACGACAATTTTCTTACTTGCTTTTAGTTTTAAAATTTAGATAATCAAACAAACCCATCCTCTTGTTTTCCAAAAGATAATTGAGTCACACTCTTAGCCGGTAGTCAATTTGAAAAGACTTAGAACGAATTTATTTCATACGAGTTTAAAAACCTTGTATTAAATGGCGCCGCTGCCGGCTCTTTTCGTTAAGATTAACGGTTTCTAGTGGGAGACGCATTGAATTTTGGGACCCGTTCTTTTAAGAACGTTATTTTCCTTGCTCAAAAATTTTCAAAAACCCATAAAAAATATAAAAGTTTCAAAAATACAAAAAAAATTAAAAAACCTATAAAACCAAAAATATTTTTCTCTTGCATTTTCTTCTTAGTGTATGCGTACTCGATCAACGTCTTATCCCGAGCCCGAGACTCTCGATAATTTAGACATGGCCGGTGTACACAACAACAACAATAATAATCCACCTCACCCCAACATGAATTATCTTCCCCAACCCGACCTACGAACCATGGAGGAGCTATGCCAACCTACGATGAATGGACGTGGAGGCCCGATTGCACCGATGCAAATCACGGCTCAAGAGTTTTCGTTGAAGCATCACATGATCCAACAAGTGCAAACTAATCCATTTCGCGGAATACCGGATGATGATGCCAACAAACACCTCGACAAATTCATTACCATCACCCAAAGCATGAAGTTGCCCGGTGCTTCTATGGATGTACTTTGCCTTCAACTATTTCCCCACTCGCTTTCTCACCATGCCGAAAAATGGTTTGACCGTCTCCCAAAGAATTCTATTCATACTTGGGACGACATGACTCAACGCTTTTTGTCGCGCTACTTTCCACCATCCATGGTCACGAGCCTTCGTAACCAAATTAGTGGATTCATGCAAGACAATGATCAATCGCTCTTTGATGCTTGGGAACGATACAATGATTTGATCGACCGTTTTCTAAATCACAACATGCTCCCCGTCACTCTCATTGATACTTTATACAATGGTCTCACTTTTCGTGATCGTGACACGATCAACGCCGCCGCCGGTGGTACTTTTATGAAAAGGAGTCCGGAGGAGTGTAGAGAGTTGATTGAAAACATGACTACTCACCACAAGAATTGGGATTCATCCGCATCCTCAAGATCTAATCCGAGAGTCAATGTTTCATCTACTTCTTCCACCACCGACATGTCCGCCATGGAACGAGCCATTATCAAAATGAGAAAAAATATGCAAATTTTGGCTAATAACCACACTCAACAAGCTAAAGCCGTTGATATTTCTTGTGACACATGTGGTGGTCCTCATTCTTACAATGATTGTCCTTCTACTCAAGGCAATTTTGTGAAAACGTTAACGCGGCATACGGTACTTATCCCACGGGAGGCTATCAAGCTCGTCCTCAAGGAGACCGTAACCTGCTAAGTTATCGTTCAAACAACTATCTTGCACCACCGGTTTTACTCCTCAAAACCAAAACCAACAACAAAGCTATAACCGAAATAACCAAACCCAACCTCGTGCTAACAATCAATATCAATCCCAAAGAAACCCATATCCACCTCAAGGAAATTCTCAAGCGTACCAAGCTCCACCTCTCAATCAACCAACGTCGTTGAATCAAGACATCGAGACGTTCATGAGGACTAATAGAGAGATGGTGACGAATCTTTAGAGTCAATTCATCAACTTGAAGGGAGACATGGCGAAACAAGGGAGTGATATTCGAGCCGAGCTAAGGAATGGCATGGAGAAACAAAGCAATGATATTCGCGCAGACATGAGAGACTCTTTCAGCACTCAAGCGGATAACATACGTGATATGATCGGGTCGCTCTTCCAAAGTAATCAACCCTCTTCTTCGGGTACTCTTCCGAGTAACATCGTTGCTAATCCAAGAGGGGGGATGAAATCAATCACCACTCGTAGTGGAAAAGGTTATACAGAACCCGAGCTTCCTACACCTCCACCCGTGATTGTGAACAAGGAAAACGAACAACTTTCTTCACCTCCTTCACCTTCTTACCCCATTCCTCCACCACCCAAGGATGTGAGTGAGAATTCCATTCCGAAGCCTTCATCTCAACCCAATATACCTTACCCCTCAAGGTTGAGGAAAGAGAAGTTGAAAAACAAGGATGATATTCAGGTTTCTAACTTTCTAAAAATGTTTAAACAACTGAATTTCAATATCTCCTTTGCTGAGGCTCTTGCTCACATGCCGAAGTATGCCAAAATGTTTAAAGATCTGCTCAGCGATAAGGATAAACTCCTTGATATCGCTCAGACCCAACTTAATGAGAATTGCTCTGCTGTCCTCTTAAGGAAATTACCAACCAAACTTGGTGATCCGGGTCGTTTCTTGATTCCTTGCAACTTTCCTGGGGTAGAGAATTGTATGTCCCTAGCCGATCTAGGTGCTAGTATCAACTTAATGCCTCTAAGCGTTTGGAAACAATTATCTCTACCCGAGCTAGTTCCCACCCGAATGACCTTGGAATTAGCTAACCGTACGGTTGCTTATCCTGTGGGGATAGCCGAAGATGTCTTCGTCGGCGTCGACAAATTCACCTTTCCGACGGATTTTGTTGTCGTTGACTACGAAATGGATCCCCGTGTTCCATTAGTCGTTGGACGTCCATTCTTGAGGACCGGTCGCACTCTCATTGATGTATCCGCTGGCGAATTAATCATGAGAGTTGGTGACGATAAACTCGTCTTCAACATGGGTAAACTTTCTAAGCAGCCTTCGGAAAACGAGAGTGTTAATTTTATTGACGTTCTTGATGAGGCTTGTGAAGAACATTTCAAAGACGCTTGTAAAAGTGGTTCTTCTTCTCTACCCACTGTTAAGACCGTTGCCTCTATTGCTCCATCACTAACTCCATTTAGAGAAAGTGATTTCCTCTTGAAAGAATTTGAAGCAACTCAGGGAGATGTGGATTTGCAATATGACGATTCTCCCTCCAATTGGGATGAAGACATTCGTACCATTGAGAAACTTCTCAATGAGGACCATATTTCTCCACAGTCTCCTAAGGCTATCTCTACCGATGATCTGAAGTTGACTACGCCGTCCATAAAAAATCCTCTGGATTTAGAGCTTAAGGATCTTCCATCTCATCTCGAGTACGTTTTCTTTGAAGACAACAAGAAGTTACCGGTCATCATCGCAAAGGACCTAAAAGAAGAAGAAAAATACCGACTTATCGCCGTGCTGAAGAATCATAAGAAAGCGATTGCTTGGAAAATCTCTGATATTCGTGGAATTGATCCTCACTTTTGCACACATAAAATTCTCATGGAGGACGACTTTAAACCCACTATTCAAAGCCAAAGAAGGGTGAATCCCAAGATACATGACGTTATCAAAAAAGAGGTTATCAAACTTCTTGATGCGGGCATGATTTACCCTATCTCGGATTCACCATGGGTTAGTCCAGTCCATTGTATGCCTAAGAAAGGCGGAATCACCGTTGTTCCCAATGAAAACAACGAGTTAATTCCTACTCGTCTCGTTACAGGGTGGAGAGTTTGTATAGACTATCACAAACTCAATGATGCTACGAGAAAGGATCATTTTCCCCTTCCTTTCATGGACCAAATGCTTGAACGTCTAGCGGGTAATGACTATTACTGCTTTTTAGACGGTTTCTCGGGTTATTTTCAAATACCCATCGATCCCCACGACCAAGAGAAAACCACATTCACTTGTCTTTATGGAACATTTGCTTACAAAAGAATGCCTTTCGGCTTGTGCAATGCTCCTGGGACATTCCAAAGGTGCATGATGGCTATCTTCCATGACATGGTTGAAGAAACCATGGAAGTCTTCATGGATGGTTTCTCGGTCTATGGTGATTCCTTCTCTACTTTCCTTGCCAATTTGGAACGCATGCTTAAGCGTTGTGAAGACACTCGCCTTGTTCTGAATTGGGAAAAATGCCATTTTATGGTAAAAGAAGGCATTGTGCTGGGACATAAAATCTCCAAAGCCGGTCTTGAAGTGGACCGTGCTAAAGTGGATGTCATAGCCAAATTACCTCCACCTTCAACCGTGAGGGTGTGAGAAGTTTTCTGTGTCATGCGGGCTTCTATCGTCGATTCATTCAAGATTTCTCTAAAATCGCTCGCCCGATGACCCACCTCTTGGAAAAAGATACTCCTTTTATCTTTTCCAAAGAGTGTATTGAAGCCTTCAATCTTCTCAAGGATAAGCTAACTAAGGCACCGGTCTTGGTCACCCCTAATTGGGAGCTACCTTTTGAATTGATGTGCGATACTAGCGACTTTGCTATTGGAGCGGTTTTGGGCCAAAGAGTGAACAAACACTTCCAACCAATCCATTATGCTAGCAAGACAATGACGGGGGCTCAATTGCATTATACCACTACCGAAAAAGAGCTTTTAGCGGTAGTGTATGCTTTTGAGAAGTTCTGCCCCTATCTTGTACTTTCCACCACAATTGTCTATACCGACCATTCCGCGTTGAAGTACTTGTTAACTAAGCAAGATTCTAAGCCAAGACTTCTTCGTTGGGTTTTGCTCCTTCAAGAATTCAACATTGAAATTCGTGACAAAAATGGAGCCGAAAACCTAGCAGCGGATCATCTGAGTAGACTTGAGGATCCGTATCAAGGGGATCATCCGAACCAAGAGATCAATGACTCTTTTCCCTTGAGGCCTTAATGTCTATTCACTCCAATCTTGATGACACCCCGTGGTTCGTGGACATTGCAAACTACTTAGCGGGTGGTATTCTCATCAAAGGGTTAACATCCCAACAAAAGAAGAAGTTCTTTAAAGATGTTAAGACTTACTTCTGGGATGACCCTTACCTCTTCAAACAATGTGCTGATCTGATCATTCGTCGATGTGTTGATGGGCCAGCAGCTTTACAAATCCTTGATGCTTGCCATAAAGGACCCACCGGTGGTCACTTTGGTCCCAACTACACCGCTAAGAAAGTGTTTGACTCTGGATTCTATTGGCCCACCATATATCGTGATGCTCACGAAATGGTTAAGCATTGTGATGCTTGCCAAAGACAAGGCAAGATCACACATAAAGATGAGACGCCTCAACATTTCATACAAGAATGTGAAATTTTTGATGTATGGGGCATCGACTTTATGGGGCCATTTCCATCATCCAAAGGGAACAAGTACATCCTCGTAGTCGTTGACTACGTTTCTAAATGAGTTGAAGCTAATGCTCTCCCAACGAACGATGCGAGGGTGGTTGTAAACTTTTTGAAGCAGCTGTTTGCTCGATTCGGTGTTCCTATTGCTATAATCAGTGACCGCGGGACTCATTTTTGTAATGATCAATTTGCAAGAGTCATGGCTAAGTATGGTATCAATCACCGTCTTTCCACCGCATATCATCCCCAAACCAATGGGCTAGCCGAGATTTCCAACCGTGGATTGAAGCGAATTCTGGAACCAACTGTGGGAGAGCATCGTACCGCGTGGGCCGACAAGTTAGATGATGCTCTGTGGGCTTTCCGCACCGCTTATAAGACGCCGATTGGTTGTACACCTTATCGTCTTGTGTACAGGAAAGCATGCCACCTCCCTATCGAGCTGGAACATAAGGCATACTGGGCCTTGAAGTGGGCCAACTTCGACATCAACAAAGCCGGCGATCTTCGGAAGATTTAACTCAACGAGCTTAATGAATTGAGGAATGAAGCTTATGAGAACTCATTGATCTACAAGAAGAAGACCAAGATCATCCACGATGCAAGAATTAAGAACCGAGAGTTCCACGTTGGTGATCAAGTTTTACTCTTTAACTCTCGGTTGAAGATCTTTTCTGGCAAGTTGAAGAGCCGCTGGTCTGGTCTATTCACCGTCGCCAAAGTCTTTCCCTATGGCACCATTGAGCTTTCTCAGCCAAATGGGCCAAATTTTAAGGTGAATGGCCAGCGTTTGAAGTTGTACTTTGGTGAGGACATCTCTCATGAGATGATTCCATCCCTCACTACGTTTCCCATGAACTAGTTTTGGGTCGAGTCAGGCTCGTGACTCGGTTATAAAAAACAAGCGCTTCTCGGGAGGCAACCCGTGATCTATCCTTTACCTCTTTCATAATAAGTGTAGGGGGAGCTCCATATGTGTTGGTTGTCTTGTTTCTTATTTTGTGCAGGGATTCAAGCTTCAAAGAGCACCTCGATGACTTTTGACGAACCGTGATCCCGTGTACCCGTCTTCCTGGTTCTATCCAAAACTGTCGTGATTCAATATTCCATATTTTATATGTTCACATTGAAATCACTTTAGTTGTCCGTTCTTTAGCAAGACTTAAACAAAGTTCACAATGTCCTAAGTGTAAGGGAATTTATTCCCACCTGCTTAAACATTGAGGACAATGTTTATATCAAGTGTAGGGGGACTTCTATCGAAGTAAGTGGTCTTTTCCATGAATTTTCCCTCATTTTAACCGGAAAATTTGATTTTTCGACATTTTTCAAAATTTTTAATCTATTTTGGCCTTGTAGTTTTCCTTTGTTATCGTTATTTACTTTCTTTGCTAGAATAAATTTGCAATAAAGTGGTTTTAAATTTTTCAAAGTCGTGAATATTTTGACTCAACCCGAGTTTACTTATCTAAGTTTACTCTAGCTAGTATCCTTAACGTGTTTAAGTCAAGCTTTGCTAGGCTTTTATATAGGAAACTTTAAAACGCGAAAGTCTTAACTCTTACGGGTTAAGAACAAGAACTTTTCGCAAGCTCCTATAATTGATCCTAGAGAGTTGTTTATCAAGGGAACTTTAAAATGCGATTTCTAAACTTGAAAAAGTCTAAGAATTTGCAAGATCCTATAGATGACTCGAAAACCCAAAACTTTGATTTAATAGGCTAAGCATCCACGAGTCTCATTCCTTGAGATTTTAAACTGTGGAGGACGAGAGATGATAGAGTCAATTATAAGTTTGGTATTCTTCCGTGAATTTATGTGAGTTAATTATGAGCCTATTCTCCCATCGCTTGTTAATAAATTTATCTGCAATAAATAAGGTTGTACGATTTGAAAAGTTACTTAGCTTCTAGCCCAAGATCGTTTAAAAGTTGCTCGGTATTAATTAGAGTTCATAGCCAAGGCATAACTTATTGAAGCGGGATGCGAAGATTGGCGAGTCCGAAAAGGCCCTAACAAGGCATGAGGGCTACATTTTGTTGCTAAAGATCCAAAAGTGATGTGAAGAATCATTTATCAAAAATCAATATGAAGGATCGAGACACACGACAGAAAGCAAAAACTCCCCAAAAGATAATGGAGAAGTCTATCCAAAAAGGCCCTAACAAGGTATGAGGATAAATAGATCCAAGTCCTAAAAGGAGGCGGATCGTTGTATATCAAAGTCCAAAAGATTGGAGAAAAATGAAGAAGTCGTGGTCCAAAGATGAAGAATCTTTCAAAACTTCAAGTGAAGAAATTCCCATTATGAAGAGAAGACCATAATTTCAAGAACGTCTCTCAAGATTTGAAGTATGAAGTCGCTGCCAAATATCGGTCCGAGAAAGGTCTCAAATCGTGAAGCGAGTTATGCCAAGATATGAACTTTATGAGGTCCCGAGAAGCAGTTTTAAAAGATTTTGTCCTTTAGCTAACTATTGATTAAATCGTCCACTTTATTTTCGGCCTAAATAACTATCGAAATAAGTCAAACAATGCATCCTCGTGATCATTCAAGACAAAAATAAAATATAAGAGATACACCTAAGAATAAGGGAGTCTAAGTAAATAATTGGCTCACATGAATTCGTGTTAGTTTGCTAACTTATAATAACAATGATCTCGTTTTTAAGCTTGGTATAGGGAACGTGAAACTTGAGAATGATGAACATTCATGACAACCAAAAATCCAATGTAAGTCTTCGTTTTCTCTACTTGTTTTGTTTTTTTAAAGTTTTCTTAGTGTTTAGTATTTAATAAAGGCCAAGGTGGGTTATTTATGATGAGAAATGTAAACCGTGATTTAAAATTAATGCATTGCATGAGGGCATTGCAATGGTCAAGTGTAGGGGATTTAATAAGTGTGAAAACACTTATCCTTTTACCACTTATTTCCAGTAATAACAAGACCAAAACGTGTAGTTTATGTCGTAAAAGTCAGAATTATGCGTGGTTTGTGTTTTTATTGTGTTTTAGGACCAAAAGATGAAAAAGGAATAAAACACGGGCTTTCACGGACTTTTATCGAAGAAAACGAGAAAAGACGAAGTCAAGAGATCAAGAGTGCTTAAAGAACGGATGTCCAAGACCTATTCTAAAGATTTATCGAAGAAAAATTCTAAAGGCGGAAGTCTAATGAAGTCGAAGAACGTAAGTCTAAATTAAAGAAGAAAATTATTAAGACAAGTTCAAATCCCGAGACGACGTCGAGAAAAGACAAAGATTTAAATCGAGTCGAGAAGAAAAGAGAGAAGGAAGCACACCACACATGCACTTCCCACTTAGCCTATAAATACCCTCCTAATCACATTAGGAGGGTGGTTAGCTAGTTTTAAGTTTTTCATTTTTCTTTCTAGTTTTTAGAGAGAGAAAGTTCCAAACTTTCTCTCACTAAGTTTTTCATCTTTTCTTTCTTTTAATCTTTCAAGTTTAAGCTTTCATTAATCTTTGTATTGGAGTTTCTTTAATCAAAAGTTAAGTTTAAGTTTGTGTTCTTTAATCTCCTTCTACATTTCTTCATTTTGCTTCTTCCTTATTCCGAAACTTCACTTTTGATCTGAATCATTCATGATTCGTGATTGAGTTTGATGTTATGTGGTTAGAAAGTTCATTTCTTTTGTTCCTACATAAGCTCTTAGACGTATAAGCTACAAGCTCTTAATGTTTAGTGGATTATTCGTTGTTTTAGCTTATTAACCTTCAAACTTTCTTAAAAAGTTTATCTTTTTAAGGCTCGGTTTATAAAGGTTACGTGTTTAGATTCCTTAAAGTTTCAAATTTGTGCTTATTTATCTTTGTCTGAAAGTTTGAAAGTGCTTATTGTGTCTACTTCTTATTCGTTAAGCTTGGTTACTCTTGGGGTTTCATTACGATCTCAGGAGGGTTTTTTGTTACGATCATCTGGCTACGATCGCATAGAGTGCGATCTGTTTGTTTTTCCCTGGTACGATCCACACCCACGATCACTCATTGTGATCTGTGGGTGCGATCTAGTCACCTCCTTGTTACGATCGCATTGATTGCGATTTGTTGTGTTGCGATCACTTCCTACGATCAAAGGACCACGATCCACTAGTTGCGATCGTGGTTGCGATCTGGGAGTACGATCACGTTACCCCATCGCACTGCTGAGTGCGATCGGATCCCTTTGTTGTGATCGCATTGAGTGCGATCGGTGGGCACGATCCACCATTACTAATCGGGTACGATCGCGTTGCGATCTGACTCTGATTTTTGCTTTGTTTTACTTAGTTTTCAAATCTAGTTTTTCCCTCCCTTTTTACTTATTTAATTTTAAACAAGTTTCCATGTTTTTAATCATTTACATTTTAATTTCCAAGGATTGTTCACTTTTATTTTTAGTTTATTTTTTTTAAGTTTCTATTTTACTCTACTACAATTTTCTTACTTGCTTTTAGTTTTAAAATTTAGATAATCAAACAAACACATCCTCTTGTTTTCCAAAAGTCAATTGAGTCACACTCTTAGCCGGTAGTCAATTCGAAAAGACTTGGAACGAATTTATTTCATACGAGTTTAAAAACCTTGTATTAGCATCCACGAGTATCATTCCTTGAGATTTTAAATTGTGGAGAACGAGAGATGATAGAGTCAATTATAAGTTTTGTATTCTTTCATGAATTTATGTGAGTTAATTATAAGCTTTTTCTCCCATCGCTTGTTAATAAATATAATTGCAATAAGTAAGGTCGTACGATTTGAAAATTTACTTAGCTTCTAGCACAAGATCGTTTAAAAGTTGCTTGGGATTAATTAGAGTTCATAGCCAAGGCATAACTTATTGAAGCGGGATGCGAATATTGGCGAGTCCGAAAAGGCCTAACAAGGCATGAGGGCTACATTTTGTTGCTAAAGATCCCAATTGATGTGAAGAATCATTTATCAAAAATCAATATGAAGGATCGAGACACACGACGAAAAGCAAATACTCCCCTAAAGATCATGGAGAAGTCTATCCGAAAAGGCCCAAACAAGGTATGAGGATAAATAGATCGAAGTCCTAAAAGGAGGCGGATCGTTGTATATCAAAATCCCAAATAAATATTGGAGAAAAATGAAGAAGTCGTGGTCCAAGTTTGAAGAGTCTCTCAAAAACTTCAAGTGAAGAAATTCCTATTATGAAGAGAAGACCATTATAAAGTGATGTGGTTGTGTCTTGTGAGTTCTCACTAAACTATAAAGTGATGTGGTTGTGTCTTGTGAGTTCTCACTAAACTATAAAGTGATATGTAGTTGTGTTGTGTGAAGTTCTCACTTAGCTTCAAAGTGAAGAGTCATGAAGATTGGTTCTAGCTTTGGATTAGAACTCGACATCTAGCCTTGTGTCAGAAAATGGTGAAGTAGGCAACGTTGTGAAGATTGGTTCTACCTTTAGATTAGAACTCGACATCTAGCCTTGTGTCGTAAAAGAGTGAAGTGGGCGACATTGTGTAGATTGGTCCTAGCTAAGATTAGGTCTCGACATTTAGCTTAGTGTCGGAAAATAATGTAAGCGACGTTGTAAGGTTTTCTCCGCAAAGAAGGGAGCTTGTGGATATAGTGGAAATCTCGAGTAAGGTGTACTCGAGGAGTGGAGTAGGAACGAGGATAGAGCCTCGTTGCCGAACCACTATAAATCTTGGTGTCTTCCTATTAGGTTGTTTCTTTCCTTACTCATTACTTACATTCAATATCATTACACTTATTACTTATTCTTAATGCATTAGAATTGAACCTAATCATTATGCAACTAGCTTTCAAGTAAAAGATAGTTTTGGCACTCACCTAATTGAAAGGAATTTTAATTAGGAGATAAACCGATGAGAAACTATTCAACCCCCCCTCTAGTTTCTACACAACTAATGAGTCGATATGTTAGGGTTATACGTTAAAGGTTCAACATATGAGTCAATATGCTAGGGTTATACGTTAGAGGTTCAACTTATGAGTCGATATCTTACGGTTATACGTTAGAGGTTCAACAAACGAGTTGATATGTTAGGGTTATACGTTATAGGTTCAACAAATGAGTCGATATGATAGGGTTATACGTTAAAGGTTTAACATATGAGTCGATATGCTAGGGTTATACGCTAAAGGTTCAACAGATGAGTAGATATGCTAGGGTTATACGTTATTGGTTCAAATGATGAGTCGATATGTTACGGTTATACGTTAAAGGTTCAAAAGATGAGTCGATATGCTAGGGTTATACGTTAGAGGTTCAACAGATGAGTCGATATGTTACGGTTATACGTTAAAGGTTCAACAGATGAGTTGATATGCTAGGGTTATGCGTTAAAGGTTCAACTGATGAGTCGATATGCTAGGGTTATACGTTAGAGGTTCAACTGATGAGTCGATATGCTAGGGTTTATATGTGATAGGTTCAACTGACGAGTCGATATGCTAGGGTTATGCGTTAAAGGTTCAACAGATGAGTCGATATGTTACGGTTATACGTTAGAGGTTCAACTGATGAGTCGATATGCTAGGGTTATATGTTAGAGGTTCAACTGATGAGTCGGTATGCTAGGGTTATACGTTAGAGGTTCAACTGATGAGTCAATATGTTAGGGTTATACGTTAGTGGTTCAACAGATGAGTCGATATGCTAGGGTTATACGTTAGAGGTTTAACAGATGAGACGATATGCTAGGGTTATACGTTAGAGGTTTAATAGATGAGACGATATGCTAGGGTTATACGTTAGAGGTTCAACTGATGAGTCGATATGCTAGGGTTATACGTTAGAAGTTCAACTGATGAGTCAATATGTAAGGGTTATACGTTAAAGGCTCAACAGGTGAGTCGATATACTAGGGTTATACGTTAGAGGTTCAACTGATGAGTCGATATGTTACGGTTATACGTTCGAGGTTCAACAGACGAGTCAATATGTTAGGGTTATACATTAAAGGTTCAATAGATGAGTCGATATGCTAGGGTTATACGTTAGAGGTTCATCTGATGAGTCGATATGTTAGGGTTATACGTTAAAGGTTCAACAGATGAGTCGATATGCTAGGGTTATACGTTATAGCTTCAACTGATGAGTCGATATGTTACGGTTATACGTCAAAGGCCAACATATGAGTCGATATGCTAGGATTATACGTTAGAGGTTCAACAGATGATTCGATATGCTAGGGTTATATGTTAGAGGTTAAACTGATGAGTCGATATGTTACGGTTATACGTTAGAGGTTCAACAGATGAGTCGATATGTTAGGGTTATACGTTAAAGGTTCAACAGATGAGTCGATGTGCTAATGGTTATACGTTATAGGTTCAACTAATGAGTCGATATGTTACGGTTATATGTTAAAGATTCAACACATGAGTCGATATGCTAGGTGATAGGTGTGTAAACACCCATCCTTTCTACCACTTAATTACAATAATAACCGGACCAAAACGTGTATTTTATGTCTTTTATGTCGGAATTATGCGTGGTTTGTGTTTTTGTTGTGATTTAGGACGAAAAGGTGAAAAGTGGAGAAAACATGGGCATTCACGGGCTTTTATTGAAGAAAAAGATGAAAGACGGAGTCGAGAAGTCAAGAGTGCAAAAAGAACGGAAGTCCAAGACCAATTCTGAAGATTTATCGAAGAAAAAGTCAAAAGATGGAAGTTTACTAAAAGCCGAGGAATTCAAGTCTATTTTATTGAAGAATTAAAAGACGAGTTCAAAAGAAATCCCGAGCCACAAGTCATTAGAGTCCAAGTTTAAAGAAGATTAGAAGAATAAAGGACTAATGGTGCAATTAATGAAGATTAAAGAAGGAAGGACTTAATCTTGTAATTAAGAGAAAAGGAAAGAGGGGAGGAAGCTTCCTAATCCTCCCCTATATATAGTTTAGGCTAGTTAATTATTTTCTTTGTTGGCTAAGTGTGACAATTAGTCTTCTATTTATTTACCTTGCACCTTTAATTCATGTCAATTTAATTACTTGTCAAATTTAAATACCTTGTCTTGCATCTTAAATTCCTTTAATTTCAAGTAAGTTTCCATTTAATTCTTGTCAATCTTTATTTTATCTTGTTAATCTCCTATCTACCTTTCTTGATCTTTGATTTTTATGTTTATGTTTGTGTTCATGTTCATGTCTTTATTTTGATCAAGTGGGTTTTTGATTATTGTGGTTAACTTTGTTAGTTTTATTGATATAGATTGTTTGTTTATGATTAACTGTTGTTTTGTTATTAGTTTGGTTAAATCTTTTGTTTGATTTGAATTAATTTGTGGTTAGATTCGTGTTACTGTGATCCCTTGTTCTTCGGGGGTGTTTGTTTCTGTTACTGTATTCCCAGGAAAGTTCCGAGCCAAGAGGAGGAGAAAAGCTTTCATTCGGAACTTTAAAAGTTCCGAGTCAAGCTTCATCCGGAGAAGTTCCGGATCAATACTTCCGAAGGAAATAGTTCCGGACCAACACCAAAACTTCTGAGTCAAGCAACTTATTCGGAACTCAAAAATTTCCGAACCAAGTAGTTCATTCGGAAGTCTTCCGAATCAAGAAACTTCCGAACGAACCCAAACTTCCGAATCAAGGAGGCTTCACTCGGAACTCAAGATCTTCCGAACCAAAGTTCCGGGTCAAGAAGTTCCGGGTCAAGAAGTTCCGGATCAAGATAGGTTCATTCGGAAGAGTTCCGGGTCAAGGAGTTTCGACTCAAGATTGTTCATTCGGAACTCAAGAAGTTTCGAGTCAAGGATTTCTTTCAGGTTCTTTTTAGTATTTGTTTTTAATTTTTAATTTTCAAGCTTTACTTTTCCCGCCTTTTATTTTAGTTGCACTTTAAGTTTACTTTCCTTAGATTTATTTTAGCCTTGCCTTAGTTTAAGTTTTAGTTGCATTTTAAGATTGCCTTAGATAGATTTAAGTTTGCGTTATTTATGTTTAGTGCCCTTTAATTTTAGTCACGTTTTTAAATACTTTCACCATTTACTTTAAATTAGTTTTAGATTTACTTTTAAGCCATTTATATTAATTGTTCTGCACTTTTATTTTAATATACTACAACGACACATTTTTGTTTCACCAAAGACAGCTGAGTCACACATTAAACACAAGTTTTTCAATTCGAAGAGATTGGTACAACGAATCTTTTTAACCTGAGTAAAATCGAGTTATCAAATGGCGCCGCTGCCGGCTCTTTTCGTAAAGATTAACGGTTTTCTGTGAAAGACGCGTTGCTTTTTGGGATCCGTTCACTTGTGAGCGTTATTTTTCTTGCATAAAAAATTCAAAAAAATCATAAAAATTAAAAATTGATAAAAACCCATAAAAATTAAAAATTTCAAAAATCCAAAAAGATTTTATCTTTATTGTGTATATATATTGTCTTTGTGTTTGGTTTCTTTTTCTTTTGCATTTTCAGGTGTATGCGTACTAGATCTTCTAATTATCAAGAGCCCGAGACTCAAGAAGATTTAAGTATGTCAGGTGTCAACAACAACATTCCACCGCACCTCAATAATAACAACAATGTTCTACAACAGCCCGATCTTCGGACCATGGAGGAACTTTGTCAACCTACCATGTTTGGACGAGGAGGACGATTGCACCGATGCAAATCAACGCTCCTGAGTTTTCGTTGAAGCACCACCTGATTCAGCAAGTGCAAACAAATCCTTTCCGTGGATTGCCTGATGATGATGCCAACAAACACCTCGACAAGTTCATTACAATCACCCAAAGCATGAAGTTGCCTGGTGCCACAATGGATGTTCTTCGCCTACAACTCTTCCCACATACTTTATCACATCATGCCGAGAAATTGTTTGATCGTCTCCCGAAGATTTCAATTCATACTTGGGATGACATGACTCAACGCTTTTTGTCGCGCTACTTTCCACCATCCATGGTCACGAGCCTTCGCAATCAAATCAGCGGTTTCATGCAAGATCCCGACGAATCTCTTTTTGATGATTGGGAGCGATATAATGTCTTGATCGATAGATGTCCAAACCACAACATGCTCCCTGTGACCTTAATCGATACTTTCTACAACGGTTTGACTTTTCGAGATCGTGATACGATTAATGCAGCCGCCGGTGGCACATTCATGAAAAGGAGACCCGATGAGTGTAGAGAGTTAATTGAGAACATGACTACTCACCACAAAAACTGGGATTCCTCTGCTTCTTCAAGGAACAACCCGAGAGTCAATGTTTCCTCCACCTCCGCAAACCCTGATATGACCGAACTCACCCGCATGATGACTGAAATGAGCAAAAGTATTACGCTTCTCGCTTCAAACCAACAACAACAACAAGTTAAAGCGGTTGCTAATCCTTGTGAAACATGCGGCGGTCCTCACTCATACACCGATTGTCCTTCAACTCAAGGAAATCCGGAAAATGTGTATGCATCTTATGGTAATTATTCACCGGAAAATTACCAAGCTCGACCTCAAGGGGATAGAAATCTGCTGAGTTACCGATCAAACAACTACCTTTCACCCGGTTTTTCTCCTCAAAACCAAAACCCCGCCAACAACTACAATAGAAGCAACCAAATCCCACCAAGAGCTTCTAATCCTTATCACCAACCCGCCCAACAAACCCCACCCATTAACCCCGATGTTAAAGCCATAATGAGAACCCAAGGTGAGCAAATCAAGAATCTACAGAGCCAAATTATCAATTTGAAAGGAGATATCACGAAGCAAGGAAATGACATTAGAACCGAGGTTCGCGATAATATTCAATCCTCCTTCAGCACTCAAACGAATGAATTAATAAATATGTTGGCTAGTTTCTTGCCCTCCACTCAACCTTCTACTTCGAGTTCTCTACCTTCAAACACCGTCACCAATCCGCGAGCTAATGTGAGTGCTATTACTACCCGTAGTGGAATTACCATTGTCGATCCACCGATACCGCCCCCATCATCTACACATCCTCCACCATCATTTCTCCCTACTCCTAGTATTAGTACGCCATTACCGTCTCCGCCTCGTCATGACGATGTATCTAGGAAGGACCCTTCAACATCTCAACCTTTACCTGCTACACCTACACCTTCCACCTATAAACCCAACATCCCATACCCTTCTCTCTTAGGCAAGACCAACGAGCTAACCAAGAATGACTGTCAAGTGTCGAACTATATAAAGATGATCTCCCAAATGAACTTCAACATTAGCTTTCTTGAAGCACTTGTCCACATGCCCAAATTTGTTAAAGCATTTAAGGAATTGCTTAACAAGAAGGAGAAGCTGATTGAACTCGCCAACACACGCTTAAATAAAAACTGCTCTGCAGTTATTCTTAAAGAACTTCCGGAAAAGCTTGGGGATCCCGGTCGTTTTGTGTTGCCTTGCGTGTTCAACAAAACTGAAGAATTTACTGCCCTTGCTGATCTCGGGGCCAGTATTTATTTGATGCCACTGAGTGTTTGGAAAACACTATCATTGCCCGACCTTACTCCAACGAAGATGACTCTTGAACTTGCAAATCGCACTCTCGCTTACGCCGTTGGTATATCCGAAGACGTGTT
Organism: Glebionis coronaria; assembly: GCA_025667525.1. Taxonomy (NCBI): domain Eukaryota; kingdom Viridiplantae; phylum Streptophyta; class Magnoliopsida; order Asterales; family Asteraceae; genus Glebionis; species Glebionis coronaria. Next base: position 508,843,673 of record CM046879.1, on the reverse strand, counting down.
CATAAACAGTTGGCACATTTACTTTCCCGGTCGATTTTGTCGTAGTTGATTATGAAATGGACCCTCGTATTCCTTTAATACTTGGTCGGCCATTCTTGAGAACCGGACGAGCTCTAGTTGATGTGGTCGAAGGTGAGTTAATCTTACGAGTCGGGGATGATTCACAAATTTTTAAAATGGGAAAGCTTACAGGCAAATCCTTTGGAGGCCGAGAATCAGTAAATATGATTAATGTGCATGATGACTTCGTTGTCTACAACAATCCTCTATTCGATTCTTCCATTGATAATCCACTTTTTGAAGATGATGTGGATGATTCTCGCTCCACTTTGTCAGCTTCTCCCATTTATGATTTTCCACCGGTCTTTGATGCTTATGATGATGATGATTCTAGCTCAGATTCGGATGATTATGATGACCTTACTTCCGAGTATCCCGACCTGCCCACATACGATGATTTTGATGAGGCCGATACTCTTTCGAGCGATTCTTCACATGATGAAGATCCTCCACCGCCATCACTCGATCCTACTTTGGACGATTACTCATTTGAGGAAGACTTCTCTACGTTTCTCAACACTTACTTACCTTATGAGAGTGATGCTCCTCCTTATGATTTTAAAGATTATCGTCTTGATCCTACTTTGGATTTGAAGCACATTATTTCTAAGGAGAAGAAACCGGTCGACACCAATATCCGCAACACATATGATTTAACACCTCTTTGTCCCTCTTCTGAGGACGAGGTTGTGCTTCTTCGCGGATCTTCTTCACACTCTGTTGCGCCTGAGTGCTATTTTCCCCTAAAGGAAAAGGTGTTCGACCCAGGTATTGCAATCTTTAAGCCATCTCAGTATCCACCTGATGAAATAAAAGGAATTATCTTTGGAACTTATGGAAATCTGCTTGCACCACTTCAACCTTGCTTCCACCGTGCTCCATCGCTGCTTAAGGGAACCTTGCCACTTCTTCTTTGGCTTGCCTTGTTCGACTTAAGCTTATGCTACTTGATGGACGAAAACTATGTCTTCGATCCTGGTGGATATGTTTCATGCTTTTTCCGTTGATAATCAAGGTCGAGTTAGGCTCACGACTCGGTAATCAAAAACCAAGCGCTTCTTGGGAGGCAACCCATGCATCTATCTTTTCGCTTTCTTTATCATAAGTGTAGGGGGACCCTTTGGTTTGCTATCTCCTCTCCTCTCTTCTTTTAATCAGGGATTCGAGCTTCAATGATCCACTCTTGATGATTCTTGACGACCCGTGATTCCGTGTCCACTTCTTCCCGGTTCTATCCTAAACTCTTTTCGATTCACTATTTTATATTTTCTCAATATTAAAATAGGAATCTCTTTAGTTGTCTCTTCCTTAGCGAGATTTAAACAACGTGCACAATGTCCTAAGTGTAGGGGAGTTTACTCCCACATGCTTAAACATTGAGGACAATGTTTATATTAAGTGTAGGGGGGACTTCTATCGAAGTTAACCGGAAAATCAATTTTTCGACATTTTTCAAAATGTTTGATCTATTTTGGCCTATTAGTTTTTATCTTTGTATAGTTATTTTCTTTCTTTGCTAGAATAAATCTTTAATAAAGTAGTTTTAGTTGTCAAACGTTGTGAATCTTTTGACTCAACCCGAGTTTACTTATCTGAAGTTACTCTAGCTAGTATCCTTAACGTGTTTAAGTCAAGTTTTGCTAGGCTTCTATTTAGGGAGCTATAAAACGCGGAAGTCTTAACTCTCACGGGTTAAGAACAAGAACTTTTCGCAAGTTCCTATAATTGATCCTAGAGAGTCGTTTATCAAGGGAACTTTAAAATGCGATTTCTAAACTTGAAAAAGTCTAAGAATTTGCAAGATCCTATAGGCGACTCGAAAACCCAAAACTTTGATTTAATAGGCTAAGCATCCACGAGTCTCATTCCTTGAGATTTTAAACTGTGGAGAACGAGAGATGATAGAGCCAATTATAAGTTTGGAATTCTTTCGTGAATTTATGTGAGTTAATTATGAGCCTATTCTCCCATCGCTTGCTAATAATTTATCTGCTAATAAATAAGGTTGTACGATTTGAAAAGTTACTTAGCTTCTAGCCCAAGATCGTTTAAAAGTTGCTCGGTATGGATTAGAGTTCATAGCCAAGGCATAACTTATTGAAGCGGGATGCGAAGATTGGCGAGTCCGAAAAGGCCCTAACAAGGCATGAGGGCTATATTTTGTTGCTAAAGATCCAAAGTGATGTGAAGAATCATTTATCGAAAATCAATATAAAGGATCGAGACACACGACGAAAAGCAAAAACTCCCCAAAAGTCATGGAGAAGTGTATCCGAAAAGACCCTAACAAGGTATGAGGATAAATAGATCCAAGTCATAAAAGGAGGCGGATCGTTGTATATCAAAGTCCAAAATAAAGATTGGAGAAAAATGAAGAAGTCGTGGTCCAAGTATGAATCTCTCAAAACTTCAAGTGAAGAAATTCCTATATGAAGAGAAGACCATTATTTCATGAACGTCTCTCAAAGTTTGAAGTATGAAGTCGCTGCCAAATATCGGTCCGAGAAAGGTCTCAAATCGCGAAGCGAGTTATGCCAAGATATGAACTTTATGAGGTCCCGAGAAGCAGTTTTAAAAGATTTTGTCCTTTAGCTAACTATTGATTAAATCGTTCACTTTATTTTCAGACTAAATAACTATCGAAATAAGTCAAACAATGCATCCTCGTGATCATTCAAGACAACAATAAAATATAGGAGATACACCTAGGAATAAGGGAGTCTAAGTGAGTAATTGGCCCACATGAGTTCGTGTTAGTTTACTAACTTATAATAACAATGATCTCGTTTTTAAGCTTGGTTTGGAGAAAGTGAAAACTTGAGGATGATGATTATTCATGACATTTCCAAAACCCAAGGTATGCTTTTGATTTCTTTACTTTGAATGTTTATAGTTTCTATCTCTTTAATATAGGCCAATGTTGATTGATTATGATGAAAAATGTAAACGTGCTTTGTAACTAATGCATTGCATGAGGACATTGCAATGGTCAAGTGTAGGGGATTTGATACGTGTGTAAACACCCATCCTTTCTACCAGTTAATTACAATAATAACCGGACCAAAACGTGTATTTTATGTCTTTTATGTCGGAATTATGTGTGGTTTGTGTTTTTGTTGTGATTTAGGACGAAAAGGTGAAAAGTGGAGAAAACATGGGCATTCACGGGCTTTTATTGAAGAAAAAGATGAAAGACGGAGTCGAGAAGTCAAGAGTGCAAAAAGAACGGAAGTCCAAGACCAATTCTGAAGATTTATCGAAGAAAAAGTCAAAAGACGGAAGTTTACTAAAAGCCGAGGAATTCAAGTCTATTTTATTGAAGAATTAAAAGACGAGTTCAAAAGAAATCCCGAGCCACAAGTCATTAGAGTCCAAGTTTAAAGAAGATTAGAAGAATAAAGGACTAATGGTGCAATTAATGAAGATTAAAGAAGGAAGGACTTAATCTTGTAATTAAGAGAAAAGGAAAGAGGGGAGGAAGCTTCCTAATCCTCCCCTATATATAGTTTAGGCTAGTTAATTATTTTCTTTGTTGGCTAAGTGTGACAATTAGTCTTTCATTTATTTACCTTGCACCTTTAATTCATGTCAATTTAATTACTTGTCAAATTTAAATACCTTGTCTTGCACCTTAAATTCCTTTAATTTCAAGTAAGTTTCCATTTAATTCTTGTCAATCTTTATTTTATCCTGTTAATCTCCTATCTACCTTTCTTGATCTTTGATTTTTATGTTTATGTTTGTGTTCATGTTCATGTCTTTATTTTGATCAAGTGGGTTTTTGATTATTGTGGTTAAATTTGTTAGTTTTATTGATATAGATTGTTTGTTTATGATTAACTGTTGTTTTGTTATTAGTTTGGTTAAATCTTTTGTTTGATTTGAATTAATTTGTGGTTAGATTCGTGTTACTGTGATCCCTTGTTCTTCGGGGGTGTTTGTTTCTGTTACTGTATTTCCAGGAAAGTTCCGAGCCAAGAGGAGGAGAAAGGCTTTCATTCGGAACTTTAAAAGTTCCGAGTCAAGCTTCATCCGGAAAAGTTCCGGATCAATACTTCCGAAGGAAATAGTTCCGGACCAACACCAAAACTTCCGAGTCAAGCAACTTATTCGGAACTCAAAAAGTTCCGAACCAAGTAGTTCATTCGGAAGTCTTCCGAATCAAGAAACTTCCGAACGAACCCAAACTTCCGAATCAAGGAGGCTTCACTCGGAACTCAAGATCTTCCGAACCAAAGTTCCGGGTCAAGAAGTTCCGGGTCAAGAAGTTCCGGATCAAGATAGGTTCATTCGAAAGAGTTCCGGGTCAAGGAGTTTCGACTCAAGATTGTTCATTCGGAACTCAAGAAGTTTCGAGTCAAGGATTTCTTTCAGGTTCTTTTTAGTATTTGTTTTTAATTTTTAATTTTCAAGCTTTATTTTTCCCGCCTTTTATTTTAGTTGCACTTTAAGTTTACTTTCCTTAGATTTATTTTAGCCTTGCCTTAGTTTAAGTTTTAGTTGCGTTTTAAGATTGCCTTAGATAGATTTAAGTTTGCGTTATTTACGTTTAGTGCCCTTTAATTTTAGTCACGTTTTTAAATACTTGCACCATTTACTTTAAATTAGTTTTAGATTTACTTTTAAGCTATTTATATTAATTGTTCTGCACTTTTATTTTAATATACTACAACGACACATTTTTGTTTCACCAAAGACAGCTGAGTCACACATTAAACACAAGTTTTTCAATTCGAAGAGATTGGTACAACGAATCTTTTTAAGCTGAGTAAAATCGAGTTATCACTAGGGTTATACATTAGAGATTCAACTGTTGAGTCGATATGCTAGGGTTATATGTTAGAGGTTCAACAAATGAGTCGATATGCTAGGGTTATACGTTAGAGGTTCAACTGGATATTATAGTGTTAAATAATAATGATTTATTACTACAGATTGTGATTAATGTTAAATAATTGTGATTAACGTTGGCGGGAAACGTTGCGAGAAAGCGTTGGCGGGAAAGCATTGGCGAGAAAATATTGGTGGGAAAATATTGGCGGGAAAACACTGGCGGAAAATATTAACCATTTCCCTCACTTTTTTACCATTAAAGGTCAACCACACACACTCCTTATCATAACAACCACCAACAGATCACACACACAAACACACACACTTATCATCATAAACGCATTGTTACTATGAAGATATTGGAGCATGAAGCTTTTCCGTGTAAGTGTGGACGTGGAGACGTGGTTTGAACTACTTCAGCTGCACTACTTCATGACCTTTACGATGACATGGGTAACATCAGTTTGAACTAGTTTGTGATGTGTTTTTTTCGTGTTTATGAATCTATTATCGTTGTAATATCCATGTTTAATTAAGCGCGTGTTTAAATGTCTGTGTCGAATAAAACTATGTTTAGGCGTGTCGATCTGTCTGTAAGTCTCACTGTTTCCACAAGCGTTAAGTTATGTGTAATATTGAAAATGCTTTTAAAGAATTGTATTGTTCAATTGTAATTGATCACTACATGCAAATTATGTATAAAGTTTTTTTAAATATAAATAAAGTTTTTTTTAAATATAAATAAAGTTTTTTTAAAATATATATAAAGTTTTTTTTTATATAAATATAAAGTTTTTTTAAATATATATAAAGTTTTTTTTTAAAATATGTATAAAGTTTTTTTTTTAAATAAATATAAAAGTTTTTTTAAATAAATATAAAGTTTTTTTTTAAATATGTATAAAGTTTTTCTTAAATAAATATAAGAGTTAGGGACGACTTTTTTGTATAATTTAGGGTCGAAAAAGTCGACCCTAAATGTTTTACATATATTTTTTGTGGCGCGTTTTTTGAATTTTTGATAAAAAATTTGGAAAATTGGGGGAAAAGTTAGGGACAACTTCTCTATATAATTTATAGTCGAAAAAGTCGTCCTTAAATATTTTCCATATATTTTACCCCTTTAGTCTAAAACTTCTATCAGAAAATTATTTTTAATAATAAAAAAAATTAAAATATAATAAAAAAAATTAAAAAACGGTGCAACAAAACTTTATAAATTTAGGGTCGACTAAGTCGACCATAAATGGTCGTCTCTAACCTTTTTCATTGACTTCTTGCTTTCTTTAAAAAGTGATGGGCTCCACCCATTTTAAGGACGACTTTTTCGACCCTAAAAAAACCCGTCCCTAACTCTACTAATTGTTGTAGTGGGAGTTGCCCTGGGATTACTCTTGCAATGCCCATCATGAGTATTACACTTGGGCGTTTGGTGTAGAATTTTTAGTTGTTGCCACCTCCACGACAATCTAAGACTGATACTAGTGCGAGAGGTGATCTGTATCACATGCATATCGCGAAGCACTCGACCATTGTTGCAAAACCTCGATCGTTCTAGAGATTTTTGTTGTATGTGCTCTTGTTTTATCACCCAAGTAGTGTTGTTTTGTGTGGTTTTAATGTTGTATGTGCTCTTGTCTTATTAGCTCTCAAAAATGCAATCTCGAGAATATTAAATCAGGCTATATATATATGTTTCCATGAGTGCATTTAAAACCAGAAAGTCCAACGCCCTTCTTACAAACATTGGATAAAACTTTGAGGCCCATCTGCACTATGGGCCCTGTGCAGGGCCCAGTTGAGCAGCCTGCACAGGCCCATATCCGGCCTTGAGCTTCACGTAATCTCACCGACTATAAAACTCTCTAATCTCTATATATATGGCAGAACACATCAACTCTTTAACGCACATACGAAAACGCTAAAAACCCTTTTGTAGCGACAACTGGGCAGAAGTTAATTATTACCCGAAGAACCTGTTCAAGGTATTCTTTTGAGTTGCGGTTACACATTAAGGTATAACCCTTTTTACGTTCCTGAATAAGCTTCTGTTATGATTGGCCGAGTTTTTTTATAAATATACTCTGAAGTCTGAAGCATGCATGCATGTAGTTAAATCTTGTATTGTCCGCTGCATGTTGTTGCTTGATGATTTTTAATAATTGATATAGATTTTTGATTTTACATGTTGCTTTTTTATTTGATGCTAATAATGCTATGAGTTACCGTTTTGAGTATTAACAATCAGATTTGTTATGACAAAATTATCAATGTTTTAGTTATGATATATCGTAATAAGTTTGTAGAGTCTAAACGGAACATAGTCGATGAAGCCGGCATGCATGTAACTAAACCTTTTATTGATCTGTTACATGTTGTTGCTAATCCATAAGTAAACCTACAGGCCGTGCCATGAATAGTTATTGTTTTTAGCTTTCTTTAAGTTGATGCTATTATGAATTAAGTATTAATTAACAACGGTGACGTCGACGGGCTCAAATCCTGTAGATTAGTGGCCAAAAGGTCAGAAACCAATACCAAAAAAAAGCAGAAACTATATGACTAGTTATTCAATCGCTCAAGTGACTACAAATCATTCTTGCTTGTCTTGAACTTTGTTTTAGTCAGGCCATATTCTCTACATACTAGATAAGCTTACATGTTCTTTTTGCTTATTAGAAATTTGATAGGAAGAATGAGAGAACATGACGTTTTTTATATTATTGAGTTCCTTGTTTTTAAGTCCTGATCTGTGTTGTGCAACTTGTATTCTCCCAATTCAATGGATACGATACTAATATTATGATCATGTGTATGGTATTTTTGTTGCAGGAATTTTGTAATCTACTGCATATTTTTGTCACTGATCCTTAAATCAAGAAAAATGGTAGCAGTTGAAGAGCTTCGTAGGATCATGGACTACAAACATAACATCCGTAACCTGTCTGTCATAGCTCATCGTGACCATGGTACTAAATTACTAGCCTTTTGATTCTGATTCATTTATATATCAATTTGTTTGTTTTGCTGATGCATTTGTCAATACAGGGAAGTCAACTTTGATCCAATCTTTTGTGGCTAATTCCGGTTCTAATGCACACGAATTTGTTAGTGATAACGAGCGTGGTGGCACTATCAAGTCAATCTGCAGGTCTCTATACTATACGATGACTGATGAAGCTCTCAAGAGTTTTAAAGGAGAACGTGATGTGAATGAATACCTAATCAATCTTATTGATACACCCGGTCATATTGACTATTCTGCTGAGGTCACTGCTGCCCTGCGTATTACTGATGGTGCATTAGTGGTTGTCGATTGTATTGAGGGTGTTTGTCATCATACAGAAGCTCTTCTAAGACAAGCACTTGGAGAACGGATTCGACCCGTTTTGACTATCAGCAAATTGGACCGTTGTTTCCTTGATCTTCAATTTGATGGAGAGAAAGCATATCAAACGTTCCAACGGTTGATTGAAAAAGCTAATGTTGTCATGGCAACATATGAGGATCCACTTCTTGGTGATGTCATGGTTTACCCCGAGAAAGGTACCGTTGCTTTTTCTTCTGGGTTGCACGGTTGGGCTTTTACATTGACTTTATTCGCGAAAATGTATGCTTGTAAATTTGGTGTTGATGAGTCAAAGATGATGGAAAGGCTGTGGGGGGAGAACTACTTTAACCCAAATACGAAAAAATGGACTACTAAGAATACCGGGTCAGCAGTTTGTCAACGTGGGTTTGTTCAGTTTGTTTATGAGCCCATTAAACAGATTATTAACTTGTGTATGAATGAGAAGAAAGATACATTGTGGCCTAGCTTGACTAAGCTTGGTGTCACAATGAAAGCGGAAGAGAAAAAATTAACGGGAAGAATGTTGATGAAACGTGTGATGCAAACATGGCTACCTGCTACCACTTTACTTGACATGATGATATTCCATTTGCCTTCACCTCATACTGCTCAAAGATACCGTGTTGAGAATTTATATGAAGGTCCTTTAGATGACGTTTATGCTAATGCTATAAGAAACTGCGACCCTAATGGCCCTCTTATGCTTTATGTGTCCAAAATGATCCCAGCATCTCATCATGGAAGAGGACGGTTTATTGCTTTAGGTCGTGTGTTTTCAGGTAAAGTTTCAGCGGGACATAAGGTTAGAATAATGGGTCCTAATTACGTTCCAGGTGAAAAGAAAGATTTGTATGTGAAAAGTGTTCATAAGGCAATTATATGGATGGGAGGGAAAGAAAATGCTATGGAAGATGTTCCTTGTGGGAATATTGTTGCTTTAGCCGGTTTAGATCAGTTTATTACTAAAACTGCTACATTGACTAATGAACAAGAATCCGATGCATATCCAATTCGTGCTATGAAATTTTCTGTTTCACCAGTGGTACGTATTGCGGTTCAATGTATGGATCCTTCTGACTTACCTCAGCTCCTTGAAGGGTTAAAGTTGTTGGTAAAATCTGATCCTATGGTTGTTTCTACTATTGAGGAGTCTGGTGAACATATTATTACAGGTGTGGGTCATTTTCATTTGGAAAATTGTTTAATGGACTTGCAAAACGAATATATGTATGGTGCCTCAATTCAAGTTGCATATCCTGTTGTGTCCTTCCGTGAAACTGTTCTTGAAAAATCTTCCCGAACCGTTATGAGCAACTCCCCAAACAAACTTAATCGTTTATACATGGAAGCACAACCAATGGAGCAAGGACTAGCAGAAGCTATAGAAGAGGGGCGAATTGGTCCACTTGATGACCCAAAAATACGTGGTAAAATACTGACTGAGGAGTTTGGATGGAACAAGGATCTCGCTAAAAAAATATGGTGTTTTGGGCCGGAACTAACGGGTCCAAACATAGTTGTTGACACGTGTAAAGGGGTTCAGTACTTAAATGAAGTCAAAGATTCAATTGTCGCCGGTTTTCAATGGGCTTCAAAAGAAGGTGTATTAGCTGAAGAGAATATGAGAGGTATTTGCTTCAAAGTGTGTGATGCTGAACTACACGCTAATGCATTTCATCGTACTGGTGGTCAACTAATTTCAACTGCTAGACGGGTTATCCATGCATCACAGCTAACTGCCAAACCACGACTACTAGAGCCAGTCTACTTGGTTGAAATTCAGGCACCAGAAGAGGCATTTAGTGGAATCCACAGCGTCTTGAATATGAGACGTGGGTATGTGTTTGAGAGGACGCAGATCCATGGTACACCATTGTTCAACATCAAGGCTTATTTGCCCGTGGTGGAATCTATGGAGTTTCCACATGCTATAAGACTTAGTACATCTGAGCAAGTCTTTCCTCACCTTGCATTTGATCATTGGGACATGTTACCATCGGATCCTTTGGAAGAAGGGTCTCAAGCGAACACACTTGTGAAACAGATTCGTAAGAGAAAGGGTTTGAAGGAGCAAATCACGCCTCTTTCTGATCTTGAGGACAATCTGTGAGTAATCAGTTGTTTTTATAGTTTTTATTTTCATCGTGTTGTCGCATTTTACTAGTTCCTGTAATCATAGATTTAACAAAGCAAATGTGTGATTCACTTTTACCCAAGCCTAATCTAGCATCATAACATCGATATCATGCAATATTAAGCAGATTCAAGCCACAAAAACACCTCTTATAAAAGCAGAACACAAAAACCACAAAATCAAGTACTTTTGACAGATTTTGGAAAAAGGAACTCAAACCTCATGGATGTACATCCACAACCACGAATTGTTGAGCAGACTTGTAGTTGTACTTGTAGATTCCTGTAATTCTAACTAGAACTGTACGGATACTTCACAGGTGTTTTGATACATCTCCTGTTTTGGAACGTGAACATACAACAAAAGTTCGGGGCACGAGATTTGTGACACGTCCAGACTGGTATGAAGATTAGGAAAGATCCAGTCCAATCCCATGTTGTAATGGACACCAAAACTTGTTTCGGGCCGATTCTCATGCTCATGTTGAATATCCCATGTTTATGTTTGACTCCTAAAGCCAAGCAAGTACTTTGAATATTGTAATTTTTGCATTAAGGAATATAACAGAAAATTGCTCCAGTTTTCTTGTTTATCTTTCAACTGTTTTTGGGTGATTGATCACCTCCTGTCTTATCGTATCTTCTATTGATTTAAAATGTTCAAGGGTCCGTGAATGATAGTTTGGTTAGTTTGATTAGGTGGTTTGCAAATACTTCTTGCAGAAACTAGAGAAACTACTAATGACAATGTTAACATCCAAACATCATTAGGTATAGGAAACAACCGCAGCGGTACAACATATTAGACGAGTCATGGACCACAAGCCAATGACCCGTCTAATACAATATAACTAGAACCAAAGGTACTAGGTACTGGAAAAAAAAATCTCAAACAAAAGCTATTAACAGAAAATACAATTCGCCCATATATACTGTAAGAAAAAGAATCTCAAACAGTATCTAAAGAAAAAGAATACTTTTATATGGATTTGCGTAAATTAATGCAGTATAATCATGTTATTCATCAATTTATACATGTTCATATATCATTATACAATACAATTCGTGAAATAAACCTAGAAGAGAAAAGAAAAGTCCGCCTATGGGTTAGGCTTGGCCGGCGGTGGACAAAAGAAAGAAGGAAAAGGATTTGTTTCCTAATTAATGTTAAACGTGGATTATAAGTTTAATCACACTATATAAACAAACCTAACTCTCATCATTTTTCAATCCATCTTTTTTCTCTCTTTCTTTTCTGCGATCAACATCAAAGGAAAAACACCTTTTTAGGGTTCCTTTTATCCTTTGGTTTTTAGTTTAGCAATAATCTAGTCCTAGCCCCTCTCTAGGGTTGTTGGGTAGATTTTCCACAAGGCGTAGTAGCTCGGTTTACACGTACTAGACTTACGGTTAGCTCATTGCATTACGTGTGTACAAGAACGTGATATAATCTCATTATAAATTGAATCTTGGATCGATTAACAAAACGGTAAGGGGTTAATCATTGATCCTCATAAATCCTAATTTGGTGAATCGTTCTTGTTCGTTGAAATCGCTTTGCAAAAGGTACGTAACCCTAATTCGATTAATTATAATTGTGTTATTATTATGATCTTGTTAAATCGCTTCCACTATACCTGTTTTGATCTTTGCTTATGATTATGTAATTGTTGTGAACTTCATAAACTATCAGTGGCATCGAGAGCCGTTTTAACATGTTATAATTATCGAGATCTAAAGGTTTTTTTAACTAATAATTGTTTTGAGTTAAAACTACATTTTTTAATGAAAAGAAAATTTAGGGTTTTGTTTCGAACGTTTTTTTTAAATCCGATTATAAAAAAAAGATTAAGTTTTTTTGGTCGGTTTTGTTTTTTTAGTCGATTATAAAAAAAAATTATGAAACCCTAAAATTGCATGTTTTGATCTTTAGATAATTACATGATTAATTGTTATGTCATGTATGTAAGGTTACGATCCATAGTGATTTAATTAAATTGTTAAGTGACTTGGGTGGAACTTTGATAATTGCATGATTAATTGTTATGTTATTTAAATTAATGTTTCGATCCGTAGATATTTAATTGTTAAGTTATATGGGAGATCCGTGATGAACATGCATGTTCTCATGGATCATATGATTTTATGTGGTAATTGTTACGTGTTTTGCTACTTGTTTTATTTGATACAATAAATCTAAAATTAGGGAAGATTTTATATGAATATAAAAACCTAGATTTGATGAATTTATTGAATAAATCGTTTTCATGTGGCTATTTGATTTATTTATTGCACATATAAATTGTTATTATGTGTTTATGATTTAGCTTTTTTTGTACCTTATTGTTGCATGTATTTTTTTTATTGTATGTTGTAAACAAGGGTAATTTTTTTCCAAGAAAATAATATGGACTAAATCATAATAAAATTAAGATTTGTTTTGAGATCTAAATTACATAGAATTTGTGTTGATTGGAATTGCAATAATAATTTAACGGCTACTCAATTTGACAAACAATAAAGTGGGTATAACGAGTTGCTGGTCCCCGACTAAGGAAGGAGGTTATGCCATTGTCGCTAACCAAATTCACGGCTCGCCTGTGCGTCAAATTGGAATTACCTACGATTATTATTTGCATTATTCCTTAAGGTTCCCGCAAGTTCATACCCGAATCACAATGAATAAGGTTATTGCTTTGTGCTTAGCCGTGTTCTAGAATAAGTAAGGTGTGAATTTAGTTGTGGGAAAAATCTTTAATTGGTTTAACCAATGCCTCAACCTAATGTATGGCGAAATTGTAGTCTCACTAAATAGTTTACTAAAGTTTTGTTAAAATAATGCTATGGAGATGTATGCATGCTTCTCCATACATGATTTTGACATCAAAATTTATACCCTAAATTTAAGTCATATGCCATCTAATTGACGAATACTTGAAGTTACAATGTCGTCATGTGAGATCTTGGACGATGTTATAATGGAGAGAAAACTTCATGACTGAATGAGATTGCACATGAAGGTTTTACGTTCTTTAGATTCCTCAACTTAATTAAGTTACTTAGTGAGATCTAGAAACTTAAGGCATAAGAGGGGATGAAACATGTTTACAATGCAAAATATTTTTTTGGCAATGTAAGTCCCTAAAGAATCTAGAAATTGCAAATTGTTTTGTCAATTATTGTTCGACAAGTTACCATCTTGAATACTTTTATTGCTAGCAGATCAACTGATGTGATGAAATTATGTCAATTTGGATTCTAGTTTTCAAGAAAATATTATGGTTATATGAATATAACCGGGGTAATTTTATTTTGTTGAATGGTATTATCGAAAATACTGAAATTGAATTTTGTAAATTCTTTTACAATGTATTAATGCAACGTTACATCGTAAACAAGGTTTATTCATTTATTGATCTACAAACCGTATGGTTGAGTATAGAGTCAATTTACAATGAAAAGATAAACCTAAACTCTTTTCCATGAGTGAAGAAGGAGTAATAAGGAAATTAGAAATGTCTAACTCTAAATACATAACTCATAGCACAGTTAAGAAAAGTGCTTATTTTGAGTTATTAAATTTTAAGAATGGTTACCGCTAATTGGTTAAATGGCAAACTAGCATAATTTGTCTAGTAGTTGTGCTTTGACCATTTATAGGCACTATATACCATTGTGGGGTTGGTAGACCTATTAAGGAAGAAATTGCATGCCAAAACTTTCAAGTTAAAAAGCAATTGATGGATAAGTCATCATTTACGAAGTCGAGTACACTCTTAAACACTACAAGTAATTGTTACGAATGTGTTTTTCAAAGAGTAAGAAAGTAAACAACACACTAATATGTTTCACCGATTATGAAACATTTACAATGTTGCATTACTTAATTTGAGTCTATTAAAACATTATCTAATTCAGTGGGAGTTACAAGTTTTGTTGTTTTGGTAATAACTCATGTTATCTTTAGTATGTCCTAAGATAATTACTTTCGAATTGTTGACACTATTATCTTCAAAGGATAGTTATGTATTGATTCTTGTTGATTAAGTGGTTCTACATCTACTTGTAAAAGCTAATATATATAACACAATCATATTTTGTATAGACGAACGTTAGATGTGATGTTTATCTAATATATGTGGTTGTTCCATGCACAAGTGGGAGATGAATATTTTGTGCAAGAAACAGCTCATAAAGATATATATTCTCTTGTCTTCAAGACAAGAGACTAACGATCCAATGAAAGTTACATCATGTGTCAATATGATTAAAAGACTACTTAAAAGTATATATATCATTCACATTAAGAAACACTTGTTTTTTTGATTTAGTCATGTGAGAGCTTGGACTATATTATAAACACAAGGGTAAAATATCCACATGTCATGAGATCGGGCGTGGAATATTTTGTAGTTTCTTAAGATGGACAATTCCTTGAATGACATAAATACATAGAGTAATCTTATACTACTAAAGTAAATATTTGTGTATTCTTGGAATTACATAAATAGACATAGTAGTAAATTAACTTGAAAAGATTATTGAAACCTTTGTGGTGTTCATGATTACTTTAGTTATACATGTTTATGATTTATTGTATAAAGTCACAAACATAAAGTCTTGAAAGACGTATAATATAAAGTAAGACGTTAATGTAATGTCTCTATTACATTAAAGACATATACATGAAGTCATGGTCAAATGACTTAAAACGTATAATGGAATTATAACTTTTATGTTTTAAAGACATGAAAATGAAGTGACTTTGTGTTAGAAGTACTTGAGTTATAAAGCATGCAAAATGGTTAGGAAATCTATTATACCATTGAGATGATTTAGTTGGTATATAGGTAAGCCGAAAGATATATATTTATCTTAAATATTGTTAGATTGACTTACAATATTAACTTAAATGAAATACAACATTGTTATGGTATGTTCATTAGGAGAATCAAAATGATGATTGATTCAAGATAACTATATCTTCCTTTCTTCCAAAAGATTTTAAGGTTAGAAAGTTGAGTATGACTTGTACTAAGAAGATTAATAAGATACCATTATATATGGAATGTGATGAATCATGTTATATCTTAAATGAAGTTCGGATTTTTCTAAACTACTTATGAAGTAGGTTGTTTAGGGAATAAAGAGTTAGGAACTTTCATTGTGTTTTGTAATGTCCAAAATAGATAACGTTAGAGTTTTGATCTATTTGCTATGTATTAACTTTAAGTTACTAAAAGCAAGTGGGAGTTTTGATCTTGAAAGATAAAATTACAAGATACGTAATCTTCTAAAGTACACTAGTAATTATCATGAGGTAGGCGTGTAAATGCTAACTCTCATGATAAAGGAATAGGCCCGCAAGGATATCTCGGATATGCGAGTAATATGCTGAGAATTATGAGTTACAAATAATCGTTATGATTTGTTACCAAAAGATTGTATTGGGTAAACTACTCATACTATGAATGTTATAAATGTTGTCCAAACAAGATAATCAATTTTAGATTTGGTTTATCGTAAATAGTTTGACTAGAAATTAAAGATGGGTTTCGTCAAAGAAAGGAAAAAACACCCATAGTGGTGGTTGAAATCCTTGTGTCGAAATTATATGGACAAGATTGTACACATATTTAATATACGTATTATGAATAGAGTATTAATGACACTTAAGTAATTATTGTGATTGAGTATTCTTTCTAAACACATTAAACATATAAAGATTTTGGTGGTCATATTTTAATTGACAAATTGAGTATATATATGAACTCTTTCTTGATTGACTACTTGAGTAAGGACTTAAGTAATCGAAAGAAGTTTACTAATTCAAAAATAAATCTTTGGAAAAGTACAAAGTGTAATTATCCATGAATGGATTAAAGCATGCATCTAGGAGATTATTCTTATGTTTAAATTGAAAATCCAAGATTGGATTTGAAATTGAAATAAGATAATTTTTGAGTATTCCTAAAAGCTAGTGGGAGTATTATGATTATTTTCTTAAATTATATGTGTCCCGCTTGACAACCTTGATCGAATGTGTAGGATAGGTGGGAGGTGGTGACACACAACGACCAATCCTGAAAGGCCACTCTTTCTTCTAAGGATGCCTAACCGCCGCACCGATCATTCGGGGGGGGGGGGGGGGGGACACTGCGAGGTGGGTAGTTTATCTGGGGCGGATGCCTCCTAAAGAGTAACGGAGGTGTGCGAAGGTAGGCTCAAGCTAAGATTCTACTCGTGAGCGTAATGGTATAAGCCTGCCTAACTGTGAGACCGACTGGTCGAACAGAGACGAAAGTCGGCCATAGTGATCCGGGAGTCCCGTGTGGAAGGGCTCTCGCTCAACGGATCAAAGATACGCCATCCCATCCTTCTTCTCCCTAATAATTGAACGAACCAAGTTCACCTATTCGAGAGTGAGGAAGAAAAACCAACAAGAAACTTCCCACTTTTGGTGTCCTACGATTCTGCTAGTTTAGAAAGTAAGGAGAAGGACAGGGGGCGCTAGGTCAGAAAAACGAGAACTCTAAATTCTCCCCAAGTAGGATTTGAACCTACCTAGAAAAACTTCAACAGGGACTGAAGCTAACAAGCGATAGCCAAGTTAGGCGGATTGAAAACCATAAGAGGATAAGCTTGCAAGAGCACAAACCGATTCAACAGAGAATCCAAGTCCAAAGGATGAGACGAAAGTCGACAACTTTTGTTGGTTGTTGACCAACGGAAAGCATGGGAAAAGACCAAACACTGAACACCAACCCAATCAACTCAAAAGTTGAGTCGTAAGTGGGATCAAGAAAGTCGAATAAGCTACGAACGAGAGAACGAAAGCTAGTCGAAACGAAAGAATAGTAGAGGAGATGCAGATCCGCTTTCGTTGGAGAGTCTATCTCTTACACGCGGTAGTGGATGAGAAGTGGATCCATCCAGTTCAGTCGGATAGTCTAACTAAGATAGCCAATTAAGGTTTTGGGGTGAAAGAGGCGATAGAGGGGAAGGGGATAGCTAGTTGTATCGGGTAGAACCTCTCTCACCTACGCTATTCTCAAATAGGAGATATAACATAAGAAAGTCGTGGAGTGCATAAGCCCCTTTAGAGATAGGGGCTACTTTCTTGTGGCAGTCATTGCGAATGAGCAAGTAGGGGGCGGCAACTAAAGAGGTAGCGAGACTGACCGCAATTGTAGGAATAGGTTGACTTTCTTTCATTTTGTTTATGGAAAGTGAAAGTTCTTTCGTTTAGTACGAGATCGATTCACACCTCGTGGTGCTTACACCTCTCGCCTATCGAAGTTCTGTTCAAAAACCTCGTCCGAGAACGAATAGACATGTAAGAAATTAAGTTTTTATTCAAATTAAATGTTGATTTGGTTTAGATTTGAAGTGAAAATTTACTTTGAAGATTTAAAAAATAAGATATACATAACCTTGAAAACAAAATAAATTTATTTATTTATGCGGTGGAAATACAACATAATATGTCATGTAGTAAGTTTATATGGATATTTAGAACATGAAGAAATCTAAATTTGGTTTGAGAAATTTTCATGTATATCAAGTTGTATTTATATCATGCTTAAAAGCAAGATGTTTTGAATATATTAATCTATTTGAAAGTTATTAAATAACTTGTGTAATGAACATTCTGAAAGAATATGTTTGGAAATAGAATAACATACTTGTCTTGGATCAACTTCCATATTCTATAGATGAGAAATTGTCAATAGTTGTGCAAATTATCGTAGCCAACAAACTTGGATGTTTGGTTGGAATCAAACATTACATAATATATATAGGTAAGATATTTATATCTTTGAATGACAAGTGATCAAACTTGAAAAGATATAATTGAGGTAACACTCAATATTAATCATGGTATCCTTGGAGATGGTATGTTAATTAAAGTTGCATTATACATTAAAGAATTAGAATACTTTAAATTTCAAATGTTGTTTTGGAAGTTTAGTATAATAAATTGGTGATCAAGGATGTTTCACTATTTTGGTACTATGTGACAATATCAAACTATTTGAATGCACGTGTACAAGAGCTTCAATGAATTGAATTCTTGAAGAAAGTATTCTCAAAATTCCAATAGGTCAAGATTGGTTGATTTATGCTTTGCCAAACAAGTATGAATGTCATTACTAGAGGCATAATGCATATACCAGTTTTATGCATTGATTTATTTAGTATTTAGATAAGGGATGTTAGACAATTATTATAGTGAAATAAATTACTTGGTAAGTTTATTTATAATATATTGTATCCTATATTTACATGTTTAATCCATGAATAATTTGATTATTCTAAATGTTCGTTGTCGATTAATAATATGGGAGTATTATTAAAATAAGACAAATCAAAATAGTGATAGAGTATACTTGAAAGTATATTGATCAATTTTGGATGATATTCGATGATTCGAGTATTGGACTTATCCCAACTATATGATTAACTTTATGGATCTTTGTCATTAAGTAAATCGTAAATAGTTATCCTCGGAGCTGAGATACCAGGAAACTGTCGTGGATCTAGTGCATTTTTGTGAAATAATCTAACGCTAAACGTAACTGGTAGCTATAAGGGTTATTTTTAAAAGTCTTGCAGAATTCATAAGTTTTGCTTGTAGTCAATATGAAATTTGTTTCTTTCAAATTTATTTTGGAGTTTAATACAGCTAGGACCCTCGTGGGATTAGTAAGATGTTTATATGGCCGTACCCAAAGTCTTTCTAAACTATGTTTAGAAGTTTTGGTAATCTTGCTTGAATCTGATGAACGAGAAACAGAATGGTTAATAAAGGGAATGACTAAGATCCATATCCCTATTAACGTTGTATTAGAAATGAAAGGATAATAATAATGATGAATCATTAAAAGGTTTTATCCAAGAAACCTTATTCGAGATCATACTAGAGGCATCGGCGTGTAACTAGACGCTAACCGATGTGATCACACTATTAAAATATGTCCAAGTGGGAGCTGTAAGTTTATGGACTTTAATTTTAATATCCGTGTGTTAGGATCGAACTCGGGATTACGGGATTGCACACAATACGTAAAGAGTTAATAACTGTAATAAATATATTTATATGTTTAGTAAATTAAATCGAGCAATAACTTTAACCGTCGTTAAGTTTAAGAGTTAAGGACTTAACGGTTAAACGTGGAATAAACTAGACGATAAAAGAAAAGTCCCGAAGCCCCTATGGGTTGGGCTTGGCCGGCGGTGTACAAAAGAAAGAAGGAAAAGCATGTGTTTCCTAATTAGTGTAAAACTTGGATTATAAGTTTAATCACACTATATAAACAAACCTAACCCTTCATTATTTTTCACTCCATTTTTTTCTCTCTTTCTTTCCTGCGATCAACATCAAAGGAAAAACACCTTTTTTAGGATTCCTTTTATCCTTTGGTTTTTGGTTTAGCAATAATCTAGTCCTAACCCCTCTCTAGGGTTGTTGGGTAGATTTTCCACAAGGCGTAGTAGCTCGGTTTACACGTACTAGACTTACGGTTAGCTCGTTGCATTACGTGTGTACAAGAACGTGATACAATCTCATTATAGATTGAATCTTGGATTGATTAAAAAAATGGTAAGGGGTTCATCATTGATCCTCATAAACCCTAATTTGGTGAATCGTTCATGTTCGTTGAAATTTCTTTGCAAAAGGTACGTAACCCTAATTCGATTAATTATAATTGTGTTATTATTATGATATTGTTAAATCGCTTCCGCTATACCTGTTTTGATCTTTGCTTATGATTATGTGATTGTTATGAACTTCATAAACCATCATATACTAGCTTCTTGATAATTTTCAATTAATATCTTTCATAATTAACCAATTGTGTATGAGTTCATATATACTTGCCTCTTGATAATGTTCAAAAAAACACAAACACAAAAAACAGAATCATATACCTCTTCTTAGGAAAACCTTAACATTATTGTGGCAATCATTGCCAAGGGCCCTAGGAACTGACGAAAAGTAAAAGCAAGCCATCGTATTATCCAGCGTGTATCGTGCGGCCTAATGGGTAAAACGATACACCGCCACCCTGAACACCAAATCCCTCGATTGGTGGGAAAGATCTTGCCTCGAGCTCAGAACCTACTCTACCGATGTGACTAGACATCTAAGTATACTTTATGGAGTTGTATAAATACTCCTCACATTTAATAAACACACACGATATATTCACAGCATTTACTTCTTGCTTATAACTTATCCTCCGGTATTCGATTCCGGATACCAACCCCGTGATTGTTACTTACTCTCACGCTGGAGCTTGGTCTCGGGGTCAAACCTGGGGCGAGGCTAACGTGTGTTGTCTTGTGTTTATAGGTCCAATACCAAGTCTGTTCCGTAACCGAATTGAATTCTCTCATATACTTATAGCCAGGGAATTTTGCTTCAACATTTGGCGCCATCCGTGGGACCCTAAACTCGAACCTCCATAAACAGCTATCTATGGCAGGACCTTCGGGAAGTGGGTATCCTTTACAGTTATCTCCGGATCGCGAAAATACCAATGGAGGCGAGGATACAAAGACGCCTTCTACTCTACAGCAAAAGATCTTGGAAAGTATGAGCGTATTACAAAGTCTGGTGGAACGTCACAATGTTGTGGGTATAAATCCGATGTCACCAATGAGGTTGGTATTCGATGACGAGACCCGAGATACACAAAAGGACAAGAGCGAAACACAGAAGGATAAAGGCGAGGCACAGAAAGACGGAGCCGAGGCTCAAAAGACTCATGAAAATGTTGATAGATCGACCGACGACCTGCAGAAACCTTTCAAGGACGTTATTGCCTCACCGTTCACTAAGAGAATCATAGAGTTTTCCTCACCGAAGCACATATTACCTGGAACTATCAAGCTTTACTCCGGAACAACTGATCCCAACGATCATGTTACCCGCTTCGCGGGAGCAACCAACTCAAGAGAATGGTCGATGCCGGTATGGTATAGATTCTTTCAGCAAACATTGGACGAAGCCACAGGATGGTGGTTCGAAATACTACCGCGAGGGAGCATATATAACTTGGACGACTTAAAAGACCAGTTTTTGGAAAGATTTTCGCTAAGAAGAAAGAGTCTCAAGAGTCCTATGGAAATCACTACTATAATCCGAAGGGCACATGAGTCCCTAGCAACATTCAAAGAACGATGGACTAATGAAGCTAGTTACATCCAAGGAGTTCCTGAGGTAATGAAGATATCTGCCTTCGTGAATGGAGCTATATGCCCAGAGTTGTCCCGACGGTTCTCCGATAACACCCTAAAAACGGTTGTTGAAATGATGTGAAGGGTAGACGATTTTATCAAGTCGGACAAACTTTTCAGAAATACAGAGTTATAGTATGGAGAGATTGGTGACAAGAACGTCAAGTTTAACAAGGAAGATAAGTACTCGTCCTCTGGGTCACGTGGGCACAATAGAAACCGACACAAAATGATTATAGGTCCAAACCGGCATTCTCCCCATATGTGCCTCCGACGAACCAGAATCAGGGGAGGAGGGCTCCTTATCAGCGCCCTGTACTGGAATCATTAACTAAATTTCCCAAGGAGATTTTAGCAACTAAGTTGCAGCTACAACTTCCCCAACCACCGCCAACCAAGGGCATCCTTAGACCAGAGAACATGGATAAGTATTGCGATTACCATGGAGAGAAAGGGTACCTCACTAATGACTGTCACTAGTTGAGAAAGCAACTAGAAGCAGCCTTAGAGTCTGGCAAGCTAAATCACCTTGTCAAGGATCTACGAGGTCGCGTGAACAAAGGTAACCAAGGAAGGGGAAATGTAGATTATAAAGGGAAAACAATAAACATGTTGGAAAGCAGATATTGTGGAACAAAATGAAAGGAAGTGTGCCGAATTGAAGTAGAATGGATGAATGCACCCATCGCATTCCCTCCGATGACCGATGGTGAGGCTTCAAATGACCTATTTGATATTTAAAGCTGAGATTGAAGGCTATTGGGTAAAAAGGGTAGTTGTTGATGAGGGAGCAGCCATGCAGGTGATGTTTGAACACTGTTTCTTGAACCTGGATCCGGTTATCAGACGAAGGTTAACCCCCAACCTTGTGAAAATGCTAAGTTTCTCAGGAAAAGAAACTACACCTATTGGTAAGATTGATTTAGAAGTAACCTTCGGATCACACGAGCTAACAAGGAAGACGATAATGAGCTTCACGGTAATCAGAGCCCCGTCGCCGTACAACGTGATACTAGGAAGGACAAGGATACGGGAATTAAGTGTTGTACCTTCCACTGTGCACTCAGCAATGAAATTTCCTACGCCCAATGGTATTGCGACATTAAGGACAAAGGTAAAGGCAATTTATGAGTGTAGGATAAATGAAGATGGGCAAAAGATAGAAAAAGAAAAAGCAACGGCCTGGCCAAAAATTAGATAAGTGGCTTGCCTATGAAATGTTTAACCAGCAAGAGCAAAAGGAGGAAGGAATGACGGAACAAGTCATAATACATCCCGGGTATCCGGAGCAATTAGTCACCATTGGAAGGTTATTCACTAAAAAATGTCGACTATAACTTATAGATCTGCTGAAAAATAACTCCGACGTGATCGCGTGGGAACCCTCGGACATGACTGGAGTCCCTAGGAGGATCATAAAACACTCTTTGAATGTCGACATGGCAGCAAACCCGGTAGCACATAAAAGAAGAACACCGGGTGAATAGAAGAGTCAAGCGGTCAAAAGGGACGTGGTAGAGCTGATGAAGGCATGTATCATAAGACTAGTGAAATATCCTACATGGATTTCTAATACGGTTATGGTAAAGAAGCCGGATGGTGACCGGCGAATGTGCATAGACTTCAAGAACCTCAACTCTGCGTGTCCGAAGGATTATTACCCCTACCAGACATCGATGTCAAAATAGGAGCGGTCATGGGATACATATTCAAGTGCTTCTTGGACGCGTATAAAGGATACCATCAATTGCTCATAGGTGAAGAGGATGAGGAGAAGACGACATTCTATACCGACGAGGGCACATACTGTTACACGAAAATGCTATTCGGACTAAAGAACGCTGGCGCAACATATCAAAAGCTGGTGGACTCGGCGTTTCGTTCATAAATAGGTGTGAATTTAGAAGCATATGTAGATGACCTCATGATCAAAAGCAAAAGCGAAGAGGAAATGCTCGCAGACATTCAAGAAACCTTTGATAACTTAAGAAGAATTAACATGAAGCTAAATCCAAAGAAGTGCTCGTTTGGTGTCGAAGAAGGAAAATTCCTCGGGATATGGTAACCTCGGAAGGAATCCGGCCCAATAAAAAAAAGACAAAAGCAAACACCGAGATGAGATCCCCCAAAACATGGAAGGAAATGCAGTCCTTGAGTGGAAAGCTAGCCGCATTAAATTGATTCCTATCACGGTCATTCGAACGACCCATGCCTTTCTTTCAAACGTTGAAGAATATCACCAAGGATAACAAGGAGGAATTCCGCTGGAGGAAGAAGGTTGAAGAATCTTTCCAGCAACTGAAGAAATCAATCCTAGAGCTCCCTTTGCTCACTTCACCGGTCAGACGAGAGATATTGTATATATATTTGGCCGCGTTTATGGAATCTGTCAGCGGCGTGCTTTTAGTTGAACGAAAGGGAGTCCAAATACCGATAAGGTACGTGAGTCGGACGCTGAAAAGAGATATGCCCCATTGGAGAAATTAGCCCTCGGTCTGCTGCACCTATCCCGAAGGTTAAGAAGATATTTTGAAGCTCATGACGTCCACGTCATAATAGATCAACCTTTGAAACAAATATTAAGTAAGTCTGAAGCTTCGGGAAGGTTGGCAAAATACTCAGTCGAATTGGGAACATATGAAATCTCCTACGTATCTCGGAACTCAATTAAGGGACAAGTGCTAGCCGACTTCTTAAACGAATCCCCACTAGAACACCAAGAGGCTGCAGTAATTTATGAGATTACCAGGAGGAAGAGTCGGAAGCCCAGTGTACTTTATACACAGATGGGGCCGCTAACAGCAAGGGATCCGGTGCCGGGCTCGTGCTAATCAACCATAAAAGTGTGGAATTCACATATGCTTTAAGGTTTAACTTCAATTGCTCAAACAATGAAGCTGAATACAAAGCCTTGTTGGCAGGCCTCCTGTTGGCTAAGAAAATGGAGGTAAAGAAATCGCAAATCAAGGTAGATTCGAAATTAGTTTCTTGTTAGATCAAAGGGGAATTTGAAGCATGTGATGACCGGATGATCAAGTATCTGGAAAAGGCCAAAGAGCTGCTAGCAACCTTCACAGATTTCAATATCGAACACATACCAAGGCACAAGAATCAAAAGGCAGATGTACTAAGTAAACACGCCTTGCTCGCCTTCAATCACCTCACCAAAGAGGTGCTAGTAGAAGCTCTCTAAGCAAGATCCATCAATGTCCAAGAACTTAATGACATCGTAGAAGAGGAAGGAGATTGTTGGATGACACCAATCAGAAGATGTCTCGAGGAAGGAATATGGCCGCAGAACCCAGACGAAACCAGGAGCTTAAGGATGAAAATCAGCCAATACACCATTGAAAATGAAGTCTTGTTCAAAAAGTCATATCTCTCACCAATGTTAAGGTGTGTAGGACCACTCCAAGCAAATTATATCATTCGGGAGGTTCATGAAGGCGCCTGCGGCATGCATGCCGGATCAAGGTCAGTGGTGGCAAAGATAATGCGCCAAGGGTACTTCTGGCCAACAATGCATCAAGATGCTTGGGATGAAATCTCCAAATGTGACTCCTGTAAAATACATGGGCCCATCCCAAGGCTTCCAAAAACAAAACTAACCTCAATAACTTCACCATGGACCTTCTACCAATGAGGAATGGACATATTGGGACCCATCACAAGAAACGCTGGCAATATCAAATTCGTAATTGTTGCCATCGACTATTTCACCAAGTGGATCGAAGCTAAACCCGTGGCCAAAATCACCGATAAGGAAGTTAAGAAGTTCGCTTGGGAAAATATTGTCTGCAGATTGGGTTACCCGGAGTAATCGTGACCGATAATGGAAAACAATTCGTAGATGGATTGTAACACTCTCATATTTTGTATCGGTACAGCGGAAGGGTCTTTTAGAGTGTTACGGGATAGCACAATAACTCCAATCATAGACAACACATAAAAATCGTTGTACAAGGTTCAACATACATTCATTCGATAAAAAGTTTTAAAGTGTACAACATGTCCCAAATTATAAAGGTCATTAAGTTTACAAAACATAGATCTAATGAACATTTTTAATATTATGTGGACCATCAGAGTCGATCTCTATCCGGATTACCTTCAAGCACCTGAGATAAAAACATGCAAAAATCATATCAGCGAATGCCGAGTGAATTCATAGAGTTTAATAAAACCGTTATATAAAACAATCGTTGAAATCAGAACACAAGTATAATATCAGAAGTAAGTCCTCGTATTGCTAGTCAGGCAATATACATATCAAAGCATACATCTTAAACCGTCCATGAGACCATAGCCTCAATATTACCATTATAGGTAATATTATTATCGTTATTCATATCGTTATAGGATCACATTAGATTCATTTGGATTATTATTAGCCGCATGACATTGTTACCTTACTATCAAAACAATGGGCTGCGAACCCGACAAACAATTTGCCCATCTAAGTTAGCGTGTCGTCACAAAAATCACGCTATGTAAATCTTCTCATACATAAATTCGCTTACCAATCAATGTGGTACGACGGGGATCAACCGTCAAGGCGAGAACTGGGGTGATCGTCCCCAAATAGTACTATCATATGCATAAGCGTCTACCAAATCCCGGTAGTTCACAATTCATGCTAATGGGACTTTGAGTGACATAACCTAACTATTAATAATCCTTTTTATCTCGTTTATAGGTTCATAGCATAATTCGGGTCCATATCATTAAGCATACCATCGGGACTACTTGTGTTCTATTTTATCAAAACTAGCATGTTATCTCCCTCGCGGGTTTACAAATCATTTCATAAAACATTTAAAGAGTGCGAGGCTATGAACTCACATTGATAATGAAAGGCGGATTATCGGCTACGGGCGTGCTTCGGTCACGGAAACCTATATAAATAATAATCGGTCTTAGACTTTTGTCCAATGACTTTATCAAAATAACAAATATACATATGATGATTTTGTACATATGATGATGATCAAGTGGGTTTATATATTCTTATTTACTCATTTTAGTGTTTATGTATTGGTAACTTTTTACTAGTTTACTAGTTTTACCTATTTACATGTTTTAAGTCCAATAAGCTTATTATAAGTTCTTTAACTTGTATTAATCCATTTTATACTTGTATTATCAGTATTTACACTTTACATGTTGGGTCCAAATGGGTTAGGCCCAATAAATACTTTTTATAAGTGTTTAACTTGTTTAGTTAAATTATTAGTCCAATATGGTAACTTAGCTCGTTAATGTCCGTATGTCATATAGTTCGGGTTTTATCGGTTTTTACTTGTATTAGATACTTATATATCAGTATATGACTTTTTAAAACTTTACATTAGACGGGTTTGATCGTCTAAGTTTTAATTGGCGAAAAACGTTAATTTTACGGTAATAGCCGAAAAAGTCGTAAAATCATGTTTATAGTTTTTATAACTTATAAATATTATTCAACTACCATTTTTATAAAGTGTCCATTTATTTAACCTTATACATATTTATATAAATGAAATTCATAAGTTAGTGGGTTTTAATTTCACATTTTATACTATATTATTTGAGTGCTTATATAATAGTATTAAACATTAATTCTTCAAAATCTGATTTTTAGTTTCATCTTCACCATTTTTATCATATCTAGAGTTCTACAATGAATTAGAAGCTCATTTTTGGATGGCAAGAACTTCATATTATGTGCTACAATTAAGTTAGTTATAGCTACTGCTCATTTGATAGGTGTGTAAACACCCAACCTTTTTACCACTTAGTTACAATAATAACCGAGCCAAAACGTGTATTTTATGTCATTTATGTCGGAATTATGTGTGGTTTGTGTTTTTGTTGTGATTTAGGACGACAAGGTGAAAAGTGGAGAAAACACGGGCATTCACGGGCTTTTATCGAAGAAAAAGACGAAAGACGAAGTCAAGAAGTCAAGAGTGCAAAAAGAACAGAAGTCCAAGACCAATTCTGAAGATTTATCAAAGAAAAAGTCAAAAGACGGAAGTTTACTAAAAGCCGAAGAACTCAAGTCTAATTTATTGAAGAATTACAAGACGAGTTCAAAGAAATCCCGAGACAAAGTCATTAAAGTCCAAGATTTAAGAAGATTAAAAACTTAAGGACTTAATGTTGCAATTAAGGAAAGAAGAAAGAGGGAGGAAGCTTCCTAAGCACTCCCTAATCTCCCCTATAAATAGATTAGGATTTATTTCATTTTCCTTTGTTGTCTAATAGTGACAATTAGTTCTTCCACCATTTAATTACCTTGTCATTTAATTTCATGTCCATTTAAATACATTGTCTTGCACCTTAAATACCTTTAATTTCAAGTAAGTTTCCTTTTTATTTCTTGTCAATCTTTATTTTTATTGTTCATCTCCTATCTACCTTTCTTTAATCTTTGATCTTTATGTTTATGTTCATGTTTATGTTTTTGAGTTTTTATTGATTAAAGTGGGTTTTGATTATTTTGATTAATTTTGTTAGTTTGATTGATTTGGATTGTTTGTTTATGATTAGTAGATGTTATTTGATTAGTTTGATTTAATCTTGTGGTTGATTTAGATTGGATTTGTTTGGATTCGTGTTATATTTGTCCCTTCGTGTTCTTCGTTTTCTGTTACTGTATTCCCAGGTTTATTCTGAATCAAGCCAAGGATATTCCGGATCAGTGTGTTGTTCAAGAAGTTCCGGATCAAGGGTTGTTCATCCGGAATATTAAACATTCCGGATCAGTCTTGTTTATTCGGAATAATTTAACATTCCGGATCAAACCTTTCATTCGGAATACCAAATATTCCGGATCAAGGAGTTTTATTCGGAATAATTAATTATTCCGGATCAAGGTCTTCATCCAGAATCTTCAACATTCTGGATCAAGGAAGATATTCCGGATCAAGGAAGTTCATCCGGAATATATTCCGAATCAAGCTTTTATCTGATTTTATTCCGGATCAGCAAAGTATTCCGAACCAAGGCATTATTCCGAATAAAGAGTTTATTCCGGATAAGTGACATATTCCGAGTTAGCATTTTATTCCGGATCAAGGGTTTTGGTAAATATTCCGAGTGAAGAAAAATCATTCCGAACGAAGGTGACATTCCGGATGAGTGATTATTCCGAACGAAGGTTTATTCCGGATGAGCTATTTTCAGGTTCTTTTTAGTTTCAGTTTTTAACTTTCTGTTTTTAATTTTTAAGCTTTACTTTTCCCGCCTTTTTCCTTAGTCGCACTTTAAGTTCACTTGCCTTAGATTTATTTTTAGCCTTGCCTTAGTTTAAGTTTTAGTTGCGTTTTAAGTTTGCCTTAGATAGATTTAAGTTTGCGTTATTTACGTTAAGTGTCTTTTAATTTTAGTCTCGCTTTTAAATACTTGCCTTTTATTTTAAATTAGACTTAGATTTACTTTAACGTCATTTTCATTTACGTTTTTGCACTTTTAATTACTACAACGACACAATTATTTGTTTCACCAAAGAACGACTGAGTCGCATAGTTAACCAGGATCAATTCAAAGAGACTATGACGATAATTTTTACATACAAAATCTCATGTATCATCATTCCATGTCTAACTATCCTTAACAGTCCCTACAAAACAGACTATTCAGATTAGCACACTCATCTTGTTTTGATCATATCTCACTCATTTTGATGATTCCATTGCATGGCCAACACTCACATGTGTATGACATCTTATACTTACTGTAAATGGATTCCACCATGCAATTTTATCAGTTTAAGTCTTGGTTACTTACTGTTTTTATACAGCCAACAATTTAAGCATGATTTTAGCCTTGTTTCTTATGGTTATTCATCTTTTTAAGCATATTTATCAACACTTGATCCCCACACAACATTTTTATCATCATATATTCATCATATACATATACAACAAGAAAGAAAATACATTTGATCTTTACAAAAATAACAATAGAAATGGAAAGGATGATCTTCTTTACCAACCAAGATTATATCTTGTTTTTGGAAGACAACAACTTGATGAACACCAAAAATATCTCCAAGATCATCAATCACCAAGAAAGTTTGTTGAGAAATTAGCCCTAAGACACAAGCAAATTGTGACAACCGTGGTTTTGAGGTTCGTCACTTGGTCTTACTTTTAGGTTATTTTATGTGTGACTACTTGATTTTTGTGCTTACATGTTTATTTTGTGTGAACGAGGTTGGTGTGATTATCGTTTATGAGTATAGAGTACTCATAAGTAAATTGAGGAACGGTTAATTCATGTTCATGAGATCAAAATTGGTGACTATGAAATGAAAATGGTGATATTGTGGTGTTTACGTATACGTATAAGTATTATAGTAATAGTATTTTTTTAGGATTTACAGTTTAGCATTTAGAGGTCTCGGGTGAGGTAATTATCCATATGAATATTTTCCGGGATGGTTTTAAGTCATTTAGGACTTAAATATAAAGTTTATTTCAAAATTTGAGATTTATTATAAAAGTGTATATTTTACGTCTTTTACGGTAAAACGCGTAAATTTGACTAGTTTTACGGTTTTGAGGTTTTGGAAGTTTTAGGAGCTGAAATAAATTAAGGTAAATTAAGGTAATATTAATAAGATATTAATTAACAATAAAAAGAAAAAAAAATAAAGAAAAAAACGAAATTAGGGGTGTTTGGGTCGGTTTAGAAGAGAAAAAAAAGGAAGAAAAGGGAAAAAAAAAGGAAAGTGGGTTTTGGGTTGGACTAGGATTCACCCATACCCTATATAATGTATATACTAAACCAAATTCATTATTTTTCTCCTGGAGATGAAGGAAATTCGTGAGTCTTATAAAAAATTAGGGTTCTTCATAAAATTTGGGGGTTTTCATAAATTCAAGGTAAATCTTCAAATCCCTTTTTAATTAAATTGTCTTTATGTTTTCTTTAATAATCTTATGATGGATTTAGGTTAGGGTTTAATATAAAAATAGTAAATTAATGTTGTATTAATCATAATATGATGATTACATAAATTAGGGCTTGTAATTATAGGGATTAGGGTTAATTAATGAGGTTGATTTTGTTAAACCCGTTTTTAAAAACTGGGCAGATTTTTAAGTCAATTATTTTGATCATATCAGGAGTTCTATAAACTCTTATTTTACGATCCAAGTACCCCTGGAAAGCTATTTAAAGTGGCTTTCCAATGCAAGAAACAAGAACTAAACTGGAGGTCGGGAAGTGGGTCAAAAACAGGTTACAACAGTCGGAGGTCAAAACAGTTTTAAATTCAGCCTGTTTTCTTTTTAAGTTTTGGGTTGTTTGGGGCACTTAGGGTTGCATTGGGATCTTCTCACGAACGTGAGAGATGGTTTATATATTGTAGTTAATATCTGCACTTGGGCTAAGGTGGTGGTTTAGGTTAAGACCCCTTAATGGTAACAAACTTTTAGTACGTTTAAAATCAGGAAATCTGGAATGACGAAAGTAGATATATATATCGGGGCCTTAACAGTAGCTTTAAGGTTAGGGCAAGTGGGAGCTGTTAGCCAACATATGTATGGGTGTGAATATTCCTTTTACAGAAACCATGGGTAGGTTTAAGTAGGCGTTTGACCTAAAGTTTTGAGACCTAAAAATTGGGACTGTTTTGGGTAAAATACGAACGGGTTAGTTATTAAACTTAACCAAGTTAAGGACTTGTTAAGGAAGGGTAATGGGGTAATTAGAGCTTATTAATGAGGTAAATATGTGAGAATGGGTTAGATGTCCATCATAGGTTAATGAGCCATCTTAGTGATTGGTTCATTTATTGATTTCGTGTTTTTGGTTTGTTAGCTTGTTGCTAGTGCAAGGACGTGTGAAGGAGCTATCAGGTGAGTGTTCATAGTCTCACATTTATTTTTGTTTTTGACTTCCAGATGGGATGGAAGAGACACTGTGTTGAGTTGTTTCTAAATTGTTGCTGTGAATGTTTTATGGTTGTGATGGACTTGTGTGTACACTTATGTGATTAACTTCTATGCGATTTTTGATATGTTATTGTGGTTTGACAAGGTAGTGGCCTTGTGGTTTGACAAGGTAGTGGCCTTGTGGTTTGACAAGGTAGTGGCCTTGTGGTTTGACAAGGTAGTGGCCTTGTGGTTTGCCAAGGTAGTGGCCTTGGGATAGGTACATAGGGTGATCATCTAAGGTACCATGATGTTGTTTGGCAAGGTAGGAGCCTTGGATTGGTTTAGTATGATTGGTCTTGATTGATAGTTGTTAATACATAATTGTAACACATTGTCCATATGTTCTTTTGTTGATGATTGTTATTCATAGCTTGTAACTGATTTAGCGTTGGAGTCTAAACCTATGACTCTCACCAACTTTATGTTGACGTGTTTTAGTGTCTCTTTCAGGTGAGAATGTGGTTAAGCTTGAGGATAGAAGTGGCTAGACTTGGATGCCTTAGGATTGCATATAGAAGGAGATCCCCGTTCCTTCTTAGTTTACCTATATGTTTGTTTGGTTTATGTTTATTGTTTGTCTTGGGTAAGTGGTAGGACTGTTACCTACTTACCTAGACTCATGCATTGTTGAGATATTGTCATGACATTTGTGTCGCCATTTATGACATTATATTTGCATTTTAGTCTTCTCTATAAAGACACCATTTGTTGTGATGATATCCATACGTCGCGCCCCATATTCCGCCATTGGTGGGGTGTGACAGAATGGTATCAGAGCCAATGGTTATAGAGAATTAGGTTACCTAGTCGCGTAGCCTAGTCTATAGCTTAAGGGTCCCTGCATATAGGCGTCATAGGAGTATGTGTGCATTTTATTATAATTGATGTGTTTGAATGTTATTTATTGTGATGTTTTGACTGGTATGAATTGAACCATAGTAAGTTCATACTTAGCCACATGTTACTTTCTTTTTGAGTTGTGAGTAGTGCGGGTTTAACCATAATCGCCCACGCTAGTCATTGTCGTATTTTACTTATAATGTACATTATAGTACATAATTTGGTATATAGTAGTTTCTATCTTTTGTTGGGTTATTTTATGTACCTGAGGGGTATTATTTTCTTTTGATGTTTAAGTCATGTTCCCTAAGAATCATGTGGTGGTTCGAGTTATTAGGAGTAGGTGAATATGAAGGACCTTATGCTATTTCCACTCTTATGGGCGGCATGACTTATAACTGATTATGTTTTTGTTTTGGATTTAGTCTAGGCTGTTTTAGCTACACTATGGATTTCTGTATTCCAAGAGTTTTATTATGTTATTTTATAGATGGAGTTTTGGACCTTATTGGTTATGTGGTTATGAGCTTATGTGAGTAGATAGATTTATGTGTTATATGTTGTATTGATTCTTATAAGTGTCATCATAGGAGGGAGTGCATTGGGGAAAGGGTAATTTTATAAGTATGGTGGCCAACATAGTTATACAAGTACCACAACTTCAATGGGTTCTCAAGTATGATTGCATGAAAGAGGATTAGTACATGCTTGTATATGGTGAGATGTAGATATTGGGTATACGTATAATATATGGGTTTATGTAACGGCTGCCTACGATATGGCTATTTTTATTAGTGTGTTATATGTTTTGGGTTATAGTTGTGTTGTGTGATTTTGGGGTCACACGATATGGTTTGGTTTTGGAGGTGGGTTTTATGCTTTGTTGTGGCACGGTGAGATGGTGATTACTCGTGTGGAAAAACGAGTGTATGACGTGATTGGTTGATCCGACATGTATGGTGACGAGTATGTTTTGGGTGATTTAATAGGTATATATATGCGGATGTATATATACTACTATGTGCTAAGTTATGGTATATGGTCGTTCACTAGTTATTATAACTTGAACGTACCTTGTGTTTGTTCGTGTTTTATGGTGCTGGAGTTGATGGAGTTTCAACAACGTTTCGAATTTTTTGAACTGTGTCTTGTAGCGTATTCTTTGAGTTCATATTTCACGTGTACGTTTTAAAATGTTGTTCTGGGTTTTAAGTCCGTTGAAATAAATGGAGATTTCTTTTGGGATAATGAAATCTTTTGGGTTGAGTCTTACATTTCTTTTGGTTGGTATATGGAAAAAGGGGGGACTTGGAAATCTACTATAGAGTTAGATAGTTGGTTGTATTCGGTAAAATAAGGGTAAGGTGTTGGAGTCACGTTTGAAACAAGATGTAACATAAGTTTTTTTTTATCAACACTTATTTATTTCAAATTCTAAAAGACTTTCATTAAAATAAAGCGAAGTAAAATTTCTTTCTACTTACATAGTTTATATAATCGGATTTAACTGATTCATGCCATTTATAGTTATTGATACAAGGTTAAAAGGAGTTTATTAATATTTCACATACAATTATATCTTTCATTGAAAAGGATTGCATTGATCACTAAGTCTATTCTTTAGTTTTTAAAACAACTAGCATAAATTTGTTTTGGTCATAACTTATTCGTTTTTAAAGCTTTTTGGGTGATTCAAAAGCCTAAAGTTATGTACTCGGAACGTACTTTTCACATATTCAGAATGTATAGTCATGGGAGGTCAGTGGACTGGTCGGAATTGTTGTACAAGTGTCGGGTTCAAGGTTGAGTTTGAATAGTAGTTTTATTTTTATGATTTGGGATGCACGGGATACCTAGTCTTTGAGTTGAGTTTTGAGATCGTCTAGAAGGTTGTTTGTAGATGGTTTGAGTCACATAGATGTGGGGAGGTAAGGAAAAAAAAATTTAAAATATATATATATATATATATATATATATATATATATATATATATATATATATATATATATATATATATATATATATATATATATATATATATATATATATATATATATATATATATATATTCTTTTGGAAAGTCGATCTTTTGCACGGTTTAAATAATATGTCGCGGGGCGTAATATGTTTTGGTTGCCATTGGGTGTTTCTTGGATTATTTTTCGTTGTCATGGGTCATTTGGAATTGATACATGTTTTGGGTTTGAGTTTTCTTTGGAGTCTCGTGGTTTTTGATTTGTTTTAATTGGTGCACGTGAAATGTCGTTAGTTATCCGTGGGTTTAATTCGTCGATCGTATCTGGTGTATTCAGGATGTAGTTTTGGTTTTGTATGGTTTAGGAGCGTTGAGGTAGAACCATGAATAGAGCAAGTAGGAGAAGTGAGAGGAGTTGTAGTTAGTGTCATCCAAGGCAAATCGTTGATGGAGTGAATTAAGAACAAGAGCTGTTAGAAATTGCAAGGAATTTATTCGTATTGCCGCTAAGAGAGGGTGTGCGGAGGACATAGTTGAAATTGCTAAGGATGTTGTATGAACGCTTTGGGTTTACGGTTATGCATTTGGCTTCGCCAAAGCACTAGCGGTTTTCATGGAGTCAATGAACCGAGTGTGCATGAACGTCTATAAACGAGTTGTCATCGGGAGCATCGACGACATCTTGATCTACTCAAATCTTAGAAGGAGGATGAGGCGAATTATGTGTTGGTTTTGGAGTTGTTAGTAAAGGGAATGAAACGTGAGATTTTCAAGTGTGAGTTTTAGGATTTAGTTGGCCAGGACTAGTAGTCAGAGATGATGGCATATCGTGGAACCAGCAAGGGGCGAAGTGAAGAAGGACGAGGAAGCATTTTGGAGGCTGAAGAGGTGGATTGGATGATGAGCAGATCTTGGCATTATCGGAAGGACTGGATGAATTCGCGAAGCATGACGATACGTGGAGCAGGGATTTGGACGCGTACGAGGACGACAAAGAAAGGCGATCGCTTATACGTTGCAGGAACTAAAGATTTGGAAGAACTGGATAGACTTAGTTGGTGGAGTTGGACTGTTATATCTACCTAGAATGCTAGAGGCATTTGGTGTACGAGACGTGGAGAATGATCTATACGGATCATGAATGTATCCAACACATATTCAATCATCTTGATTGAACATTTGGCAAAGGTGATGGGTGGAGTTAATTGATGAAAGAAAATTGTAAGGCCAAGTACCATCTGGGAAAGGCAAGCATGGTCGATGAGACATGGAATAAGAAGGATGAGGTGAAGCTGAGATGAACTTGAACTATAGGGATGATGTATTAGAGTGGTTTGGATGAAGGATGTGAGTTGCACGAGTTGAGTTGTCTAAAGCAGTGAACGCGTCAACATTTATGTTGCGTGGCTTGGACAATCGTAAGGAGGAAAGGGACGTAGACTATACTTCCTACATGGATAGGAGTAGTTTAGAAAGGGCGATGTAAGGACGAAGTTGGTGGAAGGGATACATAATGCGGTGGGGGATTAAGTACGATAAGAGTTGGGTGATAGTCGATAGACTGACTAATTCATAACCTATTTCAAGAGGAATGAGAAGTCACGTAGTTGGGAAGTTGGAAGAATTAATGGATATGTGAAAGACCGTCATAGGTCACTTTGTAAGGAAATTGGAATTTAAAGTAGTTTGGGATACGGACTGAAGGGAGTTGATGAATGTAATTGGACATGGGTGATTGATTTAGAGGTAGTTCGGAAACTCGTTAGCGATGGCTG
Source organism: Glebionis coronaria (assembly GCA_025667525.1). Lineage (NCBI taxonomy): Eukaryota > Viridiplantae > Streptophyta > Magnoliopsida > Asterales > Asteraceae > Glebionis > Glebionis coronaria. The sequence continues at coordinate 508,807,535 of CM046879.1, read as the reverse complement.
AGTTTTCATATAATGATAGTTATCGTACTAGAAGTCGATAAATGCCATTTGAGGCACGATATGAAAGGATAGGGTGAGTTGTCCTCATTGTGGACTAGAATTGGTAAAAGAGGCTACTAATGTGGTAATGGTGTTTGTGGACAGAATGAGAGCAACAAGGGATGCTATGTAGAAAAGGAGGAAACCACTAGATTTAGTGACAAAGTTATGTATGGATTTTCACCCATAGTAACGGGTGGTATGATTTGGAAAGATGTAAGTGTTGATGTAGAGTTTCGTAGGTCCATTTATGATCTTTGGGAAGATTAGACCATTAGCTTATGAGCATAGAATTACCTGGGGGAAATGAGTTGTATACATGATACATTTCATGTATTGGGGTTGGTAAATGTTGTTTGAGGATGCATATTTGCATGTCCGGTTATTCGGGTTTTCTGCTAATAAGAGTCTTTGTTTTATCGAAGAGTCATTTGCGAGATTTATTGACTGTTAGGTCAAGAGTTTGGCAATGGGTTTAATTATTTTTGGTTTGTACATGTGGTATCTTGAAACTTGAACTGAAGTTCACGTGGAAATGAGAGGAGTTCATTTAGAACAAGTATCCTCGTGTGATTTGTTGTCTGTGTGTTGATCCTAAGGAGTAAATCTCAGGACGAGATTTCTATTAGGAGGGAGTGATGTGATAACCGTGGTTTTGAGGTTCGTCACTTGGTCTTACTTTTAGGTTATTTTATGTGTGACTACTTGATTTTTGTGCTTACATGTTTATTTTGTGTGAACGAGGTTGGTGTGATTATCGTTTATGAGTATAGAGTACTCATAAGTAAATCGAGGAACGGTTAATTCATGTTCATGAGATCAAAAGTGGTGACTATGAAATGAAAATGGTGATATTGTGGTGTTTACGTATACGTATAAGTATTATAGTAATAGTATTTTTTTTAGGATTTACAGTTTAGCATTTAGAGGTCTCGGGTGAGGTAATTATCCATATGAATATTTTCCGGGATGGTTTTAAGTCATTTAGGACTTAAATATAAAGTTTATTTCAAAATTTGAGATTTATTATAAAAGTGTATTTTACGTCTTTTACGGTAAAACGCGTAAATTTGACTAGTTTTACGGTTTTGAGGTTTTGGAAGTTTTAGGAGCTGAAATAAATTAAGGTAAATTAAGGTAATATTAATAAGATATTAATTAACAATAAAAAGAAAAAAAAATAAAGAAAAAAACGAAATTAGGGGTGTTTGGGTCGGTTTAGAAGAGAAAAAAAAGGAAGAAAAGGAAAAAAAAAGGAAAGTGGGCTTTGGGTTGGACTAGGATTCACCCATACCCTATATAATTTATATACTAAACCAAATTCATTATTTTTCTCCTGGAGATGAAGGAAATTCGTGAGTCTTATAAAAAATTAGGGTTCTTCATAAAATTTGGGGGTTTTCATAAATCCAAGGTAAATCTTCAAATCCCTTTTTAATTAAATTGTCTTTATGTTTTCTTTAATAATCTTATGATGGATTTAGGTTAGGGTTTAATATAAAAACAGTAAATTAATGTTGTATTAATCATAATATGATGATTACATAAATTAGGGCTTGTAATTAGAGGGATTAGGGTTAATTAATGAGGTTGATTTTGTTAAACCCGTTTTTAAAAACTGGGCAGATTTTTGAGTCAATTGTTTTGATCATATCGGGAGTTCTATAAACTCTTATTTTACAATACAAGTACCCCTGGAAAGCTATTTGAAGTGGCTTTCCAATGCAAGAAACGAGAACTAAACTGGAGGTCGGGAAGTGGGTCAAAAACAGGTTACAACAGTCGGAGGTCAAAACAGTTTTGAATTCAGACTGTTTTCTTTTTAAGTTTTGGGTTGTTTGGGGCACTTAGGGTTGCATTGGGATCTTCTCACGAACGTGAGAGATGGTTTATATATTGTAGTTAATATCTGCACTTGGGCTAAGGTGGTGGTTTAGGTTAAGACCCCTTAATGGTAACAAACTTTTAGTACGTTTAAAATCAGGAAATCTGGAATGACGAAAGTAGATATATATATATCGGGGCCTTAACAGTAGCTTTAAGGTTAGGGCAAGTGGGAACTGTTAGCCAACATATGTATGGGTGTGAATATTCCTTTTACAGAAACCATGGGTAGGTTTAAGTGGGCGTTTGACCTAAAGTTTTGAGACCTAAAAACTGGGACTGTTTTGGGTAAAATACGAACGGGTTAGTTATTAAACTTAACCAAGTTAAGGACTTGTTAAGGAAGGGTAATGGGGTAATTAGATCTTATTAATGAGGTAAATATGTGAGAATGGGTTAGATGTCCATCATAGGTTAATGAGCCATCTTAGTGATTGGTTCGTTTATTGATTTCGTGTTTTTGGTTTGTTAGCTTGTTGCTAGTGCAAGGACGTGTGAAGGAGCTATCAGGTGAGTGTTCATAGTCCCATATTTATTTTTGTTTTTGACTTCCAGATGGGATGGAAGAGACACTGTGTTGAGTTGTTTCTAAATTGTTGCTGTGAATGTTTTATGGTTGTGATGGACTTGTGTGTACACTTATGTGATTAACTGCTATGCGATTTTTGATATGTTATTGTGGTTTGACAAGGTAGTGGCCTTGTGGTTTGACAAGGTAGTGGCCTTGTGGTTTGACAAGGTAGTGGCCTTGTGGTTTGCCAAGGTAGTGGCCTTGGGATAGGTACATAGGGTGATCATCTAAGGTACCATGATGTTGTTTGGCAAGGTAGGAGCCTTGGATTGGTTTGGTATGATTGGTCTTGATTGATAGTTGTTAATACATAATTGTAACACATTGTCCATATGTTCTTTTGTTGATGATTGTTATTCACAGCTTGTAACTGATTTAGCGTTGGAGTCTAAACCTGTGACTCTCACCAACTTTATGTTGACGTGTTTTAGTGTCTCTTTCAGGTGAGAATGTGGTTAAGCTTGAGGATAGAAGTGGCTAGACTTGGATGCCTTAGGATTGCATATAGAAGGAGATCCCCGTTCCTTCTTAGTTTACCTATATGTTTGTTTGGTTTATGTTTATTGTTTGTCTTGGGTAAGTGGTAGGACTGTTACCTACTTACCTAGACTCATGCATTGTTGAGATATTGTCATGACATTTGTGTCGCCATTTATGACATTATATTTGCATTTTAGTCTTCTCTATAGAGACACCATTTGTTGTGATGATATCCATACGTCGCGCCTCATATTCCGCCATTGGTGGGGTGTGACACAAATCACCTCCTTTGTTGTTAAAATGGCCACCAATCAATCAAGGCTTCAAGGTTTCTCCATAATATAGCTAGATAACAAGTAACTTGTGGCTAGAAAAGATCAAATGGTGGTGTATGGTGGTGTTGTGGGACGGCAAGTATAGAGAGAGTGGGAGAGTTTTAGTTGTTTTTTCATGAGAGAAATGGAATCTAATGGTAAGTATGAGTGGTTTTGTGGTTAGTGGAATGAAGTAGCTTCATTTTGAAGCTTAAGTTTACAAGTGTAAACTTAATGAGTGTAAGGATGCCACATCTTTGATGTGGTGTCCTAGTTTGGCCGTCCCTTTGTATAGTGGTGTGGGATAAAGTTTGTCCCATCCCGCTAATTTACAGGTACTCCTCGATTCTAGTTTCCTTGATTTGCGTGCCCTCGGGTCGTTTACGAAAAACGTTTTTATAAATTATGAATCAACGGCACAAAACGAATCTAATAAAAATTGTCTCATCAAAAACGGAGTTCAAAAACGTAAATACGTAATCCTACGGTTTCCGATTTAGTCGTAAAGGACGCTAAATTATGCACGTAAGCCCAAATTTAAATCCGTAAATTGTGAGTTCATCAACCAACACAAAAATAAGTTTCAAAATATTATACAAGAAAATAATTCACTACCTGAAAATGTTAGATTGTCACATGGATTGTTTGGAAGATGGTGCGATAAGTGGAATATCAAATAGATGACCACCGCGGTAGCACATCCGCAGGCAAACGGCTTGGTCGAAAGGGCCAACAAGTCGTTGATGCACGACCTAAAGGACTGATTGGGAAGAAGGCTAACAGGCTGGGTCAATGAGTTACCACATGTGCTATGGGCACACTGAACGATGCTTAAAGACCAGCAATGGGGAAACTCCTTTCAGCCTAACCTACGGAAGCGAAGCAGTAATCCCAACAAAAATTGGCATCCCGTCAGCCAGAACTCTACTCTTCAACGAGGATGCAAACGAAGAAGACATGCTGCTGAACCTACACTTGTTACAAGAACGAAGGGAGGCTGCAGCAATCCAAGAAGCAAAGTACAAAAAGAAGGTTGAGCAGTATTACAACAAGCGTGTTAATCCATACTCCTTCAAGGCTGGAGACTTCGTGTAAAACCCGCTTTAAAAATCCCTAAGATCATTAAATGCATGAAATTACGGTTAAATTAAAACTTTTTAGTTAATTAATATACAACATTACGTATATTAATTAATTATTATAAGTATTACGTATGTTAATGTGAATATTAATACACGATAAGTATTTATGTATAATACTTAAAACATACAAGAAATAAAACATGAACATAAAATACGAACACACACGATAAATATTTAGACAAGAAAAATAAAACAAATGTTGTATGTGTGTTGTGTGCGTGGTGTCCAAAACCAAATGAAAAGGAGGGCTCATGGCCCAACCTATTACTAATCCAATCCTTAACCAAAAAGAACTCCATGGATTTTTCATAAAATACATTCACAGTAAAATATCAAAACCCTAAAACTCCTTCTCTATTTTCTTCTTTGGCCGCGACATCAAACACCACAAGGACGATTCGTTGCTCTTTGCTCTTTGATTTTTACGGTAACGTGTTCGTGTTTAAAACCTTATAAATCACACGCATTCGTTATCCTCGAATCTTTGTTCTTTTAATTATTATGTTATGAGTATAGATCTTTAAAAACAAATGAATAAAACATGAAAACATTAAAGATTTAACAAGATTAAGGGATTCGTGTGTGGGTTTGTTTGGATCGCACGGTGGTTTTTGTTTCTCACCAGCCGCAACCTAATTCGGGTCGGTGGTGATGTTTCCCAACCAGTCGCAACCGTAAAAAGGGGCGGTGGTGGTTTTAGGTTTGGCAGCCGCAAGCACAGTAGCCCGCGGTGGGGATAGCTGGCCCAGCAGGAGGAACCGAGACCATAGCAGGTCTCGGTGGGCAAGTGTGGGCAGCAGGGGGATGCAACAACCAACAGCGGCAATCTGGCTAGGCCAGGGGCTGCGTTGGCAGCAGCAGTGGCATCAACAGTAGTGTCGGTGGCTGTTGTGGTGGTCGACCGCAAGCCACAGCCGAAGGGCTGTGGTGTTGTGTGATTTTCGAGGCGACACCGAGACCTCCATGGTCTCGGTAGAGTTTTGTGTGGGGTTCAGTTAACACCAAACACGCAAGGGGGTGTTTGGCAAAAAAAATTATAAACATGTATTTTATTTATTTATTTAATTAGTTTAATTAAAAACATGCTTAATTAAATTAATTAATATTCATGACTTAAGTTATATTTATTTAAATACTAACCATGGTTTAATTATGTCCATTTTATTTAAATAAAACTTAGGATAAAATAATTATTATATAATTATGCATGTACATTTAATTAATTAAGAAAACTTAGCTTAATTAATTTATATCATTTTAAGGTAAAGTTTAATTATTGGAATCATGCAATATTATTAATTAATAATAACTTATGATAACATGTAATATTATTATTAATTAATAAATATAAGTTAAGACTAAGTATTTAATTATTATTAAACTTTATTATATAATAACACATGACATATAATATGCTTATTAAAATTATATTTTATACCATTTTATTTATTTAATAAGCCTATTATTAATTATAGAAATACATTAGATATGGAAACATGCTAATTATGAAAACATACTAAATATGGAAACTTTCTATTTTTGGAAACTTACTAATTATGGAAACTATCTATTTTTGGAAAGTTACTTTTTAAGGAAACTTGCTATTTTTGATAAGTTACTGTATATGGAAAAATTCTACTTTTGGAAAGTTACTATATATAGAAACCTGCTATTTTTAGAAAGTTACTCATTATGTTATAACAAGTACTATAACACTTAAAACATGAAATACACTAATCTAAAACACATGAAATATTAAGAATCACATGATTAAACAAGAACAAGTATAATAAGTAAGAACACGTCAAGCAAACTAAATAACCAGTATGTATAAGTAAAACAAACACTTATTCATGTCCCTTTTATTATGTAGCTATCGTGAAGTCGGAGTGATCTTCCGCATTCGTTTTCGTCTTCATTTACTAGACATAAGGTACGGATATTCCGTCCTTCAGTAAGGACACTTTCTTTCCTACATAGGATTCCCCGTTTGCAGACATCTGTTTTCTCCTGTAGTTTACGTCTCCTAAACACAAACAGTAGTTATATGATTAATATTTTAGATTGCATGAGCTATATACATGCATGCCAGTCTCATCTAGTTATGGAGGTACCATAACCATAACACTAGAGGCACCGATGTTATGACTCCTCTGCGGTGAGAGTGATTGCTCGCAGAGTCCCTTTTCAGTTATTTGGCCTATTTTATTATTTTCATGTGGGGCGAATGGATGCATCCTAGGACAAGTTTAGTAAGATTACATGGTAACTGCGGTGCGAGCCTTGCATCCTTACAGGAGCTGATCCCTCTACTCAGACTATAATAATTAGAGGCAACCCCTCTAATTGCATGATGAGGTCACCCCTCTTAGTATTCATGCACGTTGATATAACATGACCTATATGGGCTCTGGGCATATTTAAAAAAACAGTTTTCAGTATAAAATAAACACAAGTCTTTCAGAATATAAAACCAGTTTTATAAACTCAAACCATGTTTTCTAGGACATACACGTATTTCGATGTACTTCATTTCATTTCATTACTTGCTTATGTTTATGCTTTATATTCCATTGTCATATATCCGCACACTAAGTGTATTGCTCAGTCGTATTTTTCTTTCCATGTCCCAATACGATAGGTACTAAAGCGCAAAGCTAGGAATCAAGAGTACGTGCATTGGATGGAGGCGCCTAGTCTTCTTCTCTTTTAATGCATTTACATACCTTTGCTTTGCTGGACATTGTTTAGTCCTTTCTTTACATTCTATACTTATGCATTGTGTGTGGAGCTTATGTTTGGAATCGATGTTTGTTTCTGGTTCCTTTATGGTCATTTAATGTTTTAGACATTTACCTTGTATGCTTTGATGACACGCCATAATCACTATGTAATGGTCCATTTATCCAAATGGGGTGTTACACTTCGTTTACCGCCGCAACATGGCCAGCAGGGTGGAAAAGGTAGGGAACCTAGGTCCCAACTGGGAAGGCCCCTACAGATTCGTAGAAGCATATCAAAACGGCTCGTACAAACTCGAAACTATTGACGGGAAGGAGATACCCCGCACATGGCATGCTATTAATTTGAACAAGTGCTTTATGTAAACCAAACGAATGATGTATGAACAATTTCAATGAATGAAATTTTTTGTTAAACATAATTAATCGCAATAATTATAAGCCTCAGTCTAGCTAGCCGGAGAGCATGTAAAGATGCATTAAGAAATGTTGGACGCGCCCACGGGGTAGTCCGGAGATAAATTAAAGGCGGCTCGGTGCTGATGTCTCCCATACGTTATAATAACACGACAAGTGTTGGACGCGCCCACAGGGTACTCCGGAGATAATTAAAAGTGGCTCGACGCCGATGTCTCCCATACGTTATAATAACACGACAAGTGTTGGACGCGCCCACAAGGTAGTCCGGAGATAAATTAAAAGCGGTCCGATTCTGATATCTCCCATACGTTATAATAACACGACAAGTGTTGGACGCGCCCACAGGGTAGTTCGGAGACAAATTAAAAGCGGCTCTGTGCCGATGTCTCCCATACGTTATAATAACACGACAAGTGTTAGATGCGCCCACAAGGTAGTCCGAAGATAAATTAAAAGCGGCCCGGTGCCGATGTCTCCCATACGTTATAAAAAAAGAGTGGTAGCCTCATGAAGTTATGGACACACCCACAAGGCTGGTTCGGTCATGTTAAATTTACAAGTCATAGATGATCCGGATGAAAATCGTCGCGGTGGAAATATCTTAACACTTTAAATGTCACGGGCGAAGTAAAAAAACAGCTAAGTAATAAAGCATGATAAGCAAGGAAAGAAGCAAGGGCGGAGCCACTGTTATAAATAATAATGAGACTTGTTCGAAGGACAACAAAGTGAAAAAGCATAAACACACACAAGGAAACAATTATTACAAATATTGTCTTAACGGAATATTGTTTTGAGAACCAAGATTACAAAATAACACTGCCATTCCGGGCCTTCAGATGGGACTTCAAAGGTAATCACTAAGCCTTATGCGCTAGAGTCTCTTGATCTTCATGCGAAACATTCTTCGGTTGGCTGGAACCACCTAGGGGAGCCTGATAAGAGTTATAAACACCAGCAGTGGAAGCATCCTCAACGGAAGGAACCATAGGCCTATCGGCCGAGAGGAGTTGCATAATATCCACCATGGGAAGCTTTTTGGTTGCATCTATCTTGGAGATGAAAGGATACTCAGTGGAGAACAAGGCAGTGAAATCTTCCTTCCAAGTCTTGGTCGCCTTAGTGTCAAGGTTATATGTCGCAGCAATGGCCTCGGCAATCTCCTCGGCAGTACGTTTATACGCCACGACCTTCATGAAACCTGCGTTAAAAGCTGCGTTAGCCCCAAGAGAAAGAGATAACCGATATTCATAACTTGATTGGAGCTTGCGGACCAGGATCGGGCTCCCTCACCAAGACCTGTTTGTCGACCTCAGCTTGCCCCAGAAGAGCTGTCAAATGTTTGTTGTTGGCCTCTAGCTCCTTCAACTTATTAAAAGCTTCGACATGATCATGTACACTCACACCTAGAGGTCTCTCCAGCTCCGCAATCCTCTTATCCTTCAAATCAAGCAGCCCTTGGAAGTCTTGTTTCTCCTTCTCCAGATTTTCAATGCGGCCAAGATGCTCCTGCTCCCGCACAAGACAACCGGCATGCTCATCTTCCAACCTCTTTTGAGCTAAAGACATCTGCTCAAGCATAGACTTACCGGTGGTAAAATGCTCCTGCTCACCTCTACGGACAGAAGATAGTCGAGAGTGCTCACGACTCAACCCTTCGTATCGTTTCATCAATTCAGCAATAGTAAGAGTGCTTCTAGCAAGGGTCTGATAAGAATGGCTGAGGACGTCATAGTTGGAAAGAGAAGAAAGTCCGACTTGCTCGGCCAGAGTGGCTAAGTGGAACAACTTTTTAGATTAGTAATAAGAGTCTATCCGCACATCATCCTTCAAACGCCATGGTGGCACAAACTGTCTGTATGGCTCACCCCCTTCTTGAACATTCAAACCCTATGGAAAACCTAAAAATAAAAAAAACACATGAGGAAAGAGTCAGGAAAACGAGACTAAACAGACAACGGTAAATGCAAACGTACACGAGTAATCATACCTCCAGTATCATCGTCATTGTGTAACTCAATAACGGTGAAGACTTGTCACTAAGAGCGATCACATGCGGAGTCTACTTCTTATCTCTGCTTGCATCATCAAGATTGGTTCCGGACCCTTCAGGATGTGAGTGATTAATGGGGGAGACGAATGTACCTTCGTATCTTCAGTCCCTGATGATCGCTGCGGGTTGACTCGAGCCTTCCTCTTCGCATGTTGGCCGAAAGATCCTCCCTTTGCAGGCCTTTTCTTTACTTTGCTAATAACATTCTTCCCTTCATGGCGCAATCGAGCCGTGAAAACCTTCGGATTTGACACTGTAACAGCTTCTTGCTGGGGAGTAAAGAGCAGGTATCGGTTCATTAACTGCCAACGGTTGAGTCACCTTCGGATCCGGGATAGGAACCTCAACATTTTTGTCACGGCCCACTTTAGCACTATCAAACGAAGGGAGCTTCAAGAATTTGTCCATTTTAAGTTCTGCAAAAAAAAAGAAGAATGACAACGGTTAGAGCGAGCAAAAAAAGCCCGCGGAACTAACACAAAACAATGTATGAAATACCATTCTTGTCAAGGTCCACAATAACACGACGAAATTCAGGATTCTCGTACGGAGCCCATAAACCAGAAAGAAACAACAAATGCCTATGAGGAGGACGAAGGGGAATGGGATTGTCAGCAAGCAGCTTCGTATGAGACTCGTTAGAATGAGTGGGGAAATCATCATGAACCTCCGTGTCCCTATGTCTCTATGGCATGGCATGAGGAACCACCCTCCTATCAATGAGAAACCATTTGTGTTTCCAACCTTTTAGACTATATGTACTTTCTTGTAAACACTTACCATACCGAGGATGCCAGCGACTCACAAAGGAAACCAATGACCCTGTTTGCATAATCTATAAAAAAACTCGAAATAGATTGACAGTATGTTCAAGCTACGACATAGAGTTTCAAACATGGTTGCACGATTGACACCCATGGGTATCAGCTAAGAAATATGAACACGGAAGTACCGGATCACAGCCAAGAAGAAGCTAGAAAAAGGAATCCGAAGCCCCGCATGATGCAAATACTCCTCAAAGATCCAATAAAACGCGCTGGAAGCTGATCCGTGGTCAGAAGAGGATCAGGAAAACGTGGATGAAGGTCCGAAGGAATGAGATACTTCCTGACTATTTTCTTATGATCATCACAAGGCAACTCAGAAACTCTAATATGCATATCACACTTTGGGTCACGAAAGGTCTAGGGCCCCGCCTCGTCGTCGGAACCGCTAATAGACATAATATATACACGAAAGAAAAAAGAATAGACAAACAAACCGAATAAAGACTTAGACGGAAGGCACACCTGGTAAGGAAATGCTTCTCAAAGTAGTAAAGCAACAATGGAGGTAACAAGGGAAAAGTGAGTGAAAAAGAATACGGAAAAAAGTATATATACCACAGAGGGGGAACAACGAAAATACGTGCACTTCCCAACGCGTGATCTACACCGTTAGAATGTTGATGAAGCCATGTGGAACAATCCAAAGCCATGCACAAATGCCAAGATTGCGAATGGATGACCGCAAAAAACCCGAAGGCGGGCCCAATAGGAAATGAGTCCACGCAACGGGCTGCATTTGTTAGGCCCAACACTGTTAAAAAAAATTAAGTATCACGTCGTTAGAGCTAACAACGTAATAATGGGGGGACATGTTCGCGTATGTCTCCGGCCAAAGGCCTTCGGACAAACCCCCACCTCCGGGCCATAGACAAAGACGTCGTAATTAATGAGCTAACGTGTAAGCAAAAAGCATTTAATGCCAAGGGCATAAGAACTGACGAAAAGTAAAAGCAAGCCATCGTATTATCCAACGTGTATCGTCCATCCTAACGGGTAAAACGATACACCGCCGCCCTAAACACCAAATCCCCCGATTGGTGGGAAATATCTTACCTCGAGCTCAGAACCTAGTTTAGCGATGTGACTAGACGTCCAGGTATACTTTATGGAGTAGTATAAATACTCCTCAGATCTAATACACACACACGATATATTACACAACATTTACTTCTTGCTTATAACTTATCCTCCGGTATTCCATACCGGATACCAACCCCGTGATTTTTACTTACTCACATGCCGGAGCTTGGTCTCGGGGTCAAACATGGGGCGAGGCTAACGTGTGTTGTCTTGTGTTTATAGGTCCAATACCAAGATACAGGCTACATCTGTTCCGTAACCGAAGTGAATTCTCTCGTATACTTATAGTCGGGGAATTGTGCTTCAACAATGATCTTTGTAGAATATGGTGAGGATTGGCGTACAATGAGACGTATAATGACCTCGAATATTTTTTACTAATAAAGTTTTCTAACCGCATAGATGTGGTTGGGAAGATGAGGCAAGAAAAGTAGTTGAGAATCTTAAGAATAATGTTGAAGCTACAACTAAGGGGGTTGTTATTAGGACACATGTTGCAATTTATTATGTATAGTATGATGTTTGCTTTTATTAAACTGAAAAGGATCCTTATACATCAGTTAACTTGTTTTATGTATTTCAAGTTATTCAACACCTTAGAGAGCTCGGTGCAGTACTGTCGACAACGATGTTGGCCGGTGTTACTACACAAGCGGTGTGTGTTGCTCAATGAAGTTGGGTTCGGCGTTGGCCGGCCAACGCGCGTTAAGGGTATTTAAAAAAATCCTTTTACATCCCCTCCCTCTCAACATATACCCTATATTTTCATTATTGGCCCAAGTTTAAAAAAAGTTACATTTCCCGCCCCCTATCCAACGGTTAGATTTTTTTTAATATAATTTTTCTATTTATTTATTGTAGCCCCTAAACCGGCTACATTAAAAAAATCCATTTATCCCACCCTCACCTCACATCACTACTATATAAACAACCCATTATCACATACAAGTTCACAAACCTTCATCTACAAAATACATATCTTTTTGCCTAGCAAGACAAAATGTCCTACTTCCCTCGACACGGTTCATGAATTTCCTAAAAAAGGCTTGTTCATCAAATCCTTCAGCACAAAATCATTCATTTACCGGCTTCTCTAGCCAACTTTCGTCGATGAAGCCGGAACAATTTCAACAACACGAACAAGAACAACATCAAGCTTTTTCTGATGGCAACAATCACAAATCCTAAACCGTGAATTCTTAGAGTTGCAACAAAACCCACCGTCATTAACCTCACAAACTTCTCAATCACTCACTCAATAAGTCGAATCACCAAAAAAGGTAACTGCTGGGCTATGAGATTTGATGATACAAAACCAGAGGTACATACGAGGTACCGCTAGCACAATCTAAGTACCATTAGGCTTATGCAAGTATCGCTAGGTATATTTGAGACGTAGAGAATAAAGAATATTATGTGAATATTCTGAATTCTTAGAAGATTTGGTTGTTTTATTATGTTTATCTCCTTGTAACACTAGCACCCTCTAGTATACAAAGAGGGGCACGACCATTAGTTTTAATCATCCAGCAAAGCTTAAAACTCCTATGAGAGTCTAAGAGTAAACACGCGTATGTTAGTAGTTTGTAGTAGGTTAATGTTTTCTGTGTTAATGAAGAAAACCTTAATAATAACAATTGTTCATTGTGTTAATTTCGTATGCACATTTAGATGTTCATTGTTATATAATCCCACATAGGTCTTAATAACAATCAGTGAATCATAATTTATGATTCAACAGTAACCGCAAGAAAGTAAAAGCAAAAAAATGAAAATATGTTGACGATGAAGAGCTGGTAGCACCGATCCGTTGGCTACCGGTCGAAGAAGAATTGCTTTCATCATGTTACGTGGTTGTTTCAGAAGATAATATTGGCGGAAGGCAACAAAAGGAAGACACGTTTGGTATCAAGTTTGTTTAATACGAAAATTTCCAAAATACAAAGGATATGGTGACTAGGAAATAACATACGTTGAATTCTAATTTCCAAAAGTTCACACACCACTTTCAAACGGGCCAAACATTTAGGGAAAGCGGCGAAAATGATGTGGATGTGATGAAACGGGCTCATAGTATTCATCGTGATGAGAATCGGGGGGCCACGTTTACTCAAGAAGATGCTTGGGACATTGTGAGATTCCACAGCAAATGGGACGCACCTGATCCAGTTGACTTAACCAGAGACGTCCCCAGGGCTACCCAAGAGGATCTATTCGCTTGTGCGTTTGGAGGGGTTGCGATTTTAGCTACTTCACTCGGGATTTGGACTACGACGACGCCTATTGGATCAAGAAGCAAAACAACTAATTAAAGCTAAAACTAGCAGGGATATGGGTGAAGATGCGGAACCGGGCCGTCTTATTTATTTTTTTTAATTTCGCAATGTATTTTTGTTTTTTGGTTATGTTTTTTTGTAGTGTTTTTTTTATTTCGTAATGTAATATGTATTTTTAGTTATTCATAAAATGGGTTTTTGTTTAATAAATGAAATCATTGTTTAGGGAGTTTAATGAAAATAAAGAGGTGAGTCGTGTTAGTTGGTGTTATGATTAGAGGAGTTGGTGTTTTTTTGTTGTTTTGTTGATGTGGCGCTGAGGTGACAGTATTTTTTTGTTGTTACGACACTGATAATTAGTTTTTTGGCTAGTAAGAAAATTAAAGTTCGTGTTCTCGGTATCTTAACGAATTGATCTAGGTTCTATGAGTGACTCTATTGTTTTTGGTGAAACAAATATTTTGGTTGTTTTTAAATAAAATGTGCAAAACAATTAAAGTAAAAGTGCAGTAAAGTAAATCTAAATCTAGCTTAAAGTAAAAGGTGCAAGTATTTAAAAGCTTGACTAAAAATTAAAAGGCATTAAAAGTAAATAACGCAAACTTAAAACTAACTAAGGCAAACTTAAAACGCAACTAAAAGTAGAACTAAGGCAAGGCTAAAATAAATCTAAGGCAATTAAAATTAAAGTGCGAGTAAGGAAAAAGGCGGGAAAAATAAAGTTCGAAATTAAAAGGCAGAAAATTAAAAACTGGAATTAAAGAAACCTAAAAATCAGCTCTATTCGGAATAAATCCCTATCTGGAATATATTCCTATTCGGAATAAATTCCCCTATTCGGAATGAAAGAACTACTCGGAATATTACCCCTATGCGGAATAAAGTTACTATTCAGAATAAATCCTCTATCATGAATAAGATCCCTATTCGGAATATCAAGCCTATTCAGAATACTCCCTCTATTCGGAATATCTTACCTACCCGGAATAATTAGCCCTATTCGGAATATGGCCCCTATTCGGAATAAAGTCCTATGCGGAATATGGCCCCTATTCGGAATAACAGCCCTATGCGGAATAAATTCCTGTATTCCGGATGGACCTCCTTTTTCTCCTTCACTCGGAATGTTTCTTGGCTTGCGTTACCTGGAAAGATCAGAAACAAAGAGCCGAAGAACAAGGAACAAATATACCACGAATCTAAACAAAACTAAAGCAAATCAACCACAAGATTAAATCAAACTAACAAATAAACATCTAATAATGATAAACAATCAATCCAAAACAACAAAACTAACAAAACTAATCAAGATAATCAAAACCCACTTTGATTAAAATAAGAACATGAGAACATGAACATGAACATAAACAATAAAAATCAAAGATTAAGAAAGGTAGAATGAGAGATTAACAATAAAGATAAAGATTAACAAGAATTAAAAGAAAAACTTACTTGAAATTAAATGGTAATTAAGGTGCAAGACAGTATTTAAATTTGACAAGTATTTAAATGACAAGGTAATTAAAAGTGGAAGAAGTAATTGTCACTATGCAACAAAATGAAAATGATTAAGAACTAATCTATATATAGGGGAGGATTAAGGAATGCTTAGGAAGCTTCCTCCCCTCTTTCCTTTCTCCTTAATTGCATGCTTAGTCCTTCCTTCTTAATCTCTTTGTTAATTGCATCATTAGTCCTTAAGCCTTTAAATCTTCTTTAATCTTGGACTTTAATGACTTTTGGCTCGGGATTTCTTTGAACTCGTCTTTTAATTCTTCTATAAATTAGACTTGAGTTTTTCGGCTTTTGATAAACTTCCGTCTTTTGACTTTTTCTTCGATAAATCTTCAAAATTGGTCTTGGACTTCCGTTCTTTTTGCACTCTTGACTTTTCGACTTCATCTTTCATCTTTTTCTTCAATAAAAGCCCGTGAATGCCCGTGTTTTCTCCAGTTTTCACAATTTCGTCCTAAATCACAACAAAAACACAAACCACGCATAATTCCGACATAAAAGACATAAAATACACATTTTGGCTCGGTTATTATTGTAATTAAGTGGTAAAAAGGATGGGTGTTTACACACCTATCAAATCCCCTACACTTGACCATTGCAATGTCCTCATGCAATGCATTAGTTACAAAGCACGTTTACATTTTTCTTCATAATCAATCCACGTTGGCCTTTATTAATGAGATAGAAAATTATAAACATTCAAAGTAAAGAAATCAAAAGCATACCTTGGGTTTTGGAAATGTCATGAATAATCATCATCCTCAAGTTTTCACTTTCTCTAAACCAAGCTTAGAAACGAGATCATTGTTATTATAAGTTAGCAAACTAACACGAACTCATGTGGGCCAATTATTCACTTAGACTCCCTTATTCCTAGGTGTATCTCTTATATTTTATTTTTGTCTTGAATGATCACGAAGATGCATTGTTGACTTATTTCGATAGTTTATTAGGCCGAAAATAAAGTGAACGATTTAATCAATAGTTAGCTAAAGGACAAAATCTTTTAAAACTGCCTCTCGGGACCTCATAAAGTTCATATCTTGGCATAACTCGCTTCGCGATTTGAGACCTTTCTTGGACCGATATTTGGCAGCGACTTCATACTTCAAACCTTAAGAGACATTCATGAAATAATGGCCTTCTCTTCACAATAGGAATTTCTTCACTTGAAGTTTTGAGAGATTCATACTAGGACCACGACTTCTTCATTTTTCTCCAATCTTTATTTTGGACTTTGATTTACAACGATCTGCCTCCTTTTATGACTTGGATCTATTTATCCTCATACCTTGCTAGGGTCTTTTCGGATACACTTCTCCATGACTTTTGGGGAGTTTTTGCTTTTCGTCGTGTGTCTCGATCCTTCATATTGATTTTCGATAAATGATTCTTCACATCACATTGGATCTTTAGCAACAAAATGTAGCCCTCATGTCTTGTTAGGACCTTTTTGGACTCGCCAATCTTCGCATCCCGCTTCAATAAGTTATGCCTTGGCTATGAACTCTAATCCATACCGAGCAACTTTTAAACGATCTTGGGCTAGAAGATAAGTAACTTTTCAAATCGTACAACCTTATTTATTGCAGATAAATTTATTAGCAAACGATGGGAGAATAGGCTTATAATTAACTCACATAAATTCACGAAAGAATACCAAACTTATAATTGGCGCTATCATTTTAACACCCCCAAATTTACACGCAGCGGAATACATCTTTGGGTGCTAAACAATGATACTACAACACATAATTTATAAAGAACGACTCAAAAAGAGACGTTTTAGATTTATCGTTCCTAAAACATTTGCCAGAGTAGCGTAGTCCCAAGTAATCGTTACCAAAAGATAAGTTAAAACAACATATTAGTTTGTTTTTAAAAATGGAACGATAAATAAATCAAAGAGTTTGAACAACAAAAGCAGTGCACAACTTCATTCCCGTGACCTCCAAGCTTCCACTTCTTGATTACCTGAAATACATGTGAGTAAAACAATCAGCAAAAATGCCGAGTGAATCTATAGGTTTATGAAATCAATTTGAACACAAGCAAAGATTATAAGTTTGTGGCATGCTTATAAGCATCAAATAATAATTTGCATCAACAATGATAATTGTATATAGCATAAATTGCAATAAGCTCATGGAACCGAGCCCTTAGACACTCCCATATCAGTCTAATAAGACGAGAGATTTATTAATTGTTGGTTACCTCCAGATTATTGGTACATTACCGTATACCTGACTTCTCAATACAATATGCTCAAACAGTGTGGAGGTCGGGCCTAAGCTTCTATGACAAGTCCA
Organism: Glebionis coronaria; assembly: GCA_025667525.1. Taxonomy (NCBI): domain Eukaryota; kingdom Viridiplantae; phylum Streptophyta; class Magnoliopsida; order Asterales; family Asteraceae; genus Glebionis; species Glebionis coronaria. Next base: position 508,789,884 of record CM046879.1, on the reverse strand, counting down.
CAAAAACTGAACCGGGGCGGCTTCCCCCATAGATCTATTAATTGTACTAGCGGTTAACCCATCATAGGTTAATTAACGGTCCATAATTGAGGTTTTAACAAAGCCAATCACTTAATGCAATTTAAAGGCAACCACGGGTCCATTCATAGAGGGACAAAGCATACCATGAAAATCTTGTGTTCTAAGTTTTAAAAAAAAAACATGTATTCCCCCTCGCGGGTTTTTAAAATCATATAATTGTGCAAACGAGGCTATAGACTCACCTTAGTACTTATAGTAGTTGAAGACGATCGCCGACGATAGTAGATGCCCGAAAAACACAACAACCGCAACCTAGCAAATAAGGTGCGTACATTAATAATAGACTCGAGAAATAAAGGATACTTAATAAAATCAAACTCAAGTATAAAATCACGACAACTCTAGAGAAAACGATGCAAGTGGTTCTATTTTACTCTCCTATATAATCATTTTATTATTATATGCCTTTAATAAAAATCTGCCGGAACATACCGAATGTCCAAGCCGTTTTCCCATACTAAAACATATCAAATTTTTATGATACTACTCAGAGAACTTACTTACTAAATATAGAAAGTCCTCCCAAAAGCCCATTAAAAGATTTTACTTCTAAAGTTCCCTGTCCGACTCATCTTTGAATCACAAAATCCGGACAGTTTAGCGACCTTGACTTACGAAACCATTTTGACCATTCTAAACAACTCCATTTGTAAAACCGCCACTTGATTCTAAAAATAGACTCAAAATACTAAACTTGGGGCCTGAGAACAGCCCTTGAATCATTTTGAAACTGATTTTATAGTCCCCGAGATTCAATCCATATATCAACAACAATTTTCGGATTGTGTCGACACTCGTCTCCCGGTACACGAAAATCAAACTAGTGTATCTTCCACCTCGTTTGGAGTTGGAAGGCCTACTTTATATCAAATCGAAGCTAACGAAATTCTCTACAACATAATCCCATAATATCAACCTATTTTCAGACTTAAGATTTTCGAAAATGCCTCTAAACCTACTGCCTAAAATTGGCCATTTAAAAACCATACAAAATCAAGTTTTTGATCAAAACCAACAACTTTTATCATCATTCTAACATCCTAATATCATCATAAACCATTCCTAACACTTGTATCATCATCAAAATCAAAAACCCAAAAATTAAAAATCAACTTTTTAACAAAAACATAACATGAAAATCTCTTGATCATCACTACTAACACATGCATACAACAAATTTGGATCAAACATAACCAACTTTTCTTGAAAAATTTATATGGTTGCATGTATGAAAATTTTATACCAAATTGTAGCCCTTTGAAAATGGAGGATGGGACTTGTTTTAGTTTCTCTTGGATCAAGCTAGAAAAATTTTGATCATGGTGTTTTTTGTGTTAATGGTGGATGGCTAAAACAAAGGGAGAAGAAGAAGTTGGTTGATGTTTTTGTTAAATGAATTTATTAAAAGAAAAGTGTTAGTGGAAGTGTTAGTTATAGTGTGGAGTTAGGGTAGTTTTTGCCAATTTGTGATAGTTTTGGTCCAAAATGTAAATATTAGTTAAAAAGCGGGAAATGACTAAAATTCAATTTTACAAATATTTACGGGACTCGGGTTTCGTAAAAATACTTAAAAGTTTAAACACACACAAAAAAATAATAATATAACGACTCGATACGTAATTAAAACGATATCGTCGAAAATATTAAATATCGAAACGATTGATAATAAAATATAAAATTGTGGGCATCCGTCGGTATCGCGATCACTAGTAGTCCTCGTTGCTCGTCAAAATATTAAAATATAATATTTAATATCGGTTTCAACTTAAACCGTTAAACATAATAATATTTAACGTTATAAAATACTTCAAAATAGTTGAAAATAGAATTAAATTATGACCTTATTTTTACGGGTTTTACATCCTCACCACCTTAAGGGAGCGACGTCCCGGCGCTCAACTCGCCTCATACACGAGTTGTTCACTACCCGGAAGGATGAGGGCATTCCTTATAAAGAAGTCCTTACGTTCCCACGTGTATCTCGATCCACGATCTCTACTGGTTCTTTTACAAAACGCAACTTGTTGTCAAGTTGTATCTCACCAAAAAGGAATAAGTAAATCCTTATCCACAAGTCACCCTTCAAACTCGACACATGAAAATTTTATGAATTACACGAAGCTCGTTCGACGACAAGAATAGATGACAGGATTTTTGGGTAAGTCCAGTAAAAAGGAAGGTTGCAATTTAAAGGATAGCCACTGGCCGGATAGCCATGGACACACATCAAAAAGAATTAACAAGAAAAACATTTTCGTCATCGGAGGATGCTCACACGCGGGTCCCTACTCAAAAGATAATACAAAGACACCATCTCACTTTCGCCAACGCGCATTAAAGTCTTAATGAACATTTTCGTTGAAAGTCAAAAAGATATTACATAATATGTGTTCTACATGATCGGACGTCATCAGATGATGCCGTCTCAAGTTCTCACAACTTACAATCAATTGACTAGATCACACACCATATAAGTACATAAAAGAAAAAGTCGAACATAAACATCGAGTATAGATCTTCACCGTTAATCATCGAGAAAACCTTGAACGAACCCTTGATAATAACCACTTGATCTCAAGAGTCTTTCCACTTGCGGTGTCGGCTTCAACATACTCCTCGAGGTTGTAACGAATTTATTAACTCCATTCATTAAGAGATTCGGTCCTCAATCATTCCACAAGTACACGCATAAATCCTGGTGACACTTATCGTTTCTTCTTATACACTGCTTCCCGAGATTCATTTTAAACTCAGAATAAAATAGTGATCTTCAATACGAGGAACAGAACGAGATAAAAATGACTTCAATAAACGCATAAAACGAACAAGATGTGGTAAAATGATTTAAGATTAACGATCGACGAGGGATCTCGAATCACGTAACCGTAAAATATAATAATTCACAATACTAGAAAAATGAGAGCGAAGAATAAATTAAATATTAACATTAAAATAACGTTTGTCACAATTATCCGTCCCGGATTTGGTATTACCTTAAAACTCAATTGAGGTACTTTCTTGTTAAAGATGATATATTAAAAATAGAAGTTAAATAGCTTCATAATTTATCTTGGTTGTCTTAAGAAACTTTGAAAGAATGACATGAATTTATTAATTAAACTCACATTGTTGGTTACAATTAGAAGATATAATTTCCAAATTAAATTATTATTAGGAATATAAATTAAACCGGTAATTTCATTACATTAAAAGTAAAGTATGATAAGTCAATGAGTTCAAAATATATAGTATAATTTCATGTTAAACATTAGTTTTTGTTGTACAAAATATGGTGCATAAATTTGACCTTTTACTAGTGATGGTTATTCCGATAATTGAAAATCATTGGAAAATGTATAAACATAAAAAATTTATAATACGTTGTAGAAATACTTAAAGGTGTTTATTATTTTTTAAATAAACATGGGATATATTTGGGTTTCAAAATGTGACAAGATAACAAATGAATACGAATGGAAATAATGGTCAACAATTAGTACGAAATCAGCGGTACGAAAGAAAACGAAGCAAATGTCGTATAAATTCTTAAAGAGAATAATAAAATAAAGGCGTTGATGGTAAGACGATAAGAAATAATAGATTAAACAAGTTGTAAAATTTGGTTGGTGCGGTCGATGGTTCACCAATATCAGCTCGTTAACTTAGCGGTGGTCGTTACACGATCGGAAATAAGATCCATTCAAAAATTTTAATCAAAGAAAATTCCTAATAATCACTTGTAATTACAACAAATCAAATGAACGATGTTAGTGTTTAAAGAGAGAGTCAAAGCACGGTTGACAAGAGTGGATTTCGAGACAAACGAGAGTGACGGACGTCATCCCGGATATACGGAAATCACTCTAGTGATAATTCATTATTCACGTGCGGAGACATTCCAAAGATCTACCCAGTCGCATAAAGAAGATTGAACAAGAAGGAAGGATACAACATCGAGACTTTCAAGTCATTTATCAACAGTTAGTAATTAGACGAACGGTCAAAAGAAATCAGTTATAAGATAAAATGAAGTAACAAGTGGAAAAACGATTGTCGAGTAAAAACGTATTCGTAAGCGCGTAATTCGTTTAAGAAAAGGTAAGAAAACGTATGCGGATGCATAGAAATTGCGCCACTTGCATAAATTATAAATGTTTTCAAAAATACTTTTCATTTTATTTCATTTTATTTATCTTTATCATAAATACAAGTAAAAAGTTGATTATTATCAAGATTTTTAAGTGGACTACTATTCAGCCTAGCATGACTCCTTCTAAATTAGACATAGGTGATCAGGCCATGTATAATTTAGGGCTAGCAATGCAGTGCTCCGTTTCGTCGAAAAGTATTACGTTTCTTATGTTTATATATAAACCATGCCATTTGTAAAATGGAATTTAAAAATAGTTTAAAAATTTATAGGATACAAGTAATTCGTGAGATAATCAGTAAGAAACTTTTAATGTTACAAAAAGTATTTTATAAGACCAAAGTAAAAACAATTGGTGAAAATAATCGTAAAACATTATCAGATTTATTTATAATATGACATTATGACAACGTATAAAGTAGTCAAAGGTTTGCAAAAAGTAGCAAATAGTAGCTCGTAAAACAACCAATGAAATGGTTACAAGTTGTTAAGTTTTCAAAGGGTTATAAGGTTTAGACGAAAACGTCATGAGATACGCGATAAGAATATCGACGAAGAATGTGAAGTCAAAACTTCAAAACTCAACCCAAATCAGTTGAAGGTTAGAAGAAAACGAAAATAAAATAACATCGAATGACAAATGAGTCATATATATAAAAAGAATAAATCAATCCATATGTGTATTCTATGTAAGATACTCGACACAACATGCTTTTAAGAAAATATATTATTCATTTTCAAATTACACCATTAATCTGGTAATAGCTAATCCTGTAATGTTTCTATTTTTAAACATTTTCACATGAAACTAGTATTAGTTATTTGTAAAATAATATTCGTTAAAATTTTACGATCTCAAATAAACTCAAAACTTCTTAGAAACGTTTAAAACCCATGTTCCGAATTTTCAATCAGATTTGACTTTTAAATATGAACCGATTAATTGACCCGATAAACGACATTTCCAAGACTCGGAGTCTAAAGCATTTTGATGCAAAACGACGTTTCAGACGACTTTCTAGTTTTACCCGAGACCTAAAAACCAATGTAAAATGACCAAAATACCCCTGCAAGTTCTGTGCAGGTTTGACTATTTTATTTTAAAAAAAACGCAGGTTTTACTTTTAAGTTTTGACCTGTTTATACTGCCCCTACAGTTTCTGCATAAAGTGTATTTTTCGACACTTCTTAACGGCTCAAAATATATACATATATACACACATGTCTTGTGGATTTTATAACAACGAAAAATAAATCTCGTAATGAGCATCAAATAAAATATAGCATGATGACCGACAAAAAAAATGCTTCAAGGTATTCAACACGAAATTTAGGAAGCAAAACGGTGAAAGACGTTCGTAATTTAGATTTCAAAATGCAATGTAGGCAATCTCCTTGGTGCCACGATTGTCAAAAACACAAAACATAACAAGAAAAGAATGGAACATTAACATGCTACACTCCGGGAGCGAGAAGGTTAATGAAAAACAAATGATACCATTTTATATAAGTAAAATCGTATTCCAATTCTAGCGCCATAATCTAGACGATGATTTATAAAATGACGATGACGTTACCGAGATATAAATGAACAATACTCTTCGAAGTCGATACATATAAATGTCAATAAATAGCGGTTAGTCTAATCCAAGGACACATTGAGCTACACAATGGTCTAGAGATTACGTTAAAAGACATCCAAGCACAAATAGCCGGAAGACGATTTGCATATCTATATAGATATCACAAAGGGTTAAATAATGAAAGTAACGCGCGCAGATGAAGGTATGTAAGGTCATAATATAAAATTTTTGCAATAAAAGCAATTTAAATACTTCAAAAATAAATACAGAAAGATCTTGAATATTTAATGTATTTGTTTAAGTTAATCATTAATAAATGATAAACTTTTATCGAGAAGTTTAACGACATAAATATATATCGATAAAGGATTATAGTATTTATTTAGAAATACTTAGCAATAATGCATACATAATAATGTATACTAAAGTTGTAATCCCAGAAGTAGCTTGAACCTGAAGTCACGCGAAATCATGTGCATCGACTCTTTGAAAAATAAAACCGACAGTTATAGTTTAGGTTTTTAGAAAAAGACCTAGTTCTCTATAACTCATGGCTCTGGTACCAATCTTTAACACCCCCAAATTTACACGCAGCGGAATACATCTGTGGGTGCTAAACAATGATACTACAACACATAATTTATAAAGAACGACTCAAAAAGAGACGTTTTAGATTTATCGTTCCTAAAACATTTGCCAGAGTAGCGTAGTCCCAAGTAATCGTTACCAAAAGATAAGTTAAAACAACATATTAGTTTGTTTTTAAAAATGGAACGATAAATAAATCAAAGAGTTTGAACAACAAAAGCAGTGCACAACTTCATTCCCGTGACCTCCAAGCTTCCACTTCTTGATTACCTGAAATACATGTGAGTAAAACAATCAGCAAAAATGCCGAGTGAATCTATAGGTTTATGAAATCAATTTGAACACAAGCAAAGATTATAAGTTTGTGGCATGCTTATAAGCATCAAATAATAATTTGCATCAACAATGATAATTGTATATAGCATAAATTGCAATAAGCTCATGGAACCGAGCCCTTAGACACTCCCATATCAGTCTAATAAGACGAGAGATTTATTAATTGTTGGTTACCTCCAGATTATTGGTACATTACCGTATACCTGACTTCTCAATACAATATGCTCAAACAGTGTGGAGGTCGGGCCTAAGCTTCTATGACAAGTCCACAAAAACTGAACCGGGGCGGCTTCCCCCATAGATCTATTAATTGTACTAGCGGTTAACCCATCATAGGTTAATTAACGGTCCATAATTGAGGTTTTAACAAAGCCAATCACTTAATGCAATTTAAAGGCAACCACGGGTCCATTCATAGAGGGACAAAGCATACCATGAAAATCTTGTGTTCTAAGTTTTAAAAAAAAAACATGTATTCCCCCTCGCGGGTTTTTAAAATCATATAATTGTGCAAACGAGGCTATAGACTCACCTTAGTACTTATAGTAGTTGAAGACGATCGCCGACGATAGTAGATGCCCGAAAAACACAACAACCGCAACCTAGCAAATAAGGTGCGTACATTAATAATAGACTCGAGAAATAAAGGATACTTAATAAAATCAAACTCAAGTATAAAATCACGACAACTCTAGAGAAAACGATGCAAGTGGTTCTATTTTACTCTCCTATATAATCATTTTATTATTATATGCCTTTAATAAAAATCTGTCGGAACATACCGAATGTCCAAGCCGTTTTCCCATACTAAAACATATCAAATTTTTATGATACTACTCAGAGAACTTACTTACTAAATATAGAAAGTCCTCCCAAAAGCCCATTAAAAGATTTTACTTCTAAAGTTCCCTGTCCGACTCATCTTTGAATCACAAAATCCGGACAGTTTAGCGACCTTGACTTACGAAACCATTTTGACCATTCTAAACAACTCCATTTGTAAAACCGCCACTTGATTCTAAAAATAGACTCAAAATACTAAACTTGGGGCCTGAGAACAGCCCTTGAATCATTTTGAAACTGATTTTATAGTCCCCGAGATTCAATCCATATATCAACAACAATTTTCGGATTGTGTCGACACTCGTCTCCCGGTACACGAAAATCAAACTAGTGTATCTTCCACCTCGTTTGGAGTTGGAAGGCCTACTTTATATCAAATCGAAGCTAACGAAATTCTCTACAACATAATCCCATAATATCAACCTATTTTCAGACTTAAGATTTTCGAAAATGCCTCTAAACCTACTGCCTAAAATTGGCCATTTAAAAACCATACAAAATCAAGTTTTTGATCAAAACCAACAACTTTTATCATCATTCTAACATCCTAATATCATCATAAACCATTCCTAACACTTGTATCATCATCAAAATCAAAAACCCAAAAATTAAAAATCAACTTTTTAACAAAAACATAACATGAAAATCTCTTGATCATCACTACTAACACATGCATACAACAAATTTGGATCAAACATAACCAACTTTTCTTGAAAAATTTATATGGTTGCATGTATGAAAATTTTATACCAAATTGTAGCCCTTTGAAAATGGAGGATGGGACTTGTTTTAGTTTCTCTTGGATCAAGCTAGAAAAATTTGATCATGGTGTTTTTTGTGTTAATGGTGGATGGCTAAAACAAAGGGAGAAGAAGAAGTTGGTTGATGTTTTTGTTAAATGAATTTATTAAAAGAAAAGTGTTAGTGGAAGTGTTAGTTATAGTGTGGAGTTAGGGTAGTTTTTGCCAATTTGTGATAGTTTTGGTCCAAAATGTAAATATTAGTTAAAAAGCGGGAAATGACTAAAATTCAATTTTACAAATATTTACGGGACTCGGGTTTCGTAAAAATACTTAAAAGTTTAAACACACACAAAAAAATAATAATATAACGACTTGATACGTAATTAAAACGATATCGTCGAAAATATTAAATATCGAAACGATTGATAATAAAATATAAAATTGTGGGCATCCGTCGGTATCGCGATCACTAGTAGTCCTCGTTGCTCGTCAAAATATTAAAATATAATATTTAATATCGGTTTCAACTTAAACCGTTAAACATAATAATATTTAACGTTATAAAATACTTCAAAATAGTTGAAAATAGAATTAAATTATGACCTTATTTTTACGGGTTTTACAATCATCTCTCGTTCTCCACAGTTTAAAATCTCAAGGAATGAGACTCGTGGATACTTAGCCTATTAAATCAAAGTTTTGGGTTTTAGAGTCGCCTATAGGATCTTGCAAATTCTTAGCCTTTTTCAAGTTTAGAAATCGCATTTTAAAGTTCCCTTGATAAACGACTCTATAGGATCAATTATAGGAACTTGCGAAAAGTTCTTGTTCTTAACCCGTGAGAGTTAAGACTTTCGCGTTTTATAGCTCCCTAAATAAAAGCCTAGCAAAACTTGACTTAAACATGTTAAGGATACTAGCTAGAGTAACTTAGACAAGTAAACTCGGGTTGAGTCAAAAGATTCACAACGTTTGAAAATTAAAACCACTTTATTAAACTTTTATTCTAATAAGGAAAGAAAATAACTATACACAAGGAAAAACTAATAGGCCAAAATAGATCAAAAATTTTGAAAAATGTCGAAAAGTTGATTTTCCGGTTAAAATGAGGACAAATACAAGGAAAAGGCCACTTAACTTTTTTTAGAAGTCCCCCTACACTTAACATAAACATTGTCCTCAATGTTTAAGCATGTGGGAGTAAACTCCCCTACACTTAGGGCATTTTGCACGTTGTTTAAATCTTGCTAAGGAAAAGACAACTAAAGAGATTCCTATTTTAATATTGAGAAAATATAAAATAGTGAATCGAAAAGAGTTTAGGATAGAACCGGGAAAAAGGGAACACGGAATCACGGGTCGTCAAGAATCATCAAGAGTGGATCATTGAGCGCTCGAATCCCTGATTAAGAGAGGAGAGGAAAAACCAAAGGGGTCCCCCCCCTACACTTAGGATAAAGCAAGCTAAAAGATAGATACATGGGTTGCCTCCTAAGAAGCGCTTGGTTTTTTATTACCGAGTCGTGAGCCTGACTCGACCTTGATTAGCAGAGGAAGAAGCATGAAAGACATCCACCAGGATCAAAGACATAGTTTTCGTCCATCAAATAGCACAAGCTTAAGGCGAACAAGGCAAGCCAAAGAAGAGTAGGCAAGGTTCCCTTAAGCAAAGATGGAGCACGGTGGAAGCAAGGGTGAAGTGGTGCAAGCAGATTTCCATAAGTTCCAAAGATATGTCCTTTTATTTCATCAGGTGGATACTGAGATGGCTGCAGAATATCAATACCGGGCTCGAACACCTTTTCCTTTAAGGGAAAATAGCACTCAGGCTCAACAGAATGGGAAGAAGATCCGCGAAGAAGCACAACCTCGTCCTCAGAAGGGGGACAAAGAGGTGTTAACTCATACGTGCTGCGGATATTGGTGTCGGCCGGTTTCTTCTCCTTTGAAAGAATGTCTTCAAATCCAAAGTAGGATCAAGACGATAATCTTCAAAGTCCAAAGGAGGTGCATCACTCTCATGAGGGAAGTAAGTGTTGAGAAACGTAGAGAAGTCTTCCTCAAATGAGTAGTCACCCAAAGTAGGATCGAGTGATGGCGGAGGATCTTCATCATGTCAAGAATCACTCGACAGAGTATCAGCCTCATCGAAATCATCAAAAGTGGGCATCGCGGGATACTCGGAAGTACAATCATCACAATCATCCGTATCTGAGCTAGACTCATCATCATAAGCATCAAAGATCGGTGGAGAATCATAAATGGGAGAAGGTTCCAAATTGGATAGAGAATCATCCACATCATCTTGAAAAAGTGGATTATCAATGGAAGAATCGAATAGAGGATTGTTGTAGACGACAAAATCATCAAGCACATTAATCATATTCACTGATTCTCGGCCTCCAAAGGATTTGCTTGTAAGCTTCCCCATTTTGAAAACTTGTGAATCATTCCCGACTCTTAAGATTAACTCGCCTTCGGCAACATCAACTAGAGCTCGTCCGGTTCTTAAGAATGGTCGACCAAGTATTAAAGGAATACGAGGGTCCATTTCATAATCAAATACGACAAAATCAACCGGGAAAGTAAATGTGCCAACTTTTATGAACACGTCTTCGGCTATACCAACGGGGTAAGCGAGAGTGCGATTTGCAAGTTCAAGAGTCATCTTTGTTGGAGTGAGGTCGGGTAATGATAGTGTTTTCCAAACACTCAAAGGCATGAGATTAATACTGGCCCCGAGATCAGCAAGGGCAGTAAATTCTTCGGTTTTGTTGAAAACGCAAGGCAACACAAAACGACCGGGATCTCCAAGCTTTTCCGGAAGTTCTTTAAGAATAACTGCAGAGCAGTTTTCATTTAAGCGTGTGTTGGCGAGCTCAATCAACTTTTCCTTCTTGTTAAGCAATTCCTTGAATACTTTGACAAATTTCGGCATGTGGACAAGTGCTTCGAGAAAGCTAATGTTGAAGTTCATTTGAGAGATCATCTTCACATAGCTCGCCACTTGAGAGTCATCCTTGGTTAGCATTTTGGTCTTGCCTAAACGAGAGGGATAAGGGATATTGGGTTTGGGTGGTGAAGTTGAAGGCGTAGCAGGTAAAGGTTGAGATGTTGAAGGGTCCTTCCTAGGTACATCGTCATGACGAGACGGAGACGGTAATGGTGCACTAATACTAGGTGTACGAGGAGTAGGGATAAATGGTGGTGGAGGAGGTGTAGATGATGGGGGCGGGATTGGTGGATCGACAATGGTAATTCCACTACGAGTAGTAATAGCACTCACATTTTCTCGCGGATTGGTGACGGTGTTTGAAGGTAGACAACTCGAAGAAGAAGGTTGAGCGGCGGGCAAGAAACTAGCAAGCATATTCTTTAAATCATTCGTTTGATTGCTGAAGGAGGATTGAATATTATCTCGAAGCTCGGATCTTATCTCATTCCCTTGCTTGGTAATATCTCCTTTAAGATTGATAATTTGGCTCTGTAGATTCTTGATTTGCTCACCTTGGGTTCTCATGATGGCTTCAACATCGGGGTTAATGGGTGGGGTTTGTTGAGTGGGTGGGTGATAAGGATTAGAAGCTCTTGGTGGGATTTGATTGCTTCTATTATAGTTGTTGGCGGGGTTTTGGTTTTGAGGAGAAAAACTGGGTGAAAGGTAGTTGTTGGACCGGTAACTCAGCAAATTTCTATCCCCTTGAGGTCGAGCTTGGTAATTTTCCGATGAATAATTACCATAAGCTGCATACACATTTTCCGGATTTCCTTGAGTAGAAGGACAATCGGTGTATGAGTGAGGACCGCCGCATGTTTCACAAGAAGGTTCAACCGCTTTAACTTGTTGTTGTTGTTGGTTTGAAGCGAGAAGCGTGATACTTTTGCTCATTTCAGTCATCATGCGGGTGAGTTCGGTCATATCAGGGTTTGCTGAGGTAGAAGAAACATTGACTCTCGGGTTGTTCCTTGAAAAAGCAGAGGAATCCCAGTTTTTGTGGTGAGTAGTCATGTTCTCAATTAGCTCTCTACACTCCTCGGGTCTCCTTTTCATGAATGTGCCACCGGCGGCTACATTAATCGTATCACGATCTCGAAAAGTCAAACCGTTGTAGAAAGTATCAATTAAGGTCACAGGGAGTATGTTGTGGTTTGGACAACGATCAATCAAGACATTATATCTTTCCCAAGAATCAAAAATAGATTCATCGGGATCTTGCATGAAACCGCTGATTTGATTGCGAAGGCTCGTGACCATGGATGGTGGAAAGTAGCGCGACAAAAAGCGTTGAGTCATGTCATCCCAAGTGTGAATTGAATTTTTCGGGAGACGATCAAACCATTTCTCGGCATGATGTGACAAAGTATGTGGAAAGAGTTGTAGGCGAAGAACATCCATTGTGGCACCGGGCAACTTCATGCTTTGGGTGATTGTAATGAACTTGTCGAGGTGTTTGTTGGCATCATCATCAGGCATTCAGGCGAATGGATTTGTTTGCACTTGTTGAATCATGTGGTGCTTCAACGAAAACTCCGGAGCCGTGATTTGCGTCGGCGCAATCGGTCCTCCTCGTCCAAACATGGTAGGTTGACAAAGTTCCTCCATTGTCCGAAGATCGGGCTGTGGAAGAACATTGTTGTTATTGTTGAGGTGCGGTGGATTATTGTTGTTGTTAACACCTGACATACTTAAATCTTCTCGAGTCTCGGGCTCTTGATAATTAGAAGATCTAGTACGCATACACCTGAAAATGCAAAAGAAAAAGAAACCAAACACAAAGACAATATGTATACACAATAAAGATAAAAAAAATTGGATTTTTGAAATTTTTAATTTTTATGGATTTTTAGCAATTTTAATTTTTATGATTTTTTGAATTTTTATGCAAGAAAAATAACGCTCACAAGTGAACGGATCCCAAAAAGCAACGCGTCTCTCACAGAAAACTATTAATCTTTACGAAAAGAGCCGGCAGCGGCGCCATTTGATAACTATTTTTTGGCTAGTAAGAAAATTAAAGTTCGTGTTCTCGGTATCTTAACGAATTGATCTAGGTTCTATGAGTGACTCTATTGTTTTTGGTGAAACAAATATTTTGGTTGTTTTTAAATAAAATGTGCAAAACAATTAAAGTAAAAGTGCAGTAAAGTAAATCTAAATCTAGCTTAAAGTAAAAGGTGCAAGTATTTAAAAGCTTGACTAAAAATTAAAAGGCACTAAAAGTAAATAACGCAAACTTAAAACTAACTAAGGCAAACTTAAAACGCAACTAAAAGTAGAACTAAGGCAAGGCTAAAATAAATCTAAGGCAATTAAAATTAAAGTGCGAGTAAGGAAAAAGGCGGGAAAAATAAAGTTCGAAATTAAAAGGCAGAAAATTAAAAACTGGAATTAAAGAAACCTAAAAATCAGCTCTATTCGGAATAAATCCCTATCTGGAATATATTCCTATTCGGAATAAATTCCCCTATTCGGAATGAAAGAACTACTCGGAATATTACCCCTATGCGGAATAAAGTTACTATTCAGAATAAATCCTCTATCCTGAATAAGATCCCTATTCGGAATATCAAGCCTATTCAGAATACTCCCTCTATTCGGAATATCTTACCTACCCGGAATAATTAGCCCTATTCGGAATATGGCCCCTATTCGGAATAAAGTCCTATGCGGAATATGGCCCCTATTCGGAATAACAGCCCTATGCGGAATAAATTCCTGTATTCCGGATGGACCTCCTTTTTCTCCTTCACTCGGAATGTTTCTTGGCTTGCGTTACCTGGAAAGATCAGAAACAAAGAGCCGAAGAACAAGGAACATATATACCACGAATCTAAACAAAACTAAAGCAAATCAACCACAAGATTAAATCAAACTAACAAATAAACATCTAATAATGATAAACAATCAATCCAAAACAACAAAACTAACAAAACTAATCAAGATAATCAAAACCCACTTTGATTAAAATAAAAACATGAGAACATGAACATGAACATAAACAATAAAAATCAAAGATTAAGAAAGGTAGAATGAGAGATTAACAATAAAGATAAAGATTAACAAGAATTAAAAGAAAAACTTACTTGAAATTAAATGGTAATTAAGGTGCAAGACAGTATTTAAATTTGACAAGTATTTAAATGACAAGGTAATTAAAAGTGGAAGAAGTAATTGTCACTATTAGCCAACAAAATGAAAATGATTAAGAACTAATCTATATATAGGGGAGGATTACGGAATGCTTAGGAAGATTCCTCCCCTCTTTCCTTTCTCCTTAATTGCATGCTTAGTCCTTCCTTCTTAATCTCTTTGTTAATTGCATCATTAGTCCTTAAGCCTTTAAATCTTCTTTAATCTTGGACTTTAATGACTTTTGGCTCGGGATTTCTTTGAACTCGTCTTTTAATTCTTCAATAAATTAGACTTGAGTTTTTCGGCTTTTGATAAACTTCCGTCTTTTGACTTTTTCTTCGATAAATCTTCAGAATTGGTCTTGGACTTCCGTTCTTTTTGCACTCTTGACTTTTCGACTTCATCTTTCATCTTTTTCTTCAATAAAATCCCGTTAATGCCCGTGTTTTCTCCACTTTTCACAATTTCGTCCTAAATCACAACAAAAACACAAACCACGTATAACTCCGACATAAAAGACATAAAATACACGTTTTGCCTCGGTTATTATTGTAATTAAGTGGTAAAAAGGATGGGTGTTTACACACCTATCAGACACCTAACCCTCTCAGGTAAAAAAAGAGAAAATTCCCCGAAAGATCCATTGGCCAATTGTGTTTTCACAATGTTATCCAAAAACCATGTCTGGTTCGTTTTAGTCCAGGGCAGCAAAAAATTTAGGGCAATCAGTGTAAGATTTCGACAAGTGTAAAATAAATACGAGTAAGTAGAGCAACACTAACAAGTTGCCCCAGAAAATAGGGCGACGGGGGAAAAAACACCCAACGTCGCACTTTGCACATGGTTACCCCGTATCTTTCTGTTGCCCTACACGTATATGAGAAAGAGTTGAGTTATTTTGCATCATTCTTTTTACTTACAAGCAAAAGGATTAATCCTAGCCGTTCATTACCTAAGATTTAATCCAGTGAAAAAAAACATGGAGGGACCAATTTTTTTCAAAATGTCAAAAAATTAATCGACGGAGGGACTAAAAAAGTAAATTTGACAAAAAAATATTTGTTAATAGTGATATTTCACTACTGATAAAAAAGCAATGAAATGTCACTAGTTATAATACAATGAAATATCACCAGTGATATTTAATAAACATAGTTATAATGTATTATCACCAGTGATATTCATTATTTTATCACTAGTAATATTTCATTATTTTTTTTACTAGTGAAATATCACCATCGATTTCATTTAGAAAAAAAATACCACCATTGATAAAAGTCAGTTCGGAAAATTTACGACTTTAATCCCTCCGCCCGATTTTTGAAACTTTTGGCAAAAATGGTCCCTCCGCGTTTTTTTAAAATCTTAGGTTAATCTCCACCTTTAGATCAAACCAAAATAGATGGTGGGTATTTGTCCCTCTGCATATGAGAAAAAACAATGCTTCAATTGAACTTTTGTCATATGAGAAAAAATATTTTTTGGACTAAAACAATTTAGGTGTTGTTTAGCTGTGAAAAACTTTTCATAATTTTATGTTTCTAAATTTCTAAAAAAGGAAGGAGTTTTCTTTTTTACAGTAGAGTTGAAAATTTTGAAACCTGTTTAGCTGGTATTTTTTATTTTCTAGAAAATGAACAATGTTTAGACGAAACTATTTTCAACCATTTTTTCATGATCAACATTTTGCACGTTTTTGCTAGTTTTTTTACATTTTCGTCTTTTTTCCCGTGTTCTTTTTTTAAGTTTTCGTAAGTTCTTTTACGTTTTTATCAGTTTTTTTACGTTTTCATTAGTATTTTACGTTTTTTTTTCAAGTTTTTAGGGTTTCATCGGGTTTTTTACGTTTTCTTCCGATTTTTAACGTTTTTCTCCGATTTTTTTCGTTTTCGTCAGCATTTGTATGTTTCGTCAGTAATTTTATGTTTTCGTCAGTAATTTTACATTTCCGTCAATAACTTTTAAGTTTTCGTCAGTATTTTAGGTTATCCTCCGTTTTTTTTTACGTTTTCGTCAGTATTTTTACGTTTTCGTCCAAATTTTTTTGTTTTCGTCAGTATATTAATGTTTTCCTTAGTATTTTTTTACGTTTCGTCCAATTTTTTATGTTTTCGTCGGTTTTTTTACGTTTTCATCAGCGTTTTTACGTTTTGGTCAGAATTTTTTGCACATTTCGGTCAAAAACGTATACTGCAGAAAACGTAAAAAAATCATATGAAACGTAAAAATACTGACGGAAATATAAGAATACTGATGAAACCGTAAAATTACTGATGAAAACGTAAAAATACTGATGAAACCGTAAAAAAATCGGACAAAAACGTAAAAATACTGACGGAAACGTAAAAATACTGACGAAAACGTAAAAAATCGAACGAAAAAGTAAAAAATAGACGAAAACTTAAATATACTGACGAAAACATAAAATTACTGATAAAACTTAAAAATACTGACAAAAACGTAAATATACTGATAAAAACGTAAAACTACTGACGAAAACGTAAAAAAACTAACAAGAACGTGAACAAAAAAAACTAATCAAAACGTAAAAATAACTGACGAAGACATAAAAAACCGACCAAAACTTGGAAAAACTGACAAAGACGTAAAAAGCTAAGCAAAGCGTAAAAAACCGGACGAAAACGTAAAAAACTGACAAATATGTAAAAAAAGAGACAAAAACGTAAAAAGAATGGCGAAAATGTGAAAAATGAAGAAACGTAAAGAAAACTGAAAAAAAAACTTGAGAAATTGTTGAAACGTAAAAAATTGAAAAAAACGTTAAAAAAGCGAAGAAAACGTAAAATAGCGTTAGAAATACATATGTGAACATGTTCTATTTTTATATGGGAAAAGAAATAGAAAAGGGTAATATGTGGTTTTTTTTTAGTTTTTTTATATAAAATTAGAAAATAAGGCCCTGTTTAGTTGGTGAAAATTTTCCCATTTTTTCAGAAAATTTTTCATTTGAAAACTGAAAAACATAAAAGCTGTTTAGTAGCATCATTTTCCGAAAATTTTCTAAAATTCCAAAATTTTCATTTTCCAAATTTGTATATAAAATTAGAAAACCTCATATTACCATTTTCTAAATTTTCAACTCTTTTCTAGAAAAAGAAAACTCCCCCATTTTCTAAAATTTGGAAACAGAAAAATATGAAAAATTTTCCGCAACTAAACACACCCTAAAAATTTCATGATTTTCGGAAAATATTAAAAGAATATGGAACTAAACATGTTTTTTATTTTTCACTTTTCAAAAGAAAACTTTCTAGACAAATAAGATAGTTTTTCCAACTAAACATACCCATAAGAATTCTTTGGGAAATTTTCCCTAATAAAGATGAATATAATCTGCTGGAAAGAATTGCAAAATGCTCTTTGTAGTTTTGTCAAATTGCAGGTTTAGGCCGTTCTAAAAAAATTGCAGGTTTAGGTTTAGTCTGTCAAATTTCAAAATTGTAGAAAATGTCCGTGTAGTTTTGCCAAATTGTATGTTTGGTCCTTTTACGACGTGAATGACTAAAATACCTTCGTCTTCAATGTTTAGTTTTTTCATAGGCTACTTTTTTTTATAGACAACGGTATTTTAGTAATTTCAAGTCGTAAAATGACCATAAGTACACCCCAAAATTTGCTACAAGAATGATTTTTTTAATTTCAAAACTTGACCGGACCAAATATGCAATTTGGCCAAACACAAAGACGACTTTTGCGATTCTCTCCATCTGTTATGATCCGTAACAAGCTATCAGCAGTTGCCAACAGAAATTTCATGTTTAGCCTAAAAAAAGGTCTTTTCAAGACAGAATTAAGCATTAAATCTTCAACAAGCGTATACCAAACTCCCTTTCAATGAAAGGCTTTCATCTGATTCAAAGTTCCCGACCATGACCGGTGTAAACTCTATATTCAAATATGAACATGAATGCTTTGGATTGAAAAAAGAAGGCGAATACAAGCAAAATCACAAGTTTAACCACAAATTGTCTTCCACTTGTAACGCTGCACAAACTTGGTAAATTACTTGTGTGGTTATCGAACCGTAATCATTCAGTTTGTGCAGACACAACTAACAAAAGAAGCAAGCCAGGGGATCACATGACAAGCATAATCGCAACTTCATCATGATGAAATTCTAACCAAAAACCAACACAATCGCAATTCAATAAAAAAATCAAACCAAAAAACGACAAGAGGAGCTTATATAACAAACTGTTTGGTAACCTATTCATAGCAAATGTACTTCCATCCAAACTAAAACATTTTCTCAAAATCAAACACCCTCTTAAACAGGTTCAGTATGTAAAGCCTACATACCTTTCCAACAAACACAAAATCAAACACTTAAGACAACTCCTAGCAAAGAAACAAACTTAAGCACGCTCGCCACGAATACGTCTAGCCAACTGAATATCCTTAGGCATGATGGTCACCCTCTTAGCATGAATGGCACACAAGTTGGTGTCTTCAAACAAACCAACAAGGTAAGCTTCAGCAGCCTCCTGTAGCGCCAACACTGCGTGACTCTGGAACCTCAAATCAGTCTTGAAATCCTGAGCGATTTCACGAACAAGCCTTTGGAATGGTAATTTGCGGATGAGAAGCTCTGTGCTCTTCTGGTACTTACGGATCTCACTATATAAAAAAATCATGAACATAATTAGCAATCGATACAAATAAGCAAGCAAACTATAATATTTGAAAATATTCTGTCAAACTTTTTTTTTTATCGAATTCAAATAATCAGCTTTTACATATTCATATGGTTTAATTACAACAGCTTGATTACACAAACTGCTGTAAAAAACTAGGTGGTGTTTGTTTCGGCTTATTGGTTATTTGGTTTCGGCTTATGAAACATAAGCCCGATATATAAGCCGAAACAAACACCCCCGAATAGAGCATATGAAGAACACATAAAGTCAATCGATTAAAAACTTACCGAAGAGCGACGGTTCCAGGACGGTAACGGTGAGGTTTCTTGACACCGCCGGTAGTGGGGGCAGATTTACGAGCAGCCTTTGTAGCAAGCTGCTTCCTGGGGGCTTTTCCACCGGTTGATTTACGAGCAGTTTGCTTTGTACGAGCCATTACTAAATTGAAGATGAATTAGGAGGAGATCGAAGATGAAGGGTTTTGAATTGGGGAAATATGAGAGTGGGTGGGGTATTTATATAGGGAAGGGAAGTTGGGGGTTAAATGATCTAACGGCTCTATGAAAAAGATATCTAATCAGTGTGTTGTGATGTGATTGGTGGAGTGTGTGTACGTGGAGGTTTTGGATTGGGTTAAATGGACTCACCCGGATCGGGGAGATTTTGTGTTTCTTTGGAGATGGGTTGAATGTGTGTCCGTTGGATCAGGCATATGTGTGTTTCTTTAGAGATGGTGTGAGTCGTTGGATGGGTTCAGAAGTGGTTTAGTCGTACACAAGTCCTACGCCCCATCCATCGAGAAGTGGTTTAGTCGGTTGATTTATACAGTAATAACTTTTTTGAAATTTATCCACAAGCATAACCATTGTTTATCCGAGTCAATTTCTTTTTTTATTATTTTTTTTAGAATTGCAAAAATAGTCCCTGTGGTCATCCGGGTTTAACAAATATAGTCTTTTTTTTTTCTCGGGTTTAGTCCTTGTGATTGTGACTTATTACGGGTTTGGTCCCTTGACCAAATTTTCTGTTAGTTTGACCGCTAAGTGTTAGTTTAGAGGGTTGAAATAACATAAATACCCTTTTACAAGTAGTCCATGTGGTTTGTGGGATGTAACAAATTTAGTCCCAAATTTTTTTAACTTTTTAATTATTCGAATATTTTTAAAAAAATTTGAAATATTTTTTACAAAAAGATTTCGAATGTGTTCAAATTTTTTTACCAAAAAGTTCTTTTAAAAAAGAAGTCGAATATTTTTTATAAAAAAATACCAATTTTTCTAAAAAAAGTCGAATATTTTTTATAAAAAAATACCAATTTCGAATATTTTTTAAATCTTTTAAAAAAATCGAATATTTTTTAGAAAATTTGGAATTTTTCATAAAAATACTCGGTTTTTTTTACGAAATTGTTGAAATTTGTGAAGTTTTTGAAAAAAAAGAATCGAAATTTTTCTAAAAGAAATATTTTAATTTTAAAATTATTTTTTGAAATATTTAGCCAAGATTTTTGATCCGAAAAGAATATATGTATATAAAAAAATTCAAAAAGTTTTCTTTAAATATTATAAAATAATATTTCTTTTATATAAAAAGGATAGAGATAACTTTGTATATATTGAATTATGAAAATTTACTAAAAAAGGTTAAAAATAAAAGGTTATCACTCAAATTGATTAAAAGGTTGAAAATAAAAGTTTTGAAATTTCGAATGTTAAAAAAAATTACAAAAAAGTTCTTTTAAAATATAAATTTCGAATGTAATAAATTTATTTTTCATTCTTGAATGTCTTAAAAAGATTTATAATATTAGATTTTTACAAAAATACATTTCTTTAGAATAGTAAAAAAATTGAAAAAAAAACCTTTTTAATATAGATTTCGTTTAATATTTGTTTTTGAAACTTCCAATGTTTTAAAAAAACAACTTTTCGATTGATTAAAGAATTTTAAATTTTTTTTCCAATTACTTTAATTGAAAAAAATACTAATCTTGTTAATTAAAAAGTTAAAAAAAAATTGGGACTAAATTTGTTACATCCCACAAACCATATGGACTATTTGTAAAAGGGTATTTATGTCATTTTAATACTCTAAACCAATACTTAATGGTCAAACTAACAGAAAATATGGTCAAGGGACCAAACCCGTTATAACTTACAACCACGGGGACCCGACCCGAGAAAAAAAGGTAAAAGGACTATATCTGTTAAACCGGGATGACCACAGGGACCATTTTTGCAATTCTCTGTTTTTTTTAAAGAACGACATTTTAATCTTACTGAAATCCGACCTCCGAGTTATACCATCCATAACGAGCAGATCCCAGGACTCGAACTACTAGGGAAAACCCTTAAAACTCACGGCTTCGCACTAAGAAGAAAAATCATAGGTTTTTGTCTTTTGCAAGACTTGAACCTATGACCAAACCCCCTCCCCAAGCTCCAAACCCAAGTGACCAACTGTTCTAAAGAAGTTGGTTCAAACTAGTTTTCTTTTCTAAAATATAAAAATTTGTATTTGTAACAATTAGAAGAAAATTATATATATAAACAATGAAATTATTTATATATTGAACATATAAATTATTTATTAACAAATATAATACGTAAAAATAAAGTTACGTCGAAAATACGTATATTTTACAACTTTTTCTTAACAAAACACGAATAATTCAAAACCCGATCGGGTCTCGAGAACTGGTTGACCCGTGTCACCCCAAACTCAGCTGGGTCGAACCGGATTTTAAAACATTGCCTTCCAAACATATAAATGCTATAATTTCAACAAATTTTACATTAAATATAGCAAGATATTAATGCATTCTCCACATGCTATATTATATGATCCCTTCTAACGATATTTTATAACAAAATTTTGTTACGACTTATTATGATAACTTTTTATTTTAAATTGAAATATTTTTTTACTTATTTATTATTTTCATAATCTAAATTTATCATATTTTTTAAAATTTCATTCTATTTAATTCAATGTCAATTTCGATAAATTTTATTAACTTTCAAATTTTATTTTAATTTTTTAGCGGATTTTTTTTATTTCACATTTTTACCCCTTTAACATCATTGTTAATACAAACTTGAGAGGTAAAATAGTAAAATTTGTTCGCTTTAAAAATCGTCACCGAGTACTCGCCGACACATTACACGTGTATCATACTACTCATAATTAAACACTTACTTTTTTTTATTACGATACTATCAATGTGAGTGTAAAAAAAAATCAACTTTAACCAAACGTTTATACCGTTTGTTATAATATGTCAACGTTAATTTATTTAGTCAACGATCGTTTACAACATTAAGTCTTTTATATTGTCGAACGTTTTTTATTAACTAAAAAGAAAAAAAAAATGTGAGTGTTAATTTTAATATTATTTTTTCGTATTCTTTATAAGAGACAAAAATTTAGTATCTTCTAAAATTAAAAAATATAACTTTTTAATTCTTATGAAAAAGTTAAATTTGTATTATATGTTTAAACAAATGTTTTTTTTTTAATTATTTTCGAATGTTTTTGTTATTATTATTATTGAAATGTCTATATTTATGTAATAAATGAACTGATATATTTGTTTAGGGGTTTATATAAAAAAAATGGCATTGTTGATGTTATAATTAAAAGAGTTGGTTTTCTTTAGTTGTTACGCTAATGTGACGCTGAGTTGACAGTTTTTTTGTGTTTTTTTTTGAACGGCAATTTTATTAGAAAATTTAGCAAGAAGCTAACAATTACATAGAAATTAAAGTAGGATTTTTGAGCCAATCAACCTAACTAAAAGACACTTTACTCCTAACCCGACACCAATGAAAAGACTTGCAAGTAATGTCATCAAAAATCATATCTTTGGACGAAACTTCGTTTCCAAAAATCTTGTTGTTACGGAAATTCCACAAGGTCCACCACTCCACATAGAACACCCCTTCAAGCATACTCTTATGTTTAATCGGCAACCTGATATTAATCATCCAATTTCTCCATTCGTCGTAAGAGTCTAAATCCATAGCAGGCACATCCCACCATATCATAATAGAATGATTTATTCTTTTGACCAGATCACAGGTGAAAAAGAGATGGTTCACGTTTTCCACTCCCGAATCACAGATACCGCAAGAAATGTTGTCGATATCAATACCACGTCGTGAAATATTGAATCTCGTGGGTAAGGAATTCGTCATAACCTTCCAAGCGAGCGTATTGACCTTAAGTGGAACTAAATTAACCCATCTAGTCTGATAATCACCCTTTGGAAGCATAGCATTATCAATGTAGCTTCTAACCGATGCTACAGAAAAACCCCCAGAAGAGTTCAAAGACCAACTCCAACGATCTTGAACAGGAGATAAGGTAACGTTTTGTATCAGATTATTAAGGTCATTAGCTTGCATTTGTTCAACGCCTCCTCTTGGCATTCTTCTAAAAGAGTGAGTTATAACAGGTTGTGCTAGTTTGCTTTCCACAGTGATATCTTTGTGATCTTCAAGAGCGTAGACGCGAGGAAATCTGTCCTTGAGCCTACCCCCTTCACACCAGGTGTCATCCCAGAATTTCGTCGTCTCCCCGTTACCCAATTTGAAACGAAGCAAATTTATCAAATCGATTCCCTTTTCCGATAGAACATTAATTTCTCTGATGATGTTCAACCATAGAGAATTACTAGCATACTTCACATTAACATTGATGCTCTCATCGTTTCCGTGGACAGCCTTTATAACCCTACCCCATAACGAGTTATCTTGAGACATAAACCTCCAAATCCATTTGAAAATCAAGCCTCTATTTAAAGCAAAAAGACTCGAAATACCAAGGCCACCATTGTCTTTCGAAGCTAAAGCTTTGCTCCATTGCACCCATGAAGCTTTATTTTTAGAATCGTCAATACCATTAAAGAATTTTGATCTGATTGATTCAAGGGATCGAAGGATACGAGAAGGGGCTTTGAATAACGACATGTGAAAAATAGGCATTGACCCATGTACCGATTTAACTAAGGTGAGTCGTCCACCGATAGACAACATTTTCATTTTCCAATTCGAGAGCCGCTTCCTAACACGACCAATAATGTCATCCCAAGACTTCAAACGATTCATGTTCCCTCCAACGTATGATCCAAGATAAAGAAAGGGGACTTTAAGGATTTGACAGCCAAGATTATTAGCAACCCTAGTAACTTTATCATGATCTACAAGAATGCCCATTAACTTACTCTTAATCATATTGATTTTCAGCCTGGATGCCATATGGAAGCAATCAAGAACGTGAACTAAGGTGGTAATATTTTTTTCACTCCATTCACCAACGAAAACCACAATGTCCGCGTAAAACATGTGGGAAAGGATCAAGCCGCCATCTGGCTTGACACCCATGTGGGAAAGGATCAAGCCGCCATCTAGCTTGACACCGTCAAACAAGCCCGCATCAACCACCCGTTGAAAGGAGATATGGAGCGTTTCCATAACTAAAATGAACAAAAAAGGAGACAACGGATCACCTTGTTTTAGACCTTTCTCGAATACAAATTCGTCCGTCGGACTACCATTAATAAGAATGGACCCTCTAGACGATTGAAGACAACATTGTATCCATTTACACCATTTATCTCCAAAACCGAATTTACGAAGAACATCATCCAAAAAATCACAGCGAACCGAATCAAAAGCTTTCTCGAAATCCACCTTAAAGATTAAAGATTGTTTTTTCCTCTTTCTACACCAAGAAAACATTTCATTAAGAATAAAATGACCGTCTAAAATTTGTCTATCCGCAATAAACGCCGATTGCACATCATCGACGATCCCTCCCATCACACCCACAAGCCGGTTCGTTAAGATTTTAACGATTATTTTATATATGCTTCCGATCAAACTAATAGGTCTGAAGTCTTTAACAAGATTTGCATTCGGGAATTTGGGGATAAGAGCGATAAATGAGGAGTTGCATCCTTTAGGGAGGTCATAATTGCAAAAGTAATACCTCACAGCATGTTGAACATCTATTTCAACCAGGTACCAAAATTTTCGGAAAAATCCAAAGGTGAAACCGTCTGGTCCTGGAGCTTTATCAGATCCGCACTCCCAAACCGTCTTTTTAATCTCATCATTCGTGATGTCGCTCTCCAATTCATTTCTTTGCTCCAACAGGATCTGGTTTGGAAACTCCATTTGAATGGTAGCCATCGACTTATCAGGTTTACTAAACCGATGACTAAAGTGGCCCAGAAACTCCTTTTTTGCATTTTTCAAATTGTCGACCCACTTACCATCTACCATGACACCACAAATGCTATGGGTATTGCGATTTTTGTTGATAACACCGTGAAAGTATCCGGAGTTTTCGTCACCTTCGACCGCCCACCTCACTTTAGCCTTTTGGGCCGCCTCTATGGAGTCTAACTTGTTGTAAGTGTGAAGCTTGTTCATGATA
Organism: Glebionis coronaria; assembly: GCA_025667525.1. NCBI lineage: Eukaryota > Viridiplantae > Streptophyta > Magnoliopsida > Asterales > Asteraceae > Glebionis > Glebionis coronaria. Next base: position 508,764,328 of record CM046879.1, on the reverse strand, counting down.
TCCACACGTTTTTAATCACTTCTTCACTACCTTGCCCATTATCAATGATCTGATCTATAATCTCCAACTCCTTTTTTATTAGAGTTTTACTATTTTTTGTGACAGCCAATCTTTCTTTGTGCCATGACTTGATACGGTTTTTGAGATATCTCAACTTGCCCATCAGTAAATTCATCTCGTTATTACCCACAAAAGGACAGTCTCTCCAATATTCTTCAATTAGATTCGAAAATCCCTCTAGCTCGAGCCAATGGTGAAAAAAACGAAATGGAGTTAGCCCGTAGTCATGATGCCTCTCCCGGAGGATAATAGGTCGATGATCAGATAAGGATCTCTACAAAGTAATAGCGCTAATATTTAGAAACGCACTTAAGACATTTTCCGACACCAAAAATCTACCTAACTTACTCATTTTGGTGGCGGATTTGTGGTACCAAGTAAAGTGACTCCCACCTAAAGCAATTTCCACCAAGCCCGATCCCAAAATGAACGTGTTGAATCTTTGAGCATCGGTAGGATTAAACTTACAACCAAAACAATCAAACTTAAAACGAATCTCGTTAAAATCTCCCATAACTACCACTAATCCTTCCCATTTGCTAATAACGTGTTGTAAATACTCCCATAAGCTTTGTTTCTCTCGATTCTCCTGAGGGGCATAAACCACATGTTACGACACATAATTCTATTACATGCAATGTTTTAAAAATCGGATCAATGATCGATGCGAATAAAACGTTAGGTCACTAGATCAGCAGGTCAACCGGTTCGACCGCCAGACTCAATTTTTATACACGTGTCTAAACACTCATCTTCAAGTGTTTGAACACTACTTTTGTGTAATAAACAACAAAATTAAACAACAAATAAAGAGTGAAAAACAAAATATACCATTTCAAAAATTTAGAAAATAAATATTCAACATTGCTTTCAATTTAGTTGGATTATCTCTTGAACTACTTCTTTTTCATCATCATCATATAGGTATCAGTAGGGGTTTTTTTGTTGCAACTATTATTGGCATAGGCAGTGGAAGATTTAGGATTTTGATGTGGCCACGGAGGTTCACTTGCGACGACTCCGGACTATTTAAAAGGATAGTCATCTTGGGATTAGTCGGCTCATAATGACGAGTCGAAAACCTAAGTATACTAAAAAAAAGTATGCACATTTTTAGTTAGAGTTCTCAAAATTTTTTTACCAGTACTGGTTTTTAGGGAAATTGAATTACCTGTCGTTTTTTGAATCATATATGTTATGGTTGATCTAAATTGTCAAATATATGGGTTGTTTAAAAAAATTGATAATTGGAATAGATTATTTTAGCTAAACTTTGTTCGTGATGATTATAATGAAAATAGAACTTTTAAAGTATGTATATTTCAATCATTTTTTAAATTACAGTGCCACCGAAAACAAAAACTAAAAAAGTGTAGTTGTTGTTTGGGCCTTTCATAGCTAAGAATTATTGGACTCAGAGTACAACATAAAAACTGATATTGGGCCACTTAAAAGAAAAACAACACTACGTATGCCAAAAGTTCAATGAAGTCCCATCTTTTTGCAAAGTTTTGATGGATTAATCTATACCATCCAACCCATTTACATCCAAGAGCTCAGATTAAAACATAATAAATTAAACAAACCCCCTCCCCTTATATCCCACAACGGTTCTTTTTCTTTCTCATCCACCCACCACATATCTCACACACCAATCACCACCAGCTACCACCACCGTATATTTCGATCCGATAACCACACAATAATAAATCATGTTTCATTTTTGTCCCTTTCTGCTTGGAGTACACGAGGCAAATAAATGCATGAACATGCGTAATACCTTTTGGGTGTGTTATTTTTCATCATCAATATCATGGAGCACATATACGAATCAACAGTATTCTTTTGCAATCCTTGATGACACCCTGTTGCGTCCTTCTGATATACAAGAGTCTTATCACAGTAGCCATCTCATCTTTGATTACACTAGGGTAAGACTGGGTTTATTGAATCACTGTTTGAGAATGGTTTGATGATGTTGGATTTCTGTAGGTTCAGTTTTTGTTATTGTTGGGCTGATATACAGAGGGTTCAAGATGAAAATTTTTATAAAACTTGGATTGTCTTGACACTATTAACTCATGTATGAGTCACGGTGACTCATACATGAGTCACCGTGACTCATGTATGAGTCACCGTGACTCATGTATGAGTCACCGTGACTCATGTATGAGTCAGCGTGACTCATACATGAGTCACCGTGACTCATGTGTGACTCATACATGAGTTATCTGTGACTCATACATGAGTCACGGTGACTCATACATAAGTTATATATGAGTCATGGTGACTCATATATGAGTCAGTGACGAGGTCGCCGGAAAAAAGGTTTGTTGTGAAAGTCGTCGGAAAATGATGGGTTTGTTGTAGAAGTCCATGGATAAGTGGGTTTGCTATGGAACTCGTCGAAAATAGGTGTATTCTCGTGGATCTTGTCGAAAAATGGTGAATTTGTTGTGAAAGTCGTCGGAGAACGGGTTTGTTGTAGAACTCGCTGGAAAATGGTGGGTTTGTTGTGGTGGTCGCGGGGAGAAGGTGGGGTTGTTGTGGTGGTCGCCGGAAAAGGTTGGAGATGAGGTTTTTGTGGTGGTCTCCGGTGATAGATCGGTTATCCCGATCTATACTTGTGTGTGTGTGTGTGTGTGTGTGTATGAAATAAGGGTGATTTATTGTGAGTAATTGGTTTAATTATAACCCTTGGATCATTTAAGATGAGTGGCTTGGATTAGTCCATGAGATCTTTGATAAATAGTGATATGTGAGGGATCTCTTCCCCAATTTGACCTAATCTTCCTTCTTTCTTCTTCATTGAAATTTTGCCACAGAAAAATAAGCATGGTTGCTTTGAGCCGTTGTTTTTTTCTTTTCTTCTTTTTTTACTAGGATGTGCACTCAAAATTTTTATATATTCTAGATGGTACGTACTTTTAAGCTTTTAAGGCATTTTATTGTTAATTTTTGAAAAAATGCAAATTTTTTTTACACTACTAATAGTTTACGCATGGTATGTATATGCATACCCTCCGTTCAAAGCTAGATCCACCGCCCCTGATGTGTAGGTAGGTGTAAAGTGAAAAGGTAGCCAAAAGTGAGGCTGGTGACAAAGGTTCGATCACGAATCGGTCGATCGATTTCGAACTCGGTCCATCGGGGTGCGGCGACCGAGTCAATTCGATCGATTGCCGAAACTCGATCCCGCCCGCCACCTATTCATAATACAAGAAATTCTAAATGTTTATACAATTTGACCGTTACATATTTTTTTATAATTTTAAATTTAAACACTTTACTCCTATAAATACTCAACCCTTTGAACCATTTCTTATACTTCAAAACTTTATTTTAAAACAAACATATTTTATACCATCTAAAAAATGGGTTTCAACTATTCGTGGACTCCCGATGAAGAGGTAGCTTTGTGTGAAGCTTAGATACATGCTTCGGAGACGTACGTACAAGGAAAAAGTAAACAGATGAAAGGGTTTTAGTCGGAGGTAACTGGGTACTTTCATAGCAAAATGAGTGATCAAAAATAAGTTATGACTCCGTTACCAACAAATAAAAAAGTACAACTCGTCTTAAAGTTGGTAATCTTATTTGATTTACAATAATGTGTTACGCATGCATCCAAATGGACTTTTATCAAGAAGCCGCAATCAAATATCACACTTTTTTTCATTCGGATTTTGCATTTTATGAATCTTGGAAAATTTTAAAACAATGTCCCGCATGGAGCGATGTTGACATGCCACAGTTTCTTAATCAGGGAGCTTAAGTTTTTAAGTTTTATTATTATTATTATTATTATTATTATTATTATTATTATTATTATTATTATTATTATTATTATTATTATTCTTTATTATTATTATTATTATTATTAATTTGTTTTATTATTTTTTTTTATAAAAACATCACTACATTAGAATAATAGGATTTACAAAAAATTAGTGGGAATAATATGATTTACACGAATACATGAACCGCTGCACGCTCCAACTCCTTTTATTATTACTATTATTATTATTATTATTATTTTATTTTTTATTATTTTTATTTTTTTATTTTTTTATTTTTTATTTTTTTTAAACCATCACTTCATTAGAAACAAAAAGGGATTTACAACAAATTGGATGAGAGTCGAGATACTATCTGCGCTCCCACCCCTTTCGCAATAACAAAACCTATTCTATGGAAAATATGTACAGCAGCACGCGCTCCAATGTCTTGAGCCTTAGAAAATCTCTGGATCCGCTTCAGCAACGCAACTACATCTTCCTGTAACTCACCTAGAGAAGAAAAAGAGAAAAGAAGAAACCCATATCCGAGAGCGACATACTTAGCCAAATACTTGCATCGTTTACGTTGTGCAGCATCAATCACAGCTCGGCCAGGAACAAAGTCATTCATCCCCGTACGAGTCAAAGGAGAAGAACCAGTAAGATCAACACACACATCTTTACCTCCCTCCCAAGAATAAAACAAAATATCTGCCGGACGTAAGGCCTTATCAGGTCCTCCATCTAATCCAATATTAACTTTCTTTCCGACAGATATCCCTGAACGGTAACATATATCAGCAAGAGTATCACGTACCAAATTGTGACGATGCTTAATCCCAACGATGCCAACACACGATACCGCATGATCCCCAAATATATCCCCATCAAATACTCTCGAACAAGCTGAACAGGGCTTCGAAACAGAGAACAAGGGAATACCTAAGCGATAATACAAAACACATCGATAAGACCTCCCATTCATAGTCTGACCTAATCCAGGGATAGGAACCGTCCTAAGCCAGTCAGACGTATGATCCTCCCTCTCAGATGCCCATAAAGCCAACTAACGAGCAGATAAAGCGAAAGTGGATTCTGCATTCTTAATAACCCGAGCAAAATATATATCTGCCATTTTCTTCATGAGTTTAGGGGCAGCGACCTCACTCGGATTACTTAGAAAATCAATCTCCATAACCGATTTAAACACACGTAAGGCATCATCAAAATGGAGTCCATAAGATCTAATATTAGTGTGTTAAAGTAACTTAGACTGTAAATCAGCTGACTGTAACCGAGAAGCAAGAAAAGCATAATGCAATACATCACCCGCAGAATAAACACCCAACCCTCCAAAGGAAAAGGGCAACGTAGCAAGTCTCCACTGCCAATCACCAAATCCCGGTCCAGAAGCAACAACGATACGCTCCAAAGAAGAACGGAGTGCCAAATCAAAAGAACTTTGGGCAGACTTGAAAGCACAAGGTGAACAAGTACACATAGCAAAATATAACTTGGAAATACCGGCACATGAACGAATAAGCAGCAACTCACATTAAGGGTCATTAATTTTGGCCACAGCATCCATAAGCTCAATAGTCATAACCACACGCTTCAACATAAGATGACTACAAAAATCAAGATCTACACTCGCATGCCCCCCAAGTAACTTAACACCGCGCGTAGGTCGAGCAATATTATCTGGGAACACACCAATAAACTTGCTGCGAGGATCCTCGGTCGGCCAAAAAATTTCAGTCTTATCAATATTCAGATGCAGTCCATACACTGGGCCATCCTCCATGATGCACTCCAAAACTTCCCCACAACCAAAGTATCCCCAATAATAGTACCATCATCCAAATACTAGGCCTGTAAAGAAAGAGAGAATGAGTCCAGAATCTTACATATCAATGGTTGAAGTACAAGAGCAAAGAGTAACGGACCAAGAGGGTCACCCTGCTGTACCCCCTGACATGACCTTAATACATGTTCCCCGTAATACAACCTTGCCGGACTAGAATAACAAAACTCCACCCAAGACGAGATAGAGGGACAACGAAGACGAACCTCTTGCAACATAACATCTCTATCAACCAAATTGAAAGCATTTTTAAAATCCACAAGTAACATCGAAAAACCGACATCATCACCATATCTCTCAAGAAAATGATTCACAACATGAAGAATAGCCTCACTCCCTCCCGACACCCCCACCCCAAACTTTAAATCACCAAAGTACCCATCCAAAGAATGACCAACCTCATAATCACATACCTTAGAGACAAGCCGTCTCCAAACATTACCAACAACAATGGGACGAATCCCACCACCCGGCTTAACCAACGGAGTGAGAGGAGCACTGGCGATAAACTCACCCAACACCTTAGGACACTGCACATCAAGAAAAAGGTTCACTACTTGGTGGGCGATCACTTGTAACCTTCTTCTCCTTCATCACCGGTCCACTTGCTACCTTCATCAATGGTCCACCTCAATCTGGTCAACCTCCATCCATCCATCAACCTTCAATCAATCCATCAACCTTGAATCCATCCACCTTCAATCCGGTCAACCTCCATCACTGTTGGCGATTATGGGCCGATCCATCCATCCATCAACCTTCAATCCATCAATCTTATATCCGGTCAATACATCAATCCATCAACCTTCTATCCGGTCTTGTTTCATCACTGTAGGCGTTTACGGGGGATCCACACTTTCATCTACAACCAATCCATCAACCTCCATCAAACTCAATCTCAAGTCAATCTTAACAGCAATTCGGTCCTGTTTCATATCTCTCCTTATTGATGCTTGCAAGATCGAGTGTTCATATCTTCTTTTTTCTTTTCAATCTGTTGAGGGTTTGTTGGTTTGTGGACTCAGTTGTCAATAGTGGTGGTTTGTTATCAGTGGATTCTATAGGCTTGTTGTTGTGGGTTTGTTGTGGGGGTTTTGATTGGGGTTGGGTTTCGTTGACTGGAGGGTTTCATACTGGTGGTGCTGTATCAGGTGTGGCTTGTGGTTGTCTTCTTACAGGTGGTGGTTTGGGTCGGTGTTCTCGGGTTACTGCGTTTTGTGTTTTGTCGTTTGGACGAGTGGTGTTCGTTATAGTTTAAGTTTAGGTGGTTGTTTTATTCGCGGCTAGGAGTTGTTTGATTGTTTGGCGGTTGGCGTGTGGTAACTAGTCGTGTTCGTTTTAGATTAGGTTTGGTGGTGTCATGGCGGTTGTTCGGTTCCATTGCCCGTTTGTTGGCCTTAACGGATGTCGAGATGGTAGTGGGAATGGGCTTACTAAGTCGTCTTTGATTATTCATCTTCGTGATAAACATTTTAGAGGCGCTGCGCTAGCTTGTACCAAACATTCCATTCTATCCGATTTGGTTGTTTATGAGAGGGCCGAGTTAACTTTTAAGGGTATGAGGATTTGGTTATGTGGTGGTTGTTTCACTACGCACACGTTTTGGTCTAAGTGTCGGCATGGTAAGGGTTCGGATTTTGTACCACCTCCTGATTGTGGTGATGGTATTGTTCACTTTGTTCTTTATGACCTCCCTAAGCCTCCCGTTCCATCTTGTACTTTACATCTTGTTAGTGGTGGTGATGAAGTTCGTGACTCGCATTGTGGTTTTGATTTGGGGACTCTTGATAGCTTATTTTCAAAAGGGTTGCGTACTGTTAAATCTATCCCTCCAAAATGTCGTTTGGGTTTTTCTCGCGCCTTGAAAGGGGCCATTGACATGGTGGTTAACAAGCCTGATGACATATCTTCTTGGGTTCGTTTGCTTGTCTTGCCTCTTTGTCTGCTTAAAACCTTTCGTCCGAGAAGTAATCTGGAGTGTAGGTCTGTTATTAAGAGACAAAAGCAAGAGGAGTTTATTATTAATGCTATTCGTTCATGGGAGACGTTGGATGGTAGTCTACAGCTTCTTAGAGAGTGTTTGGCTGAACCTTCTCCCGCTTTGTCTGATGTTCTTTGTGAGGATAGTGGGTTGGTTGAGCAGAATATTAAGCAGTGTAGGCGGAAGATTTCTGATGGGCATTATTTTGCGGCTGTTAGGGTTCTTTCCTCATCTAGTGTGGCTCCTTATAATGATATTACTCTTGAAGATTTAAAAAATAAGCACCCTTTTGTTCATGCTCCTTCTTTGCCAGATATTTCTCTTGATCATCATCTCCTTGTTGCTTCTCGATCTAGGGTTCTTGACATGATCAAGAGTTTTCCCCGAGGTACGTCTTGTGGGCGGGATGGGTTACGGGCCCAACACCTTTTAGATTGTTTGAGTGGTTCTGCGGTTATTATTATTATTATTATTATTATAAACATCACTTTATTAAAATAATAGGATTTATAATAAATTAGTGAGAAGCTAGAAATACTATCTGGGACCCCACTCCTTATTATTATTATTATTATTATTATTATTTTATTTTTTATTTTTATTTTATTTTTTATTTTTATTATAACTTCACTTTATTAGAATAATAAAATTTTACAAAAAGTTAGTGGGAAGCCTAGATACTATCTGAGCTCCCACTCCTTTAGCTATAGCAAAGCTAATCCTATTAAAAATTATTATTATTATTATTATTATTATTATTATTATTATTATTATTATTATTATTATTATTATTATTGTTATTACTATTATATTATAAAATGCAATCGCATTACAGTGTCATTAAATAGAAGTTACATCAACAAAGCTTATCCCAAACTAAACTATTACATATCCAAATTAAAACAAAATCAAAAACATCACCGAAGACCTTGAATCTTTCTCATCCGAAGAAAATATGCTTGTCATTTCCGTGATTGATTGGGGGACAGTAACATAAATCCATAGATGAAAACGGTGATACCCACAAAAAATTTAACAAACACAACCTTCCAAAATCGAATTCCCAAACCCAAGAAAATATGCTTGCCATTGTCGAATAACAAGATTTACAAAAAGTTAGTGGGGAACCAAGATACTATCTGGGCCCTCACTCTTTTAGCTATAGCAAAACCAATCTTATTATTATTATTATTATTATTATTTAATTATAATTTTTATTTATGATTATATAACCATTACATAAAGTTGGATGGGAGTCTAGACACAAGCTGTGCTCCCACTCCTTTCTGAATACAAAAACTCACTATGTGAAAGATAAAAGTACCACTCCTAACATTATTTGAGTGAGAAGAAATTAGTGGCAAGCCGAGATACTATCTGGGCTCCCACTCCTTTAGCAATAACGAAACTAATCCTATTAAAAATATGAACAACAACACATCCCCCAATACCCTGAGCTATGGAAAACTTCCGAATTCGCTTCAACAAAGTAATCGTTTCTTCTTCCAATTCTCCAAAGGAAGAAAAGGAAAACGGGAGAAAATCATACCCAATAGCCGCACATTTAGCCACATACTTAACATGTTGACGCTGTGCAGCATCAACCACCGAACGACCGGGCATGAAATCAGCCATCTCAGTCTGTGTCAATGGTGAGGATCCAGTCAAATCCACCTATAAATCAAGCCCACCATCCCACGAGTAAAGTAATATATCTGCTGGTCGAAATGGTTTATAACTTTATTATTATTATTATTATTATTATTATTATTTATTATTTTTTTATTTTTTTATTTTTTTTATTTTTTTAACTAAAATTTTTATTTTATTAATCACACAAAATTGGAAGGGAGTCGTGAAACAAGCTGCGCTCCCACCCCCTTTTGAATACAGAAACCAAGTCTAGAAAATAGAAAAGAGCCACTCCTAGCATCATTAGAATGACAAACATATAAGCGCTTGAGACGTGAAAGAGTAACCAAGGCTTCCTCGTCAAACTCCCCAAAAGTAGAGAAGGCAAAAGGGATGAACGAATAACCGTGCTCTGCACAAATAGAAGAATACTTCCTCCTATTCTTTTGAGCAGCAGTCCGCAAAGCAATCCTGGGGACCCACGAATCCAATCCTACACCAGCAAACAGAGAGACGCCCGTAACATCCAAGCAAGCGTCTTTGCCTTGGGACCAATTATGCAACAATAAATCCGTTGGACGAAGGTCACGTCCATCAGCTGAAAGAAAACCCAAAGGGGCCTCTATCCGTTAATGTAGTGATTTTTGTTCAATTAAGTTCGTTTCCTCGACTCACTCGAATTGATATCGGATTTAAACACAAGATTAATTGTTCTTGGTAATAATACTTTGTTTTGTATTTTAAAACTAAAACTATTTAAAATAATTAAAAACTAATTAATCTAATTGATAAGAAAATATTTAATTAAAACTACTTTAAAAATTCTAATTAAACAAAATTTAACAAAACTATTAAAGACTAATTTAAACTTATTTAAAATAAAACTATTTGAAAACTAATTTAAATTTAAAACTTAAAACTAAATTTTACTCTAATTAATTTTTTAACTAAAACTTTTAATTTAAATGAAATTTACTTAAAACTATTTTTAAATAAAACTAAATTAATTGAAAACTAATTTTAAAAAAACTAAATTTAAAAACAATTTAAATTTATAAAAGTAATTAAAATATTTTTTTATTTTTTTATTTTTTTATTTTTTTATTTTTTTAAAAACTTTATAAAGGTAAACTTTTAATTAAATAAACAAAACTTGTATTTAAATTAATTTAAATAAACTGACAGCGAATTTATATCCTATATTAATTAAAAAGGCTATAAATAAAATCAAAAGATGAACTAGAAGAATTGGCAAACGTCTAGGGCTATTGAGCTAAAGGTCAGGGGTTCGAGTCCCGTTGATAACTTTTTGAATAATTAATATATTTTTTTTTGAACATTTTTTTTGGAATTACAATGACAACAGACTAAATGAGCCTGTTGCTAAAGGAATGTCAGCAACGTACAAAACCAAATAAGCACATAAAACTAAACAGACAATACGCTAATAAGCTGACACTTAAAAAAGCAAATATAAACTGATAATAACCATATAACAATAAGCAAAGCAAACTTATGACTATCAAGCAAAACTAACCATGAGCAGATAAATAAGCAAATCTAAGCTGCGAACAATAATAAATATATCTGACTAAAATCCAATAAGCTAATAAGTCCTAATAAGCAAATCTATACTCAAAATAAGCAAACGATACTACTAATCTTAAAAATCAGGAAACCCAAACAGTACGCAACTAGATAAGCAGAAATTAGCAAAACTAAACAATCAGATACCAAAATAAAACAAACTCAAACTCAAATCAGACAACTAAATATTAGCATTTGAAAACCCAACAGACTACCAGACTTAAAATCAAACAACTAAAACAGACTTATAGCAAAACAATCCTAGAATAATCAGATTCAAACAGATTAAACAATCTAACTAAAACTCTTAACTAAAATCAGATTCAGTAAACTCAAACACAAGCAGATTTATTAAAACAGATTCAAATAAAACTTGTAAATAAAAAATAAAAATCAAACCTGATGACGTAAACCTTTGAGAAGATGCGCAACGCTGAGCTGGCATAAAAACCGATTCAACACCACATTTTTACCCAAATGTCACCATCATTCACGAACCAGAAACATCGACTCAATCCAGAACTTTTATAAACTTCCAGTAGGGAAGTTTTATAACCACTTTTACTTAATTATTTTTAATTAAAAAGTAAATTGCAATAAAATTTAAATAATTAAAGATACAAGATTAAACTTAAATAAAATTTTATTAATAATAAAAGGAAATTAAATTTACTGGAAAAAGATAATTACAATTTATCCTAAAATCTATTTTGCATAAAAAATAAAAATAAAAATGGCACTCATGATTACACATTTGATGGGGGGTTTTATAGGGAAACCCTAACTTCTTCATGAAGATTTGTTGAGCAAAGAGAGTGATCTTGACCATCCATTCTTCTTCTCTCTTCTCTTTCATGAGCAAACGGTTGGAAGTGACACCCCTTGCACACGGATTGCCAACGTGTCAAGGGGTGTGTTTATTGTGTTTCTTTGCATCCGATGTGGAGTCTTTTTATTGGAGGATTGGTTGTGGTGATGTGTGAGGACCAATCACATGAAGGGAAAGGGGACACGTCACTACTCTCATATCCATCTTCTTCTTCCCGAAATATATGGGGATTTAATTGAGGGACGTGAGTTACACGCGCCCTTAATTGTGAAAAGCCCCCAATTAATTTTACTGATTAGGGTTTGGAAAGGGGGTAAAAGGCTGAGTTTTGTTTTTGGTGTGGGAGAGAAAGAAAAGTGAGGGTTTCTTTTTTGTATCGAAGACAAATGTGGTGGGGTAGGTAAATGTTGACCAAGGAAAATGGAAAGTTAAAATAACTTTCTAAACGATTGTGGTTGTTGATGGCTTTTGATCAAAGATATTCGTTGGTTAATTGGGCCATGGGACAAAATAACACTACCACCGTCTCTTGTTATTGGGCTTGGTCCAATATTACTTCCTTCGTCTATATTTAATTGAACATGGGCTTTTGATAATCTTGGGCCAAACCAATTCTTTCCATCCGTTTAAATTAGAAGTAAATTGGGCTTTTGTTTGGCTGAAAATCCACAAGTAAATACTTTTAAATCCACTAATGAGCTTTTGGGCCCAATACCCAAATGTGGGACCCACAAAGCTCAAATATCTTCATAAAGATTAAGTCCTCTAAAAACGAACTCGAATTTGGCTTCGTTGATCATTTCTTTAAAAACCGTGTTGAATTTGCCGGTTTTCGTGAACTTCGGTTTCTTTTGGTTCTTTGACTTTGTCTTTGTCTCTTTCTTGGACTTTTCTTCAACATTTGACCGTGAAATCCCGTGTTTTCTTTCCTTTTGATCTTTTGTACCTATTTCACACAAAAACACAAAACCACGCGTAATTCTGACTTTTACGATATTAAACACATGATTAGGTCTTGTTTTCCTTGATTTTAGTGGCAAAAGGATAAGTGCTTACACACTTATTAAATCCCCTAAACTTGACCATTGCAATGACCCCATGCAATGCATAATTTTAAAGCATAAAGTTACATTTTTCTCATAATTAACCCATCTCGGCCTTTATTAAGATATACTATTACTACTATGATGAAAAGATAGAAACTTTAAAGGAAACAAAAGTTATAACAATTTATTAACTTGGAAATTATTTGATGGAAGAAACTCGTAAAGAAATCTAAGACTTAAATTAGGGCTTTGGTGTCATGAATATTAATCACCCTCAAGTTTCACGTTCCCCATACCAAGCTTAAAAACAAGATCATTGTTTACCATAAGTTCTTAAGTTAAGACCACTTATATAAGACAATTGTGTAATACTCTTTCTCCAATTCCTAAGTTGTATCTCTAGCTTTTAAGAATTGCCATTCACCCGTAGGCTCATTTGACTTATTTGATAATTATTAGTCCAAAAATGAAGGCAAAACGGTGCAAAAACGACACTCAAAACCTAACCTCGTCCTCAAAGACGTTGTCACTAAAGTAAGCCCACATCAAGGATGATTTAACACGATTTGGGGAATAAATTCTCGGATCCAAAATTTGGCCAATAGTACTACTTATTAATTATTCCTCCAAAGTCATGTAGACTTTATGTGGAGTTTAGCAAGTTCACATCATATACCCTTAGGCTCTTTAAGATGTAAAAATGCTCCTCATCTGTTGTCCACACCCTAAGGCTCCTTGAACGATAAACAAGGGAATTGATTTTTTTGATCAATTTTTATTCAACACTTACCATGCCATACACCCTAAGGCTCTAATGACAAGGTTCGTGCTACATGCCCCACACCCTAAGGCTCCTTGAGGTCATGTTTTAATCTTATTCTTTCTTATTTATGATATATATAGTAGGCCAAATTCCGCGGTCCCATGGTCTGAATACCTCCTACTTAGTGGTTATGAGCCACCTTAGTCGGAAGTCCACAACGCTGGCACCCTCAATGTGTTCATGCTTTAATTACAAGGAGATAAAAGATTTGGCTAAGAGTTAAGATATCGAATCTACACCGCAAAAATCCTCATTTATTAAGCAATTAAATATACAAGCGGGAAGAAAGAGCCACAAAAACTCATATAAGCAAGAATTAACCCTTAAACTTATTATCAACTCTATCATTTCTCGTTCTCCACAATTTAAAGTCTCAAGGAATGAGACTCGTGGATGCTTAGCCTAATAAACCAATTAAGGTCCATATGGTTAAGGATACTAGCTAGAGTAAACTTGGATAAGTAAACTCGGGTTGAGTCAAAATATTCACGACGGGCCTAATATATCAAAGACATCTAAACTTGTTAAAACCATTTTATTCATTTTTTTTAATTTTTTTTTTGACTTTATTCTTGAAATGGAAAATATAAATACGATGCGATGACAAAAGGAAAGAAAATAAATGGAAATACTACTAGGCCAAAATAGATTAAAAATTTGAAAAACGATGAAATTTTTTTAATTTTCCGGTTAAATGAGGTCAAATTCATGGAAAAGGCCACTAAAATTCGATAGAAGTCCCCCTACACTTAATATAAACATTATCCTCAATGGTTAAGAATGTGGGAGAATAAACTCCACTACTCTTAGGACATTGAGTACGTTGTTTAAATCGAGCTAAGGAAGAGACAACTAAAGTGATTACATTTATTCGTCTTATTTATATACATGTATGAATCATAATAGTTTTGAGAGAACCCGGTACACGGGATCACGGGTCGCGTCAAAAACACAAAAGTGGATCATTAAAGCACATGTCCCTGCACACAACATCACAACACACAAACAACCTACTTGGCTCCCCCTACACTTATTGGTGGAAATGGGTGAAGGTGAAAAAGGGTGGAAAGGATGGAAAAGGTAAAAATCTAACCTAGTTATATGATGCTTGATTTATTTATCACGAGTCTCTAGCTCGACTCAATTTCCAGAATGTCATCATTTAAATGGGAAAATCATCGTAAAAATCGAGATTTCCAAGGGAGGAAAATCTTTCCATGATAAAGGGTGAAATAAAGTCATATAAGGAATACCCCATGAAAATCCACCCGGGTCAAACACATAATTTCCATCATGAAAGGAAATAAACCCCGAGGTGGTAAACTCACACAAGGCAAAGAAAAGAGGGGCACCCTTAGTCAAAAGTTTCTTACGAGGAAAGGTGTTATGGTGATATTGCAATGAAAGCACTAAAGTCTCTATTCCGGGATCAAACACCGGTTCCTTAACGGGAAATAGCAAGAGGTGTTGACATTTAAGCTCAAAATATCATCATAATCCAAAGTGGGAAATTCGTCCTCTTCCAAACTCGATGTGAAAACATAAGTATCAACGGAGTCATAGGAAAACTCATCCTCGTGAGGAAAATAGGTATTTAGAAAGATATCTAAATCCTCCTCAAATGGAATATCCTCTAAAGTAGAAATGATCTCTAAGAGTGGAGGATCCTCCTCGAAAGTCATGACTTCTAAAATTGGGGTATAAAAGTCAAAAGGAGTCTCCATGGAAGAATCACTCATAGAGATATGAGGTGCATTAAGATCATGGGGTGGGTCATCAAAGTTAATGAGATCACTTAAAGAAGTGTCATCATCGTAATCATCAAAGATTAGTGGATCAAAAATGGGTGGGTCAAAAGTGGGTGGGTCAAAAGACGGGTCGTCTAAACCGAAGATAGTGTGATCACTTAAAGAAGTGTCATCACTATAAGTATCGTAAATAGGAGTTTCAAAATTTTGAGGCTCTAAGGGAAGGGATGAAGTTATCACAAAATCATTTTGATTAGACTTTTTAATTCCAAAAGGATTAATAAAAATTTCTTCATTATCATAATCAAGAACATCAATCATATTGACCGACTCTTTTCTATTTGATTTAGTTGTGATTTTTCCCACTTTAAAAACTTGTTGTTCATCCCTAACCCTAAGAATTAACTCCCCTTCGGCCACATCAACTAATGCTCTTCCGGATCGTAAGAATGGTCTACCAAGTATTAACGGAATACGAGGATCCATCTCATAGTCGACGACGAAAAAGTCCAGGGGAAAAGTGAATGTACCAACTCGAACAAAAACGTCCTCGGCAATACCAACGGGGTATGCGAGGGTTCTATTGGCTAACTCGAGAGTCATGCGAGTCGGTACAAGGTCGGGTAATGATAATTGTTTCCATACCGAGAGTGGCATAAGATTGATGCTAGCGCCGAGATCCGCTAAAGCCATACAATCATCAATTTGAGGAAACGAGAAAGGTAACACGAATCGTCCGGGATCTCCTAGCTTTTCGGGAAGCTCTTTGAGAAGAATCGCGGAACAATTCTCATTTAAACGAGTGTTTACGAGCTCAACCATTTTTTCTTTCTTATTAAGCAAATCTTTGAAAATTTTCACAAATTTAGGCATTTGAGCAAGTGCTTCAATAAGGCTAATGTTAACATTCACGTTGGAAATCATTTTCAAAAAGTTGGAAACATGAACGTCATCTTTGGTGAGCACTTTAGCCTTGTCCAACCTAGAGGGATAATGGATATTAGGTTTAGACTTTGAAAGTTGAGAAGGAGAAGGACTCGCTTCTTGAACAACCTTAGGGTTAGGCTCTTTGGGCAATGGAGAACTATTACTAGGAGTGGTAATAGGAGGAATCACCGGAGGGGGAGTAGGATTACTCATTATGACCTCCGGGCCTTGTCTCTCCTTTATGGGCGAAGAGATGGAAAGTCCCACTAAAGTGGCTCCACTTCGAGTAGTGATAGCACTCACATTAGCACGAGGGTTAATCTCGGTATTAGAAGGTAAGGCTCCTTGGGGTCTAAGGGCTTGCAACATTTGCACGAACTTCATATCGGTGGACTCTTGCATTTGTTTCATAGTTCTCTCATGTTCGGTCAATTTTTGGAGAACCAAGTCCATTTGAAGATTATGCATGTTCATTTGATTAAACCCTTGATTAGGAAAACCTTGGTTTTGATATTGAGGTTAAAAACCGTTGTTATTATGAAAACCTTGGTTGAAGTTATTAATTTGAAACCCTTGATTTTGACCATTAAAATTCCCTTGATTTGCATTCCCTTGAAAATTTCCTCTTTGAGGAGCTTGGTTCCTATTTTGGGCGGGTGGGGGTGGTCTTTGTGGAGCTACAAAACCCGGGGGAGCCAAATAGTTAGTACTCTTATAAGACAAATGGTTAACATCAACATTTGGTTTGAAATGAACCCGCTCATTTTTATTGTTGTTATAAGCATAAACTTGTTGTTGTTGATTGTAAACCTTGTCACAATTAAAATACGGATGTGGTCCACCACAAGTCTCACACGTTTCACAAGTCTCTTTTAAGGCATTTACTTGACCATTGATGGCTTTGATATTGTTAGTGGTTTGTAGAGCAATTGATTTAACAAGCGAAGTAAGCTTATCAATTCTCTTGTCGTTCTCACTAGAACTAGCACTTGCCATAGTAGCCCTAACACTCTTGGTTTGTACTTTTGCCTTGTTTTCAATTATTGCCCAAGCCTCGTTCATGGACTTCACAAGAATATTACCTCCTGCGGCACTATTAAGTGAGTCTTGGTCATTAAGAGTTAAACCATTGTAAAATGTATTGATTTGATGTACTTTAGTGAAACCATGTTGTGGAAATTTTCTTAAAAGCTCCTTAAAACGATCCCAAGACTCACTAAACGTTTCCCCATATTTTTGTTCAAAGGTAATGATGTCATTCCTTAAAGAAGTGGTCCGTGATGGTGGGAAAAAGTAGTTAATGAACTTGGTCTCTAAATCAATCCATGTGGTGATACTTTGGGGTGGTTCCTTATCAAGCCAAATCCGGGCTTGTCCCTCGAGGGAAAAAGGAAAGAGTTGTAAATGAATGGCCTCTTGTGGCACCCCATTGTATTTGACGGTGTTTGCCAATTGTATGAAACGTTTTATATGAGCGTGTGGGTCATCATTAGTACGGCCTAAAAATGGTGTAGTGGAAACCATTTGAATAAAACCCGTTTTTAGTTCAAAATTATTTGCTCCAATATCCGGCACCACAATCGCGTCATCATTTCCTTCAACGTGAGATTGTAGAATCTTAAATCATTGGTCGATTATCCGTTGCCATCGTGTTGTTCAAAGCTCGATTCTCGGGATCGGCTTGATTGACGGTCTTTTTGTTTTTCTTCTTCTTCTTTTTGGAAGAATCAGAAGTATTTGGTACACCAATCGGTATGTATGTACGCGCGCGAGTGCGCATACAATTAAAATCAAGGAATGAGGTAGGAAACCTCGGTCGACTTTGAGAGGAAAGGGATTATCCCTCTCGAGGTGCAATATTAAAAAACTACAAAAATATATACTTAATACTACTTGAGTTGGCAAACCAATAATCGGCCGTCCCTCTCAATATACGCACAAGCAAGCGGGGAAACGAGGTGGCACAAAGCACTTAAAAACCTTTTTCCTTAGACGGCCTTTTATAGCGCGTCGCCTTATATCCACCTTATAGTTTGTATAAATCGAGTTCAAATTTCTTACTAGTATTTATCTATTTTGCCCTTTTTTCTCGTTTGGGATTCGAATACAATAGTTAGGTGATGAAATCCTAACTAAGGTCCTATTTGAAAGTAGGAAAATTAACTGTGCTACGTAATATAATATAGTAAAAGAAAAATCTTTTTGTATTTTTTAAGAAAAATATATATTCACAATAAAAAGCGAAAGAAATCGAAATAAGAAAAATAACAATAATACGTAATATTTTTGGTGTAATACTTTAGGAAAAGTATTACTTTTGTATTTTTTTATTTTTTTTGGTGCAAATCTTAGGAAAGAGTTTGCTTTTGATGATTTTTTAATTTTTGTATTTTTAAGTTTTTGACTTTTTATGTTTTTGATTTTTTTTAGCAAGAAAAATAACGTTCAAAATTGAACGGATCCCAAAATCCAAAGCTTCTCACGAAAAATCATCAATCGTAACGAGCGAAGCGGCAAGCCAATTTAATTTAGTGATTTTTGTTCAATTAAGTTCGTTTCCTCGACTCACTCGAATTGATATCGGATTTAAACACAAGATTAATTGTTCTTGGTAATAATACTTTGTTTTGTATTTTAAAACTAAAACTATTTAACATAATTAAAAACTAATTAATCTAATTGATAAGAAAATATTTAATTAAAACTACTTTTAAAAAATTCTAATTAAACAAAATTTAACAAAACTATTAAAGACTAATTTAAACTTATTTAAAATAAAACTATCTGAAAACTAATTTAAATTTAAAACTTAAAACTAAATTTTACTCTAATTAATTTTTTAACTAAAACTTTTAATTTAAATGAAATCTACTTAAAACCATTTTTAAATAAAACTAAATTAATTGAAAACTAATTTTTAAAAAACTAAATTTAAAAAAAATTTATATTAATAAAAGTAATTAAAATATTTTTTTATTTTTTTATTTTTTTATTTTTTTTGAAACTTTATAAAGGTAAACTTTTAATTAAATAGACAAAACTTGTATTTAAACTAATTTAAATAAACTGACAACGAATTTATATCCTATATTAATTAAAAAGGCTATAAATAAAATCAAAAGATGAACTAGAAGAATTGGCAAACGTGTAGGGCTATTGAGCTAAAGGTCAGGGGTTCGAGTCCTGTTGATAACTTTTTGAATAATTAATATTTTTTTTTGAACCTTTTTTTGGAATTACAATGACAACAGACTAAATGAGCCTATTGCTAAAGGAATATCAGCAACGTACAAAACCAAATAAGCACATAAAACTAAACATACAATAAGCTAATAAGCTGACACTTAAAAAAGCAAATATAAACTGATAATAAGCATATAACAATAAGCAAAGCAAACATATGACTATCAAGCAAAACTAACCATGAGCAGATAAATAAGCAAATCTAAGTTGCGAACAATAATAAAAATATCTGACTAAAATCCAATAAGCTAATAAGTCCTAATAAGCAAATCTATACTCAAAATAAGCAAACGATACTACTAATCTTAAAAATCAGGAAACCCAAACAGTACGCAACTAGATAAGCAGATATTAGCAAAACTAAACAATCAGATACCAAAATCAAACAAACTCAAACTCAAATCAGACAACTAAATATTAGCAACTGAAAACCCAACAGAATACCAGACTTAAAATCAGACAACTAAAACAGACTTATAGCAAAACAATCTTAGAATAATCAGATTTAAACAGATTAAATAATCTAACTAAAACTCTTGACTAAAATCAGATTCAGTAAACTCAAACACAAGCATATTTATTAAAACAGATTCAAATAAAACTTGTAAATAAAAAATAAGAATCAAACCTGATGACGTAAACCTTTGAGAAGATGCGCAGCGCTGAGCTGGCATAAAAACCGATTCAACACCACCTTTTTACCCAAATGTCACCATCATTCACGAACCAGAAACATCGACTCAATCCAGAACTTTTATAAACTTCCAGTAGGGAAGTTTTATAACCACTTTTACTTAATTATTTTTAATTAAAAACATATTAAAAAGTAAACTGCAATAAAATTTAAATAATTAAAGAGATAAGATTAAACTTAAATAAAATTTTATTAATAATAAAAGGAAATTACATTTACTAGAAAAATAAAATTACAATTTATCCTAAAATCTATTTTGCATAAAAAAATAAAAATATAAATGGCACTCATGATTACACATTTGATGGGGGTTTTATAAGGAAACCCTAACTTCTTCATGAAGATTTGTTGAGCAAAGAGAGTGATCTTGACCATCCATTCTTCTTCTCTCTTCTCTTTCATGATCAAACGGTTGAAAGTGACACCCCTTGTACACGGATTGCCAACGTGTCAAGGGGTGTGTTTGTTGTGTTTCTTTGCATCCGATGTGGAGTCTTTTTATTGGAGGATTGGTTGTGGTGATGTGTGAGGACCAATCACATGAAGGGAAAGGGGACACGTCACTGCTCTCACCTCCATCTTCTTCTTCCCGAAATATATGGGGATTTAATTGAGGGACGTAAGTTACACGCGCCCTTAATTGTGAAAAGCCCCAAATTAATTTTACTGATTAGGGTTTGGAAAGGGGGTAAAAAGCTGCGTTTTGTTTTTGGTGTGGGAGAGAAAGAAAAGTGAGGGTTTCTTGTTTGTATCGAAGACAAATGTGGTGGGGTGGGTAAATGTTGACCAAGGAAAATGGAAAGTTAAAATAACTTTCTAAACGATTGTGGCTGTTGATGGCTTTTGATCCAAGATATTCGTTGGTTAATTGGGCCATGGGACAAAGTAACACTACCACCGTCTCTTGTTATTGGGCTTGGTCCAATATTACTTCCTTCGTCTATACTTAATTGAACATGGGCTTTTGATAATCTTGGGCCAAACCAATTCTTTCCATCCGTTTAAATTAGAAGTAAATTGGGCTTTTGTTGGGCTGAAAATCCACAAGTAAATACTTTTAAATCCACTAATGGGCTTTTGGGCCCAATACCCAAATATGGGACCCACAAAGCTCAAATATATTCATAAAGATTAAATCCTCTAAAAACAAACTCGAGTTTGGCTTCGTTGATCATTTCTTCAAAAACCGTGTTGAATTTGCCGGTTTTCGTGAACTTCGGTTTCTTTTGGTTCTTTGACTTTGTCTTTGTCTCTTTCTTGGACTTTTCTTCAACATTTGACCGTGAAATCCCGTGTTTTCTTTCCTTTTGATCTTTTGTACCTATTTCACACAAAAACACAAAACCACGCGTAATTCCGACTTTTACGATATTAAACAAATGATTAGGTCTTGTTTTTCCTTGATTTTAGTGGCAAAATGATAAGTGTTTACACACTTATTATCCGTACATAAACACCAACTCTAGAACAGATATCAAACAACATATCGCGCACCAAATTATGTCGAAACTTCACACCCACCTCACTAGAGCAGTGAAGAGCATGGTCACCCCACTGGTCCATCCGATGCACATGACAACTCGGACAAGAAGAACCATCAAGAAACAAAGGAACCGCCAACCGATAACACAAGACAGCTCTAAACTGACGTGGGTTCATCCGCTGCCGCAACCCGTCAATAGGAATAGTAAAGAGATAATCATGTGCATGAGGAGAACGCACACAGCTAAGAAGAGCTTCCTGGCGACTACTCAAACTATATCGTGACGAAAGAAGTCCATCAATATTATTATTATTATTATCATTATTATTATAATCAACACTTTATTAGAATAATAGGATTTAAAAAAGTTAATGGGTAGCCGAGATACTATCTGAGCTCCCACTCATTTAGCAATAGCGAAACTAATCCTATTATTATTATTATTATTATTTTAGAATAATAGGATTTACAAAAAGTTAGTGGGGAGTCGAGATACTATCTGAGCCCCCACTTCTTTAGCTATAGCGAAACTGATCCTATTAAAAATGTGAATAGCAGCACGTGCTCCAAGATCTTAAGTAATGGAGAAACTTCAGATCCGCTTTAGTAAGCTCACAACATCCTTCTCAAGTTCTGCGAAAGAAGAGAAAGAGAAAGGGAGAAAACCGTATCCAATATCTGCGCACTTAGCCTCGTACTTGATACGTTTACGCTTTGCTGCCTCAATCACTGCACGACCTGGTAAAAAATCAACCATCCCAGATTGCGTCAAGGGATATGACCCTGTGAGATCCACACATATATCAGTACCTCTATCCCACGAGTAAAGCAACATATCAGCTGGTCGCAATGGTTTGTCCCGGCCTCCACCTAGTCCAATATCAACCTCTTTACCCACTGAAATCCCTGACCGAAAACAAATGTCAACAAGGGTATCTCACACAACGTTATGCCAATGTTTAATACCAACAATACCAGCACACGATATAGCATGATCACCATAAATATCCTCTGTAAAGACCCTGGAACAAGCTGAGCACGGCTTTAGAACAGAAATAAGGGAACACCTAGCCGATAGCATAATACACATCGGTAAGTCCTAGGGTTCATAGTCTGTCCCAAACCATTGTCCGATATTATTATTATTATTATTATTATTATTATTATTATTATTTTTAATGAAAATGATATATTAATATAACATATAACATTACATGAAGTTGGATGGGAGCCTAGACACAATTTGCGCTCCTACTCCTTTCTGAATACAAAAGCTTAACCTTTGAAAAATAAATGGACCACTATTAGCATTGTTTGTGTGACTAACAGAAAGAGACTTAATGCGTGAAAGTGTGTCCAAAGCATCCTTATCAAATTCCCCAAATGTAGAAAAATCAAAAGGAATGAACGTCTATCCGTTGTCCGCACATATAGTAGCATACTTCCTCTTTTTATTATATATATATTTTAATTTTTTTTATGGAAAATCTTTTATTTATTAATCACACAAAATTGGAAGGGAGACGTGAAACAAGTTGTGCTCCCACCCCCTTTCGGATACAAAAAACAAGCCTAGAAAATAGAAAAAAGCCACTCCTAGCATCATTAGAATGACAAACAGATAAGCGCTTCAGACGCGAAAGAGTAACCAAGGCTTCCCCGTCAAGCTCCCCAAAAGTAGAGAAGGCAAAAGGGATGAACGAGTAACCATGCTCTGCACAAATAGAAGAATACTTCCTCCTTTTCTTCTGAGCAGCAGTCCGCAAAGCAATCCTGGGGACCCACAAATCCAACCCCGCACCAGAAAACGGTGAGACGCCCGTGACATCCAAGCAAGCGTCTTTGCCTTGGGACCAATTATGCAACAATAAATCTGCTAGACGAAGGTTTCGTCCATCAGCTGAAAGACATCCCAAAGAAGCCTCTTTCCGCACATAAACACCAACTCTAGAACATATATCAACCAACATATCACACACCAGATTATGCCGAAACTTCACACCCACCTCACTAGAGCAGTGAACAACATGGTCACCCCACTGGTCCATCCGATGCACGTGACAATCCGGACAAGAAGATCCATCAGGAAACAAAGGAACCGCCAAACGATAAGATAGGACAGCTCTAAACTGACGTGGGTTCATCCGCTGCCCCAACCCATCAATAGGAATAGTAAAGAGAAAATCATGTGCATGAGGGCACGTACGCAGCTAAAAAGAGCTACCTGGCGACTACTCAAACTATATCGTGGCGAAAGAAGTCCATTAATGATACAAAATATCTCATTGCCAAAGACTTCATAAACTGGGGGCAGGAGAACTAGAGGTAAATAATAGAATAATAGAATTTACAAAAATTTAGTGGGAACCCTAGAAAAAAATTGGGCTCCCATCCCTCTAGCAATAGCAAACCTGATCTTATTAAACATATAACACGCACCACGTGACCCAATATCTTATTATTATTATTATTATTATTATTATTTTTTAAACCATCACTTTGTTATTATTATTATTATTATTTTTTTTAATAATAAACATCACATTATTAGAATAATAGGATTTACAAAAAGTTAGTGGGGAGCCGAGATACTATCTGAGCCCCCACTCCTACTATTTTTATTGTTATTATTATAAAGTACATTCGCATTACAATGTCATTAAAAAGAAGTTACATCAACAAAGCTTATCTCAAACCAAACTATTACATATCCAAATTAAAACAAAATCAAAAACATCATCAAAGACCTTGAATCTTTCTCATCCAAAGAAAATATGCTTGCCATTGTCGTGATTTATTGGGGGCAGTAACATAGATCCATAAATGAAAAGGGTGATACCCAGAAAAGAAATCAACAAACACAATCTCCCAAAACCGAACTCCCAAACCCAAGAAAATATGCTTGCCATTATCGTGGTGGATAGGGGGCAGTAACATAGATCCATATATATAGGTACGGAGATAGAAACGACCATGTAGGTGTGAGTCACTTTGTAGGAATATCCGCCCTTGTGGAAAGGAAAACTAGATATGAGAAATGAATTTGATTTGTTTTTGGAATTCAACATGATAATTGAAGGAGGTTTAAGTTGATTGGTAGTCCTCCGAACCTCCGGCGTGTAGCCGACGGCTAAAAGATGGTTTAGGTTAAGGGTTAGAGAGAAAAGATGGGTTTTTTTAATTACGAAAAAATATTACGAAAAAGTATTATTATTATTGTTATTATTTTATTATTATAAACACTATTTTATTAGAATAATAGGATTTACAAAAGGTTAGTGGGGAGCCGAGAAACTATCTGAGCCCCCACTCCTTTAACAATAGCGAAATTGATCATATTAAAAATGTGAATAGCAGCACCTGCTCCAAGATCTTGAGTCATGGAGAAACTTCGGATCCGCTTTAGTAAGCTCACAACATCCTTCTCAAGTTCTCCAAAAGAAGAGAAAGAGAAAAGGAGAAAACCGCATTATTATTATTATTATTATTATTATTTTATATTAACACCACTTCATTAGAAATTAATAGGATTTACAAAAATTTAGTGGGAAGCCAATATACAACCTGAGCTCCCACTCCTTTAGCTATAGCAAAGCTAATCCTACTAAAAATATGAGCATCAGCACGTGCTCTAATGTCTTGAGTTACAAAGAACTTTTAGATCCGCTTCAATAGAGCGACCACGTCCTTGTCCAATTCCCCAAGTGAAGAATATGAAAAAGGGAGGAAACCATATCCGATGTCTAAACACTTAGCCTTGTAATTGACCCGTTTATGATTTGCCGCGTCGATCACCGCACGACCACACACAAAACCAACCATCACAGTCTGTGTTAAAGGAGAGGACCTTGTCAAATCTACCCATACATCAAGCCCGCCATCCCACGAGTAAAGTAACATATCTGCTGGACACAAAGGTTTGTCACAACTCTCGTCTAGCCCGATATCAACTTCCTTACGAGCTGAATCCCCGAACGATAGAAAATGTCAACAAGGGTATCGCGAACAAGATTATGACAAATGTCAACAAGGGTAGGCACTCGTCCGTGCCATGGCCTTTGTTGTTATGGAATTCACAAATGCGATTCCCGTGACAACGGTCGACCGGGGTTGTCATTAGGGGCGGCCTTAGAAAGTTTGCCCCTTAGGGTATCGTTTCACACGATATGAGTCGATCGGGTACACAGTATGAGTCGATCGGGTATTGTTATTATTTTTATTATTATTATATTTTTTGGGGGAAACTCCTTATATTATTATTATTATTATTATTATCATTATTATTATTATTTTATAAAACATCACTTCATTAGAATAATAGGATTTATTATTATTATTATTATTATTATTATTATTATTATTATTATGTTTTGTAATTTTTTATTTAATGTAATGTTTTTTATTTAATGTAATATTTTTTATTTAATTTAATGTTTTTATTAATGAGATAAAATAATTTTTTTGAACTTGGTCGCCTTGTTGTGGAAACTATGTCGTCTATAGGTCACCGGAAAGAGAAAGCTGGTGTGGCAGGAAAAATATAAGTCGCATTGGGTCGTTATTGCATGTAGTCTGAAGAAGTAGAATTTGGTGGTAGGTTACAGTAATTATTATAAGTACTCGCACTCATTTTTAAAATTTGAAATCGATGAAAAAGTATCATGACCGATACTTTAGACCCGGGTTGGCCCAAGTTACGAAAAAATGGATTTCAAGTATATTAAAACCGGCTAAATGTGATTTGTTTTTAGTCGAAACCGCTTCAACCGTTTGACCCGACCAAGTCGAACCAGGTTTAAAAACATTGTTTACATTAGGGGTGTCATAGGTCGGTTCGGTTTGGTTAATTGGAAGATTCTAACTATTTGTCGCGGGGGTAGGTAAATATATTTATTACGTGAAATTGAATCGCGCGTAATAGGTGGGTAGCCAGACATCCGTGTACCCGTGGTTTGGTTCTCCGTTAACTATTTTTTTATGTTTAATCGAATTTACTCATATAAAACATAACGTAGTCGAGAACATAATATGCCATTCTAGTTAAATCAAAAGACACTAAAAAGATAAAAGTCATGTAAAAGTCATATAGTTGAATTTAATCGTATTAAAGTTATTCCGTTTATATATTACAATGACATTAATTAATTTCACACATAAATTATTAAAATAGTACAATAAAATAATTAATACTAGTACGATAATTTAAATATTTAGATAAAAAAAGTCATGTATAATATGCACTGTTCGGTTCGGTTAACCGCGGATATTTAAAAGTAAAAACTGAAACCGAACCGTGATGAGCGTATTTTTTGGTTTTGGTTTCGGATTGAGCGGTTCGGCTCGGTTCAGCAGTTTCTCAGATTTTTTAGCGCCCCTAGTTTACATTCGCTAATTTGGAAACTTTGTTCGTGATATTCAAACTATTTTTTCTTGAAATCTTGTAAAGTAACCTCAGAGAAAACTCTATGGTCCATGCAATGGGGAATTGCAGAGCTCCTAAATCACCCCGAGACCCAAGCCAAGTTAAGACACGAGCTTGACACTAAGCTCTGACAAGGTGTCCAAATCAGCAAGCCCGATGTTCAAATCCTCCCATACCTACGTGTCCGCAACCCAACTCTATTCCCAATCCCACACATGAACCTCCATGATGCTAAGCTCGGTGGGTTTGACATTCCTACAAAAAGTAAGATCTTTGTCAATACTTGGTGGTTAGGAAACAACCTTGAGCAATGGAAGAAACCTGTGGAGTTTAGGCCCGAGATGTTCTTGAAAGAGGAAGCAAAGGTTGAAGCCAATGGAAATGATTTCGATATGTACCTTTTGAATTCGGGCGTAGGAGTTGCCCTGGGATTATTCTTGCAATGCCGATCATGGGTATTACACTTGGGCGTTTGATGCAAAATTTTGAGTTGTTGCCACCTCCAAAACAATCTAAGATCAATACTAGTGCGAGAGGCGATCTGTATAACATGAATATACCCAAGTTGCAAAACCTCGATCTTTTAAGGATTTTTGTTGTATGTGCTCTTGTTGTATACCCAAGTAGTGTTGTTTTAATATAGTTTAAGGTTATATGTTATCTTGATACAAACACAATCTTGATTACCCAAGTAGGAAACAAGGATTGAAGATCAAGGAACAATTGAGTTAGGAACTCATAGGAAGAAACATAAGTCGTAAAGAATTGATATGGAATTATGAATTTAATGTGTTTACAAGGAATTATAATAGAAAGAAAAGTTTACAAATCATGAATGAGAGAATTACAATGAAATGAGGGCATTTAAAGGGGTAGTTTGTGTTTACCAACTTTTCCCACTAAGATTAGTTTGACTTAGAAAGTCAAACTTCCCAATCTAATTAACTTTCACTTTATAGCAATCCATCCTCCTTAAGAACATTCTCGTCCTTAAGAATCCATATAAAAATCTGGAAACATTTGCATCAAAACATGATAGAGTTCCCAGGTTGCATCCTCTTGACTTTGGTTTGCCCATTTGACCAACACACAAACTATTGCCTTGTTGTTAAGTTTGGTCATTCTTCTATCCAAGATGGCTTCAGGTTCCACAAACAAAAGTCCATCTTTTCCTGAATGAGGCAAAATTCCCGTCTTCAAGTTAGTGCCCTATACAACTTGAGTTGAGACACATGGAAGATATGATTAACTTGACTAGTGTCTCGTAACTCCAACTTGTATGCCACTGGCCCAACCTTAGCTAAAACCATGAATGGGCCATAATATTTTGCTGAAAGCTTGTGTTGCTGCACTTTTCTTAGGGTTACTTGCATGTGAGGTTGTAATTTTAGGTACACCCATATTCCCACTTCAAATTCCCTTTCTGATCTTTCCTATCAGCAAGAGCTTCATCCTATCTTGATCTCTTTTAAGATGAAATTTAAGCAACTCAATAGCAATTTACCTAGCGAGCAATGTTCTATCCACCACCTCCACAACACTTTCTCCAACCACATAAGGTACATGTAAAGGTGGTGTTTGACCATAGACCACCTCAAATGGAGTAGCTTGAGTAGCTGAATGTTTGTTGGGGTTATACCAAAATTCAGCTAAAGACAACCAATACACCCATTCCTTAGGTTTTTCTCCTGACATACACCTAGGATAGCATTCCAAACACCTATTTACCACCTCAGTTTGGCCATCAACCTAAGGGTGGTAAGCAGTTGACATTTTGAGCTCCACTTTAAGGAGTTTGAAGAGAGATTGCCAAAAGTTACTTAGGAAAATGGTGTGTCTGTTACTAACAATTAAACTTGGTAGACCATGCAATTTATTTATTGAATTCGAACCACAATACTTGCAGTGTAAGGATGAATTAGGGGCATAAAGTTAGCAAACTTGCTTAGTCTATCCACTACCATAAAAACGACCGACTTCCCTTGAGATTTTGGTAATCCAACAATGAAATCCAATGAATGTCACACCATACTTTCTCAGGAATTGGTAGAGGCTGTAAGCCACCAGGATTGGCTGTCAGGTATCTGTCTCTGGAAAACATCACACTCTCTTATGTACTTTGATTGAGGTATTTTATGCTCTTAATTTTGGAAAAATATGAATCCTCGGTAAATATTTAGTCAACGCGTTTAGGAAAACGTGAAGATCGACAAGTGAGTACGTTCTCGAAGGAGGTGTATGTGTGTGTCAATTAGAAACGGATTTGTATTAGTTTCGTTTTTTGAGAGATAAGATTTGAAATGTAAAGACGGATTACGGTAAAATTACACTAAGATGAAAACGCCTTACGCGCGTAAATAGAGACAAAAATAAAAGTTATCTAAATTTTTTTAAAAAAATTCAAATATTTCCTAAAAAATATATCTTAGATTTAAAAATCAATAAAACTTTTTGAAACTTTTAATTTGAAAGTTATTTAATTTTAAAATCTAATTAAAGACCCAACAATCAAAAACAATGTAGAAAAAGTACAAATTCAAATTTTAAAGTTTGTAAACCTCAATTGTATTTTTCTAAATCTAAAAAGTATTTTTCAAAAAGTTCTAAAACAAATTAACTATTTTTAAATGGAAGAAAATGATTTTTGAACTAAAATAATAATAAAAAATAAAGAAAAGTGGAAAAAAAAATCCTAAACCAATTTTGAAAAGTCTAAAATGTAATAATCTGGAAGGGAAAAATAGAATAAGCTAAAAACTTAAACAGAATAAGCCAGAAAAAGCTAAATAAGGTGCTGATTTGGTAAAGATGGCAGTGGCTAGGTGATTAAAGCTAATAGTCAGAAAGTTCTTCCCACTGTTAGTGTTAATTCAACAAAGGGCTTTTTAGCCTTATTTTTTATTTTTTGTTTGTTTCTTTTGGGAACGAAGGCACCCCCAATAGCTTTATGCCAGTGGGGGAGTTAAAATAACCAAAGAACGAACAGTAATATAAGCCAAATAAGCAGCAAATAAGCAATCAAAATATGACAGCTTAATAACCAAGTGTCAGATATCGGACAACAAGCAGTTAGCTTTGTCTGATATCTGACAACACACAGACAACAGAAATCGGGCAAGTGCAGCTATTGCAAGTTTTGGTGAAATTCTAATAAGCTTTAAGATATTATTAAGCACCCAAACTCAAAAGTAAGCTAAAGCAGACTTGTATTTATACTACCACTAACAACCTACAAGATTTTGAGCTCTGATTCATAGAATTAACCACTAACAACCTATCTGATGTAATTATGACAGTTTTGAACAAAAACGTAGAACAAGCAAATTAAGGCTTTTTTTACACTACCATACCAAAACAATAACTAACCTAGACTAACTGGTTGAAAATAAAAGTATGTAGGGTATGAATATTAAAGCTATATGTCAACAAAGCTGTATAACAGTCAATACCAAACACCCATTTCTGATTTTTAACCAAAAATTAACAAAGGATTTTAAAGACTAACTCAAACCAACACTTTAATGTATCATGAACAACTTTCAACAACATTAATCAACAAAGTTAAACCTAAAAGTACTCACAAACAACATTCAAGTACAAATTTCACAAGATTCACAAAATTATGTGTTGGGCCAATGAAAGTTTTAACTATGGCCCAGTCTAGATTTGTTTAAATTAGACTAAGTGTTTATTGATCGCTAAGAGGACCAGCGACAGAGATTAGACCAGTGGAAGGCAAAGCCTCAGCTAACACACCAGGAACATTCAAGTCAAAGACAACGTCAGAGAAGTCGAAGACAATCTGAATTCATACTCACCAGCGATTATGGATAGCTGGGATGTTGAAGGAATGTACTGGTGTTCAAGGATCTCTGAGTTGACAACACTCAGAGATCACTTAAGAACCCTAGAAGTCTGAGACAAGCAAAGCTTGTCCAATCCTTTATAGTTTAGGCGGGAGAATCTACAAAGTGTTTTGAGCGAGACAAAACAAGAGATTCAAGATAAAGCCTAGTACGACCTAGTGGGACAAAAGATGAACAGTCGGCAGAACTGT
The DNA here is from genome assembly GCA_025667525.1 of Glebionis coronaria. Lineage (NCBI taxonomy): Eukaryota > Viridiplantae > Streptophyta > Magnoliopsida > Asterales > Asteraceae > Glebionis > Glebionis coronaria. The sequence continues at coordinate 508,733,153 of CM046879.1, read as the reverse complement.
TCACCTAAAGTTGTTTAAACGTATGTCTCGATTTGGACATGCATTTAATACGTTGTACTCTTCCATTTAGAAGGTGACACGTATCAACTACTCCCACTAAGGAAGCAACCTCGTACACTATAAATAGGAGTGAGAAAGAAGAATTAAATCAACCCTTGTGCTTGGATAATTTATCTAAGTTCTTTCTCACCTAGGAACCGCTGAGCCCTCAGCTGTCTACCAGCGTCTCATTGGTTCCCTTGTAAACTTGAGTCTCGAATCTAGTTTACTTGTTCTAGGGTTCATTTCTTGTTGTCATTCAACGAGTGTATTCATAGCACTTTGTAATACTTTGTTTATAATACTTAATAAAGCATTACGCGTTTGAAAAGTATTTCATTGTGTTTCGTGGTTACAAGAGTTATAGTTTATCAACAATTGTCATATTAAGGGACTTTCAATTGGTATCAGAGCGGTTTGATTTATAAAACTTTTCATAAACCGTTCTTGTTTTTAAAATCAAGATCTTAATATGGCTGATACTATACCTCCTCCACCTTTTGGTTAAACCAGTCTAGGTACCACTTCGACCACCATACCGGCCACCACATCTACTACCATGCGTACACCAGTTGTAAGCACTGTTAATAATGATGATGACCTTCCCCAACTACTTGATGTTCGAGGGGGGTCACATGTGTCCAATGTACCAACATTCGATGAAGAGGATTTTTCAAGTTAGAAAAGTGAATTTCTTATATATTTAGATGGCTTAGAACCCTTCTTGATAGAAATCTTAGAAAATGGTCCCTATGTACCACTGGCCGTTTCCTCTACCCCTGAGAGACCCATTAAGAAGCCTGTTAAGCAATGGTCTCCAGCGGATAGACGTCTGGCTAACCAGGACAAGAGACTCAAAAGTATCATAGTCTCTTGCCTACCCAAGAACATTATGAAGTCCATAATTAAATGCAACTCTGCTAAAGAGATGTGGACTGAACTAGTTCTAGGGTATGAAGGTCCAGAGGAAACAAAAGAAACCAAAATCTAAGCCCTTAGACTTAAGTTTAATGCTTTTAAGGGTTTGGATATAGAAACTGTTGCACAAACTTATACTAGGCTTAAGATTTTGTTGAATGATTTGGGAAACAATAGAGTTGTTCTACCTAAGGCCGAGGTTAATGCTACTTTTGTCAATAGTTTAACTAGAAAATGGCTTAGCCTAAATCAGACCTTAAGAGCTAACAATGCTATAAAGAATGATACTTTAGCCCAATTGTTTGGTAGATATAACTATGAAGAAGGGCTAATTGACTCCATTTACAAATCAAAGACTGACAGGTTTACCACCAATATCACTGGTTCAAAAGCTCTTGTTGCTAATCATTCCTTTCAGGACAGCGACTCTGACATAGAAGAGGACACCAGAAGTAGTCAAGAATTTCTTGATGAATTACATGTTGAGTTCCATGATAGAGCTCTTCTAGCTGATCAAAAGAAGTACTACAAGAGATCTGGTAGAGTTGGAGCTGCAAAGGTTGATAAATCCAAGGTGTCATGCTACACTTGTGGAAAGACTGGTCATTATCAGAAGGATTGCTGGTCAAACAAAACCTCCTCTCCAAGCTTCCCTTCATCCAGCAACAACAGCAGCAAGAAGAAGTTTTCCACCTCACCTTTCAAGCAAACCTCTCACTCTGACTCAGAGGGGAAGAAGGACTACAAAGTTAAATACAAAGCCTTGAAAGCTGAGCTGCTAAAACTCAACCAGAAAGCTGATGATGCAGCATAGAAAAAGGATGTTAAGAAGACTAAAAAAGGTCTGATTGCTGCCTCATTCGACTAGGATGATGAACCCCTCACATATGAGGATGAAGGTACCACTACCGTCAGAGCCTTTATGGCTGTCGCTGATGAAGAACCCGCTGTGGGTAAAAGTGAAGCAAGATCAGGTCAATGGGTGGACATCACCATGAAAAAGGTACAAAGAATGTTATCTATGGCTGAAGGTCCTGATAGAGACTATGTCAATGACTATACCTTGGTTGACCTCCACTTTGTGGAAGAGCAAAGAAAAAACCTATTAAACAAATTTCATAGTCTTAAAACAGAGTTAAATCTTTGCCAATTTGAATTAACAAATCTTAAACCATTTGTGAATCTTGCTAATCAACTTCAAAATGAAGTAAGCAAATTATCCATTGAAAATGAGTCTTTGTCTGATGAAAACTCTGAACTTAGAAAAACCATTGAAAAATGGAATTTGGCTCAATCCACAGTGGAAGAAATAGTTGCTGAATCCATACCTGGTGATGTGGTTCAGGCTATTGGGGGAAAGGGTAGATACAAAAACCATATACCTGTTCCCAGTGTCAAATTTTTCCCTTCAGATGTTTCTTCTCCATCTTCCACCTCTGTGGATGAGAAAAACTCTGACAAGAAATCAGAGGTACCAGCCCCACCAAGACTCGCTGGTGCTAACCCATCTGATTCCTTGCTTGGCCCAAAACCTCCCACCAAAATCCCTGGGAATTCAATTCTCAAAGTCGCTGATAAAGCGAACAAAAAGGTTTTTGTGGCCAAGGACTCCAACAAACCCACTCCTCCCCCTGGAGAGCTTTCACCCACCAAGCAACTTCTCCTCACCTTGATGGAAGAAGTAAAGGGGTTGAAAGAACAAATCAACCCCAGATTTAATAGTCCATATGTTAACTCTCTTGGTGAAGGATCTAGTAGCTCTAAGGGGAGAGCTTTGTTTAGACCTTGCAAGCATTGCGGTTTCAAGAATCATTCCTCTGAGGATTGCACTAAGAAACCAAAATGTATCACATGCGAGTCTACTGAACACACTTCTAGAGAGCATGAGGAGGTTATTGCGGTTCAAAGAACCAGAACTCAAATGAGATCAAAAACTCTTCATAGGCCCTTAAGAAAGGCTGAGCCAAAACCCAGAGATAAATCTCAGGGTTACAGACCTAATCTCCCCTACAAGTACTACGACTTCTTCGACCATCACTCTGATGAGTGTGAGCATTATCCCGGATGTGACATCTGTGGAAGCATGCGTCATGAACCCAGGGACTGTAACCAAAGAGGGGGAGGAAACCAGAGAAGGACCAATGTCGCTGGTCAGCGACAGCATGGACCCACTGGAAAGTGGGTTCATCATAGAAACTAATCTGGCTTTGTTATATCTATGTAGGAATATCTGAAGAAATATGTTTGGTATCTGGATAGTAGGTGCTCCAGACACATGACAGGGGTTAAACAATATCTGCATATATATAAAAAGGAGTCTGGTCCAAAAGTATTCTTTGGAGATGACTCCTCAGGGGCTACTGAGGGTTATGGCTCAGTGGATTGTAATGTAATAACCTTCACAAGGGTCGCTTATGTCAATGGACTGAAGCACAACTTAATCAGCATCAGTCAACTCTGCGATGCTGGCTTCAAATTTCTGTTCACTAAGACCCAAGGAACAATCTTCAATCAAAATGATGATGTTGTTCTAATTGTACACAGAAGAAGGGATGTGTATGTCATCGACATGACATCTTGTCCAGAAGGGACAAACACTTGTCTCTATGCCAAAGCATCTGATAGTGAAAATTGGCTATGGCATAAGAGACTCTCCCATCTCAACTTCAAAAACATTAACAAACTGGCCAATAATGATTTAGTAGCTGGGCTTCCCTCTTTGACCTTCACCAAAGACAGACCCTGCTCAGCCTGCGAGAAAGGGAAGCACCACAGAGCCTCATTCAAGACAAAACAATCATTCTCCATAAATAAGTGCCTCCATCTTCTTCACATGGACTTATTTGGACCAGTAAAACCTCAGTCCCTTAATTACAACAAGTATACACTAGTCATTGTATATGAATTATCCAGATTCACATGGGTATTCTTTCTCAAAAGAAAGAGTGATGTTGCTGAAAGAATAATGTCCTTCATCAGAGAAATAGAGAATCTCAATGACTGCAGAGTTAAGGCTATCAGAAGTGACAATGGCACTGAATTCAAGAATCATGACATGGAAGCCTTTTGTGATGAAAAGGTAATATCACAGAACTTTTCTAACCCAGGCACCCCTGAACAAAATGGTGTCGCTGAAAGAAGAAACAGAACCCTCATAGAGGCTGCTAGAACTATGCTCAGCGAATCAAGACTTCCAAAACAATTTTGGGGTGAAGCTGTGAACACAGCCTGTCATACACAAAATAGATCCATTATAGTAAAGAGACACGACAAGACCTCTTATGAAGTATATAGGAAGAGAGCCCCTGATGTAAGATACTTCCATGTCTTTGGTTGCCCTGTTTTCATTCACAACTACATAGATCACCTGGGAAAATTTGATGAAAAGTCTGATGATGGATTCTTCATTGGATACTCTCCCACCTCTAGAGCTTATAGAGTATTCAACATCCGCAGACAAGAACTAGAAGAATCTATCCATGTCACCTTCAATGAAGCAGATGCTGTCATCAACCATACCAACTCCGAAGAATGTGACATTGACTTCAATGAAGTTAAATCATATCCAGAGGATGATTTCTCAAATCCCAAGGAATCATCTAAGGGCTGTCACAAGGACTTCCCTTATGTTCATGCATTTGATCCTCATTCAATCTCCGACATCACTCCAGAGGTTGAAAATGCTGAACCAATCAGTCCACCCACTACAGTGAATGCTGATCTCATCGAACCAATCTCTCCTCTTAATGAAGAGATTATGGATGAAGAAATAATATGTGAAGATCCCTCAGCATTCATTGAACCTGCTGTGACTCCTGAACACACAGAGACTCCTGCTCCTCAATCCAAATGGAGTAGGAACCAAGATATTCTTTTGGTGAATATTCTTGGTGAACCCTCTGAGGGAGTCACCACTAGAGGCAAATTGAGATCTCTGGAAACCGCCTCAGCGAATGAATTCCTTTTCGCTGATTTTATCTCTGAGGATGAACCTAAGAATGTTGTTGCTGCGCTTATAGATGAAGGGTGGGTTGTTGCCATGCAAGATGAGTTAAATCAGATCAAGAGGAACAAGGTGTGGACTCTGGTAAAAGCTCCAGCTGGGAAGCAAGTGGTTGGAACTAAATGGGTCTACAGAAACAAGAGGGATGAAGCTGGCATGATTGTCAAAAACAAGGCTAGGCTTGTGGTGCTGGGATATAATCAATCTGAGGGGATTGACTATGATGAAACGTTTGCACCAGTAGCCAGATTGGAAGCTATCGAAATCTTCCTAGCCTTTGCAGCTTATATGGGGTTTACTGTATACCAGATGGATGTGAAGAGTTCTTTCCTAAATGGGAAGCTTGCAGAGGAAGTATATGTCTATCAACCCCCAGGGTTTGAAAGCAGTGAGTATCCTGATCACGTCTGCAGACTTCATAAAGCACTCTATGGGCTGAAACAAGCGCCTAGAGCCTGGTATGAAACCTAATAAGTGTGAAAACACTTATCCTTTTACCACTTATTTCCAATAATAACAAGACCAAAACGTGTATTTTATGTCGTAAAAGTCGGAATTATGCGTGGTTTGTGTTTTTATTGTGTTTTAGGACCAAAAGATGAAAAAGGAAGAAAACATGGGCTTTCACGGGCTTTTATCGAAGAAAACAGGAAAAGACAAAGTCAAAAGATCAAGAGTGCTTAAAAGACGGATGTCCAAGACCTATTCTGAAGATTTATCGAAGAACAAGTCTAAAGACGGAAGTTTAATGAAGTCGAAGAACTCGAGTCTACATAAATGAAGAAATGTTAAGACGAGTTTAATTAATCCCGGGACGACATCGAGAAAGACAAAGAATTAAATCGAGTCGAGAGGACGTGAAGAAAGAAAGAAGATGCAACACATGCACTCCTTCCATTTTCCCTATTAATACCCCCCTAAAACACATTAGGAGGGTAGTTAGTCTTTAGTTTTAGTTTTTATTTTTTCACTTTTCTTTCTAGTTTTTAGAGAGAGAAAGTTCTCCACTTTCTCTCACTAAGTTTTCATCTTTCTTTCCTTTAATCTTTGAAGATTAAACATTTGTGTATTGTTGATTTCATTAATCAAGTTCTAGTTAAGCTTTTAATCTTTCATCTCATTCTACCTTTCTTTGATTTTTAGATTAATTTTGGTGCGAATTTCATTTGATCCATGTTGTTCTTAATGATTTCGTGCTTAAAAAGTTAATCTTTTTATGCTTACATAAGCTTTCATTCGATTAAGCTTTAAGATTTGTGTGCTTATTGGCTTATTCGCTTTGTTTAGCTTATTTACTTTTTAAAGGTTCTCTTAAAAAGTTCATTTTTTATATATAGGTTGATTCAAAAGATTGATTATTTTGAGTTTGGATAAGTTGTTGATTGAGCTTATTTAGTATATTTCACTTTTGATTCGTGCTAGTCTTGGTGTGAGCTTATCATAGTAGCTTATCACTAGCTTATTTCGAGACCCTTATAAATCGGAAAGGGTCTAAACCCCTTTCCGATCGCTATATTCCGATCAGAGCCTCCCCTGAATTCCGATCATTAAGATCGGATTAGGTAGTTTGATATTCCGACCATCCCCACCCTTTTATTCCGGTCATCTGATCGGATTAGGGTTTAGACATTCCGATTAAGTAGTACTTGCACATTCCGATTAGAGCTGTTTGTCATCATTCCGATTTGATCCTTTTTCAGTCATTCCGACGAGGACATTTTACATTCCGATCGGATGTTTTTCTAAACATTCCGATTAGTACTTTCCCCAATATTCCGATTGGCATTATTTCTGAGATATTTCGATTGAGGGTTTTGGCAACATTCCGATTGGGGCTTGTTTCCCACATTCCGATTGCACCATTTACATCATTCCGATCAGTAGTCGTTTATTACATTCCGATTAGTGCATTTTCCCATTATTCCGATCACTCACTTTTAGCATATTCCGATTGGATGAGTTCATGTCTCTACAAAAGTTTCCAAGTGTTAGTTTTATTTAGTGTTCAAGTATTTTTCTTATATTGCCTTTAAGTTTTCAAGCATTTATTTTTAACTCGTTATTTTAGTATAATCTTTAAACTTCTACTTTACTCAACGACACTTACTTATTTGCCATTAATTTGAAATAGATAATCAACCAAACCATTCTTTTGTTCACCGAAAGACAATTGAGTCGCACTTTGAACCAATAGTCAATTCGAAGAGATTCAGACGATAAGATTTTATACTTGGGGTAAAAGCTAAGTATTAAATGGCGCCGCTGCTGGCTCTTTTCGTAAAGATTAACGGTTTCTAGTGAGAGACGCATTGAATTTTGGGATCCGTTCTTTGAACGTTATTTTCCTTGCTTCAAAAATTTTCAAAAACCCTAAAAAATAAAAAAATATAAAATTCTTCAAAAATACAAAAACATTGAAAAATCATTAAAAGCAATTCTTTTCCAAAAGGTTTTGCACCAAAAAGATTATATAGATATTCTCTGTGTATATTTTTCTTCTGCAGGTGTATGCGTACTAGATCTTCAAACTATTCTGAGCCCGAGACTCGTGAAGATCTAGATATGGCTGGTGTTAATAAGAACAATAATAACCTACCTCTACCCAATTTGAATAATAATAACAACAACAACAATGTCCCCTACCTGATTTACGAACAATGGAGGAATTGTGTCAACCCACCATGAACGGACGCGGAGGCCCGATTGCGCCGATGCACATCACGGCTCAGGAGTTTTCGTTGAAGCATCACATGATCCAACAAGTGCAAACTAACCCATTTCGCAGAATTCCGGATGATGATGCCAACAAACACCTCGACAAATTCATTACCATCACCCAAAGCATGAAGTCGCCCGGTGTTTCTATGGATGACCTTCGCCTTCAACTATTTCCCCACTCGCTTTCTCACCATGCCGAAAAATGGTTTGACCGTCTCCCAAAGAATTCTATTCATACTTGGAATGACATGACTCAACGCTTTTTGTCGCGCTACTTCCCACCATCCATGGTCACAAGCCTTCATAACCAAATTAGTGGATTCATGCAAGACAATGATGAATTGCTCTTCGATGCTTGGGAACGATACAATGATTTGATCGACCGTTGTCCAAATCATAACATGCTCCCCGTCACTCTCATTGATACTTTCTACAATGGTCTTACTTTTCGTGATCGTGACACGATCAATGCCGCCGCCGGTGGTACTTTTATGAAAAGGAGACCGGAGGAGTGTAGAGAGTTGATTGAAAATATGACTACTCACCACAAGAATTGGGATTCATCCGCATCCTCAAGATCTAATCAGAGATTCAATGTTTCATCTACTTCTTCCACCACCGACATGTCCGTCATGGAACGTGCTATTCTGGATATTAACAAAAGTCTCCAAATTTTGACTTCTAACCAAACTCAACAAGCTAAAGCCGTTGCTATTTCTTGTGACACATGTGGTGGTCCTCATTCCTAAAATGATTGTCCTTCTACTCAAGGCAATTTTTCTGAAGACGTTAACGCGGCTTACGGTACATATCCCACGGGAGGCTATCAAGCTCGTCCTCAAGGAGATCGTAGCTTGCTAAGTTATCATTCAAACAACTATCTTGCTCCACCCGGTTTCACTCCTCAAAACCAAAACCAACAACAAAGCTATAACCGAAACAACCAATCCCAACCTCGTGCTACCAATCAATATCAATCCCAAAGAAACCCATACCCAACTCAAGGAAATTCTCAAGCTTACCAAGCTCCACCTCTCAATCAACCGATGGCATTGAATCCAGACGTTGAAACATTCATGAAGACTAATAGAGAGATGGTGACTAATCTTCAGATTCAAGTCGTCAACTTGAAGGGAGAAATGGCGAGACAAGGGAACGATATTTGTGTCGAGCTAAGGAGTGACATGGCAAAACAAAGCAATGAAATTCGTGCAGACATCAGAGACTCTTTCAGCACTCAAGCACTTAACATACGTGATATGATCGGTTCGCTCATCCAAGGTAATCAACCCTCTTCTTCGGGTACTCTTCCGAGTAACACCGTTGCGAACCCAAGAGGGGAGATGAAAGCAATCACTACTCGTAGTGGAAAAGGTTATACGGAACCCGAGCTTCCTACACCTTCACCCGTGATTGTGAACAAGGAAAAAGAGCAACTTTCCCCACCTCCTTTGCCTTCTACCCCCATTTCCCCACCACCCGTGGTTGTGAGTGATCCTACTCCCCTAAAGCCTTCTTCTTCATCCAATATACCTTATCCTTCAAGGTTGAGGAAAGAGAAGCAAAAGACCAAGGATGATATTCAAGTTTCAAACTTTCTCAAAATGTTTAAACAATTGAATTTTAACATCTCCTTTGCCGAGGCTCTCGCTCACATGCCCAAATACGCGAAGATGTTTAAAGATCTTCTTAGTGACAAGGAGAAGCTTCTTGACATTTCTCAGACCCAACTTAATGAGAATCGATCCGCCGTTCTCTTAAGGAAATTGCCCACCAAACTTGGTGACCCGGGTCGCTTCTTGATTCCTTGCAACTTCCCGGGAGTATAGAATTGCATGGCCCTAGCCGATCTAGGTGCCAGTATAAACTTAATGCCTTTAAGTGTTTGGAAGCAATTATCTCTCCCCGAGCTAGTCCCCACCAAAATGACTTTGGAATTAGCTAACCGTACGGTTGCTTATCCAGTGGGGATAGCCGAAGATGTCTTTGTTGGCGTTGACAAATTCACCTTCCCGGCGGATTTTGTTGTCGTTGACTACGAGATGGATCCTCGTGTTCCATTAATCGTTGGACGTCCCTTCTTGAGGACCGGTCACACTCTCATTGATGTATCCGCGGGCGAAATAATCGTGAGAGTTGGTGACGATAAAATTGTCTTCAACATGGGTAAGATTTCTAAGAAACCTTATTCATATGAGAGTGTTAATGCTATTGATGTTATCGATGAGGCTTGTGACGAACACTTTCATGATGCTTGCAAAAGTACTCTCTCTTCTCTACCCAATGTTGAGACCGTTGCCTCAATTGCTCCGGCATTGACTCCTTTTGGAGAAAGTGACTTGGATGATTTCGAAGCTAGCTTGGGTCCTCTCGATATTAAGTATGATGAATCTTCCACCGATTGGGATGAAGACATTCGTACTATTGAGAAACTTCTCAATGAAGACCCGTTTTCTCCTCCTTCTCCTAAAGAGGTGACTAATGATGATCCATCGTTAGTTTCACCATCTATTGAGGATCCTCCTACTCTTGAGTTAAAGGACCTACCCTCTCATCTTGAGTACGTTTTCCTTGAAGACAACGAGAAGTTACCGGTCATCATTGCAAAGGACCTGAAAGAAGAAGAAAAATCCCGACTTATCGCCGTGTTGAAGAAGCATAAAAAAGCTATAGCTTGGAAAATCTCCGATATTCGCGGAATTGATCCTCACTTTTGCACACATAAAATTCTCATGGAGGACGACTTTAAGCCCACAATTCAAAGCCAACGAAGGGTGAATCCTAAAATCCATGAAGTCATCAAAAAAGAGGTTATCAAACTTCTTGATGCGGGTATGATTTACCCTATTTCGGATTCACCATGGGTTAGTCCAGTCCATTGTGTGCCTAAGAAAGGCGGCATCACCGTTGTGCCCAATGTAAACAACGAGTTGATTCCTACACGTCTCGTTACTGGGTGGAGAGTTTGTATAGACTACCGCAAACTCAATGATGCCACGAGAAAGGATCATTTCCCTCTTCCTTTTATGGACCAAATGCTTGAACGTTTAGCGGGAAATGAATATTACTGCTTTCTTGATGGTTTCTCGGGTTATTTCCAAATACCCATCGATCCCCAAGATCAAGAGAAGACAACATTCACTTGTCCCTATGGCACATTTGCTTACAAAAGAATGCCTTTTGGCTTATGAAATGCCCCCGAGACTTTACAAAGGTGCATGTTGGCTATCTTCCATGACATGGTTGACCAAACCATGGAAGTCTTCATGGATGATTTCTCGGTCTTCGGGGATTCCTTCTCTTCTTGCCTTGCCAATTTGGAACGTATGCTTAAGCGGTGTGAAGACACTCGCCTTGTTCTGAATTGGGAAAAATGCCATTTTATGGTAAAAGAAGGCATTGTGCTAGGACACAAAATCTCTAAAGCCGGTCTTGAAGTCGACCGTGCTAAAGTAGATGTCATAGCCAAATTACCTCCACCTTCAACCGTGAAGGGTGTGAGAAGTTTTCTGGGTCATGCGGGCTTCTATCGTCGATTCATTCAGGATTTCTCTAAAATCGCTTGCCCGATGACCCACCTCTTGGAAAAAGATACTCCTTTTATCTTTTCTAAAGAGTGTATCAAAGCCTTCAATCTTCTTAGGAATAAGCTAACTAAGGCACCGATCTTGGTTACCCCTAATTGGGAGCTGTCTTTTGAGTTGATGTGCGATGCTAGCGACTTTGCTATTGGAGCGGTTTTGGGTCAAAGAGTGAATAAACACTTCCAACCAATCCACTATGCTAGCAAAACAATGACGGGGGCTCAATTGCATTATACGACAACCGAAAAAGAGCTTTTATCTGTTGTCTATGCTTTTGAAAAATTTCGCCCCTATCTTGTTTTATCCACCACCATCGTATACACGGACCATTCCGCGTTGAAGTACTTGATGACTAAGCACGACTCTAAGCCAAGACTTCTTCGCTGGGTTTTACTCCTTCAAGAATTCAACATTGAAATTCGTGACAAGAAGGGTGCCGAAAACCTGGCCGCGGATCATCTGAGTAGACTTGAGGATCCATATCAAGGGGATCATCCGAACAAAGAGGTCAATGACTCTTTCCCCCTTGAGACCTTAATGTCTATAAATCTCAATCTTGATGACACCCCGTGGTTTGCCGACATTGCAAACTACTTAGCGGGTGGTGTTCTCATCAAAGGGTTAACATCCCAACAAAAGAAGAAGTTCTTGAATGATGTTAAGACTTACTTTTGGGATGACCCTTTTTTATTCAAACAATGTGCTGATTTGATCATTCGTCGATGTGTTGATGGACCGGCAGCTTTTCAAATCCTTGCTGCTTGCCATAAAGGACCCACCGGTGGTCACTTTGGTCCCAACTACACCGCTAAGAAAGTGTTTGATTCTGGATTCTATTGGCCCACCATTTATCGTGACGCTCATGAAATGGTTAAGCATTGTGATGCTTGCCAACGCCAAGGCAAGATCACACATAAAGATGAGATGCCTCAAAATTTCATACAAGAATGTGAAATCTTTGACGTATGGGGCATCGACTTTATGGGGCCATTTCCATCCTCCAAAGGGAACAAGTACATCCTCGTCGCCGTTGACTACGTTTCTAAATGGGTTGAAGCTAAGGCTCTCCCAACGAACGATGCGAGGGTGGTTGTGAACTTTTTGAAGCAGCTGTTTGCTCGATTCGGCGTTCCTCGTGTTATTATCAGTGACCGCGGGACTCATTTTTGCAATGATCAATTTGCAAGAGTCATGGCTAAGTATGGTGTCAATCACCGTCTTTCCACCGCCTATCATCCCCAAACCAATGGGCAAGCCGAGATTTCCAACCGTGGATTGAAGCGAATTTTGGAGCGTACTGTGGGAGAGCATCGCGCCGCGTGGGCCGATAAGTTAGATGATGCTCTGTGGGCTTTCCGTACTGCTTATAAGACCCCAATCGGCTGTACGCCTTATCGTCTTGTGTATAGGAAAGCATGCCACCTCCCCATCGAGCTGGAACACAAGGCACACTGGGCCTTGAAGTAGGCTAACTTCGACATCAACAAAGCCGGTGACCATCGCAAGATTCAACTCAACGAGCTCAACGAACTGAGGAATGAAGCTTACGAGAACTCACTGATCTACAAGGAGAAGACCAAGATCATTCATGACGCAAGGATTAAGAACCGAGAGTTCCACGTTGGTGATCAAGTCTTACTTTTTAACTCTCGGTTGAAGATCTTCTCTGGCAAGTTGAAGAGCCGCTGGTCTGGTCCATTCACCGTCGTCAAAGTCTTTCCATATGGGACCATTGAGCTTTCTCAGCCAAATGGGCCCAATTTCAAGGTGAATGGCCAGCGTTTGAAGCTGTACTTTGGTGAGGACATCTCCCATGAGATGATTCCATCCCTCACTACGTTCCCCATGAACTAAATTGGGTCGAGTCAGGATCGTGACTCGGTGAACAAAAACAAGCGCTTCTCGGGAGGCAACCCGTGATCTATCCTTTACTGCTTTCATAATAAGTGTAGGGGGGAGCCCCGTATGTGTTTGTTGTCTTGTTTCTTATCTTGTGCAGGGATTCAAGCTTCAAAGAGCACCTTGATGACTTTTGACGAACCGTGATACCGTGTTCCCATCTTCCCCATTCTATCCTAAACTCTTGTGATTCAATATTTCATATTTCGTATGTTCACATTGAAATCACTTTAGTTGTCCTTTCCTTAGCAAGATTTAAACAAAGTGCACAATGTCCTAATTGTAGGGGAATTTACTCCCACATGCCTAAACATTGAGGACAATGTTTATCTCAAGTGTAGGGGGGACTTCTATCGAAGTAAGTGGTCTTTTCCATGAATTTGCCCTCATTTTAACCGGAAAATTTGATTTTTCGACATTTTTCAAAATTTTTAATCTATTTTGGCCTAGTTGTATAGTTGTATTTTCCTTTGTTATGTTTATTTTCTTTCCTTGCTAGAATAAATTTTCAATAAAGTGGTTTTAAATTTTTCTTAGTCGTGAACATTTTGACTCAACCCGAGTTTACTTATCTAAGTTTACTCTAGCTAGTATCCTTAACATGTTTAAGTCAAGTTTTGCTAGGCTTTTATATAAGGAGCTATAAAACGCGAAAGTCTTAACTCTCACGGGTTAAGAACAAGAACTTTTCGCAAGTTCCTATAATTGATCCTAGAGAGTCGTTTATCAAGGGAACTTTAAAATGCGATTTCTAAACTTGAAAAAGTCTAAGAATTTGCAAGATCCTATAGATGACTCGAAAACCCAAAACTTTGATTTAATAGGCTAAGCATCCACGAGTCTCATTCCTTGAGATTTTAAACTGTGGAGGACGAGAGATGATAGAGTCAATAATAAGTTTGATATTCTTTCGTGAATTTATGTGAGTTAATTATAAGCCTATTCTCCCTTCGCTTGTTAATAAATTTATCTGCAATAAATAAGGTTGTACGATTTAAAAGGTTACTTAGCTTCTAGCCCAAGATCGTTTAAAAGTTGCTCGATACGGATTAGAGTTCATAGCCAAGGCATAAATTATTGAAGCGGGATGCGAAGATTGGCGAGTCCGAAAAGGCCCTAACAAGGCATGAGGGCTACATTTTGTTGCTAAAGATCCAAAAGTGATGTGAAGAATCATTTATTGAAAATCAATATGAAGGATCGAGACACACGACGAAAAGCAAAAACTCCCCAAAAGATCATGGAGAAGTCTATCCAAAAAGGCCCTAACAAGGTATGAGGATAAATAGATCCAAGTCCTAAAAGGAGGCGGATCGTTGTATATCAAAGTCCAAAATAAAGATTGGAGAAAAATGAAGAAGTCGTGGTCCAAAGATGAAGAATCTCTCAAAACTTCAAGTGAAGAAATTCCTATTATGAAGAGAAGACCATAATTTCAAGAACGTCTCTCAAAGATTCGAAGTATGAAGTCGCTGCCAAATATCGGTCCGAGAAAGGTCTCAAATCGTGAAGCGAGTTATGCCAAGATATGAACTTTATGAGGTCCCGAGAAGCAGTTTTAAAAGATTTTGTCCTTTAGCTAACTATTGATTAAATCGTTCACTTTATTTTCAGCCTAAATAACTATCAAAATAAGTCAAACAATGCATCCTCGTGATCATTCAAGACAAAAATAAAATATAAGAGATACACCTAGGAATAAGGGAGTCTAAGTGAATAATTGGCCCACATGAGTTTGTGTTAGTTTGCTAACTTATAATAACAATGATCTCGTTTTTAAGCTTGGTATGGGGAACGTGAAACTTGAGGATGATAAACGTTCATGGCAGCCAAAACCCAATGTAAGGTTTTAATTTCTTTACTTGTTTCTATCATTTTATTTTTTAGATGTTTAGAATTTAATAAAGGCTAAGGTGGATTATTTATGATGGAAGATGTAAACCGAGCTTTAGAAGTAATGCATTGCATGAGGGCATTGCAATGGTCGAGTGTAGGGGATTTAATAAGTGTGAAAACACTTATCCTTTTACCACTTATTTCCAATAATAACAAGACCAAAACGTGTATTTTATGTCGTAAAAGTCGGAATTATGCGTGGTTTGTGTTTTTATTGTGTTTTAGGACCAAAAGATGAAAAAGGAAGAAAACACGGGCTTTCACGGGCTTTTATCGAAGAAAACGGGAAAAGACAAAGTCAAAAGATCAAGAGTGCTTAAAAGACGGATGTCCAAGACCTATTCTGAAGATTTATCAAAGAACAAGTCTAAAGACGGAAGTTTAATGAAGTCGAAGAACTCGAGTCTAAATAAATGAAGAAATGTTAAGACGAGTTTAATTAATCCCGAGACGACATCGAGAAAGACAAAGAATTAAATCGAGTCGAGAAGACGTGAAGAAAGAAAGAAGATGCAACACATGCACTCCTTCCATTTTCCCTATAAATACCCTCCTAATACACATTAGGAGGGTAGTTAGTCTTTAGTTTTTATTTTTTCACTTTTCTTTCTAGTTTTTAGAGAGAGAAAGTTCTCCACTTTCTCTCACTAAGTTTTCATCTTTCTTTCCTTTAATCTTTGAAGATTAAACATTTGTGTATTGTTGATTTCATTAATCAAGTTCTAGTTAAGCTTTTAATCTTTCATCTCATTCTACCTTTCTTTGATTTTTAGATTAATTTTGGTGCGAATTTCATTTGATCCGTGTTGTTCTTAATGATTTCGTGCTTAAAAAGTTAATCTTTTTATGCTTACATAAGCTTTCATTCGATTAAGCTTTAAGATTTGTGTGCTTATTGGTTTATTCGCTTTGTTTAGCTTATTTACTTTTTAAAGGTTCTCTTAAAAAGTTCATTTTTTTATATAGGTTGATTCAAAAGATTGATTATTTTGAGTTTGGATAAGTTGTTGATTGAGCTTATTTAGTATATTTCACTTTTGATTCGTGCTAGTCTTGGTGTGAGCTTATCATAGTAGCTTATCACTAGCTTATTTCGAATCCCTTATAAATCGGAAGGGTCTAAACCCCTTTCCGATCGCTATATTCCGATCAGAGCCTCCCCTGAATTCCGATCATTAAGATCGGATTAGGTAGTTTGATATTCCGACCATCCCCCCCCCTTTTATTCCGATCATCTGATCGGATTAGGGTTTAGACATTCCGATTAAGTAGTACTTGCACATTCCGATTAGAGCTGTTTGTCATCATTCCGATTTGATCCTTTTTCAGACATTCCGACGAGGACATTTTACATTCCGATCGGATGTTTTTCTAAACATTCTGATTAGTACTTTCCCCAATATTCCGATTGGCATTATTTCTGAGATATTCCGATTGAGGGTTTTGGCAACATTCCGATTGGGGCTTGTTTCCCACATTCCGATTGCACCATTTACATCATTCCGATCAGTAGTCGTTTATTACATTCCGATTAGTGCCTTTTCCCATTATTCCGATCACTCACTTTTAGCATATTCTGATTGGATGAGTTCATGTCTCTACAAAAGTTTCCAAGTGTTAGTTTTATTTAGTGTTCAAGTATTTTTCTTATATTGCCTTTAAGTTTTCAAGCATTTATTTTTAACTCGTTATTTTAGTATAATCTTTAAACTTCTACTTTACTCAACCACACTTACTTATTTGCCATTAATTTGAAATAAATAATCAACCAAACCATTCTTTTGTTCACCGAAAGACAATTGAGTCGCACTTTGAACCAATAGTCAATTCGAAGAGATTCGGACGATAAGATATATATACTTGGGGTAAAAGCTAAGTATTAAAACCCTATCAAAATTCTTACTTGAAAATAAATTTGTCAGAGGTACCATTGATCAAACCCTGTTCACTTATAGGTCCAAGGGTGATGTCATTTTAGTACTGATTTATGTGGATGATATAATTTTTGGTTCAACCAATATTACATTGAGCAAATAGTTTGCCAAACTAATGACCAAAAAATATTAAATGAGCATGATGGGGGAATTAACTTTTTTCTTGGGTTTTCAAATTAAACAAAATTCAAAAGGAATGTCCATTTGTCAAGAAAAATATGTTAAGGATTTGCTCAAGAAGTATGATCTGTCTGATTGTGCAACAGTGAAATGCCCCATGCTTCCTCCCAAAAACTTGGGAGCTGATGACTCAGGGGTCTCTGTTAATGAGACCTTATATAGAGGCATGATTGGGTCACTGATGTACCTCACAGCAAGCAGACCAGACATACAATTTTCCCATGTCTCTGTGCTAGGTACCAAGCTAACCCCAAGGAATCCCACCTTGTAGATGTCAAAATAATTTTCAGGTACTTGAAAGGATCTCCCACATTGGGTCTCTGGTATCCTAATGGATCAGGCTTCGACCTCAAAGCCTACTCAGACTCTGACTATGCTGGGTGCTGTCTTGATAGAAATAGCACCTCTGGGAGTTGTCAAATCCTTGGAGGAAAGTTAGTATACTGGAGTGCCAAGAAACAAAACTCTGTGGCCATGTCATCAGCTGAAGCTGAATACGTAGCGGCCGCTGGTTGTTGTGCTCAAGTTCTCTGGATGAAAAGTCAGCTGGCTGATTATGGGATCATTTATGAAAAGGTTCCCATATTCTATGACAACATAAGTGCTATAACCATCTCCAATAATCCGGTACTTCATTCCAGAACTAAGCATATTGACACCAGGTATCACTTTATCAGAGACCATATTTTAAAAGGTAATATTGAGCTTCATTTTATACCCACTGAATACCAGCTCGCTGATATATTCACCAAGCCTCTGGCTGAGCCAAGTTTTACTAGGTTGGTTGCTGAGCTGGGTATGCTCAATATTGGTAAACAAATCAGATAAATGATCTCTGATCTCTATCTCTGGGCATTAAAGGGAATTAAATGTAACGAGGTAGTTACATTCCAATGGGACTTAATATATTCCCATATTTAATTCAAATGATTAACCTTTATTGTCAACAGCTTTCCCGCTTTCCAAGGAACAGAAAAATCACATGAAGAGTAAGGGGTCCCACTTTTCTTAAAAGGTAATTTTTTGCATTAAATGCTTTAATTGTAAAACGGCTAAACCTTTTATCAAAACCCTTGACTCATTTTTCAAATCTCACATTACTCATTACTTTCACACACACACACACACTATTCATCTTCTCCAAAACCTTCATTTCTTCCTCACATCAACAATGGCGTCTTCATCAAGAAACACTGCTTTCACCGTCCTGGCCGCCTCGGACGTTGATTTTGGGATACACGATGGTAAGATTGCCTTGAACAATTGTGTAGCTCTCTTGGAACACAACAATTCCCTCTACCAACCATTGTTCTCCTTCCTCAAGAACTCCACCATTTTTGAAGCCATAACCAGAGTACCTTCCACATGCTACCACCAATACTTGAAGGAGTTCTGGTATAGCGCCGAAGTTGATCAAACCTCTTCACACATCACCTTCAACCTTTCCACACATCCCCAACCTCTCACTTTTGATCTTCACACCTTTGCCAAAGTCATTGGACTTCCAGTCAATGAAGGCATGTCCGTTGTGCCTGCCAGCGCCACGGTAAAGAAGGCTCTGGCTACCCTTCGTCCTCATGATGACAATGATAAACCTTTCACCACCCAAGGTTTCCAGAACAAATCACTGATCAAAGTGAACTACTTTTCACCCATCTGGAGGACGCCGATGCTATACATTGTGAAATGTTTGGGTGGAAACTAGGGGTCTCATGATCAACTTAATGGAGCCCAGCAAGCAATTACTTACAGCTTATTCTGGGGGCAAGATATAGGGATCGCTCACATACTTTACTCCGACCTCATTGCTAAGCTAGAAAACAAAGGGAAGAAGAACAGACTAGCCACCATCTGCTACATAAGATATCTCTCTCTTCTCTTAGAAGATATGCTGGGTGAAGGCTACACAAATGATGAACTTCTCTCCTTCTCTCCTTATCACATCACTGCTGCTTCACTAAAGACTCCTTTGGAAGATGAAGTGCCTCTCAGCAGGCACATGATGCAAGTCGCTGGGTTACTGGTTGCCAATGGAGAGCCCTTGATCCCTCACAATAAGGTGAATGCTGAAAGACTAACTGACAAGTCTCTGTTAAAGACCTCTGTGCAGTCTTCTTCTCAGCCCAAGGTGCCCAAGGAAAAGAAGAAGAAGAGGAAAGACACCCCCCTTTCCTCTGAAACCCCTTCTATTAATCCTTCCAAGACCAAGAAGACTAAGAAGAACCCATCCCCTTCTCTGGAGGATGTGGTTGAAGAGCCTACCGCTGACAAACAACCTGAGTCTAGCGTCTCCCAGTCAGCAGAGACGACTAAGAACCTTCTCAACGCTGATATCTCTCAGGTATTAGTTTGCCATTTTATTATCTTGGCGGTTCACATACAATCACTCTCAACATTCTGTAGGAGAGAGTGATGAAGATTTAGGGTTTACCTCAACCCTTAGAGTGTCTGTGTCCGCACCTAGAACTCTTAGGTTTATCTGTACACTCTGTCTTAACACAAGGATATGATTCATTTGTGCACATAACGCACCCCGATGGTCCTTCACCCTCTGGACTGTACTCTTGTCCATAACAACTTGAGCATGCTATAGGTCCCGACCCAGAGTCTCTGCACTTCACGTAGTCTCTGGGTCCCCTCATATGAAAAGAGTCCCAAAGAATTTATTCTTTTGGGGGGACTGAATAATCACCCTCAGTCTTCCTAGGGGCAGCGATAAAAGGAGACCATTACCTTAAAATATGTCACAACTAAAAGAGTCCCAAAGAATTTATTCTTTTGGGGGGGACTGAATAATCACCCTCAGTCTTCCTAGGGGAAGCGATAAATGGCGACCTTTAACTTCCATGAATTCACAATTAAAAAGAGTCCCAAGGAGCAATCCTTCAGGGGGAGTTGGATAATCACACCCAGCTATCCTAGGGGCAGCGAACGGCGACCATTCACCACCTAATTTTCACAAATCAAAAGAGTCCCAAGGAGTAATCCTTACGGGGGAGCTGGATAATCACACCCAGCTATCCTAGGGGCAGCGAATGGCCACCCTTCAACATAACTGATTCACACTTAAAAGAGTTCCAAGGAGAAATCCTTAAGGGGGGCTGGATAATCACACCCAACTTTCCTAGGGGCAGCGAATGGCGATCTATAACTTCATATTTTTTCACAATTGGTTACTAACAAATATCATAACAGGCTCATAATCTTCATGAAGAACAGCAGAATGATGATGCCTATTCCATTGCTGGTGACGAAAATGCTGAAGCCCCCCACATAGATCTCGATGCCATGTCAGACATTGATTCCATGCCAGAGGATGAGGTCTTCATTATCGAAGAAGACTTGACCATTTCAGATTATGCTGATATGGATGCTGATGATGACCAAGTTACATCAGAGTTAAAACCCATCTCTTTCCCATCAATGCCCAATGTGCAAGAACTGGCTGCTAAGCGGCTATTGGACCATAGGCTCTGTACACCAACCCCAGTTCCCTTCCCAACCTTACCAAATGTCATGGAATTAGGGGCTAAGCAACACTTAGAACACTTACAAAACCTCAAGCCTATCCATGTTCCTCGAATGAAAGATGTTCAGGAACTCTCCGCTGAGGTTCTCTGGGTGACATCAGTAAAACCAAGCCCAAAGTCACAAATGATGTTATCCTCTCTGAATTGCAAACACTCACCCATGCTGCTGAAGAACTCACCACCACACTAGAGACTTCACTAACTTCATCTGTGGAGTCCTGTATGACTGCATTGCTTCCACAACTACTGGGAAATGCCTTGCAAGCTCACCTCCCAGCTGTTCTAGACCAGAGCCTCCAGCAATACATACCATTTGTCCTCACATCAGTTGTCAAAGCAAATGTTGCAGCTATTGCCAAGGCGTCTGAGCCTTCAAGAAAACTTCTTCAAGAGCTGTTACAAGAGGAACTTAAAGAAATCTGCTTATTTGTCCATCAAGAATTTGTTAAGTTCCTCAAGCCTAGATCAGGCACATCTACTACCGGCGCTATGCCTGAGGGGGAGAATTCAGCAACCTCCACCTCTGAAGAAGAAGCAGACACTGCTCCACCTAAGGGGGAGCAATCACTTAAACAACCTACACCTTCAACAGGGATTCCAACACAAAACCTCTCAGGTCCTTCAACCCAATCACTGAAGCAATAAAGGACAAGGGAAAAGGAATTGCCATTGAACAACCGGAAATAACCCTGCACTCCCTCCAAGAAGAAGGCGGATCCACAGCTAAACTCTCCAAACACTCTGACCTGAACAAATTCAAGAGTGCTGATGAACCACCACTTACCCCAGAGCAGGCAAAGGCTCAAATCTTGGAACACCAAAGGCTTGCAAACATCAGAGCAGCTGAACTCAAGAGCAAAGAAGCTCTGAACAAACTCTCTCCTGCTGTAAAGGAAGCTCAGCTGGTTAAGCTCAAAGAACTGGAGGTTAAAAGGAGCAACCTTCAAAAGGAATATGAAAGGATTGTGAACCAGAGAGCTGAACCCGGTCAAATCACCAAGTATGCATGTTACACTGACAAAGACAAAAGAATGGTGATGACCCTTTACAAAGAAAACCAACTAACCAACTACAAAGTCTTTAGTGACTTTAAACTCAGAGATCTGGGCCTCTCTGAATGGTTAGAAATGCCGTCTCTTGCCCAAAAGAAGACTGGGCCTGATGCTGCCCAAATGATGAAAAACATTCAAGCAAAGCTGAATTGGGTAAGAGACACGACAAAGAAGCTGAAGGTATCTCTTCCTCCTTAACTCTCACAACAACAACCTTCTCAAGGAAAAAGGAAAAGAAAAACCCAAATGGGGCCTCTGGTGGAGAAGTTGGTCACTGAGAACATTGTTGTAGATGGGATGCACATAAACTTGGTACTGCCCAAAGAGATCACTAAACCAGTAGGGGGCCAAGTATACTCAGAACCAGAGACATGTATGGTCTTCATGAACGGTAATTGTGGGTATTGCTTTCAGCGGATGAATGAACTACATCTGGCATCAACCATCCAGCTCATCAGACTCAAACAGGGCATCATGAGGAATTGCAAATTGGCTGAGGATTTTGAGTTTGAAGTCGAGCTAGTCATCAACTCTAGAAGTGACAAAGTTGAAGCCCAGAGAATCTATGATCAAGGCCTTGATCGCTGAAGAACCTTTTTACTTTTGTTTATGTTTACACCACTGGGTGCTCTTGTAATAGACTAGGTTCTTTATGTTTAAATAGAACTCTGAGGTATGTTTGTTAAATTATGTGTAAGAAGAAGCTGTGTACTCACTTACAATAATTTTAGACTTAGTATAATTTATAAACAAATAGGGGGAGATTGTTGGGCCAATGAAAGTTTTAACTATGTCCCAGTCTAGATTTGTTTAAATTAGACTAAGTGTTTACTGATCGCTGAGAGGACCAGCGACAGAGACTAGACCAGTGGAAGGCAAAGCCTCAGCTGGCACACCAGGAACATTCAAGTCAAAGACAACGTCAGAGAAGTCAAAGACAATCTGAAGTCATACTCACCATCGATTATGGATAGCTGGGATGTTGAAGGAATGTACTGGTGTTCAAGGATCTCTGAGTTGACAACACTCGGAGATCACTTAAGAACCCTAGAAGTCTGAGACAAGCAAAGCTTGTCCAATCCTTTATAGTTTAGGCAGGAGAATCTACCAAGTGTTTTGAGCGGGACAAAACAAGAGATTCAAGATAAAGCCTGTTACGACCTAGTGGGACAAAAGGTGAACAGTTGGCTGAACTGTTCACCTAAAGTTGTTTAAAGGTATGTCTCGATTTGGACATGCATTTAATACGTTGTACTCTTCCATTCAGAAGGTGACACGTATCAACTACTCCCACTAAGGAAGCAACCTCGTACACTATAAATAGGAGTGAGAAAGAAGAATTAAATCAACCCTTATGCTTGGATAATCTATCTAAGTTCTTTCTCACCTAGGAACCGCTGAGCCCTCAGCTGTCTACCAGCGTCTCATTGGTTCCCTTGTAAACTTGAGTCTCGAATTTAGTTTACTTGTTCTAGGGTTCATTTCTTGTTGTCATTCAACGAGTGTATTCATAGCACTTTGTAATACTTTGTTTTTAATACTTAATAAAGCATTACGCGCTTGAAAAGTATTTCATTGTGTTTCGTGGTTACAAGAGTTATAGTTTATCAACAATTGTCAAATTAAGGGACTTTAATTATGGTAGCTTGAGAGGTTACTACATTTAGGCTTGTTCAACCTAAATACACACCAAATTACTCAGTTCACAAGCTTTCCTAAATGAGGGAGATTGCTTTTGAGCAGCTTTGCAAGTAAGGTTAGAGATGAGGACTACTATAGTTTTTGTGCATAGACTACAACAGTCTATGCACAAGTTTCTTTCTTGAACCTATTTGAAACACAACACCACAAGATAAACAACTAACAAAAAAACAAATCTAAAAGCTATTGTCAGTAGCTTATGGACTAGCTTTTGGTACAGTAAGTATGAAACAAGAAAAGCAGAAATTTGAAAAATCAAATTTTGGAACCAAGTTTGTTAAAAACTACAAGTGAGAAACAAAATGGAACTTAGGCCTTTGTTTTCACAACCCCTTGATCTTGTCAAGATCCCAAGGCTATGATCAAAAAAGGGCTTAAGGATCTCAAAGGGATTTTGCAAAAAATAAACTTGAGATTTTTCTGTGATAAACTAAATGAAGACTTGCAACAAGTAAAAGTGACTTAAATTAAAATGCAGAAAATAAACTTGGAACACAAATTCTTGCAAAGCTTTTTATAAACACTCTAACTATTTATTTAATAAATTTTTTTACAAGAAAATGGAACAAAAGGCTATCCATAGGTTGGATCTCCATTTATACTATTAAGGGGATGATTCTAGAACAATAAGAACATAAAGAAACCTTAGCAAACAATAAGAACATAAAGAAACCTTAGCAAACAATCTGCCAAATTTGCCCTTGTTGAAAATTCAAAATTTTGGTCTTTAAGTACCCATGTGATTCTTTGGAGTCTTGTGTTTGTCTAACTTGTAGAATTTTGATCTTGGCCGTTTACTGAACATTGGGGACCAAGTTTGTGTTAATAGCCATTGATCCTTGGTGGTACAAATTTGTTTGCGAGTGAACTTGGGTCAGGGGAGGGTCCCACACGTCACATGGGGTGACGTGGAAGGTTTTTGTGGGTAGGGTTATGATGAGGTGACCAACAATTTAAGATTTGGAGTTTAATTAGGGTAATTCGTTGGATTAGTAAATATGGGGAATTAGGGGGTGTTTACCCGGTAAAGTACTAATTAATACTTATTCAAAATAAGTATTAATTAAATATTGGTTTAAGTGAAAAGTGACGTGGTTTGGGGTTGTTGGTCGGGTAATGGGCCAATTTTGGGTTAATGTGGGTGGTCGGGTTTTGTGGTAAACTGGGTTTGAGATTTAACACTTTTCGTCCCCAGTGTTTAGAAAATATAGCAAATCAAGTTTTTAGTTGTCCAATGTAATTTCTTCACAAATAACATCAAGTAATTGGCATAATTGGCCCTTTCAACTTTTAATCTAGAAATAAGGATCATTCTTGCAATATTTGAGATCTTCAAGGGCTATTTATGACACATATTGAAATTTTAGGGACCCAAATGTAATTTTGGAGTTTTATAAGGGTATAAAATGACAAGTCTTCCAACTTAAGAGACCAATCTTGTAACTTCTTCAAACTTCAAGTACTTTTGTGAAAAACCAATGCTCGGGTCCGGTTCTTTGTGTGACTTCGTTTTTCGTGTTCGTTTTTGCTTGATTCTTGTTATCTTTTGGTGAATTCACGATATCCGAACCTACAAATACACAATGAACAAATACAAAGGGTTTTGTACGATTTTTATGATATTTTTAGTCATTTTAAGCCCGATTAAGACGATGAGACCATGTATAATTGAGGTCTCATAAAACTTCTTAACATCCTTATGCATTCCCTTCCAATTAAACAAAGTACCCAACTTGTGACTAGTAACATTTGTTCCAGAGTGTCCTCCAACTACATCAGCATGGAAGTTTTTGATGATAGTGTTTCTGAGCACTCCATCATTCCCCACTACTTGCTTCCCTTTTCCTTTTAGGAGGCATATACATCTATATCCTTGAAAAACTTTGTTAATACATCAATATCATTTTAAAATTTACAATTACATCAAGATCCTTTCAAATATTCAAAATACGCATATATATCCAAAAACTTAATTTTATTATATTTAAGTACATTTTATATAACAAACTCACATCTTAATATAATAAAATACATCATATTACCTTATTACCCTTATACCAATGTAGAGTTACGTGTTAAGAAGCTCCTTAAGTCCTTTAATAATATTCTTATATTGAAAATTATTAAATGCAGGTAAAAGTAATGATTATTTTCATCAAATCATACCTTTTACCAATTTCTTAATTCACATAGTTTATTTTAGCACTTGTGATTTATCATGAAACACAACACAGTTAATGTCATCGAGGTTTTAATTTCTCTCCATGATTACTAATTTATTGTTTTTCTGAATCATTTTTAAAGATATTTTTTTTTAATTTCAGTAATGATCTGCAATAGAAACCCTATTGTGTTTGTTTAATTAGAATGGATAAAAAGGTAATATGACATATTAAATTTATATTTACTTTTTAGCTTCTAATATACATAAGTTTAAATATTATATAAATATTGTTTTGGATAAATTTGGGTATTTTCAAGTTTTGAAATGATATCGAAGTTATTACAAATTTTAGAAGGATATTGATGTAATAACAAAGTTTTACAAGGATATACATGTAAATATCCTTTCTTTTTAAGATTACAGCCTCCCATGTATACTTGTCCCCCACAAAAGTACCAAAAACTAATTGTTGGATCTTCTCTTGTAGGCCTTGGTCCAACACATAGCTATCTTGCACTTGCTGTAACAACACTTATAATAGTAGACAAAACCAAGGAATTCAACTTTGCACTTCCATCAACTCTTGACAAAGCATCAACTACTATGGTCTCACTACCCTTCTTATAGGTGCTCTCATAGTCATAGCCCAATAATTTTGGAAGCCATTTAGCTTGAAAAGGTGTAGTTAACCTTTGATCTAACAAGTACTTAAGACGGAAATGATTTGTTTTAATTTTGAAATGTATGTCCAATAGGTAACCTCCTTTCATAGGTAGACAAAACTTGGTGTTTGGAAGAGATAGGATTACTAAGATAAGCAATGATATGGCCATCCTTAACCAATACAACACCAATTCCAATGCCTGATGCATCAGTTTCCACAAGAAAAAGTCTCTTGAAAATTAGGTAGAGATAAGACTAAGCTTCGGTCATAACTTGCTTTAATTCTTCAAAAGCACTATCAACATCTTTACTCCATTCAAATGAATTCTTTTTTAGTAACGTGGTTAGAGGTTTACTAATGATTGTATAATTCTTAATACACCTCCTATAATAACCTGTCAAGCCTAAAAACCCCCTCAATTGTTTAACTGTTTGAGGAGTTGGCCACTTAACCATGGCCTCTATCTTAGAAGGATCTTTTGTGACCCCCTTAGCAGATATGAAGTGCCCCAAGTATTCCACCCTATCCACAACAAAATGACACTTGCTCATCCTAGCAAAATGTAGAAACTAGAAGGGGGGGAGGGGGTTGAATAGTTTCTCTTCGGTAAAGGTCCTAATTAAAAATCCTTTCAATTAGGTTTGTCCCAAAACTACCTTTACTTTAAAACTAGTTTCATAATGGTTAGGTTCAATTCTAATGCATTAATAATGATAAGTAATAGTTGAATGCAATGCAAGAATATAAACATAGGTAAAGAGTAAAGAAAGAAGCAACCTAAGGGAAGACACCAAGATTTATAGTAGTTCAGCAACGAAGCTCTCTCTTTGTTCCTACTCCACTCCTCTAGTACACCTTACTCGAGATTTCCACTACATCCATAAGCTCCCTTCTTGGAGGAGAAAATCTTACAATGTCGCTTACATTATTTTCCGACACTAAGCTAAATCTCGAGACCTAATCTTATCTAGGACCAATCTACACATGTCGCCTACTTCGCTATCTTCCGACACAAGGCTAGATGTCGAGTTCTAATCTAAAGCTAGAACCAATCTTCTTCGCCCATCTTCTTTTCCGACACAAGGCTGGATGTCGATTCCTAATCCAAAATTAGAACCAATCTTCACAACTCTTCACTTTGAAGCTAAGTGAGAACTCACAAGACACATACACACATCACTTTGTAGTTTAGCAAGAACTAACACACAAGGCTGATTACAATTCATATATATCCAAGTATACACATGTAACATGGATCCACACAATAAAAATCCAAGTATACACATATACAATGGATTTACACAAGACTTATCCAAGTATTCACAAATACATTGGATTAACACAACACTAATCCAAGTATACACAAATACATTAGATCTACACAAGACCCAAAATAAACAAATGATGAACATGCCAGATCTAAGGTAGAATGATCTTCATCAAGGCTTCATCTTTAATCACATCATAAATGTGGGAGTCATCTTCTCTTTAGACAAGCAAAGAAGCACATCAAGAGGATAATCATAAGTAAACATACTTAACGAATTAAGTGATCATTTACTAATGATTGAGACATAGAAAGAAGATCAGAAGTAGAAACAATGTCAAAAAAGGGTCTTGGAAAATAGAGATTTGATCCACTATTTATAGGAGACAAAAACTGAAAGCTATTTGCCTGCGGTTCCTCAATTGTCACACGGTTCTTTATTGATAAAGAACTGCATGCCTATTTACTAAGCCGCGGGTAGTAGACTCCGCTCCTTTTTGTACCTTCAAAGGATATTCTTATGGCATTTGGAATATGCCACATTCAAATTTTCATTTTTCATTTTAATTAAACATTTTCTTAAAAAGAAAGTTTACTAAAATCTTTTTGTCACATTTAACAAAATGTAAGTTTTAAGGTTAATCACTTTCTAAGATCACTAAACATGATTAAGATATGTTTGTGTAAGACTAAAATGATTATTACCTTGATGATAATGTTTTTCATTTTAATAAAACATTTTCTTAAAAAGAAAGTTACTAAAATCTTTTTGTCACATTTAACAAAATGTAAGTTTTAAGGTTAATCACTTTCTAAGATCACTAATACTTGATTAAGATATGTTTGTGTAAGACTAAAATGATTATTACCTTGATGATAGTGTTTGTCAAATAATTCGTCTTTCGATTATCTTTGACGATAAATGTTTTTACATTTTGTCGTGATCAAAACTAAGAAAGATTAGTTAACACTAATAATGTTTCTAGGCATCAATGCATTAAATATATCCCCTTTTTTTATTACGACAAACTATAAACTCATTTATGTAAAAAAAAAGTTTTTGAATTATTGACGAGTTTAACACTATCGTTTCTCCCCCTTTGCCGAAGCAAAAAGGTTAGCACAAGACTTTGAAGAAGAGAATATACGGACTTAGCTAGTAGCTCCCCCTTGGTGCTTACTCCCCTAGCTTGGGGCACCAATTGAATAAGCTAAGGTGATAAGCTTCATACAAAGGTTAGTAGAAAGAGAAGAAACACCAATGTATATAGTATAGTCACTACTTACTAAATAACTTGAGAGGAATGAAGAAACGAAATCTAAAATTAGAAGTAAGTATTTGCTAAGTATGTCCAAAGAGAGTGTTTTGACAAGGTCAATTCACAATTGGATGGAATAGAGGTAGAAAAGAAACATCCATACCAAATGTAAAAATATTATGTCAAAGGTTAAAAACTTAGAATTGTTGGAATCACCCAAAGACAATTATAAATTTTAACCATAATCAACTCTTAATAATATGTGTGATAAAGAATTAACAAGAAAGGAAATAACACACATAACATTCATATTACAAAAATATGAAGAACACACAAGTGTAATATTCATATACACAACATGAATATTAAACCAACAAATAAGAAAATAAACAACATAAGCATAACAACTATTCTAGTATAGATAGTCCTCCAAGATTGCTTAGGTTTTTATTTTAGACTCAAACAATTAAAAGACAAAGTGTGCTTCAATTGGTAAAATAAGACGAGAGTGCATTAATATGTATTTTTAGTTCTTTTTGAATTGGTCTATTCGAATTGACCACGGGTAAACATGTGACTCAGTTGTTCTTGGTGTAAAAAGGAAATGTCGTTGATTAACTATTTTAAAATAAAAATGAAAGCTTTAAAGTTATAAACTAAAAATAAAGACTTTTAAAAATAAATGACAAAAGATTAAAACTTGATGAAAAGTAAATATGAAATTAAACTAAGACAAAACAATTTAAAATAATACTTAAGAAAATTGGCGGGAAAAATGTAAATTTAAAATAATTCGGAATGCAAAAACATGACCTAGTTCGGAATAAACCCTAATCCTAGACCTAATTCGGAATACTAAAAACCTAACCTAATCCGAAATCCGAAATTTGAACTTAATCCGGAATGTATGATTTCGACCTAGTTCGGAATCCGTGATGACCAAGCAATCCGGAATAATATTTGCACACAATCCGGAATCTAGTCTTTGCACACAATCTAGAATCTTGTCTTTGCACACAATCCGGAATGTAAGCCTTGCACACAATCCGGAATATGCTACTATATATAATCCGGTATCAATAAAGAACATAATCCGGAATCTACACCTAATATCTAATCCGGAATGTTTGAAAAATAAAATCTAGTTCGGAATGAGGGTTTAGTAATCCGGATAACATAAAAATAAGCAAAAGCAAATAAGCACTTAACCAAAAAATTAACCAAACTAATTTTAAGAAAAAGCTAATAAGACACAAATCAAAAACTTTAAAAACACTAAATAATCAAAATATATAAAATCAACTTTTAAAAGATTTAACTATTAAAAACACTTAACTAAAAATTATAAAGACACAAATTAATCAGTAAGCACAATAAGCAAGAACAATCAAACACATGAAAAACAATAAGAACAATCAAATAAGCACTCAAATAAGCAAACAAGCATAAAGATGAAACAAACTACATGATTAACCAAATCAAACCAAAGATTTAAAACAAGAAAGGAAAAATGAGAATTATCTAAAAATCTTGAAATTAAGATGAAGATTAAAGATTCAAATACAAGATTAAGATGAAAGATTAATAAACTTGCAAGAAAAGCTTAAGAACATAAAGTAAATCTAGAAAGAGAAGGTAATTATCCTACTCCTACTCCTAAACTAATCTATCTAATTATGAAAAAACTTGTTACAAATGATGGAAAATAAACTATATATAGTGGAGGAGTGTATGGTGTTGTTGCTTTCATCTTTCACTTTGTCTTCTCGTCTATTAACTAATTGCTTTTCTCGACTTTGTCTCGGGATTTGTCGAATGATAAAATGAACTTGTCTACTAATTTTATTCATTTATTAAATTTGGTTCTTCGACTTCGTTAAACTTCCGTCTTTAGTCTTTTTCTTCGATAAATCTTCAGAATAGACCTTTGCCTTCATTATTTTTGCACTTTTGATCTTTTGACTTCGTCTTTTGTCTTTTTCTTCAATAAAAGTGCATAAAAGCCCGTGTTCTCTTCCTTTTTTATATTTTGGTCCTAAAACACAACAAAAACACAAACCACTCATAATTCCAACTTTTACGACATTAAATATACGTTTTGGTCTCATTTTTATTATATTTAAGTGGTAAAAGGATAAGTGTTTTCACACTTATTAAATCCCCTACACTTTACCATTGCAATGCCCTCATGCAATGCATTAATTTCAAAGCACGATTTATATTCTCCATCATAATTAACCCACCTTGGCCTTTATTAAACACTAGACACTAAGGAAACTTAAAAAGATAGAAAATTACAAAATGTTTGAAGGAAGAAACAAGTAAAGAAATCTAAGACTTACATTAGGGCTTTGGTGTCATGAATGTTTATCACCCTCAAGTTTCACGTTCCCCGTACCAAGCTTAAAAACGAGATCATTGTTATTAGAAGTGAGTAAAGCTAACACTCACTCATGTGGCTCATTTATTTACTTAGACTCCCTTATTCCTAGGTGTATCTCTTATATTTTGTTTTTGTCTTGAATGATCACGAGGATGCATTTTTGACTTATTTCGATAGTTTATTTAGGCCAAAAATAAAGTAGGACGATTTAATCAATAGTTAGCTAAAGGACAAAATCTTTTAAAACTGCTTCTCGAAACCTCATAAAGTTCATATCTTGGCATAACTCGTTTCACGATTTGAGACCTTTCTCGGATCGATATTTGGCATTGACTTCATACTTCGAATCTTGAGAGACGTTCTTGAAATAATGGTCTTCTCTTCATAATAGGAATTTCTTCACTTGAAGTTTTTTGAGAGATTCTTCAAGCTTGGACCACGAATTCTTCATTTTTCTCCAATCTTTATTTGGGATTTTGATATACAACGATCCGCCTCCTTTTAGGACTTGGATCTATTTATCCTCATACCTTGTTAGGGTCTTTTCGGATAGACTTCTCCATGATCTTTAGGGGAGTATTTGCTATTCGTCGTGTGTCTTGATCCTTCATATTGATTTTTGATAAATGATTCTTCACATCACTTTGGATCTTTAGCAACAAAATGTAGCCCTCATGCCTTGTTAGGGCCTTTTTGGACTCGCCAATCTTCGCATCCCTCTACAATAAGTTATGCCTTGGTTATGAACTCTAATTAATACCGAGGAAATTTTAAACGATATTGTGCTAGAAGCTAAGTAACTTTTCAAATCGCACGACCTTATTTATTGCAACTATTTATTAACAAGCGATGGAAGAAAAAGCTCATAATTAACTCACATAAATTCATGAAAGAATACAAAACTTATAATTGACTCTATCATCTCTCGTTCTCCAAAATTTAAAATCTCAAGGAATAAGACTCGTGGATGCTTAGCCTAATATACCAATTAAGGTCCATATGGTTAAGGATACTAGCTAGAGTAAACTCAAATAAGTAAACTCGGGTTGAGTCAAAATATTCACGACAGGCCTAATATATCAAAGGCATCTAAACTTGTTAAAACCATTTTATTAAAGAAAGAATATAATAATAACAAAGGAAAATACTACTAGGCCAAAATAGGTCAAACATTTTGAAAAATATCGAAAAATCAATTTTTCGGTTAAAATGAGGACATATTCATAGAAAAGCCCACTTAACTCCGATAGAAGTCCCCCTACACTAAATATAAACATTTTCCTCAATGTTTACGCATATAGAAGTAAACTCCCTACACTTAGGACATTGTGCACGTTGTTTAAATCTTGCTAAGGAAGAGACAACTAAAGTGATTCCTATTTTAATATTGAAGAATATAAAATAGTGAATCAAAAGAGTTTTAGGATAGAACCGGGAAGACGGATACACGGAATCACGGGTCATCAAAAGTCATCAAAAGTGGATCTTTGAAAGCTCCAATCCCTGCACATCATAAGAAAGAAACCAACAAACAACAACGGGGCTCCCCCTACACTTATTATAAAAACGGATAAAGAAGGATAGATTAGCGGGTTGCCTCCCGAGAAGCACTTGTTTTTGTTCACCGAGTCATGAGCTTGACTCGACCCCGAATTAAATGTCCCATGGGGAATCCTCTAATGTAATACCGGGATCAAAAATATTGTCCTCATTCTCGGAGGACATTAATAAGTGAGAGGCAGGAGGATAAGTCTTGAAGGGTAGAAAAGTCCTCTCAACATACGAAAAGTATGTGAAATCGTGATCCACGGGAGGTGGGATGGGTAAAGGAAGCAAATTGTTATCCCCCCAAGACAGTTGATGGTCACTAAGCGGCAAAGCCGTATAGGTGTCAATCATAGAATGGTCAATTTCACCTCCCGGGTCAAAGCACTCATCCTCAGTAATGGTCTCCAAAGTATGGGATGAAAGGTGTTCGGGAGAGGGACTTGGAACAATATCTTCATGCATCAAAGTATCAAAAAGAATATCCCCCTCGATGTCATCATCATCAATACCCTGAGGTATTGAAAGAATGTCGATTTCTTCCATAAATGTGTCATTATTCTCAACGGGAGTAATAGACGGGGGTAAAGACTCGGAAATAGGAGTAGAATTCAATGCTTCAATTTCAGCAATAAGAAGATGAGCTTTCAATAGTTTTTTGCGAAGATTAACGTCTTCCACCTCATCTAAAAGACCAAGTTCATTGGTGAACTTCTCGTAAGTCGGAGAGAATAAATCAACATCCCCCTCATGTCCCGAAGGAATTGGGGAAAAATGAGAAATTTCAAAAGTGAAATTCTCATAGCATGGAGAAAAATCATCATTAAGAGCGACCTCGTCCGTAAGCTCCGCAGAAGTTGGTTCATCAAAAACCTCATCAAATAATTTGTCAAGACCAAATTCACTAATCTCACTCGATGTATCACAATCCTTAGATGTATTTGGGACATCAAGAGTATGAGTAGGAATCTCAGAAGATGGGTAGAGGTCAAAGATATTATCCTCGTCAGCATAATAATAAAAGGGACGCACAAGAGGCGGAGAGGTATAATCACTAAGATTAGATACTTGCTCTTGTCGATGTCGTTGT
Organism: Glebionis coronaria; assembly: GCA_025667525.1. Taxonomy (NCBI): domain Eukaryota; kingdom Viridiplantae; phylum Streptophyta; class Magnoliopsida; order Asterales; family Asteraceae; genus Glebionis; species Glebionis coronaria. Next base: position 508,699,327 of record CM046879.1, on the reverse strand, counting down.
TCCTCCTCCCATGTTTCTTTTAGTCGAATTACACCGTCATGAAGTTCCAAAAGAAGTGCTTGTGTTACGTCATTCGGATTCAAAGAAGGTTGATGATCGAGGGTGTATTGTGGGGGCTCAAAATTATGAAAACTGGAATTATAGCACGGGTTTGGTTCATAATAATTCATCGATTGACAATAAGAAGTATCGTGAGGGCCCCCACAATTGTTGCAACACGGGTATTGAGAAAAACCCGGTGCATTTGACGGATACGGATCCTCATATATGGAAGAGGGTGAGATAGTGTAGTAATTGGTGAAGAATGAATTGAAGTATGAATTGATCGAATTACACGATAGACAACGTCCAAATTCGTAATTAGGGATATCCATTCTGCACTGTTCACATGAACACCATTGACAGGATTGACTACCAGACGATGGTCTTCCACACCCTACACAATCAACATACGAATCCATTAGGAATTAAACACAATAGAGAATTAAGAGGAATATTTTTGGTGCAAAACTTTTGAAAAGAAATGCTTTTAATGATTTTTTAAATGTTTTTGTATTTTTGAAAAATTTTAATTTTTTTGGACTATTGAAATTTTTTTAGAAAATTAAACAAGAAAAATAACATTCAAAAGTGAACGGATCCCAAAATCCAACGCGTCTCTCACAAAAAACCGTTAATCTTCACGAAAAGAGCAGGCGGCGATGCCATTTTAATAACTAGATTTTATATAGGTGAAATTGTCTCGACTCGATTCGAATTGAAAAAGGTTAAACGTGTGACTCAGTTTTTCTTGGTGTAAAAAGGAAATGTCGTTGATTAACTATTTTAAAATAAAAATGAAAGCTTTAAAGTTATAAACTAAAAATAAAGTCTTTTAAAAATAAATGACAAAAGATTAAAACTTGATGAAAAGTAAATATGAAATTAAACTAAGACAAAACAATTTAAAATAATACTTAAGAGAATTGGCGGGAAAAATGTAAATTTAAAATAATTCGGAATGCAAAAAGATGACCTAATTCGGAATAAACCCTAATCCTAGACCTAATTCAGAATACTAAAAACCTAACCTAATCGGGAATCCGAAATTTGAACTTAATCCGGAATGTATGATTCCGACCTAGTTCAGAACCCGTGATGACCAAGCTGTGGATTCGCTTTATATGATCCGGTGGTCTAACATGATGGAAGAAGATGATGGAAGCCATTGTTGAGAGAGAGAGAAGAGAGGTTGTGTGTGAAAGAAAGAAAAGATGTATTAAGCAAAAATGAAAACATAAGCAACACCCCTCCTTGGAAGCCTAGGAGGGGTATATATAGCCACACACCATACACTTAACTATACATTGAACCTAGTCTAGTCTAAGCGTGTGTGACTATGATAACTAATGGGAATTCTTAAATGTCGTCACATAAAGTGAATTTCCAACAATCTTCCCCCATGGGACGACGTGTAGAATTCCTTAAAATATTTTTCCTAACAAGTACATAATGATAAGAACAAGAGCTTTCATGAAGCGTCCAATGCTGATGATGTCTTCTGAGGCCTTTGATTTCAAAAAGACTCATCTTTAAAGTAACTTGTAGAAGAAATACTGTAACGGCACGGGCTAAGTAATCCATATACTTCTAGTTAAGGAGAAGCTTCTGAATTAACTTCCCCCTAATTCATGCCACATAAACTTGATGTAGAAGCTTTTAAATAGCTTCCCCCTAAATCGAAAATCCTCGTAAGCAACTTCAAAGCTTTCAATAAAGTTTAGAATGATTAAGCGCACAACGGAATCTAACAAGCAAATCCCATCATATAACATGATAACGTTGCTAAGAGGAATTGAAAGTTTGGGGCACACCAAGTAGATCAACAACTTCTCTTCTCACGCTTGAATAATTCTTCTGAATTTTTCTTCCCCCTGAGAGTTCAAGTTATGCATACTAGAAAGAATCAAGACATTTCTTCCCCCACATAGTTGAAGAAAATAAACCAATCTCAAGTATGAATCTCAAATACTGAAGTAGACACTTTATCCCATTCATGAAGTTGACATCGTAACACCAGAGTCAATTAAGTCTCGGAAATGCACATATCTTCTTCCGGAGATGCACCAGAGTCAATTAAGTCCCGGAAGTGCATATTTATCCATATAGGATAATGATGATGAATAATTGCAACAAGCAAACAATTAAACATCGAATCAGTAGTGTACCGTTTAGAGATTGATAACGCCACGAGTTCAAACACTGATTTTCTCTGCGGCTATGACAAATGTCATCCCGGAATGTCTTCAAATCAAAATAAGGTATGAAGTTCATCACGTGTACTCGTTGTGCGTTCAATGTGTCTTCTTCTTCCCCTTGATGGTTTCGAAACTCGGAACCATCAATAAATTGTACGCACATGAACCTGAAATCTTGTGAGAATAATAAATAAGCAAAATTATATATCTTGTGAGAATCAGCTGTTGATCGAAAATCTCTTCTCATAAACTCTCCATGGCCATCTTTACCAACCCACTTGAAAGCAATTTGAAGTGACCACTGATTGAATGAGCCAGATACATCAAACGTGAAACTGAATAAGATTATCTATTAAGCTTGATTGAAAATGGAAGAACTTAGAGATAGAAAGGTAGAGAGAGAAAGGAGAGAGATGAAAGAAAGATGGAATGTGATGAATGAAAGTGTTCAACCCCTCCTAACATGCTAGGAGGGGCGTTTATATAGCCCACCCTACATGTGGGCTATATGGGCTATATTGGATCACGAGCCCAATATCATTGGAGTGACCGATCCTTTCTAAATATGTAAAAACTTATTTCCAACAATCTCCCCCAAAGGGAGGTCACTCCAAGTTACAATGTCCTAAATAGTCTATAGCTCGTGATCTATGCTAATAATGATGTGACCGAGACTTTCCTTGGAAAAACGTATTTCCAACAATCTCCCCCAAAGGGAGGTCACACCATTTTACAAAATCTTAAACCTAGCATACTATGCTTGAGTCTTTGATCTTGTTCTTGTGAATATGCTGATGAGATCTTTGACTTTAGTATTGAGCATGTTCTCTTGCCTTGACCTTGTGCATTCATCACTAGTGATATTTGCCTCCTTGTGACTTCATGTTCCACATACTTATACTTTTATAAATTCTTGAAAGCTTTAGAGTTTGATACAGCGGAAGACTTGACTTTTAGAATTTCTTGAATTTGTTGAAGTATTAAGTGCAGAAAGCATAAGCATGTGTTGACGACTTCTTCTGGATTAAATACCGCAATGCCACCTTCTTGTTACGCTGCATAAGACAGTTAGCAACAAAACATATACACGGATGAAATGGCCTTGAACATTTCATTCTAATTCGGTAGCATTTTACCTCCGGTCGGTGAAGACCGTTGGACGATATAAAAATATCGTACTTGGGGCAGGTAGTTTCAATTAAGAACCTCCTTGACAAGATCTCGTGGGTAAACCCGTTCTCTTTATTTGACCGTCCAAAGCTGACTGCGAACATAAAGAGTGAATCATTTGGATAATAATATCCGCATGATTTGAAGCCGTCAATTCATGTTCCTGGAACAAGTGAAATTCAATTAAGAACCGCACCATCGTTGCTTTCCAGTTGTCACGAGCTTGATTCGTATAGAATCTTGTAAGTTACCTACCAAGTGCTATTTGAGGTTAACAGTAGAAGGATTTCTACTCATCACTGTGAACACTAAGGTATCACTCTGAGTGTTCTGGCAAGATCACTAAGATATTGCGTAGAGGCCTGGAACGTGTTTAAATTCATTTAAGAATTAAACCACTGTTGCTTTCCAGTTATCACAAGTTTGATTCATAAAGAATCGCACAAGTCACCTACCATGAGCTTTTTGATATTCGCTCAAGAAGGATTTCCATCTTCATTGTAAATACTTTCGTATTACTCGGATGTTCAGGCAAGATCATGAAGATTTTGCGTAGGACTCTTAAGATCTTTCTTACTTTTCACAGTGTGTGAAGAAGCAAGGAAATATGAAAGTGTGTCCTAATGAGATATTTGATGATCTCAAATGGCTCTATACTCAATAGTACATTTTGGATTTTTAGTTATCTGAGGCTGGAGAGGAGTGCCACCATTTCAATACCAATTTATTCGGAGTGAATAAATCAATAGATAATGTGTTGTCTCCGTGTGATTAAAACAGATATCTTTTAAGAGATATCTGAGTTAGCCGGGATGGGTTGTGCCTTGCATCACTGGGTCCATGATGTCTATCTTCAATATCAAGAATCATTAAACAATCATCTTAATAGCATATGTATTGACCCGGTTTTTGCCTAAGTTGTAAGGAGGGCTTCTTTCTTTACACCCTTTATCTTTACAATTCTTTTTCATTCTTCAACCCCTTCAATGCTTACCAATACGTCATCACTAGCACCTTGTTGTGATTGTTCCAGTGCTAACTTTAGTACTTGGTCGGCATTCAGCTACGTTCACAGTCTTTCTCCATATTTCCTAAGGACTACTATTTCTAGCTATGGAATGTCCTTGGGAAGATTCCTCCGGTTCTAGAGGAATCATTGGACTTTAACCTATCCTACCATCCTTATGTCACCACAATCTTCACCGTCGTGAATAGAGATGTTTTGGGTAAGTATATGTCACCATGAAATCCATTTTGAAGTGCAAATCCATTTTTCTCCCCCTTAACATATGCCACGATATCCGAAAACATTTCGCACATGTCGGGAAGAGCTATCACGTTAAGTCAAACCATTTATGATTAATCATTTCCCATATTAAATCACATTTTCTCCCCCATATTAAAAATATTAACCCAATCGATGTTTTTAATATCAATTGATTTAATAGCATTTTAAGAAAATTTAGGAAGAAAAATGCAAATCCAAGTATCTTCATGAATTACACAAGCTCCCCCTCAAATTAATGAGGGTGTACTTGAACCGTAAATTAAATACCTTTTAAACACAAGTGTAAGGTATTTATCACGTGCACAGATCATATATGATAATGTATTCACAAGATTAGCAATTTATGAGGTTGGACCTGAATGATGGAGAACATCATATGAAAGAAGCACATGGTTCTTGTTCACGAATGTTGGTCACCTCATCACGTCTGAAGTTATCTCTTGACTCCATGTGTACGATTGATATCGTTGTCTTGACACCAACATGTGAACTTGGCACTTTCGGCGTCAAAGATTCTGAATGCTGGACAATTGCTCCCCCTCAATTGTTGACCCGTGTTTCATTGAAAGAGCTGTAGTCACCGTTTGAGTAGTCGCATCGTCGAGTATGTAGATATCAATTGTAAATTGCTACGGTTGGTGGAGATGATAACTTCATAAAGACAATATTTCTCTTGTTTTAACAAATAAATGCACTGACACGTACATAAATTTGTGTTAGATTGTGTTATTACGTAAACACAATCCCTTACATGGTTATAAAGTAAACCATGCCTTTGAAAATTAATTCCCATTGTTGAGTCAAAGCTTTCTGGTGAAATGCTTGACTTGATTATGAAAAGCGGGTTACTGTCTGAAATAATAGCAAACCATTTTGAGCATGTTTTAAAACATTTGAACCTCTGCTCGAACTTTATTTACAACCCCGTGTCATTATTGAATGACATTTCTAGTATCGTAAATATTATCGATTCTAGAAGACATGCTCTTTTTATCAAAACATTTTTTGAACACACAATTTTGAAAGATTTAGAAAACCTTTTTGAGAAATTCTCGAAAAATTGTGTTCAACGTTTTGAAAACCAATTACTTGAGCTTAAGATGTTGAATATCTTGCAAAACGAGCTCAAGCCCGAGAAGTTGTAAACTTCCCGTTGTTAAGGATAATTTTATCATCGGCGATAAACTTTCCTTTTAACTAAAGAACGAGTCCTAAGTTGACATTTACTTAGAAGTCGTTTTCATGAGCTTGAAAAACTTTGAATGTTTTGACGTAAAGCTCATGACCGAGAAAGGTGAATTTCTCGTTATGAGGAAAAGTTCTCTTATTTAAAACATTCACTTATCTTTCTGAGCTTAAAACTTGGAATGTTTTAATACAAGCTCATGACCGAGAAAAATTAATTTCCCGTTACGAGGATAATCTATCTTTAAAGATAAGCTTTCCTAAAATTAAGGTCCGAGTTACAGTCTGATATTTAACTGTAAGTCTTTGTGCATGAGCTTAAAAACTTCGAATGTTTTTAACATAAGCTCATAGCCGAGAAAAATTAATTTCTCGTTGTGAGGATAAGTTTATCGATAAACTTTCCTTTATTTGAAAATCAGGTCATCATCTGATATTTAATGAGGAGCCTTATAAACGAGCTTAAAACCTTTGAATGGTTTTAGGATAAGCTTGTGTCCAAGAAAACTTAATTTCTCGTTAAGAGTGTAAGTTATCGTTGCGTAGATAAACTTCCCTGTCTCTGAAGTCCGGGTCATCGTCTTCATTTAACGAGGAGCCATTGTGCATGAGCTTAAAAAAACTTCGAATGTTTTTAATATAAGCTCATGCCCGAGAAAACTTAATTTCTCGTTGTTAGGATAAGTTTATCATCGGCGATAAACTTTCCTTTCTTTGAAGATCGAGTTATAGTCTGTGATGTGACTATAAGTCCTTGACACACTACAAGCTTAACTGCAAATCCCCTGAGACACTTGTTTCTTAGATATCAGCTTCTTCAGCAACCAAACTCTAAGAGTGTCCTTAATTGAATGGTATACAATGATTGGACCGCTTCGTTCTTTTTGAACATCCTCTTTGGTACCTGCATTCTCATTAGGAATTTGCATGCTTTGATATGGGTTAGCGATATCTATCTTAGAAGCAAGTGGGGGTTCGCAGTTTTCTTTTCTTGTGCTAGAGGTGTTCTGAGGAGATGATTCACTTGTCTTAGCTGGTAAACGTTTCCTTTTATAGAAAACTAGTTCGAGACGTGTTCTTTGGACTATGTCTAGGGAAACTAGAGGCAATCATGTGATTAGGTCTTACAAAAGCTGTTTTAGTCACATTGGGCCTAGATAGTGGAGTGACTGTTCTAGAAAGATGAACCATATCAACTTGGGAGGCAAACCGCGGTCTCGAGGATTGTGATCGCTCGGATCTAAATGCAGTCGGTTGTCGAATGAACTGATTTGTAGGCGGTTTCCCCAAGATTGATGGTTTTTCAAGCTTAGTGTCCACACTAGTTCCTTTGGTTTTCCTCAACTCATTTTTCAGAGCCGCTATTGCAAAAACCTTTTCTTGAACTTGAGCCTTTAAAGTCTCATTCTCTTTGAGCAATTCATCTTGGGATGCCAACTTAGATTCAAGCAACTTAATTTGTTTCAAAAGATTATCCTTTTCAGCTTTAGAATCTAGAAGTGTTTGATCTAATTTTCGTTCAAGAACAACGTTTGACTTTTCAAGTTTTTCAAAATATGTTTCAAATTTCTCCGTTTTCTTTGAAAATTAAATTTTGGCATCCTCAAGATCTTTTGATTGCTGAGCTACGATCGTTTCGAGCTCTTTAATCCTAGAATCAGAATTATTTAAAGAAGCAGTCATAAGACACTTATCATGATGTTTAGCATTTTGAACACTTTCTCCCCCATTATGATTCACATCGGATGAATCAGAAGTGGTATCAGTATCACTCTTTTCCATCCCATGTTTGGCATAATTAGGTTCAGAAAGCTCAACATGCCGTATATTGTTGAAACTTGGCACCTGAGCAGTTGGAGCTTGTGACTTGCTGCTTGTTTCATGCGTTCCTCCTGATTCCTTCCCATTGCTTACCTTGACGACCAGACTCGCACCTATTTCTTGCTCGGGGCAGATGTAATCATCTTTTGACGACAACTTGAAGCATGTCTCTTTCTCATGTTCATGAGGTATTGCTGCATTCAATGACTTAGACGACTCCTTGATTCGTTGAATCTGACCCTTTTTCAACCGTATCTCGTTGTAATTAACGAACCTGACCTCAATATACTTCTCAAGTATATTGATGTGATTGAGTAAACCACTTCTAAAGGTTTCAGTCTGACAACCCGTATGCGCGTTGAAAAGCTGGTGAAGGATTGGAGTCGAATAATCAAAAGGAGGTACCATTGTTGAGGCAAAGAAGTCCTTAAACTGTGTGAGAATAATTTCTAGACATAACTTTGCTTTAACCTCATGAAGATTTTCCCTTTCAAGTTACAACCGTAACTCATTCAAATTATTAAAAATCTTCTCTTTAAAATTATCCACTTTGCCAAAGAATATTTGAACCGTGGCTGGAAGTTCAGGCATGTTGTACGGATAAAGAAGTGCAAGATATGTCTTGAGCTCGTGAAAGATTTCCAATGATTTTTGACGCAATTTGATCTCTTTGAGTTGCATGTGTGATAGTTGTAAAATTACCCCTTTAGGAAAAGAGGGCAATAATATAGGGTAAGCACGACGATTTAGGAAAACCGTGTGTAAAAGACCCTAAGTGAGTTCGTTCTCTCGAGGAGGCACGTGTGTTGTGTAATGAATTGATTGATTAATGTTTTTGATTATTAACAAGAAGAAAAGAAATGAGAAAGGGAAGAGAAGACGGTTACGAAAACGGATTGAACTACGACGAAAAAGGCGTAAACGTAAAGTCGTAAAAACTACCAAATTTAAAATTTTAACCTAAAAATTCCTAAAAATTACTAAAAATCCACAATAAAATTCTAAGAGTTTACAAAAAATCCAAACTTGCTAAAACCTTTTAATTAGTTTAATAATGACTTTTTAATGCTAATTAAAGCCCTTAAAATCACTTTTCAATATTAAAAAGCCCTAAACAAGATGTAATAGTTTGTAAACCTCAAAAATGACCTAATTAAGCTAAAAACTATTTTTAAAAATTTTAAAACAAAATTAAACTATTTTTAAAAACTTAAAAACTATTAAAATCTATTAAATTTTAAATTAATTCTATAAAATAAATGAAAAGCCTAAAAATTAATTGGAAAGTTACAAAGTTCCTAATTTAATGTCTATAACCTAGGAAAAATGAAAAAAAGTTAAAAATAAAACTATCTACTATAACTAATAAAATAATAATAAAATAATCAAAAAAATAAAAAGTTTTTAAATAAATTCTAAAAAATTATCAAAAATCCTAAATGTTCTAACTAAGATAAAAATGTAAATTAAAGCTCCTAAAACCTTTTTATTAATTTTGTATTAATTTTTAAAGTTGTCTAAAAACCCTAAAATCAAATAAAATTAAAAATAAGATTTTTTGAAAACTTTTTAGAATGTAAACCTCAAATAACTTAATTAAAACCTAAAAACTATTTTTCTGGATTTTTAAAATACTATTTACTATTTTTAATTTACTTTCTAAAATTAAATCTAAAAATAATCCTAATAAATAATTAAATAAAGAGAAAAATAATATTTTTGGATAGAAAAGTCTACAATGCTAATCAAAACCTAGGAAAAATAAGCTTGGCCAGATAAGCTTATTAAATAAGCTGTAAAGGTCAAAATAAGCTACGGCTTATTTAAGACAAGCCAACACAAAACACCCTTAAGTAATATTCAATTGCAAACCCTAGCAGTCAAAGACCCTAGGGCGCAATGGTAACTTGTATGTGTTGTGAGGAGGATGGCGCAGGTTCGAGTCCTGGCCAGTCCTTTTTGGATCTTTTTTTTTTCTTTTAAACTTAAAACACAATCCAGTCGACTCTTTACACTCCAAAACACAAATCTAAATCACTTTTTACCAAAGATTAAGCTTGATTAACCAAAAACGTGACCAGTTTCAAATTTTCAAGAACACCAACCAAAACTGTATCTTCACTAGTGAATAATGATCCAAGAGGAGCTTGGATCTGCTTGTTTGTGGATGTTCTTGGACAAGCAGGGCACCCCTATACTCTTTGGAGTATAGGGAGTCAAAATCAAGCACAAAACAATCAAGTAACAACACAAAATCTAACTCAAAATAGCACAAAAGGGCAAAAGCTAGTTGCTGATGTTCTATGAGTAGGTCTGGGGGTTCTTGACTTAATTACTTGCACAATAATGAGTATCACAGGCTCCAAACTTGCACACAATCCAACTACCTAGCATACAAACAATAGAAAATCTTATAATAACCTAGGGTCTAACAGATTACAAGATCTAAGCTCAAAATTTCATCAAAATCATGTAGAAAAATGACTAAGCAGATTTAAGCTAACTTTTCAAACTTTTTACTTGCAACTTGTTTAAAACTTACCCCAAACAATAAACAAAGCTAATAAACAACCTTAATATCTCCTAACAAGTGTATTTAAAACAGATTTAATCCAAGAGCTTGTCACTAGAACTGAAATAAACCCGTATCCAAACACCCCTTTAAAAACTTAACAAGCAATTTAACAAAGCAACTCTACTTAAAACTTAACCAGATTGATCCTATGAGCTCCTAACATGCATAATAACATCCAATGAGCAAATCCAAACAATCTTAACAACAATCAACACCTTTTTCAAGCAAATCATGCAAGCTCATACTTTTCTGAAAATGAAAAAAAAAGAAACAAGGAATACCTTGTTGAGCCTACATCCAGGCTCAACCAAGGCTGTTTTAGCCTTCTCCAATAGGCCCGGGCCTATGCTGACTTCTTGAACAAACAATCTCCCAAACCTGTTTAAGAAAAATAAGAAAGAAAGCAAGCAATATAACTGATTTTATCTTTCTTTCTTACAATCCTTTTTTTTATCTTTCTCAAAACGTTTTCCTTTGTAACACTTAACAAAGACAAACTCAAATCCTGATATCAAACCTTGGAACCAAAGTTTTACCAAAAATCTCTAATATTTCAGAAAATCCTAAGCTAATTTTGAAAAACTCAAAATCACTTCAATAAATTTGTGGAACTCAGATTTCTTAGCCAATTTTAATACCAACTTTTTAAAATAAGTAAAAGGAATCATTTTGCTAAACAAACACCAACTTTAATATTATAAAAAAGGAATTACAAAAAGTTGCTAAAAATCTGGAACAAGGGGATACCACACATTTGGTCCTCCTTATATACTACTCAAAAGATGATTCTAGAACTAGGATTAAAATAATACAAGATAGAAACCCTAGTTAATGAAAATCCGATTTTGCCCTTGAATTTTGACTGAAAATCTGGTCAAGGTGGATACATGTGATGTGCCAGCTCTCTTTGTTGATCTTGGACGTTGGTTTGGTCTTGGGGACAAAGGAATTCCATCCAGCCGTTTAAGTTGTCGGGTTTAGGGTTTGGGAATGAAAGTGACGCAGCAGGGGAGGTCCCTACTGCTCACATGGGTAAAGTGGTGAAGGTTTTTGGGGTTGGGAAATGATTAGGATGAGATTAATTAGTATTCTGGAGGTTTTGGGGAAAAACCCCTTTGAATTGAGGGTGATTAAGGTTGGGGAAAATTAGGGTTCGTCTGGGATTAGGGAAAGTTTAATCTGAAAAAGGGATTAATCTTTTTAAACTTTGTGTTTACCACCAAAAATAATTAGATTATTTAAATCTGATATTTAAAAAGGGTGGGTGGAATGTTGAAGTGGGAGAGGGGATGAAGTGGAGGTTTGTGATTGGTGGTGGAGGGTGATGTGGTAGTTTGATAGGCTGGGGTGGGTTGAGGTGTCTTGGCAGAAATGGTCCTCCAATTTCTTTGTTTTGTTCATGTTGTAACAAAATGCTATCAACGCCCAATTCACTTATAACAACTTTGGACAGCTTGTCATTTTTGGCACTAAAGGTTTATAAACTTTTATCAAGGACCTTTAATGCACATTCTTCCTTTTCCAAGGGCTTTTCTTGTATAGTCTTCAAACTTTAGGGACCCTATTCATAATTTTGAATATTTGAGGGGAATAAAGTGTAAATCTTCAGAAGTTGAGGGACTAAAGTTGCCAATCTTCAATTCTTCAAGGGTATTTTTGGAATTTCAAAACTTGGGCCCGGTTCATTGTGCGACTTCGTTTCCCGTGTTCGTTTTTGAATGATTCTTGTGATATTTTGCCATTTCCTCAATATCCGTACCTAAAAATACACAAGTAACAAACACGAGCATATATTTGGTATATTTGATGATATTTTATGCATTTTAAGCCCGAATTGGACGATGAGACCATGTATAAAAGCAGTCTCATCACTCCCCCATACTAAACCATTGCCGTGCCCTCACGTAATGCTAGAATAAAGTATCATAGCACCTCCAAAATTCATTTTATTCACTTTATTGGAATGATAAACTAGCTACACTACTACTATTACTACTACTTGCGTTTTAGACATAATGTATGATTTTCATCGCAAAATGGGACGTTTAGGTTCATAGAATAAGAACACATGAGTGCTTCGTTAGAAATAATTTCGTCGTCCTCGATTTTCACTTCAATTCCATGCCAAGCGTGCAACGAGATCATTGTCATTATAAGTTAGTAATGCTAACACTACTCATATGCCCTAATCACGTACTTATTCTCCCATTATCCCTAAGTTGTATCTCTTATATTTTATTATGTCTTAATGATCACGAGGATACATCATTGACTTATGCGATAATAGAGATTTAGGTCTAAAAATAGAGTCCTAACGGTGTAATTAAGACCATCAAATCAATAACCCCTCCTAATAGACAACGATGTTAAAAAATTAAGTCAACAAGAAGGATCGATAAACACGGTTTTATAACGGTTTTGAACATGAGACTTATTACCAAGACTTTTATACGCCCCCTAACGGAAGGACCTTATTATCTTTGGTTTACCTCCATCTTTTATTCAACTGCTCCATGAAGCTTTTATTATGACTTCGGTCTTGCCTTGCCTTTTATTATCCGCCTCATCGGTGGTTTTATTAGCCAAAGACGTATATCCTCACGCTAAAGCGAATTTTGGATCTTTAAAGCTTCGAAGATTAAGGCTTGATTCACTTTCAATTTTGCATAGATTTTAGGCCTTGTGGGGCTTCAAATTGTTTGCTAGATTTAGGTGAGCACTTGAAATCTTATTATTGGGTGAAGCTTTCGATTATTCGGGTGCCAATACTTCAAAACCGTGATGCTGGCGATACCTTAATGTCTTCCCAATTTAATTACACGGAAGCTACTAGAAAAGACTAGAAACCCAACAATCCTAACTAAACCGCTAAGTCAATATTTATTAAGCAAAAAATATTTACATGCGAAGGGAGAATAAGCAAACAACGAGAACACATGAGTTTTTGAAAGAATACGAGTACTCTACGTTTAGCATAGTAACTTATAATTAACTCTATCATTTCTCGTCCTCATTTAAGAGACTTAGCCTAATGTAAGTTAAGGAATCAAAGCTAAGTGCTCAACACGCACGGTCGAGTAAAAAATTACTCTTATTCTCGCCATCGGAAAACCTACATTCGTGTCTTCAAACACTTATAAAATATGAGAAAAAATTTAAAATTTGGCCATTTTTATCCTTATTTTGCAACAAAAATGATAAACAAAAAGATAAACTTTGGAAAGCGTGAAGGTTTGGCAAGGCAAGTATCTATTCACCCCCCCATACTAAAGTTAAACATTGTCCTCAATGTTTCGAGTCTAGGGGTGCAAACACCCCCATACTAGAAACGTAGTCGAATGCCTAATCTAGCATGGAAAGGGTGTAACCAATAAATTAATAGCCGTTTATGAAGTGTGCTAAAAACCTAAGGTTAGAACATAAAAGGATATATCATATGGATATTGGGAAAGGCCTCCAAAGCAAACGATCGAGTGCTCCCATAAAACGAACACGAGAGGCTCCAATCGTGAAGATCATGATTTAAAAACCACAATTCACAAACAACCACGGAACAAAGGTTGGAAGGGCACAAATCCCCTCACATTAACTACATTAGAAAGCAATAATATGTACATGGATAAGCTTGGGTCTCCCCCACGAGGCACCTTGTTTTTGATAACCGAGTCAAAAGCTCGACTCGAATCCCCATAAATGTGATCATTTAGGGATAATCATGGTATGGTCAATTTTTGGTGGGGCTTACATGATAAACAAGGCCCAAAAGCACGTGGAGTACTTTAAAACCCGATAAACGTATACCGGGGTCAAAGATAGCGTCCTCGTTTTCGGATGAAAGACGAAACAACGCCACTCCAACACAAACCCCAATGGGGTAGAAGAAAATAGGAGAGAAGAGATAGAAGGGTGGGACAATGGGTAAGTCAAAACATTGAGCTACTCGAGGTAGACTCGCACCAATCAAATGAAAAGATTTTCCATTTATTGCATCGGTGGAAGACCGAGATTTCCCTATATAAGCAATTCCAGGATCAAATATCTCGTCCTCGGTGGAGAAAGGGGAGGGAACATAAGGGGCTTCCCCCACACTAAGTCCACACAAAGCATCGTCAAAAGGAGAAGACGAGCTTGTAGTACTCAATAAACGCGGTGATGACGGAGTTAGAATTGTAGAAAAATCTTTTAAATTCAAGTTAAAATCTTTTCCTTTTTCATCTTTTACACTCTCCTTGTGAAAACCCGACTTAATTATGTCAAAAATATTTGGTGTATCTAAAGCAATGTTAGTCACACTAAAAATTCTCACATTTTGAAATCTTTTTGGTTTAGGTGGTGGCAAGTTTTCAAATCTTTTGTCAACAAAGAAAACCTCCCCATCGGGATCAACGTATTCATCATCCGAAGAATCACTCGAAATTGGAATTGTAGGCTTAACACTCTTAACCTCCATCGGCGGAGGGGACGGAACTTCATTTTTCTCAACAACTCCTAAAACTCTATTGGAAATCTTTTTGCAAATGTTTTTTATGGGATTGACATTCTACAAAGATGTGATAGAATACACATGAGAAAGAGTGGAGTTTTGGGTTGCATTAATGACGAGTTCTTCCTCATTGAAACGAAGAGTGATTTTTCTTGCATGCACATCGATAAGTGCTCTCGAGGTATCCAAAAAAGATCGACCTAAAATTAACGGAACTTTAGGATCGATGGGAATATCAACAACAATAAAGTCTACAGGATAGTAGAACTTTCCAACTTTCACAAAGACGTCCTCGGCAACTCCACAAGCTAGAATCGTAGAATGATCGGCCATTTCGATTGACATTCTTGAAGGAGTGAGATTTGGAAGATTGAGCGATTTAAAAATCTCAAGAGGCATCAAATTAATACTAGCACCAAGATCGGCCAAGGCGTAGCATTCTTCCATGTCTTGGATAGCACATGGGATTAAAAACATGCCGGGATCACCGACTTTTTGAGGTATGCGGCTTAGAAAAACCGATGAACAACTAGACGATTTTTGCAATTTCTCTTTGTTATTCAACATACTTTTGAAGTTCGCGGCAAATCGAGGCATCATGACTAAGTCGTCGGCAAAACTTATATTGAAATGCAAGACACGAAACATTTTCATAAAGAGTTCAAATTGATAATTATTTCGTTCTTGTGCCTTTTATTTGTCTCGTCTTGATGGGTAGGGTAAAGGTGGTGTGGGTTGGGGCAAAGTAGGCATAGGCATCGGCCTTGGAATCTCGGGTTCCATGATAGGTATTGGTTCAACCGTAGGTGTGGTTTGAGCGGTACTTTGTGGGCTTGTAATTTGCTCTTTTTCTACCACCACCTCGGGCTCTTTCTCTTTTTCCTTCTCTATAGAAGTACTTGGACGAGAAATGGGTTCTTTGAAAGTTTTACCACTACGAGTAGTAATAACATTCAATTCTCCTTTCGGGTTCACGATGGTATCACTAGGAAGACCACCCAAAGAAGAGGGTTTACACATGATAGCTTCAAACATTTTAGCCATACGGTCTTCAAACTTAGATTGACTAACATCCGCTTTTAACAATTCTTGCTTAATCTCATGTTGACCTTGCTCCATTTTTTGTTGATTTTGTTGGAGACGTGTGACATTTCCTTCTATTTTATTAGCATGAGTTTTAAGTTCATTAGCAAGTTCGTTTTTCAGCTCGTTTTTCAACTCGGACCTTAAGCTAACCATTTCACGTTGCATATTGTCAAACTTAGCATCATTAGCCTTAGCATAATTCAAAAACTCTCCTTGAAGATTTTTGGTGTGATCGTTTTGAAAACCTTGGGCATTGTTTTGAAAATCACGGTTTTGGTTTTGGTTTGAAACTTGCCCATTTCCACTTTGATAATTACCCTTATTATAGTTACGTTGATTTCCTTGGTAACCACCACTTTGATTGTTGTTGCGATAATTATTAGCATTTTGATTTGGTGGAGCTTTATTTAACGAGAACCTTGACCGATTTGGTTATAAGTTCCCGTGGCTACAAAAGCATTCGAAGTGTTACCATCCGTGGTAATGCACTCGGAAAGATCATGAGCTCCACCACACGACAAACAACTCTTAGAAACCGCTTTGACCGAAGCGGAATTGGAAGCTTCTTGAGCCTTCCAATGGGACATAAGGGTCGAAAACCTATCGAAAAACCGATTCTCCTCATTTGCTTCATCTTGCAAGGCATTAATGGAACGAGATGATGACGAGCCCAAATTGGCAACACTCGGTGTGTTACGAGGGCTATAGACCTTAGACCTATTTTCTATGATTTTCAAAGCCTCATTGGTCGTTTTGCACAAAAAATTACCACCCGCGGCGGCATTTAAATAATCTCGTTCATGATCATTAAGCCCATTATAAAAAGTGTCAATTTGATGCAATTCGGAAAAATCATGGTGTGGACATTCATGTAACATTTCTTTAAACCTTTCCCAAGCCATTGAAAAACTTTCATTTGGTCTTTGTGTAAATCGTGAAATCTCGTTTTTCAAATGTGTTGTCTTAGATGGTGGAAAAAATTGATTCACAAATTTAGACACGAGATCGGCCCATGTCAAAATCGAATTCGGCGGTTCTTTCTCAAGCCATATCTTGGCGGGTCCATCTAACGAGTAAGGAAACAACATCATCTTAATGGCATCGTGTGGTACATCCTTAAACTTGCTTGTCGCGGTGAGACGATTAAATTGCCTAATGTGATAATGTGGGTTGTCTTTTTCGTGTCCGCGAAACTTGTTTGCTTGAAGCATAGACATTAAACCCGTCTTGATCTCAAAGTTCTACGCAAGGATGGGGGGAATCACAATGGCCTCTCCAAAACCCTCGGTGGGTGCTTGAAGCAACTCCATCATAGTACGATTAGCCACGATAGCTTCTTGTTCTACAATAGGTTCCTCACTTAGAGACTCCTCACTAGAATGATTTTTAGTAGGAGTTTTGTTCTTTCGTCTACGTGCACGTTTTGCTTGATTACGAGTGAGCATAAACGTCACGTACAACGTGGAGACGAGCAAAGAAGATCCTTTTTGGTATTTTGTGTTTTTCAATTTTTTTTGTGGTTTTTGATTGTATTAACCTTTTTGGAGATTGGTGAAATGTATTAAGTAGACAAAAGTCCACAAATATCCTCCTTAATCAAATCTCTTGATTAACGAAGCCTCAAGGAATGAAAACGATCACGTGGAGTGAACGCCTTCGATGACTTAAGAACGATGGTGGAACACCAAATCGTTCAAGAGGGTTTAATCAATAGAAACCAAGAAAATATATATGATATGTAATAATACTTTGAGCGGCAAAACCCTCGATTCACTCTCAAAATCAAATACGCACAAGCAAGCGGAGGAAACGAGGCGGCGCGAAGCACTTAAGAGCCTTTTTTCTTTAGGTTGTGAAATACAACCGCCTTATACCCACCTTATAGTTTGTATTATCAAGATTAAACTTCACGAAAGTATTTATCTATTTTTGCCTTTTTTCTTTGGTTTGAGATTCGAATACAATGATCGAGTGATGAAATCCCGAATCAAGGTTGTGATTGCTCACGTATTTGGAGTACTTGTGAATTTATAGTTCTACGTATACAATATATTAATAATATTCACACAAAAACCGAAAAACGATAATACGTATTAGTAGAGTGCTACTAATACAAATACTATTATGGATAATATAAAAAACAACAATGGTTCAATCAAAACACAACACGCCTCCCCGGCAGCGGCGCCAAAATGATAGTTGTAAAATTACCCCTTTAGGAAAAGAGGGCAATAATATAGGGTAAGCACGACGATTTAGAAAAACCGTGTGAAAAAGACCCTAAGTGAGTTCGTTCTCTCGAGGAGGCACGTATGTTGTGTAATGAATTGATTGATTAATGTTTTTGATTATTAACAAGAAGAAAAGAAATGAGAAAGGGAAGAGAAGACGGTTACGAAAACGGATTAAACTACGACGAAAAAGGCGTAAACGTAAAGTCGTAAAAACTACCAAATTTAAAATTTTAACCTAAAAATTCCTAAAAATTACTAAAAATCCACAATAAAATTCTAAGAGTTAACAAAAAATCCAAACTTGCTAAAACCTTTTAATTAATTTAATAATGACTTTTTAATGCTAATTAAAGCCCTAAAAATCACTTTTAAATATTAAAAAGCCCTAAACAAGATTTAATAGTTTGTAAACCTCAAAAATGACCTAATTAAGCTAAAAACTATTTTTAAAAATTTTAAAACCAAATTAAACTATTTTTAAACACTTAAAAACTATTAAAATCTATTAAATTTTAAATTAATTCTAGAAAATAAATGAAAAGCCTAAAAATTAATTGGAAAGTTACAAAGTTCCTAATTTAATGTCTATAACCTAGGAAAAATGAAAAAAAGTTAAAAATAAAACTTTCTATTTTAACTAATAAAATAATAATAAAATAATCAAAAAAATAAAAAGTTTTTAAATAAACTCTAAAAAATTATCAAAAATCCTAAATATTCTAACTAAGATAAAAATGTAAATTAAATCTCCTAAAACCTTTTTATTAATTTTATATTAATTTTTAAAGTTGTCTAAAAACCCTAAAATCAAATAAAATTAAAAATAAGATTTTTTGAAAACTTTTTAAAATGTAAACCTCAAATAACTTAATTAAAACCTAAAAACTATTTTTCTGGATTTTTAAAATACTATTTACTATTTTTATTTTACTTTCTAAAATTAAATCTAAAAATAATCCTAATAAATAATTAAATAAAGAGAAAAATAATATTTTTGGACAGAAAAGTCTACAATGCTAATCAAAACCTAGGAAAAATAAGCTTGGCCAGATAAGCTTATTAAATAAGCTGTAAAGGTCAAAATAAGCTACGTCTTATTTAAGACAAGCCAACACAAAACACCCTTAAGTAATATTCAATTGCAAACCCTAGCAGTCAAAGACCCTAGGGCGCAATGGTAACTTGTATGTGTTGTGAGGAGGATGGCGCAGGTTCGAGTCCTGGCCAGTCCTTTTTGGATCTTTTTATTTTTTTATTTTTTTTCTTTTAAACTTAAAACAAAATCCAGTCGACTCTTTACACTCTAAAACACAAATCCAAATCACTTTTTACCAAAGATTAAGCTTGATTAACCAAAAACGTGACCAGTTTCAAATTTTCAAGAACACCAACCAAAACTGTATCTTCACTAGTGAATAATGATCCAAGAGGAGCTTGGATCTGCTTGTTTGTGGATGTTCTTGGACAAGCAGGGCACCCCTATACTCTTTGGAGTATAGGGAGTCAAAATCAAGCACAAAACAATCAAGTAACAACACAAAATCTAACTCAAAATAACACAAAAGGGCAAAAGCTAGTTGATGATGTTCTATGAGCAGGTCTGGGGGTTCTTGACTTAATTACTTGCACAATAATGAGTATCACAGGCTCCAAACTTGCACACAATCCAACTACCTAGCATACAAACAATAGCAAATCTTATAATAACGTAGGGTCTAACAGATTACAAGATCTAAGCTCAAAATTTCATCAAAATCATGCAGAAAAATGACTAAGCAGATTTAAGCTAACTTTTCAAACTTTTTACTTGCAACTTGTTTAAAACTTACCCCAAACAATAAACAAAGCTAATAAACAACCTTAATATCTCCTAACAAGTGTATTTAAAACAGATTTAATCCAAGAGCTTGTCACCAGAACTGAAATAAACCCGTATCCAAACACCCCTTTAAAAACTTAACAAGCAATTTAACAAAGCAACTATACTTAAAACTTAACCAGATTGATCCTATGAGCTCCTAACATGCATAATAACATCCAATGAGCAAATCCAAACAATCTTAACAACAATCAACACCTTTTTCAAGCAAATCATGCAAGCTCATACTTTTCTGAAAATGAAAAAAAAAAGAAACAAGGAATACCTTGTTGAGCCTACATCCAGGCTCAACCAAGGCTGTTTTAGCCTTCTCCAATAGGCCCGGGCCTATGCTGACTTCTTGAACAAACAATCTCCCAAACCTGTTTAAGAAAAATAAGAAAGAAAGCAAGCAATATAACTGATTTTATCTTTCTTTCTTACAATCCTTTTTTTTTATCTTTCTCAAAACGTTTTCCTTTGTAACACTTAACAAAGACAAACTCAAATCCTGATATCAAACCTTGGAACCAAAGTTTTACCAAAAATCTCCAATATTTCAGAAAATCCTAAGCTAATTTTGAAAAACTCAAAATCACTTCAATAAATTTGTGGAACTCAGATTTCTTAGCAAATTTTAATACCAACTTTTTAAAATAAGTAAAAGGAATCATTTTGCTAAACAAACACCAACTTTAATATTATAAAAAAGGAATTACAAAAAGTTGCTAAAAATCTGGAACAAGGGGATACCACACATTTGGTCCTCCTTATATACTACTCAAAAGATGATTCTAGAACTAGGATTAAAATAATACAAGATAGAAACCCTAGTTAATGAAAATCCGATTTTGCCCTTGAATTTTGACTGAAAATCTGGTCAAGGTGGATACATGTGATGTGCCAGCTCTCTTTGTTGATCTTGGACGTTGGTTTGGTCTTGGGGACAAAGGAATTCCATCCAGCCGTTTAAGTTGTCGGGTTTAGGGTTTGGGAATGAAAGTGACGCAGCAGGGGAGGTCCCTACTGCTCACATGGGTAAAGTGGTGAAGGTTTTTGGGGTTGGGAAATGATTAGGATGAGATTAATTAGTATTCTGGAGGTTTTGGGGAAAAACCCCTTTGAATTGAGGGTGATTAAGTTTGGGGAAAATTAGGGTTCGTCTGGGATTAGGGAAAGTTTAATCTGAAAAAGGGATTAATCTTTTTAAACTTTGTGTTTACCACCAAAAATAATTAGATTATTTAAATCTGATATTTAAAAAGGGTGGGTGGAATGTTGACGTGGGAGAGGGGATGAAGTGGAGGTTTGTGATTGGTGGTGGAGGGTGATGTGGCAGTTTGATAGGCTTGGGTGGGTTGAGGTGTCTTGGCAGAAATGGTCCTCCAATTTCTTTGTTTTGTTCATGTTGTAACAAAATGCTATCAACGCCCAATTCACTTATAACAACTTTGGACAGCTTGTCATTTTTGGCACTAAAGGTTTATAAACTTTTATCAAGGACCTTTAATGCACATTCTTCCTTTTCCAAGGGCTTTTCTTGTATAGTCTTCAAACTTTAGGGACCCTATTCATAATTTTGAATATTTGAGGGGTATAAAGTGTAAATCTTCAGAAGTTGAGGGACTAAAGTTGCCAATCTTCAATTCTTCAAGGGTATTTTTGGAATTTCAAAACTTGGGCCCGGTTCATTGTGCGACTTCGTTTCCCGTGTTCGTTTTTGAATGATTCTTGTGATATTTTGCCATTTCCTCAATATCCGTACCTAAAAATACACAAGTAACAAACACGAGCATATATTTGGTATATTTGATGATATTTTATGCATTTTAAGCCCGAATTGGACGACGAGACCATGTATAAAAGCAGTCTCATCAATGTGTTGCAGTTCTTCCTCGTGAACTGTTGAACTCAACGATTCCATTGATGTTTGATGAAAGGTAAGTGGCAACGGGAAAGTATAATTCGATGAGAAATTGATGTCTCGGGTTTTTACAAACCAACGAAAAATCTGTAAATGACTGTAAAAATCCTCGATAGATGAGATGTCTCTTTTCTCGGCTCAAAAATTTTTATTGGCTCAAATGTTGATAAAATAAACCCGATCACAAATCCGTAGCCACTAAAAATAAATCCCGTCACTTGGACTCGTCACTTTTGAGTCGTCAAAAATTTCAAAATACCCGCCGCAACACGATGTACCAAATCCAAATGTATTAATTGACAAAAGATACAAAATTGACTAAACTAAAAAATTAACTTTAAAATAATAAAAAAAATTAACTTAACTTTTTTTTTCAAATTAAAAAATTTCTGATAAATGAAAAATCTAAAAACGTCTGATATATTAAAAAAAACCGGTATATTAAAGAATTAACTTAATTAAAAAAAATCTGAAAACGTTTTCTTTGATAAGTAAAAGTTGAAATAAACGTCTAAATGTCCCACTATCTAAGCCACAACAAGAAACCTCCGTGGCAGTCTAAATGACTTGATAAACGTGTCCCAAACGTGGTAACAAAACGTGGCAATCTGTTCACTTTGTTTCCTCCGCCTACAATATTATATAAACCTAAATCTTGCTTTGTTTTCTCCCCAAAAAATAAAACACTCTTGTTTCCTCTGTCTTTAAAAACAAAACTAGAGACCAAAAACTCTATCTCTCTCCTCAATACACACTTGCGTATCTGTTTCACTCAACACCAAATCTCATATCATAGTTATCTCCGCCTCCCATCTCCACAAGATCTTTTCATCAGATTCAAATTGATGTGTATAAAGTGGCTACAAGATCTCCAAGGGGGTCTCGGGTAGGTGATTTTATTAATGTTCTTTATTTTCGTTAAGGGTCTTCGATCAATGATGGTTTTAATTTGACTGAGATCTTGGGTTTGTGTCGTGTGTTGTAACAGTCGAGTCAAAGGATTTGGATTTGAGAAAAAAATTGAATTTGAGTCTTGAAAAAAAAATGTTTTTGTTTGAGTCTGGTGAAGGGTGAGTCGATGGTTTAAGGTTTGTTAGGGTTGAGGGCAATAAGTCTGTTTGGTCGAGGGTGTGATGGGTTCGAGTGTGTGAGGGGTGTGTACGTGACGAGGGTGGGTTTGTGTCGGAGTCGAGGGTCTGTGTGGTGTAAGTCTAGTGAGGTGAGTGTTTGTGGTGTGTTTGTGTTTGTGTATGGTCGAGAGAGTTGTGTAGAATAAAAGGCATGTGAGGTTTTGACGAGAGTTGTGTTGAGAGGTGGAGCATGGTGTCTTGGAGTCTAGGGTGATGTGAGTCTTGACAAAAGGTTTTTCGAGTCGATGGTTTGCTTGTCGAGTCTAGATGTGGACGCGAGTGTGGTGTTTTTGTTGATGAGAGATGGAGTCGAGGGTGTTGTTTCGAAGTGTGTGAGTCTGAGGATGTTTGTGTTTGGTTGTTGAGTCGGGTTGCTGAGTCTAGTCGGTTTCAGTCAGGGTCTGAGTTAATGTCTGAGTCGAGTCTTTGTTGTTAGTCTTGGGTCGAGGGATGCTGGATCGAGAGTCTAAGTCAAAGTGTCGAGTCGAAATGAGTCCTTTTGTTTGAGTTCAACATACAATTCGATCAGAATGTCAAAATAAAAACATCATCGGAATGTCGTCGGAAAGCTCGATCGGAATGTGATCGGAAACCAGTGTCGGAATACCAAAGACTCAAAACTGTCGGAATGACATCAATCGGAATACAATCGGAAAGCCTTATCGGAATGTTGTCGGAATGAACCTTGTCGGAATGACTTATCGGAATATTTAAAACCCTTTTCCGATGCAACAAATCGGAATAACTATCAAACTTTAAACCCTTTTCCGATGACACCAAAAACAAAAACAGTATGAAACAAAAGTTTTGTTAAACAAAGGACTGACACTTTTAATAAAATAAGATAAAATAAACTTAAAAAAAACTGATAAAATAAGATAAAATAAAAAAACTGATACTTTTTTATTAACTTTTGAGACAAAGAACTCGAATCGAGGGAGAAAAGTAACACAGATCGAGACAACAACCAAAAAAACTGATACTTTTTAAAAAAATAAACTTGTTAAAAGAATAAACCGTGACAAGTTGAAACTAAACTTGGAAAAATAAGAAAAATAATAAAATAAAATAAAATAAAAAAAATAAAAACCAAATCAATAGATCAACAGCACGCAAATCCTAAGATGAAACCATAGCTTTGATACCAATTGTGGATTCGCTTTATATGATCCAGTGGTCTAACATGGTGGTAGAATATGGTGGAAGCCATTGTTGAGAGAGAGAGAGAAGAGAGGTTGTGTGTGAAAGAAAGAAAAGATGTATTAAGCAAAAATGAAAACACAAGCAACACCCCTCCTTGGAAGCCTAGGAGGGGTATATATAGCCACACACCATACACTTAACTATACATTGAACCTAGTCTAGTCTAAGCGTGTGTGACTATGATAACTAATGGGAATTCTTAAATGTCGTCACATAAAGTGAATTTCCAACCCAAGCAATCCAGAATAATATTTGCACACAATCCGGAATCTAGTCTTTGAACACAATCCGGAATGTAAGCCTTGCACACAATCCGGAATCTAGTCTTTGCACACAATCCGGAATGTAAGCCTTGCACACAATCCGGAATATGCTACTATATATAATCCGGAATCAGTAAAGAACATAATCCGGAATCTACACCTAATATCTAATCCAGAATGTTTGGAAAATAAAATCTAGTTCGGAATGAGGGTTTAGTAATCCGGATAACATAAAAATAAGCAAAAGCAAATAAGCACTTAACCAAAAATTTAACCAAACTAATTTTAAGAAAAAGCTAATAAGACACAAATCAAAAACTTTAAAAACACTAAATAATCAAAATATTTAAAATCAACTTTTAAAAGATTTAACAATTAAAAACACTTAATTAAAAATTAGAAGAATACAAATCAATCAATAAGCTAAATAAGTAAGAACAATCAAACACATGAAAAACAATAAGAACAATCAAATAAGCACTCAAATAAGCAAATAAGCATAAAGATGAAACAAACTACATGATTAACCAAATCAAACCAAAGATTTAAATCAAGAAAGGAAGAATGAGAATTATCTAAAAAGCTTGAAATTAAGATGAAGATTAAAGATTCAAATACAAGATTAAGATGAAAGATTAATAAACTTGCAAGAAAAGCTTAAGAACATAAAGTAAATCTAGAGAGAGAAAGTAATTATCCTACTTCTACTCCTAAATTAATCTATCTAATAATGAAAAAACTTGTTACAAATGATGGAAAATAAACTATATATACTGGAGGAGTGTATGGTTTTGTTGCTTCCATCTTTCACTTTGTCTTCTCGTCTTTTAATTAATTGCCTTTCTCGACTTTGTCTCGAGACTTGTCGAATGATAAAATGAACTTGTCTACTAATTTTCTTCTTTAAATAGATTTGGTTCTTCGACTTCGTTAAACTTCTGTCTTTAGTCTTTTTTTTCGATAAATCTTCAGAATAGACCTTTGACTTCTATTCTTTTTGCACTTTTGATCTTTTGACTTCATCTTTTCTCTTTTTCTTCGATAAAAGCCCGTGAAAGTCCGTGTTTTCTTCCTTTTCATATGTCGGTTCTAAAACACAACAAAAACACAAACCACGCATAACTCCGACTTTATGACATTAACTACACGTTTTGGTCTCATTTTAATTATATTTAAGTGGTAAAAGGATAAGTGTTTTCACACTTATTATGAATCATCTGAAGATTTGCTCACGGGAACAAATACTTTCAGAGGAGGTCGAGTGGGATAAATTCAAGAAAGTTTAGCTTGTTATACACATGAGAAAGTACAATTTGTTGAAATCGACAACACGCACACGAGCTTATGATGCAAAACAAAATCGTTTGATGGGGGAGGACCATCAAATAAGAAGGTGGTGGTGGAGAAGTAGAAAATGGATAAGAGAGGTTTTCACAATGTCTAGCGAGATTAGGGAAAGAAAAAAGGTCATTGAGTTGAGGAGTGTTGAAAGGTTTACGTGGTGGTGGAAGAGCTTCCTTCTATTCGGTAAATGGATTGATTGAGTAAGTCTCATTCCAATGCTCAATTGGAGAGAAAGAGGAAGTCTTGCTAGGTTTTTGAGAAGAGGAGTCATGATGATCCTTCTTCTTCTTGATCCAAACGGGTCGAACCGAGATTTTCGGTTTCTTAGAAAGCTTAGAAGAAGAAGCTTTGGGTTTAGAAGGTTGTGACAAAGAGATATCAAGGTTAAGTTTAGAAGAAGTAGACATTGTGAGGGATGAGAAGAAGAACTCCCAAAACAAGAGGACTTACAGAAAGTAGACAAGGCAAAGATTTGAAAAAAAAATCAAAAGGTTTCAAGGAATGTTTAGCCTAAATTGACAAACAAAAAATCTTGAAAAATACTAAGGTCAAAGAAGAAGGACCAAAAACGAGCCAGAATAGTGGCTACTGTCCGCGGTTCTTTAAAAGAACCTACGGTTCAATAATGATATTGAGCCACACGACAATTATTGAGTCGCCCACAGTGGACTTAAAAATATGATTTTTGAAAGTTTTGAGAAAAGACAAGACTTTTTCAAAATTAAGCAGATCTTGGATTTTTACCTCTAATAGAACTAGGCTACGCTATGGTTGTAGAATAAAGCAAGATACTCACTAAGAGTATCTTGACAAAAGGTGACAAAATATTTAGAAAATATTTTGATCTAATTTTAGTCAAGGTTTTAGAGGTTGTGATAGATTAAGGTTCAATTTTAATTAAATTAAAGTTGATTAGTGTGAGAGCACATAGGTTGAAACACACAAAGACTTAATCTAATAAACATCATCATCATAAAATCATGAAGGAAAAGGAAATAAAAGAAGTGAAATAACAACTAACTATTACAAAGTTAGCTAATCTAGTTCTTGATTTGATAAACTTCCTTGGCTTGTTTCTCTTGAATGGATATTTTGAAAAACATCGTTCATCTCCTATGAGGAGGAGCATTGGTGAACAAGGTTATCAAGAACTCTTGAAACCTCCTTTAAAGACCAAGCATCACCATTCTTAGGTTTTTAATTATGTAGTTGCTATAGAGGCAACATGGATAATTAGTACCATGAGCTTCTAGAAAAGCAAAGAAGTATGGATCACCCATGAAGTGTGAGATAGGAACACCCAAAAGAGGAGTGTTAGGGGGAGGAGATGGCATGATGTCCAATGGTGAGATGGGTGAATTTGGTGGAGTGAAAGGTGAGGTTTGCAAAGGCTCAACAAAGTCATCCTCAAAAAGAATACTTTGGAGAGGTTGAGGGTTCACATCCAAGAGAGGACTTGGAGTGAAGGGTGAGGACAACTTATTCATCCTAGATTGGAATGAAGAAGAGTTAGAACCATGGGAATGGTTAGTACCATGAGTTGAACTAGTCTTACATGGTGCAAGAGGTGGTGAGGGTGATGAAGAGACGAGAATAGGAGCATTCTCACTCTTTGGTGTAAGAAAAGATGAAGCACATTGTTTAGGTAACTTAATATTGATCTTAAGATCTCTTTTGGAAGTAGATTGTTTGGAAGAGTTTGATGATCTCGTTGACACCATGGTTGTGTGTTAAGGCCTAGAAGAAAGTTTAGAGGATGAAGAAGAAGAATAACCAAGAGAGGTTTAAGAAGAAGATGGGATGATCCAAACTAGTAATGGGTTTAAAATCATTTTGGTGGATAATGAAATTTGCTAGGCTTAATTGGGAAAAAGATGATTTTTAGCAAAAGTTTCATCAATGTTTACAAAGATTTAGAGAAAAATGTAAAGCAGAGATGCTTTCGAAGTCAACACCCGCGGTTCCTGAAATAGAGGCATAGTTCGATATCAATAAAGAACCGCCTAGAACTAATGAGGCGCAGGCATAAGGCTTCAGAAAATGAACTTCCAACAATTTTCACAAGCCCATATTTTAGATAAAGGTTTAACAATCCAAAATAGATTACCAACCAAAATCTAGATAGCTAACTTACACATAATTTCACAAATTCATGTAAATCAAAAGATCGATAACATGAACACATTAGGACTAAAATACTAGATAAATCCAAACACAAAGTATTAGTACTACAAACCAAAGTCTAAATGCAAGAAAAAATAAAAAAGTCTAATGAAAGGAGAAATATCCAACATTACACTAATGTTAACAAACATGTCAGCAAACTTGCATCATCACCAAAAGCTTCACTTGATCATCACTTCTTTTTCTTGCCAAAGTTCTTGATCATTTTCCCTAAAGCCTTGAGGGCACCCCTTGACTCGGTATGATGATCATACAACTCCCCTCGATTTTGAAGATTAGAGAGGTAAACATCCTTAAGTCCGAAATTATCCGGAAGAGCACTTGAAGAATGAGGAGGAGGAGGAGGAACAATTTTGTCTAACCCCTCACGAAAGTGTTCATGGATGGGGTGGAGTCACTCGAAGAACCAACGTGAGCACTAGTCCCAACATCATCACCATCACTTGTTGATACGGGATCTTCCTCATCATCGAATTCTTGCTGGTCACCTCTTCTCTTCCCTCGATCACTCCAAGGCTTTCGTGGTTGCACCTTTTGAATATGAAGCATCACACGATCAACCGGTGCATAATGAGAGAGACTGAGTTCGGGGAAGTCTTGACCAACTCTTTCCAAAAGGCGAGTGAGGAACATGGCACAGGGAAGATTGGTCTTTGGTTTCGAGAGGACATAATTAATCCGTCAAGCGATGAAGTATGCAAGATTGTACTCAGTGGAAGTGAATATGCAACAAATCATATGTGCCATACATGTCGGAACATGATCCCAATTTCCACCATGACCAAATACATTCTCTCTAAGAATGTCGGCCCAACAGACCATACAATTATTAAGGTCGCTAACGAGTATCTCATGGCATTTCAAAGAACGCTTTCTATAATGGATACTACGTACAACGAATTTACGTCCTTTAGTGATGAGGTCAAGGTCCGTCATATCAGTGTCATATGGAGGATTGTCGATACATGTTACCAAACCATCAGTATTCAACGAATCCGTGAATCGACATTGACCTACATATGGCACTCCAAGTGCCTCGCCAAATTACTCGAGAGAGTATATTATGGGTTTACCATTAATGGTGAACCTAAAAAACATTCCATTATCATTATAGATGATGGAATATGTGCTAAAGAACTCTAGGAGGAATTAGGGATAAATTACTTCATTGATTTCTAGCAAACAATGCAAATCAGTTTCTTTAAACATATGTTTATTATAGTCATACTCATCAAAATCCCGATCGACAACTCTACCCTCGTGGAAGCAACGTTTTTGAAGTAAACGATAAATATTAGCGAGAGTTACCGAAGGACAAGAATCGGCAAGGTTTGGCATATAGTTCCTACAGTAGTGGTGGTCTTGTTGATATTCCGAAGGCATGATTAAGTACCTAAATACAACATAAAAATATTTCCACAATCACTCTTATGTTACATAATATGGAAAAAAAACAAAATCATAAGAATGTATTTAATCAATAGCTTTACTAACCAAAAGATTAATCCTTAACAATCTCATGTTTACAATGTACCAATTTCATCTTTGACTGGTACATATGAATAATGTAAAATCAAACATGAACTTTGAACATTGGTTTTTCAAAATTCATTTTTAGGTAAACATTAACCATGCAATTACCAATGTGTTCATAGGTTCACATCAATTACATCATTTAACCCAAAAAAATGAGTTGAAATTCGGATTTGTTCTATGAGTGGGTTTTAGTGAAATAGCAAGGAATTAAAACCTAAGGAATCATAGCATTACAACTATGTCAACCCACATTCCTAATTAGGTTCCAATTCGATTGTAGTTTTAGAAATCCCCAATTATGAAATAAAGAACCCTAGAACAAAGTAATTGAAATTGAATGAAGATACTTACAAATAATTTATGTTAGATGAAGGATGAGTGAAACCCTTGTCTTGAAACCAATTAATATGAGTGATTGAAGCTTGTTGAAAGATAAAAAATGGTGGATATGAAGAAAAACTCATCGCCTCTATGGAGAAAAAAGAGTGGGGCTTGGAACCGCGGGTTTGAGTCGTGACAAATAAAGAACTGTCGGCAAAGGACGTATTTAAACAAAGAAAATCAAAGAAATTTTCAAAATTAAGTTTTTCTAAAATAATTAAAATATATCAAGCATTTTGGAAATCATTGGACCTCTCGAAAACTAGGTTACAAAGCCTTTAAGGAAGGATTACGAGTTAAATCGATACCGAAAAAGACCAAAAAAGACCAAAACAAAAAATAACTACTCGTAAGAAAAGAGGAAGAAGAGAGAAACCAAGAGGAGTGAATCAAGGATAAGTTAAATGCTCAAGAGACTAGTGACAATCTTCAAATTTTAGAAACGAAGAGCTTGTGTCATCTATAGTGGTTTAAGATGTGCCTTTCCAGCGAAAGTCTAAACGGCTTTGGCAATGAACCATACCAAGCAATTTTGTTAAATAGATGAAGATCAATTTTAGTCTTAAACTATTTTAAAATATGAGCAAAGTATAAATTCACTTTCTCTCCCCCACATGATCGGACAAATATCATTGCTTAGGATTACAATGACGATATACTTGGAATATTTCAATTCCAAATGTGTAATATCCTTACTAAAACTTATGATGTAGTTTGATATCTCAAAGGATTAAGTAATCATCTTAGATATAAGCTCAATTTCACATATTACACATGATATAGGGCCTACCCACCGTATGAGTACAAACCATATAAATTACGCTTGATACTTTAAGCTACTACTAACTCACTCTACATCTCCTAAGTGAGTCAAGTATTCAAGCAATGAAGGTTTGAGATGGTATAGAAAAAGAATCACATACCACAAACAAATGTCAAGGCAAGGATGCCAAGAACACGCACATAGTCAAGTAGTGATCAAAAGAATGATCAATAGGGCGTGTGGAAGGACAAAAACGTACCTTTGCCGCAAAGTGCATCCCAAGTCTTCTAAGGATCAATGCAACACTCAAACTTGACCAAAGTGAATACTATGTCTTCAAGGACTA
Organism: Glebionis coronaria; assembly: GCA_025667525.1. Taxonomy (NCBI): domain Eukaryota; kingdom Viridiplantae; phylum Streptophyta; class Magnoliopsida; order Asterales; family Asteraceae; genus Glebionis; species Glebionis coronaria. Next base: position 508,668,316 of record CM046879.1, on the reverse strand, counting down.
GTATCACTCTCATCAATCTTGATATCATCATCCAATGATGTTGGAAATCAAAAGGAGATGAGTCTTCTACAAGTGTAAGCAACTCAATCCACAATCAATTTAATGATTAGTCTTCATGAGTACCTACACAAAGCAAGATACAAACTAGTAGATACATTTTAAGAGTAAATCTAAAATGTATAAATACTACTAATCTAGATGAGATGCTATATTACCAATTAAAAAGTCTATTTTCAATGAAAAAATAGTTTTGACCAAAGAGAAACTTTAGTACAACGAACCCTTCTAAGTTGAGGAGACAATGAATCGATCTAAGCTTTAAAGCACAATATACTTCAAAGATCTTGAGTGACCATAGATCTGATACCATTTGTAGAAACTAGAAGGGGGGGGGGGGTTGAATAGTTTCTCTTCGGTTAAGGTCCTAATTAAAAATCCTTTCAATTAGGTTTGTCCCAAAACTACCTTTACTTGACAACTAGTTTCATAATGGTTAGGTTCAATTCCAATGCATTAACAATGATAAGTAATAGTTGAACGCAATGCAAGAATATAAACATAGGTATAGAGTAAAGAAAGAAGCAACCTAGGGAAGACACCAAGATTTATAGTGGTTCAACAACCAAGCTCTCTCTTCGTTCCTACTCCACTCCTCGAGTACACCTTACCCGAGATTTCCACCATATCCTCAAGCTCCCTTCTTGGCGGAGAAAACCTTACAATGTCGCTTACATTATTTTCTAACACTAAGCTAAATATCGAGACCTAATCTTAGCTAGGACCAATCTACACACGTCACCTACTTCACTATTTTTCGACACAAGGCTAGATGTCGAGTTCTAATCCAAAGCTAGAACCAATCTTTGTCGCCCATCTTCTTTTCCAACACAATGCTATATGTAGAGTCGTAATCCAAAGCTAGAACCAATCTTCACAACACTTCACTTTGAAGTTAAGTGAGAACTCACAAGACACATACACACATCACTTTGTAGTTTAGTGAGAACTAACATACAAGACTTATTACAACTCAATAAGACATATCAAAGTATACACATGTAACTTGGATCCACACAATACAAATCCAAGTATACACATATACAATGGAATTACACAAGACTTATCCAAGTATTCACAAATACATTGAATTAACACAACACTAATCCAAGTATACAAAAATACATTGGATCTACACAAGACTCAAAATAAACAAACGATGAACATGACTAGATCTAAGGTAGAATGATCTTCATCAAGGCTTCATCGTTAATCACATCACAAATGTGTGAGTGATCTTCTTTTTGGACAAGTAAAGAAGGAGATCAAAAGGATAATCATAAGCAAACATACTTAACACATTAAGTGATCATTTACTAAGGATTGAGACATAGAAAGAAGATAAGAATCATAAAGAATGTCCAAAAAGGGTCTTGGAAAATGGAGATTTGATCCACTATGTATAGGAGACAAAAACTAACGCCTATCTGCCTGCGGTTCCTTAATTGTCACGCGGTTCCTTATTAATAAAGGACCGTATGCCTATTTACTGAATCGCGGGTAGTAGACTCACCTCATTTTTGTCCTTTAGTGGGAAAATGTTACCTGAGGTAGTTTATACCTTCAAAGGATATTCCTATAATATGCCATATTCAAATTTTCGTTTTTCATTATAAAACATTTTCTTAAAAAGAAAATTTATTAAAATCTTTTGTCACATTTAAAAAAATGTAAGTTTTAAGGTTAAGCACTTTCAAAGATCACTAAACATGATTAAGATATGTTTGTGTAAGACTAAAATGATTATTACCTTGATGATAGTGTTTGTCAAATAATTCATATTTCGATTATCTTTGACGATAAATGTTTTTCACTTTGTCGTGATCACAACTAAGAAAGATTAGTTTTTCTAACGGCACTAAGAAAGATTAGTTAACACTAATAATGTTTTTAGGCATCAATGCATTAACACAAACAATGAATGATGTTGCATGACTTCTAATACCTTCCTCAAATGTTCCACATGCTGAGCCTCACTTTGGCTATATATGAGTATGTCATCAAAGAAAACCAACATAAACTTTCTGAGGAAAGGTTTAAAAACAACATTCATGAGAGACTAAAAAGTGGTTAGTACATTTGTAAAGCCAAATGGAATTACCAAGAACTCATAATGACCTTCATGAGTCCTAAAAATAGTTTTATGAATGTATTATTTATTCATCCTTATTTGGTAGTTTCCTGATCTCAAATTAAGCTTAGAAAACATTGTAGACCCATTCAACTCATCTAGTAACTCCTCAATCACTGGAATTCGAAACTTATCATGTACAATATGCTTGTTGAGTTGCATGTAGTCCACACAAATTCTCAATGAATCATATTTATTTTTAACCATGACTATAGGTGATGAGAAAGAACTCTCGTTTTTTCTTATCAGACCAGGTTCCTGCCATTCCTTCACCATCATTTCAATGGCATCTTTCTGGTTGGGTGGGTGTTTATAAGGTCTATGTTGATTGGTTCTATGTTTGGTAATAGGGAATGGTATGATCATGAGACCTCAAGGTGGTAATTCCTTTGGTTAATCAAAACCTTGTTAAATTGGTTAACTAGTGTCTGAATCTGTTTACTCTGCATATTTACAACAGTCATATGCATCAAGTTCCTAGATACACACACATTTACATTGAAGTAATTTCAACTCCCATATTATTTAAAGACCCCTATACTTGTTTGCCGTGCATCCATTGCAAATTTAACTGGTGTGTTCCTCTAAACATACACCTCTTGTCATTCATCACAAACTCCATGACCAAATTTCTAAAGTCAAACTGAATCACTCCAAAGGTAGACAACCATTGTATTCTTAACACCATTTCACACCCTCCAAGAGGTAGGATCATAACATTTGTGACATAGTTTCTACCGTGAAATGACCACTTAAAACCTTTACATTCATACACACTTGACATCACTTGACCATTAGCCACTAAGACCTGTAAAGGGCACATTTTTCTCAACTTACACCCTAACGTTTTGGCCACCCCTTCATTCAAAAAATTATGTATACTCCTACGATTCACCAAGATATGTAACAACTACTTGCCCACATGTCCCTTTAATCCTCATAGTTTAATAAATGTGGAGACCAGTTATGGCATTAAGGGACACTTGTGGCATTATCTCATCAATACAATCAACATTTCCATTTCCAACTAACTCGTCTAACACTTATTTATCTTGATCAAACAACTTATCACTAGCTATTACTTCCAATGAATGAATTCTACCAGAACATTTATGACTTGGAGCATACTTTTGATCACAGAAAAAACATAATAGTTTTGCCCTATTTTCCTCCAATTCCTTTTGGGCGAGTCTCTTAAAAGTTCTGTTTGGTACATTATTCGTTACATTACCCCTCATTTTTGGAATCATGTACCCCAATGTTAGTTTTTGGGGCAGGTAACAAGGAAAAATTTCTTCCATTAGACATTATTGCATGTGCTTTTTGCAACTTTACCAATAAGAACACTTCAGACAACCTGGTAGGCTTAAACATTCTGTTGATCCCGAACTTAGATTGATTAAGCTTTTCTTTTATAGATATTAGTTCAAGTATAATACGTAGATAAACTTTTTGTATTCAACAATCTAAGTATTATGCAGAATTAATACTTAGAACAAAGAACAAATAACAAAGCACGTATACCAAACTTTCAACTTCGATTAATAATAATAATGATGAACAATGTAATTGAAAGCGTACCACTAACTAACCCTAAGAACTTCTTTTATAGAACAAGGAGTCTTGAACATTAAGCTAAGTATCAACTATTATAGGTAACGATAAATATAGAAAATACAATATACGATCATATTTCCCAACTTGTACAAACGTGTTGATCACTTATTCTGTCAATGGATTGGATTCTCTTTGTCAGCGCTTTGATAACTCTTGTCAGCGTCTCATTTGTCAGCGCCTTGATTGCTCTTGTCAGCGTCTAGTATTCTATTGTCAACGGCTACATGACTTAGCTAATTTTATTCCCAACAATCCTCCCTTAAACTTGATATCTACTCTAATGATCAAGTTTCCGAATAAAACAAAATACATAGAGAGGATTCTTACAAATAAAACCTATTCCTTAATCTGTCAATGAATAAACTTCAAAAAGTAAATGCTAACGTAACTTGTGTAGTCAACTTTTAGCTTGGTACAGACCATCTTCTTCAATAGGTCATGTGATAGTGGATAAACAATGTCTATCAACAAATACTCAGCAAACTTTGAAGTCCAGAGATAAAACACACCAACAGCCGAATACAAATGCCACTCTAAGCCACTCAAATCATTAAGATCCAACCAAATTGGATCAGCTTCATCATGGGCAAACATTCTCTTGAATGTTTTCCATATTTTATTACCACCAAATGAAGAAGGAGCCTCGGCATCATATTTCTCCTTCATCAATCCCCAAAGAGTCTCCAAATCTTCTCTGTCCATACATGCAAACAAAGAAACCAAAGAAGTGAAGACATGTACCTTATCACCATACCTAGTGATCTTCCAAAAACCTACAGAATCTTCTTCATACTTCACAATTGGGTTTCTGAAATCAAGAGGTACCACAAAAACAATGTCAGAAGCTTCCAAGGGTGAAAGCTCCATGCTCTTTTTCAAAACTACTTCATTAAACCTTGCATCATAGGGATTAAAAACTAGAAACAAAATTTTTGCTCCCTTCTTCACATGTCTAGGAGTAACTGATGCCTTCTTCATCTTTAACTCCTCTTCAATCTCTTCCTGTCTCTCAGCAGAAAGCAACCTAAATGTGTTTTCTTCACAAACATGATCCGAAAATGGATAGGCAAGAAATTCCAACTACTCAAATGATAGCTTCCTTAGCTTTGTGTATGTCCACCATGTTTGGTGACATCTAAGAAGCATATAATACAATTCCCTTCTTGTAGTCTTGTTCTTTGTAAACACCTTGTTTTCCCTATTATCAAAAATAGTCCTGCAAATCTGCAATCCTTCTAAACTCTCAGCAAAAATTCGAACCCCCAAATTTTCTAAGTAAACGGAATATCAGGGTTATTCAAGACTGCATCCTCATACCTAAAATACACACCAGGAATGGTAAGGATATCAAAATCAACTTGCAGCTTAAGTTGCTTAAGCTTTTCCTAAGCTACCTCACCCTCACCATACTCCAATTTTTCTGGTTCTTCTTCCATATCTACATTAGAACCATGACCACTACTCTCTTCTTCATCACTATCACTAGCTCTCCTTATTCCCTTAGATTCTGAACTAATCTGAGCTTCAATACTCCCTTTCCTAAGTCCCCTCTTTTCCTGTTCTTGAAACTGTTGAGCTAACATGGTATCAAACTTAACTTGTGCATCATCTTTAGGGACCTCTACTTCTACCATTATTCCTGTACCTTTATCCATGGGATCAATAACTGGCAAAGTAGATGGGAATACCTGAGAAGAAACCTCTTTAATCACAAAAGGTGGTTGGGATACACCTGTGATTTTGTCAGCAGCTACCAATGAAGTGTCTGCGTGTAGATTTCTTTTGTCAGCGGCTTACCCTATTTCTTGTTGTATCATTAACTCCATAAAAGATAGCTGCTTAGGTGTCACCTGTGACACCTTTGAGAAATCAAACTGCCCTTGTTCTTTCATTCCTGTGAGAGCACCAGATATTTCCTTCTCACCAAAAGAACCCTCTTTAGAACTTTTATCACTTGCAATAAAGGTCTATGTTGGTTCATCCTCCCCTTTGTAAGAATCCTCCCTTGCTTCACCTGAAGACTCTACAAAAACCTTCTCCTGGTCTCCAATTTACAATCCTCTCCCTCAAAGTATTGAGTTCAAGGTCGTGAGTTGTCAATTTATGTACAAACTCTGCATTTTGCTTTTACAAGCTAATGCAGAGTACCGTCAATTCAAGATTAGTCATAGGTTGCATGCTGCCCTCATTAACATGAAGCAACTCAATCCTAAATTAGGAATCATGGGGCATGGTGGTGGGCTTATCTACAATGGACCTGGCTTGACCTGCAACAAGGCCAATAGGTCCAACCACCTCAATATCACCAACCATACTTGTGGTGGTGGTTGTCTCTGCTTCATGGCTAGGACCACCAAAGGAGAACACCCCAGTAGTCCGTTGGCGTTTGGCTAAGCGGATATGTTATGGTGGGGAGTCTGATGAAGTGTCTGGATCTGTTTGAGTGATGTTGGGGGCTATAATGGTAGTGTCAGCGGCTGACATATGAATGTCAGCGGCTTCAGGATTGGGTTCAAGATAAGGTTGTGGTGAAGGTGGCGGTTGATCATGTTGGGGTTCAGGCGTAGGGTCTGGTTAGGGTTCTTGTTGAGGTTGTAGGTGTAAGGCTGCTTCAAGGACATCAAGCATAGGGGGTGTCAAAGGCAAGGGTTCATATGGTTCTGAGTTCAAGGTTATGAAAAGCTTTTTCTTTTGGGCAGGGATCTTATAAAAATTTTCATAATCCCTCCCACAGTCTCCTTGTAAATCAAACACCATTTGTAAGAACTTTGGGTATGCAAGAGTCATCTTGCTTCCCTTGTTGTACAACATGCCTTCAAAAAATCATTTTAGAAAAGTTATAAAGTTGCCCATTTGCCAAACAAACAAGATCACTCCCGCTTGATCGGTTGATTTCATTGAATGAAGAGCATTTGGGACTAAGGCATTGAAGAAGGACATGTATCAAAAACTTCCAAGATGGGGAAAACTGACCCTTAGAATATTTATTTATTTTGGCTGTTGGAGGGAGTCTGTACCCCAATCCTTGAAGGCCTTCATGTAGCAACTCTATGGTAAGGGTGACTATACCACCCGCATCATTAAGATGCAAGGCTTGACATACCAAAGCCACAATAACCACCCATTGTTTCCCATGGATGATTCAATCTATTCTAGTCACTCCATCAACTGTTGTGGAACTAGTAGTGTTCCAAAAACTATTTGATGTGTGTGACAAGGATGATAGGAGCATGAGTAAGAGTATACCTTAAAGGAGAAGCCAACAAATACTCTATCATCTGTGAGTATTGAGGTTGCTCGCGATCAACAGACAAATATGCAAGCATATTTGTTGATCCTTGAACTTCAAAACAACATCAGCAGGTTTAAACTTTGGCGCCATTGATGAAAGTGAAAATCTTTTAATGAAGGTAAAATTTTAGTGTGTAAAAGGATGTATGTGAAACAAATAATGCAAGTTTCCCTGTACACAATATGGTGAACCAAATATATAGTAGAAATAAGTGGGATGTGAATGGTTGAAAAAGAGGTAAGTGAGAAAAAGTCTCAAAAGTAATAATGAAAATCTTTAAAAAATAAAACTTATCTCATATGAATTAAAGAAAATAACCACTTCCCAAAAATTACGGCTCAAAATATCGTAAAAGTTACAAATAGTTAGGACCCAGTGTTTTTCAACCGTCAAAATCTTTGTCCGCGGCAACGGCTATATTTGTCAGCGGGTGAATTTTCTTTGTCTGGGGCTAAAATGTTCTTGTCTGTGGATAAAATTTATTTTGTTATAAGGTCAAAAATAAAAAGAATAAATAAAAATAAAATACCTAACAAAGACTTTAATCCTAAGGAAAGCAACTTTTACCCTAAATGACTGAGCATTACAAGCACTGTCCAATCATGCACACTTGCTTAAGCAAGATAGACATAATTGTCCTCAAGTGTCCCATTGCTTACATAATTCTTATAGGTGAAGTTATATTTTATGAAATCTTTGTAACTCCCGGGTAAGCCCAAAAATATATATACCCAAGTCTTCCGTCCGACCAATCCCAAATCTAGGTCAAAAGGTCTTGGCAGCATGCATGCAAAATAAATTACGTGCATGCTACAGTGCCTCGAGGTTTAGAAATTCTACCAAATTTATAAAAACATGGCATCATAACTTCTAACCCCCACTCACCAGTGGACACAATCTAGAATTGTGATGAGAGCATTCAAGAATACCCAAGAGCCTAAAGGTTGTCCTAAACCTCCCCTTAAACTATGATGAGAATGCTTTAAAAAATATTTATGACAAAAATATTTATTTCAAGATAGAAATATAAATATTTCAACCATCATAAATAAACCTTTTTGCCACTCTTTTAGTCCATAAGCTACTATGTATCAATATGTACAATTGCCCTACATGCCTTAATTGTTAGATGAAAAACCACAAAACTACCACAAAAGCTGTCAGCGGCTTCTTTCCACTTGTCAGCGGATAGAAAAATATAGTGGAAAAATCTAACTTTTACAAAGACTAATAATAGTACACATCCTATACATACTTCACATCAATTTCAAAAACCACATATTTTATGGATTGATCATTCCAATACTTGAAACCAAGTACTGGAATCTCCCAACATCAAAAGGTTTAGTCAAAAGATCAGACACATTGTCCTCTGTGTCTATTTCATCTAGACATATCAAACCTTTTTCAAAACAATCCCTTATAAAATGATGCCTGATTTCTATGTGTTTGGTTTTAGAATGATGTACATGATTTTTAAATATGCACAATGTACTGTTATTATCTACAAAAATCTTAGTATGCATAAACTTGTACCCATAGTCTAATAGCTGATTTTGAATCCATAGCACTTGCCCACAACATGCAGCAACAGCTACATACTCAGCCTCAATTGTTGAATTGGCTACCACTGTTTGTTTCTTGCATTGCCAAGATATAAGCATGCTCCCAAGGAATTGACATCCACCAGTTGCGGATTTCCTATCCCATTATCACCACCATCATCACTGTCTGAATAGCCAATAAGCTCCAATGGAGTCTCTCTAAGGTACCATAATACCAAGCTTAGAAATAACCTTAGGTACCTAAAAATCCTCTTAACAGCATGAAGGTGACATTCCTTGGGAGTCACTTGATGACGTGCACATGCACACACTGCAAACATGATGTCAGGCCTTGAAGTTGTAAGATACATCAATGAACCAATCATTGATCTAAATGCCTGACATCAACTTCCTTTCCATCTCCAATCTTTCTCTAGGGGTGTTCTCTATCCATGGGTGTACTAGCCAGTTTCTAATGGGGTGGGAAACCAAATTTATTTAAAATTTCAGCCACATATTTGTCTTGAGAGATGAAGATACCATCTTCTTTCTGTTGAACTTGTAGACCAAGAAACAAGTTCGTCTCTCCCATAGCAGTCATCTGAAATTTATTTGTCATTAGCTTGGATAAATCCTCGCTCATCTTTGGATTAGAAGAACCAAAGATAATATCTCCACATAGACCTAAACAAGTAGAAAGTCCTTTCCTTTCTGCTTGGTGAATAATGTCTAATCTATGGAGCCCCTTTTGAAACCATTTTCCACTAAATAAGTGGAAAGTGTACCATACCAAGCTCTAGGGGCCTGATGAAGGCCATGCATTGTCTTCTTAACTCTATAAACCTTGTCTCGATGCTCAGGATCTTCAAAACCAGGAGGCTGCATCACATAAACTTCTTCTTTGATTGTGCCATACAAGAAAGCACTCTTTACATACATTTGGTAGACTTTGAAACCCATGCAGGAAGCATAGGCTAGGAAAATCCTTATTGCTTCTATCCTAGCAACAGGTGCAAAAACCTCTTCATAATCAATACCTTCTTCCTGTGTATATCCCTGAGCAACCTATCTTGCCTTGTTTCTAATCACAATGCCTCTCTCATCTTTCTTGTTACTTAGAACCCAACATGCTCCAATAGGTCTAACATGCTTGGGACAATCCACAAGTTCACAAACATCTTGAATGGCAAATTGGTGAAGCTCATCCTGCATTGCTTCAACCCAACTTTCTTCTTTAAGAGCATCAAAAATATTCGCGGGTTCTGACTGTGATATAAAACATGCGAATAGACATTCTTGAATTAAAGGAGTATCATCCTTCTTGTGAATATTAGCAATGAATCCACCTTGGTGCTTCTTTTTCATTCTAGTTTGAACTGGAGTATTTATGTCACAAATAATTTGGGTGGGAGGATGAATTTTAGTCACCTTAGTAAGAATTCCTCCCGCAAATATTGTGGGTCATGAACTGTGGACTCCAAGTTACCAAAATCACCCTCTTCATTGCTTCCAGGCCCACTTGAACTAGGAAACATGTTGTTAGCGTCTGGATTGATGATGCTGACACCTTCTTTGGGTATGGACATCAACAATTTCAAGAACATCTTTGTCAGCGGATGAAAGAAAGTTGTTTGCGTCTGGAATGGAGTTGTCAGTGGATATAATTGGCTTGTCTGCGGCTACAGATTCACTGACTTACGCCTTTTGTTGCTTGCTCTCCTCATCTCTCTCAGCAGAAGATGCTTTAAAGAACTCCTCACTCCAAACATGCATGTTTATAAAGTTGAAAGAAGGAGTGGGTTCATCTTTATGTGATCCTTTCATCTCATTTACCTGTATACCTACATTATCAACAATAGGTGCTTCCAAAACATCTGGATTAGTTACAAGCATATAATTCATGGACCTAGACAATGGCTCCAAATCAAACAGCCAATTTGGTCTAGTCTCAGGATTACTAGGTTTACTCTCCAAGAAATCAACATGCACATTTTCTGTTATAAGCCTCGAATTCTTGTTATAAACCTTATACCCCCTGCTATTCATAGAGTATCCCATAAAATATCCTTCATCACCTTTTGACTTAAACTTGCCTAGGTTATCACTAGTATTCATGATTACTACGTGACATCCAAAGGGTCTAAAGAAGTCTATATTAGGCTTCCTATTCCAAAACAGTTCATAAGGAGTCTTATTATGGGAATTATTGACCAAGGCTCTATTATGAACATAGCATGATGTGTTAACAGCCTCAGCATAAAAAGCAATGGGTAAACTAGCATCTGCCAACATGGTTCTAGCTGCTTCTATTAGTGTTCTATTTCTTCTTTTAGCAACATCATTCTGCTATGAAGTTCTTGCTATACTAAACTCCTTAGAAATTCATTTATTGACACATAAGGAATCTAAGAGGTTGTTCGTAAACTCACCACCATGATCACTTCTAAGGATATTAACTTCATAACCTGCTTTCTTTTCCATTTGAGTAATGAAATTAATTAAAGTCTTAGCAGTGTCACTTTTATCTGCAAAAAAGAATGTCCAAGTAAACCTAGAATAATCATCATTAATGACAAAGCAATAAGATTTACCATTGAGACTTTCTATATTGGTGGGGCCAAACAAATCCATATGAAGTAAGTGAAGTGGTTTAGAACTAGAGTGCACACTTTTAGACTTAAATGAGGCCTTGTGCTGCTTGCCTTTAAGACATGCAACACAATTATGATCATTGTAGAATGCTTTTGAGGGCAAACCTCTTACAAGATCATGTCTCACAAGTCTATTCATGTTTTTAAAGTTTATATGCCCTAACCTGCTGTGCCATAAGTTACTTTCATCTATTGAAGCCTTAGCATAAAGACATGACAGATTGTTGTTCATTTTAATGCCATTGAGATTAACATTATAAACGTCTTTATGTCTAGGTGTTCTAAACTCAATGAACTTATCAGCAGGAATCTCAAAGTCCTTACTTAACACCAAACATTATGTGTCAGTAAATAGATTTTTATTCTTGTTGTCACATACTTGTGACACACCAAACAGATTATAATCAAGTTCTTTTACCAGAAAACTTCTTCAAATCTCAAATTATTAGTGATAAGTGCACCTTTACCAGATATGGTCCCAAAACCTCCACCAAAGTACACTTTATCACCATCAGCAATATGTGTGAAATCTGTTAAGTAGTCCCCCTTCCCAGCCATGTGCCTAGGGCATCCACTGTCCCAATATCCATGATCATTGACCAGCTTTTGAATGCCCTGCACATAAAGAAAACAAATTAGTTTTCTTTGGGAACCCAAGCCTTTGCAGACTTGGATTCATGTGGTTGTTCAACAAGAATTGACTTATTCCTTGTAACAACCTCATGTTCATCCCTTTGTGCCCTAAACAACCAATTTGTTCCAATAGGTTTAGTAATGAACTTTTCAAGATATTTAAATTTGCTACAAGTCACTGAAACACCATTAAAATTAGGGTTTTGAACTTGTTTAGGTCTCCATGTTAAACTGGATGATGCCTTATACCCCTGTCCCTTAGGTTTCAAATACGTATTATAATTTGGTCTAACATAATGTTTGACAGCAGCTAGTTGTGGTATTTTTACACAAAACCTAGAGTTGTCAGCGGCTTGTCTTGCCCTATCAGCGGATAGATTGTTCCCGTCGGCGGCTAAATTGGGGTTTGCTACAGGAACCCACTGTCTATTAGACCAAGTGTTGGTCTTTTGAAAGGGCCATTGTCCATGGGTATTAGCTCCCTTAGAGAAGAAAGGAGTTGGTCTAGTGGTCTGTGGACTTGTGTGGATAAAAGGTCTAGGTTTGACCATAGTTGACCTATTGTCAGCGAATGGGGTGTATCCGCTGACACAATTATAGGCCAAATGAGTGAAGCTCCCACATGTATAACAAGCCTTTTTAGACACAAATTTAGGCTTAGACTGATAAAAACCTGTCCCATTTATACTAACTTGACTTTTAGGTGACCTAGGTTTCCTATACATCTCTGCATATTTAACACTAGGTTTGTTTTTAGTTTGTGATCCAAGATTAACAAATTTACCAGTGTTAGGGTTAGTGAAAACAATGGGTTTTAGCTCAACTGAATCATCACTAAGTAGTCCACCCTTAACAAAAAGAAAAGGGTTACTTGCTTTCCATTGTTCTAGGCCAGTCAGCTTTTTCTCATATTCTTAAGATCTCTAATTTAAGTTGTAACGCAGTTCTAGATTCCATTAGAGAGTCCTTGGCCTCATTACTAATCTTTAGATCTCTAGTCAAAACAGTGATATGATCCTTAAGATTAAATTCCATTTTCTTATATTCTTCCACCATCCTATCAGATTGTGCAAGTCCCCTTTTATAGTTTGCTAGCTTGATCTCTATGTCAAAAACATCCGATTTTAGTTTTAAAAATTCTTTATTGAGTTTTTCAGTGTTTTACCTGCAACCTTTACTATAAAAAGTATCATCATATACCTCATTATCTGATGAAGAAGAAGATTTAGCCATGAGAGCATATTGAACATGCTCTTCTTCCTTCTCAGCTATCAATGCTTGATTCTGCTTCACATTATTTTCCATAAAGCTCCAATCCCATCCAAGGCCATCAATCTCTTGCATAGCTACAATAGATTTTGGCTCAACATCTTCAACCTTAATGATTTGACTTGAGCTCTTTCCAGCATCGTTCCTTAGTGGAGATCTGCATTCCCTCAAAAAGTGCCCCATTCTATGACAATTATAGCATTCAACTTTGGATTTATCAAATCCAACAGTTTCTTTGATATTAAATGTCATCTTCCTACCAAATCTCTTGTTCCACCTATTGGCGCTTATACTTCTAAGTGCCATATTGGAAGTCTTGTTTCTCCTTCTCCAGATTTTCAATGCGGCCAAGATGCTCCTGCTCCCGCACAAGACAACCGGCATGCTCATCTTCCAACCTCTTGTGAGCTAAAGACATCTGCTCAAGCATAGACTTACCGGTGGAAAAATGCTCCTGCTCACCTCTACGGACAGAAGATAGTCGAGAGTGCTCACGACTCAACCCTACGTATCGTTTCATCAATTCAGCAATAGTAAGAGTGCTTCTAGCAAGGGTCTGATAAGAATGGCTGAGGACGTCATAGTTGGAAAGAGAAGAAAGTCCGACTTGCTCGGCCAGAGTGGCTAAGTGGAACAACTCTTTAGATTAGTAATAAGAGTCTATCCGCACATCATCCTTCAAACGCCATGGTGGCACAAACTGTCTGTATGGCTCACCCCCTTCTTGAACATTCAAACCCTATGGAAAACCTAAAAATAAAAAAACACATGAGGAAAGAGTCAAGAAAACGAGACTAAACAGACAACGGTAAATGCAAACGTACACGGGTAATCATACCTCCAGTATCATCGTCATTGTGTAACTCAATAACGGTGAAGACTGGTCACTAAGAGTGATCACATGCGAAGTCTACTCTTATCTCTGCTTGCATCATCAAGATTGGTTCCGGACCCTTCAGGATGTGAGTGATTAATGGGGGAGACAAATGTACCTTCGTATCTTCAGTCCCTGATGATCGTTGCGGGTTGACTCGAGCCTTCCTCTTCGCATGTTGGCCGAAAGATCCTCCCTCTGCAGGCCTTTTCTTTACTTTGCTAATAACATTCTTCCCTTCATGGCGCAATCGAGCCGTGAAAACCTTCGGATTTGACACTGTAACAGCTTCTTGTTGGGGAGTAAAGAGCAGGTATCGGTTCATTAACTGCCAACAGTTGAGTCACCTTCGGATCCGGGATAGGAACCTCAACATTTTTGTCACGGCCCACTTTAGCACTATCAAACGAAGGGAGCTTCAAGAATTTGTCCATTGTAAGTTCTGAAAAAAAAAGAAGAATGACAACGGTTAGAGCGAGCAAAAAAAGCCCGCGAAAGTAACACAAAACAATGTATGAAATACCATTCTTGTCAAGGTCCACAATAACATGACGAAATTCAGGATTCTCGTACGGAGCCCATAAACCAGAAAGAAACAACAAATGCCTATGAGGAGGACGAAGGGGAATGGGATTGTCAGCAAGCAGCTTCGTATGAGACTCGTTAGAAGGAGTGGGGAAATCATCATGAACCTCCGTGTCCCTATGTCTCTATGGCATGGCATGAGGAACCACCCTCCTATCAATGAGAAACCATTTGTGTTTCCAACCTTTTAGACTATATGTACTTTCTTGTAAACACTTACCATACCGAGGATGCCAGCGACTCTCAAAGGAAACCAATGAACCTGTTTTCATAATCTATAAAAAAAAACTCGAAATAGATTGACAGTATGTTCAAGCTACGACATAGAGTTTCAAACATGGTTGCACGATTGACACTCATGGGTATCAGCTGAGAAATATGAACACGGAAGTACCGGATCACAGCCAAGAAGAAGCTAGAAAAAGGAATCCGAAGCCCCGCATGATGCAAATACTCCTCATAGATCCAATAAAACGCGCTGGAAGCTGATCCGTGGTCAGAAGAGGATCAGGAAAACGTGGATGAAGGTCCGAAGGAATGAGATACTTCCTGACTATTTTCTTATGATCATCACAAGGCAACTCAAAAACTCTAATATGCATATCACACTTTGGGTCACGAAAGGTCGAGGGCCCCGCCTCGTCGTCGGAACCGCTAATAGACATAATATATACACGAAAGAAAAAAGAATAGACAAACAAACCGAATAAAGACTTGGACGGAAGGCACACCTGGTAAGGAAATGCTTCTCAAAGTAGTAAAGCAACAATGGAGGTAACAAGGGAAAAGTGAGTGAAAAAGAATACGGAAAAAAGTATATATACCACAGAGGGGGAACAACGAAAATACGTGCACTTCCCAACGCGTGATCTACACCGTTAGAATGTTGATGAAGCCATGTGGAACAATCCAAAGCCATGCACAAATGCCAAGATTGCGAATGGATGACCGTAAAAAACCCGAAGGCGGGCCCAATAGGAAATGAGTCCACGCAACGGGCTGCATTTGTTAGGCCCAACACTGTTAAAAAAAACAATTAAGTATCACGTCGTTAGAGCTAACAACGTAATACTGGGAGGACATGTTCGCGTATGTCTCCGGCCAAAGGCCTCCGGACTCACCCCACCTCCGGCCATAGACAAAGACGTCGTAATTAATGAGCTGACATGTAAGCAAAAAGCATTTAATGCCAAGGGCATAAGAACTGACGAAAAGTAAAAGCAAGCCATCGTATTATCCAACGTGTATCGTCCGTCCTAACGGGTAAAACGATACACCGCCGCTCTAAACACCAAATCCCCCGATTGGTGGGAAATATCTTACCTCGAGCTCAGAACCTAGTTTAGCGATGTGACTAGACGTCCAGGTATACTGTATGGAGTAGTATAAATACTCCTCAGATCTAATACACACACACGATATATTACACAACATTTACTTCTTGCTTATAACTTATCCTCCGGTATTCCATTCCAGATACCAACCCCGTGATTTTTACTTACTCACATGTCGGAGCTTGGTCTCGGGGTCAAACATGGGGCGAGGCTAACGTGTGTTGTCTTGTGTTTATAGGTCCAATACCAAGATACAGGCTACATCTGTTCCGTAACCGAAGTGAATTCTCTCGTATACTTATAGCCGGGGAATTGTGCTTCAACAATGATCTTTGTAGAATATGGTGAGGATTGGCGTACAATGAGACGTATAATGACCTCGAATATTTTTTACTAATAAAGTT
This sequence comes from Glebionis coronaria, assembly GCA_025667525.1. NCBI lineage: Eukaryota > Viridiplantae > Streptophyta > Magnoliopsida > Asterales > Asteraceae > Glebionis > Glebionis coronaria. The sequence continues at coordinate 508,651,925 of CM046879.1, read as the reverse complement.
GTCTAACCGCATAGATGTGGTTGGGAAGATGAGGCAAGAAAAGTAGTTGAGAATCTTAAGAATAATGTTGAAGCTACAACTAAGGGGGTTGTTATTAGGACACATGTTGCAATTTATTATGTATAGTATGATGTTTGCTTTTATTAAACTGAAAAGGATCCTTATACATCAGTTAACTTGTTTTATGTATTTCAAGTTATTCAACACCTTAGAGAGCTCGGTGCAGTACTGTCGACAACGACGTTGGCCAGTGTTACTACACAAGCGGTGTGTGTTGCTCAATTAAGTTGGGTTCGGCGTTGGCCGGCCAACGCGCGTTAAGGGTATTTAAAAAAAAATCCTTTTACACCCCTACCCTCTCAACATATACCCTATATTTTCATTATTGGCCCACGTTTAAAAAAAGTTACATTTCCCGCCCCCTATCCAACGGTTAGATTTTTTTTAATATAATTTTTCAATTTATTTATTGTAGCCCCTAAACCGGCTACATTAAAACAATCCATTTATCCCACCCTCACCTCACATCACTACTATATAAACAACCCATTATCACATACAAGTTCACAAACCTTCATCTACAAAATACATATCTTTTTGCCTAGCAAGACAAAATGTCCTACTTCCCTCGAAACGGTTCATGAATTTCCTAAAAAAGGCTTGTTCATCAAATCCTTCAGCACAAAATCATTCATTTACCGGCTTCTCTAGCCAACTTTCGTCGATGAAGCCGGAACAATTTCAACAACACGAACAAGAACAACATCAAGCTTTTTCTGATGGCAACAATCACAAATCCTAAACCGTGAATTCTTAGAGTTGCAACAAAACCCACCGTCATTAACCTCACAAACTTCTCAATCACTCACTCAATAAGTCGAATCACCAAAAAAGGTAACTGCTGGGCTATGAGATTTGATGATACAAAACCAGAGGTACATACGAGGTACCGCTAGTACAATCTAAGTACCATTAGGCTTATGCAAGTATCGCTAGGTATATTTGAGACGTAGAGAATAAAGAATATTATGTGAATATTCTGAATTCTTAGAAGATTTGGTTGTTTTATTATGTTTATCTCCTTGTAACACTAGCGCCCTCTATTATACAAAGAGGGGCACGACCATTAGTTTTAATCATCCAGCAAAGCTTAAAACTCCTATGAGAGTCTAAGAGTAAACACGCGTATGTTAGTAGTTTGTAGTAGGTTAATGTTTTCTGTGTTAATGAAGAAAACCTTAATAATAACAATTGTTCATTGTGTTAATTTCGTATGCACATTTAGATGTTCATTGTTATATAATCCCAGATAGGTCTTAACAACAATCAGTGAATCATAATTTATGATTCAACAGTAACCGCAAGAAAGTAAAAGCAAAAAAATGAAAATATGTTGACGATGAAGAGCTTGTAGCACCGATCCGTTGGCTACCGGTCGAAGAAGAATTGCTTTCATCATGTTACGTGGTTGTTTCAGAAGATAATATTGGCGGAAGGCAACAAAAGGAAGACACGTTTGGTATCAAGTTTGTTTAATACGAAAATTTCCAAAATACAAAGGATATGGTGACTAGGAAATAACATACGTTGAATGCTAATTTCCAAAAGTTCCACACCACTTTCAAACGGGCTAAACGTTTAGGGAAAGCGGCGAAAATGATGTGGATGTGATGAAACGGGATCATAGTATTCATCGTGATGAGAATCGGGGGGCCACGTTTACTCAAGAAGATGCTTGGGACATTGTGAGATTCCACAGCAAATGGGACGCACCCGATCCAGTTGACTTAACCAGAGACGTCCCCAGGGCTACCCAAGAGGATCTATTCGCTTGTGCGTTTGGAGGGGTTGCGATTTTAGCTACTTCACTCGGGATTTGGACGACGACGACGCCTATTGGATCAAGAAGCAAAACAACTAATTAAAGCTAAAACTAGCAGGGATATGGGTGAAGATACGGAACCGGGCCGTCTTATTTATTTTTTTTAATTTCACAATGTATTTTTGTTTTTTGGTTATGTTTTTTTGTAGTGTTTTTTTTATTTCGTAATGTAATATGTATTTTTAGCTATTCATAAAATGGGTTTTTGTTTAATAAATGAAATCATTGTTTAGGGAGTTTAATGAAAATAAAGAGGTGAGTCGTGTTAGTTGGTGTTATGATTAGAGGAGTTGGTGTTTTTTTGTTGTTATGTTGATGTGGCGCTGAGGTGACAGTATTTTTTTGTTGTTACGACACTGATAACTAGTTTTTTGGCTAGTAAGAAAATTAAAGTTCGTGTTCTCGGTATCATAACGAATTGATCTAGGTTCTATGAGTGACTCTATTGTTTTTGGTGAAACAAATATTTTGGTTGTTTTTAAATAAAACGTGCAAAACAATTAAAGTAAAAGTGCAGTAAAGTAAATCTAAATCTAGCTTAAAGTAAAAGGTGCAAGTATTTAAAAGCTTGACTAAAAATTAAAAGGCACTAAAAGTAAATAACGCAAACTTAAAACTAACTAAGGCAAACTTAAAACGCAACTAAAACTAGAACTAAGGCAAGGCTAAAATAAATCTAAGGCAATTAAAATTAAAGTGCGAGTAAGGAAAAAGGCGGGAAAAATAAAGTTCGAAATTAAAAGGCAGAAAATTAAAAACTGGAATTAAAGAAACCTAAAAATCAGCTCTATTCGGAATAAATCGCTATCCGGAATATATTCATATTCGGAATAAATTCCCCTATTCGGAATGAAAGAACTACTCGGAATATTACCCCTATGCGGAATAAAGTTACTATTCGAAATAAATCCTCTATCCTGAATAAGATCCCTATTCGGAATATCAAGCCTATTCGGAATACTCCCTCTATTCGGAATATCTTGCCTACCCGGAATAATTAGCCCTATTCGGAATATGGCCCCTATTCGGAATAAAGTCCTATGCGGAATATGGCCCCTATTCGGAATAACAGCCCTATGCGGAATAAATTCCTGTATTCCGGATGGACCTCCTTTTTCTCCTTCACTCGGAATGTTTCTTGGCTTGCGTTACCTGGAAAGATCAGAAACAAAGAGCCGAAGAACAAGGAACAAATATACCACGAATCTAAACAAAACTAAAGCAAATAAACCACAAGATTAAATCAAACTAACAAATAAACATCTAATAATGATAAACAATCAATCCAAAACAACAAAACTAACAAAACTAATCAAGATAATCAAAACCCACTTTGATCAAAATAAGAACATGAGAACATGAACATGAACATAAACAATAAAAATCAAAGATTAAGAAAGGTAGAATGAGAGATTAACAATAAAGATAAAGATTAACAAGAATTAAAAGAAAAACTTACTTGAAATTAAATGGTAATTAAGGTGCAAGACAGTATTTAAATTTGACAAGTATTTAAATGACAAGGTAATTAAAAGTGGAAGAACTAATTGTCACTATTAGCCAACAAAATGAAAATGATTAAGAACTAATCTATATATAGGGAAGGATTAAGGAATGCTTAGGAAGCTTCCTCCCCTCTTTCCTTTCTCCTTAATTGCATGCTTAGTCCTTCCTTCTTAATCTCTTTGTTAATTGCATCATTAGTCCTTAAGCTTTTAAATTTTCTTTAATCTTGGACTTTAATGACTTTTGGCTCGGGATTTCTTTGAACTCGTCTTTTAATTCTTCTATAAATTAGACTTGAGTTTTTCGACTTTTGATAAACTTCCGTCTTTTGACTTTTTCTTCGATAAATCTTCAGAATTGGTCTTGGACTTCCGTTCTTTTTGCACTCTTGACTTTTCGAATTCATCTTTCATCTTTTTCTTCAATAAAAGCCCGTGAATGCCCGTGTTTTCTCCACTTTTCACAATTTCGTCCTAAATCACAACAAAAACACAAACCACGCATAATTCCGACATAAAAGACATAAAATACACGTTTTGGCTCGGTTATTATTGTAATTAAGTGGTAAAAAGGATGGGTGTTTACACACCTATCAAATCCCCTACACTTGACCATTGCAATGTCCTCATGCAATGTATTAGTTACAAAGCACATTTACATTTTTCTTCATAATCAATCCACGTTGGCCTTTATTAAAGAGATAGAAAATTATAAACATTCAAAGTAAAGAAATCAAAAGCATACCTTAGGTTTTGGAAATGTCATGAATAATCATCATCCTCAAGTTTTCACTTTCTCCAAACCAAGCTTAGAAACGCGATCATTGTTATTATAAGTTAGCAAACTAACACGAACTTATGTGGGCCAATTATTCACTTAGACTCCCTTATTCCTAGGTGTATCTCTTATATTTTATTTTTGTCTTGAATGATCACGAAGATGCATTGTTGACTTATTTCGATAGTTTATTAGGCCGAAAATAAAGTGAACAATTTAATAAATAGTTAGCTAAAGGACAAAATCTTTTAAAACTGCTTCTCAGGACCTCATAAAGTTCATATCTTGGCATAACTCGCTTCGCGATTTGAGACCTTTCTTGGACCGATATTTGGCAGCGACTTCATACTTCAAACCTTGAGAGACGTTCATGAAATAATGGCCTTCTCTTCACAATAGGAATTTCTTCACTTGAAGTTTTGAGAGATTCATACTAGGACCACGACTTCTTCATTTTTCTCCAATCTTTATTTTGGACTTTCATTTACAACGATCCGCCTCCTTTTATGACTTGGATCTATTTATCCTCATACCTTGCTAGGGTCTTTTCGGATACACTTCTCCATGACTTTTGGGGAGTTTTTGCTTTTCGTCGTGTGTCTCGATCCTTCATATTGATTTTCGATAAATGATTCTTCACATCACATTGGATCTTTAGCAACAAAATGTAGCCATCATGTCTTGTTAGGACCTTTTTGGACTCGCCAATCTTCGCATCCCGCTTCAATAAGTTATGCCTTGGCTATGAACTCTAATCCATACAGAGCAACTTTTAAACGATCTTGGGCTAGAAGCTAAGTAACTTTTCAAATCGTACAACCTTATTTATTGCAGATAAATTTATTAGCAAGCGATGGGAGAATAGGCTTATAATTAACTCACATAAATTCACGAAAGAATACCAAACTTATAATTGGCGCTATCATCTCTCGTTCTCCACAGTTTAAAATCTCAAGGAATGAGACTCGTGGATACTTAGCCTATTAAATCAAAGTTTTGGGTTTTCGAGTCGCCTATAGGATCTTGCAAATTCTTAGGCTTTTTCAAGTTTAGAAATTGCATTTTAAAGTTCCCTTGATAAACGACTCTCTAGGATCAATTATAGGAACTTGCGAAAAGTTCTTGTTCTTAACCCGTGAGAGTTAAGACTTTCGCGTTTTATAGCTCCCTAAATAAAAGCCTAGCAAAACTTGAATTAAACATGTTAAGGATACTAGCTAGAGTAACTTAGACAAGTAAACTCGGGTTGAGTCAAAAGATTCACAACGTTTGAAAATTAAAACCACTTTATTAAACTTTTATTCTAATAAGGAAAGAAAATAACTATACACAAGGAAAAACTAATAGGCCGAAATAGATCAAAAATTTTGAAAAATGTCGAAAAATTGATTTTTCGGTTAAAATGAGGACATATACAAGGAAAAGGCCACTTAACTTCGATAGAAGTCCCCCCTACACTTAACATAAACATTGTCCTCAATGTTTAAGCATGTGGGAGTAAACTCCCCTACACTTAGGGCATTTTGCACGTTGTTTAAATCTTGCTAAGGAAAAGACAACTAAAGAGATTCCTATTTTAATATTGAGAAAATATAAAATAGTGAATCGAAAAGAGTTTAGGATAGAACCGGGAAAAAGGGAACACGGAATCACGGGTCGTCAAGAATCATCAAGAGTGGATCATTGAGCGCTCGAATCCCTGATTAAGAGAGGAGAGGAAAAACCAAAGGGGTCCCCTCTACACTTAGGATAAAGCAAGCTAAAAGATAGATACATGGGTTGCCTCCCAAGAAGCGCTTGGTTTTTTATTACCGAGTCGTGAGCCTGACTCGACCTTGATTAGCAGAGGAAGAAGCATGAAAGACATCCACCAGGATCAAATACATAGTTTTCGTCCATCAAATAGCACAAGCTTAAGGCGAACAAGGCAAGCCAAAGAAGAGTAGGCAAGGTTCCCTTAAGCAAAGATGGAGCACGGTGGAAGCAAGGGTGAAGTGGTGCAAGCAGATTTCCATAAGTTCCAAAGATATGTCCTTTTATTTCATCAGGTGGATACTGAGATGGCTGCAGAATATCAATACCGGGGTCGAACACCTTTTCCTTTAAGGGAAAATAGCACTCAGGCTCAACAGAATGGGAAGAAGATCCGCGAAGAAGCACAACCTCGTCCTCAGAAGGGGGACAAAGAGGTGTTAACTCATACGTGTTGCGGATATTGGTGTCGACCGGTTTCTTCTCCTTTGAAAGAATGTCTTCAAATCCAAAGTAGGATCAAAACGATAATCTTCAAAGTCCAAAGGAGGTGCATCACTCTCATGAGGGAAGTAAGTGTTGAGAAACGTAGAGAAGTCTTCCTCAAATGAGTAGTCGTCCAAAGTAGGATCGAGTGATGGCGGAGGATCTTCATCATGTGAAGAATCACTCGAAAGAGTATCAGCCTCATCGAAATCATCGAAAGTGGGCATCGCGGGATACTCGGAAGTACAATCATCACAATCATCCGTATCTGAGCTAGACTCATCATCATAAGCATCAAAGATCGGTGGAGAATCATAAATGGGAGAAGGTTCCAAATTGGATAGAGAATCATCCACATCATCTTGAAAAAGTGGATTATCAATGGAAGAATCGAATAGAGGATTGTTGTAGACGACAAAATCATCAAGCACATTAATCATATTCACTGATTCTCGGCCTCCAAAGGATTTGCTTGTAAGCTTCCCCATTTTGAAAACTTGTGAATCATTCCCGACTCTTAAGATTAACTCGCCTTCGGCAACATCAACTAGAGCTCGTCCGGTTCTTAAGAATGGTCGACCAAGTATTAAAGGAATACGAGGGTCTATTTCATAATCAACTACGACAAAATCAACCGGGAAAGTAAATGTGCCAACTTTTATGAACACGTCTTCGGCTATACCAACGGGGTAAGCGAGAGTGCGATTTGCAAGTTCAAGAGTCATCTTTGTTGGAGTGAGGTCGGGTAATGATAGTGTTTTCCAAACACTCAAAGGCATGAGATTAATACTGGCCCCGAGATCAGCAAGGGCAGTAAATTCTTCGGTTTTGTTGAAAACGCAAGGCAACACAAAACGACCGGGATCTCCAAGCTTTTCTGGAAGTTCTTTAAGAATAACTGCAGAGCAGTTTTCATTTAAGCGTGTGTTGGCGAGCTCAATCAACTTTTCCTTCTTGTTAAGCAATTCCTTGAATGCTTTGACAAATTTCGGCATGTGGACAAGTGCTTCGAGAAAGCTAATGTTGAAGTTCATTTGAGAGATCATCTTCACATAGCTCGTCACTTGAGAGTCATCCTTGGTTAGCATTTTGGTCTTGCCTAAACGAGAGGGATAAGGGATATTGGGTTTGGGTGGTGAAGTTAAAGGCGTAGCAGGTAAAGGTTGAGATGTTGAAGGGTCCTTCCTAGGTACATCGTCATGACGAGGCGGAGACGGTAATGGTGCACTAATACTAGGTGTAGGAGGAGTAGGGATAAATGGTGGTGGAGGAGGTGTAGATGATGGGGGCGGGATTGGTGGATCGACAATGGTAATTCCACTACGAGTAGTAATAGCACTCACATTTGCTCGCGGATTGGTGACGGTGTTTGAAGGTAGAGAACTCGAAGAAGAAGGTTGAGCGGCGGGCAAGAAACTAGCAAGCATATTCTTTAAATCATTTGTTTGATTGCTGAAGGAGGATTGAATATTATCTCGAAGCTCGGATCTTATCTCATTCCCTTGCTTGGTAATATCTCCTTTATGATTGATAATTTGGCTCTGTAGATTCTTGATTTGCTCACCTTGGGTTCTCATGATGGCTTCAACATCGGGGTTAATGGGTGGGGTTTGTTGAGCGGGTGGGTGATAAGGATTAGAAGCTCTTGGTGGGATTTGGTTGCTTCTATTGTAGTTGTTGGCGGGGTTTTGGTTTTGAGGAGAAAAACCGGGTGAAAGGTAGTTGTTGGACCGGTAACTCAGCAAATTTCTATCCCCCTGAGGTCGAGCTTGGTAATTTTCCGGTGAATAATTACCATAAGTTGCATACATATTTTCCGGATTTCCTTGAGTAGAAGGACAATCGGTGTATGAGTGAGGACCGCCGCATGTTTCACAAGAAGGTGCAACCGCTTTAACTTGTTGTTGTTGTTGGTTTGAAGCGAGAAGCGTGATACTTTTGCTCATTTCAGTCATCATGCGGGTGAGTTCGGTCATATCAGGGTTTGCTGAGGTAGAAGAAACATTGACTCTCGGGTTGTTCCTTGAAGAAGCAGAGGAATCCCAGTTTTTGTGGTGAGTAGTCATGTTCTCAATTAGCTCTCTACACTCCTCGGGTCTCCTTTTCATGAATGTGCCACCGGCGGCTGCATTAATCGTATCACGATCTCGAAAAGTCAAACCGTTGTAGAAAGTATCAATTAAGGTCACAGGGAGCATGTTGTGGTTTGGACAACGATCAATCAAGACATTATATATTTCCCAAGCATCAAAAAGAGATTCATCGGGATCTTGCATGAAACCGTTGATTTGATTGGGAAGGCTCGTGACCATGGATGGTGGAAAGTAGCGCGACAAAAAGCGTTGAGTCATGTCATCCCAAGTGTGAATTGAACTCTTCGGGAGACGATCAAACCATTTCTCGACATGATGTGATAAAATGTATGTGGAAAGAGTTGTAGGCGAAGAACATCCATTGTGGCACCGGGCAACTTCATGCTTTGGGTGATTGTAATGAACTTGTCGAGGTGTTTGTTGGCATCATCATCAGGCATTCCGGCGAATGGATTTGTTTGCACTTGCTGAATCATGTGGTGCTTCAACGAAAACTCCGGAGCAGTGATTTGCATCGGCGCAATCGGTCCTCCTCGTCCAAACATGGTAGGTTGACAAAGTTCCTCCATTGTCCGAAGATCGGGTTGTGGAAGAACATTGTTGTTATTGTTGAGGTGCGGTGGATTATTGTTGTTGTTAACACCTGACATACTTAAATCTTCTCGAGTCTCGGGCTCCTGATAATTAGAAGATCTAGTACGCATACACCTGAAAATGCAAAAGAAAAAGAAACCAAACACAAAGACAATATATATACACAATAAAGATAAAAAAAAAATTGGATTTTTGAAATTTTTAATTTTTATGGATTTTTAGCAATTTTTAATTTTTATGATTTTTTGAATTTTTTATGCAAGAAAAATAACACTCACAAGTGAACGGATCCCAAAAATCAACGCGTCTCTCACAGAAAACCATTAATCTTTACGAAAAGAGCCGGCAGCGGCGCCATTTGATAACTATTTTTTGGCTAGTAAGAAAATTAAAGTTCGTGTTCTCGGTATCTTAACGAATTGATCTAGGTTCTATGAGTGACTCTATTGTTTTTGGTGAAACAAATATTTTGGTTGTTTTTAAATAAAATGTGCAAAACAATTAAAGTAAAAGTGCAGTAAAGTAAATCTAAATCTAGCTTAAAGTAAAAGGTGTAAGTATTTAAAAGCTTGACTAAAAATTAAAAGGCACTAAAAGTAAATAACGCAAACTTAAAACGCAACTAAAACTAGAACTAAGGCAAGGCTAAAATAAATCTAAGGCAATTAAAATTAAAGTGCGAGTAAGGAAAAAGGCGGGAAAAATAAAGTTCGAAATTAAAAGGCAGAAAATTAAAAACTGGAATTAAAGAAACCTAAAAATCAGCTCTATTCGGAATAAATCCCTATCCGGAATATATTCCTATTCGGAATGAAAGAACTACTCGGAATATTACCCCTATGCGGAATAAAGTTACTATTCAGAATAAATCCTCTATCCTGAATAAGATCCCTATTCGGAATATCAAGCCTATTCGGAATACTCCCATTCGGAATATCTTGCCTACCCGGAATAATTATCCCTATTCGGAATATGGCCCCTATTCGGAATAAAGTCCTATGCGGAATATGGCCCCTATTCGGAATAACAGCCCTATGCGGAATAAATTCCTGTATTCCGGATGGACCTCCTTTTTCTCCTTCACTCGGAATGTTTCTTGGCTTGCGTTACCTGGAAAGATCAGAAACAAAGAGCCGAAGAACAAGGAACAAATACACCACGAATCTAAACAAAACTAAAGCAAATCAACCACAAGATTAAATCAAACTAACAAATAAACATCTAATAATGATAAACAATCAATCCAAAACAACAAAACTAACAAAACTAATCAAGATAATCAAAACCCACTTTGATCAAAATAAGAACATGAGAACATGAACATGAACATAAACAATAAAAATCAAAGATTAAGAAAGGTAGAATGAGAGATTAACAATAAAGATAAAGATTATAAATTAAAAGAAAAACTTACTTGAAATTAAATGGTAATTAAGGTGCAAGACAGTATTTAAATTTGACAAGTATTTAAATGACAAGGTAATTAAAAGTGGAAGAACTAATTGTCACTATTAGCCAACAAAATAAAAATGATTAAGAACTAATCTATATATAGGGGAGGATTAAGGAATGCTTAGGAAGCTTCCTCCCCTCTTTCCTTTCTCCTTAATTGCATGCTTAGTCCTTCCTTCTTAATCTCTTTGTTAATTGCATCATTAGTCCTTAAGCCTTTAAATCTTCTTTAATTTTGGACTTTAATGACTTTTGGCTCGGGATTTCTTTGAACTCGTCTTTTAATTCTTCAAAAAATAGACTTGAGTTTTTCGGCTTTTGATAAACTTCCGTCTTTTGACTTTTTCTTCGATAAATCTTCAGAATTGGTCTTGGACTTCCGTTCTTTTTGCACTCTTGACTTTTCGACTTCATCTTTCATCTTTTTCTTCAATAAAAGCCCGTTAATGCCCGTGTTTTCTCCACTTTTCACAATTTCGTCCTAAATCACAACAAAAACACAAACCACGCATAATTCCGACATAAAAGACATAAAATACACGTTTTGGCTCGGTTATTATTGTAATTAAGTGGTAAAAAGGATGGGTGTTTACACACCTATCAGACACCTAACCCTCTCAGGTAAAAAAAGAGAAAATTCCCCGAAAGATCCATTGGCCAATTGTGTTTTCACAATGTTATCCAAAAACCATGTCTGGTTCGTTTTAGTCCAGGGCAACAAAACATTTAGGGCAACCAGTGTAAGATTTCGACAAGTGTAAAATAAATACGAGTAAGTAGAGCAACACTAACAAGTTGCCCCAGAAAATAGGGCGATGGGGGAAAAACACCCAACGTCGCACTTTGCACATGGTTACCCCGTATCTTTCTGTTGCCCTACACGTATATGAGAAAGAGTTGAGTTATTTTGCATCATTCTTTTTACTTACAAGCAAAAAGATTAATCCTAGCCGTTCATTACCTAAGATTTAATCCAGTGAAAAAAACATGGAGGGACCAATTTTTTTCATAATGTCAAAAAATTAACCGACGGAGGGACTAAAAATGTAAATTTGACAAAAAAATATTTGTTAATAGTGATATTTCACTACTGATAAAAAAGCAATGAAATATCACTAGTTATAATACAATGAAATATCACCAGTGATATTTAATAAACATAGTTATAATGTATTATCACCAGTGATATTCATTATTTTATCACTAGTAATATTTCATTATTTTTTTCACTAGTGAAATATCACCATCGATTTCATTTAGAAAAAAAAAATACCACCATTGATAAAAGTCAGTTCGGAAAATTTACGACTTTAATCCCTCCGCCCGATTTTTGAAACTTTTGGAATTTTTGGCAAAAATGGTCCCTCCACGTTTTTTTAAAATCTTAGGTTAATCTCCACCTTTAAATCAAACCAAAATAGATGGTGGGTATTTGTCCCTCTGCATATGAGAAAAAACAATGCTTCAATTGAACTTTTGTCATATGAGAAAAAATATTGTTTGGACTAAAACAATTTAGGTGTTGTTTAGCTGTGGAAAACTTTTCATAATTTTATGTTTCTAAATTTCTAAAAAAGGAAGGAGTTTTCTTTTTTACAGTAGAGTTAAAAATTTTGAAACCTGTTTAGCTGGTATTTTTTATTTTCTAGAAAATGAACAATGTTTAGACGAAACTATTTTCAACCATTTTTTCATGATCAACATTTTGCACGTTTTTGCTAGTTTTTTTACATTTTCGTCTTTTTTCCCGTGTTCTTTTTTTAAGTTTTCGTAAGTTCTTTTACGTTTTTATCAGTTTTTTTACGTTTTCATTAGTATTTTACGTTTTTGTTCGAGTTTTTAGGGTTTCATCGGGTTTTTTACGTTTTCGTCCGATTTTTAACGTTTTTCTCCGATTTTTTTTGTTTTCGTCAGCATTTTTATGTTTTCGTCAGTAATTTTATGTTTTCGTCAGTAATTTTACATTTCCGTCAATAACTTTTAAGTTTTCGTCAGTATTTTAGGTTATCCTCCGTTTTTTTACGTTTTCGTCAGTATTTTTACGTTTTCGTCCAAATTTTTTTGTTTTCGTCAGTATATTAATGTTTTCCTTAGTATTTTTTTACGTTTCGTCCAATTTTTTATGTTTTCGTCGGTTTTTTACGTTTTCATCAGCGTTTTTACGTTTTGGTCAGAATTTTTTGCACATTTCGGTCAAAAACGTATACTGCAGAAAACGTAAAAAAATCATATGAAACGTAAAAATATTGACGAAAATATAAGAATACTGATGAAACCGTAAAATTACTGATGAAAACGTAAAAAAACTGATGAAACCGTAAAAAAATCGGACAAAAACGTAAAAATACTGACGGAAACGTAAAAATACTGACGAAAACGTAAAAAATCGAACGAAAAAGTAAAAAATAGAGGAAAACTTAAATATACTGACGAAAACATAAAATTACTGATAAAACTTAAAAATACTGACGAAAACATAAATATACTGATAAAAACGTAAAACTACTGACGAAAACGTAAAAAAACTAACAAGAACGTGAACAAAAATAACTAATCAAAACGTAAAAATAACTGACGAAGACATAAAAAACCTACCAAAACTTGGAAAAACTGACAAAGACGTAAAAAGCTAAGCAAAGCGTAAAAAACCGGACGAAAACGTAAAAAACTGACAAATATGTAAAAAAGAGACAAAAACGTAAAAAGAATGGCGAAAATGTGAAAAATGAAGAAACGTAAAGAAAACTGAAAAAAACTTGAGAAATTGTTGAAACGTAAAAAATTGAAAAAAACGTTAAAAAAGCGAAGAAAACGTAAAATAGCGTTAGAAATACATATGTGAACATGTTCTATTTTTATATGGGAAAAGAAATAGAAAAGGGTAATATGTGGTTTTTTTTAGTTTTTTTATATAAAATTAGAAAATAAAAATTTCATGATTTTTGGAAAATATTAAAAAAAATATGAAACTAAACATGTTTTTTATTTTTCACTTTTCAAAAGAAAACTTTCTAGACAAATAAGATAGTTTTTCCAACTAAACATACCCTTAAGAATTCTTTGGGAAATTTTCCCTAATAAAGATGAATATAATCTGCTGGAAAGAATTGCAAAATGCTCTTTGTAGTTTTGTCAAATTGCAGGTTTAGGCTATTCTAAAAAAATTGCAGGTTTAGGTTTAGTCTGTCAAATTTCAAAATTGTAGAAAATGTCCGTGTAGTTTTGCCAAATTGCATGTTTGGTCCTTTTACGATGTGAATGACTAAAATACCTTCGTCTTCAATGTTTAGTTTTTTCATAGGCTACTTTTTTTATAAGCAACGGTATTTTAGTAATTTCAAGTCGTAAAATGACCATAAGTACACCCCAAAATTTGCTACAAGAATGATTTTTGTAATTTCAAAACTTGACCGGACCAAATATGCAATTTGGCCAAACACAAAGACGACTTTTGCGATTCTCTCCATCTGTTATGATCCGTAACAAGCTCTCAGCAGTTGCCAACAGAAATTTCATGTTTAGCCTAAAAAAAGGTCTTTTCAAGACAGAATTAAGCATTAAATCTTCAACAAGCGTATACCAAACTCCCTTTCAATGAAAGGCTTTCATCTGATTCAAAGTTCCCGACCATGACCGGTGTAAACTCTATATTCAAATATGAACATGAATGCTTTGGATTGAAAAAAGAAGGCGAATACAAGCAAAATCACAAGTTTAACCACAAATTGTCTTCCACTTGTAACGCTGCACAAACTTGGTAAATTACTTGTGTGGTTATCGAACCGTAATCATTCAGTTTGTGCAGACACAACTAACAAAAGAAGCAAGCCAGGGGATCACATGACAAGCATAATCGCAACTTCATCATGATGAAATTCTAACCAAAAACCAACACAATCGCAATTCAATAAAAAAATCAAACCAAAAAACGACAAGAGGAGCTTATATAACAAACTGTTTGGTAACCTATTCATAGCAAATGTACTTCCATCCAAACTAAAACATTTTCTCAAAATCAAACACCCTCTTAAACAGGTTCAGTATGTAAAGCCTACATACCTTTCCAACAAACACAAAATCAAACACTTAAGACAACTCCTAGCAAAGAAACAAACTTAAGCACGCTCGCCACGAATACGTCTAGCCAACTGAATATCCTTAGGCATGATGGTCACCCTCTTAGCATGAATGGCACACAAGTTGGTGTCTTCAAACAAACCAACAAGGTAAGCTTCAGCAGCCTCCTGTAGCGCCAACACTGCGTGACTCTGGAACCTCAAATCAGTCTTGAAATCCTGAGCGATTTCACGAACAAGCCTTTGGAATGGTAATTTGCGGATGAGAAGCTCTGTGCTCTTCTGGTACTTACGGATCTCACTATACAAAAAAATCATGAACATAATTAGCAATCGATACAAATAAGCAAGCAAACTATAATATTTGAAAATATTCTGTCAAATTTTTTTTTTTATCGAATTCAAATAATCAGCTTTTACATATTCATATGGTTTAATTACAACAGCTTGATTACACAAACTGCTGTAAAAAACTAGGTGGTGTTTGTTTCGGCTTATTGGTTATTTGGTTTCGGCTTATGAAACATAAGCCCGATATATAAGCCGAAACAAACACCCCCGAATAGAGCATATAAAGAACACATAAAGTCAATCGATTAAAAACTTACCGAAGAGCGACGGTTCCAGGACGGTAACGGTGAGGTTTCTTGACACCGCCGGTAGTGGGGGCAGATTTACGAGCAGCCTTTGTAGCAAGCTGCTTCCTGGGGGCTTTTCCACCGGTTGATTTACGAGCAGTTTGCTTTGTACGAGCCATTACTAAATTGAAGATGAATTAGGAGGAGATCGAAGATGAACGGTTTTGAATTGGGGAAATATGAGAGTGGGTGGGGTATTTATATAGGGAAGGGAAGTTGGGGGTTAAATGATCTAACGGCTCTATGAAAAAGATATCTAATCAGTGTGTTGTGATGTGATTGGTGGAGTGTGTGTACGTGGAGGTTTTTGATTGGGTTAAATGGACTCACCCGGATCGGGGAGATTTTGTGTTTCTTTGGAGATGGGTTGAATGTGTGTCCGTTGGATCAGGCATATGTGTGTTTCTTTAGAGATGGTGTGAGTCGTTGGATGTGTTCAGAAGTGGTTTAGTCGGTTGATTTATACAGTAATAACTTTTTTGAAATTTATCCATAAGCATAACCATTGTTTATCCGAGTCAATTTTTTTTTTTATTATTTTTTTTAAGAATTGCAAAAATAGTCCCTGTGTCATCCGGGTTTAACAAATATAGTCCTTTTATTTTATTTTTCTCGGGTTTAATCCTTGTGGTTGTGACTTATAACGGGTTTGGTCCCGTGACCAAATTTTCTGTTAGTTTGACCGCTAAGTGTTGGTTTAGAGGGTTGAAATGACATAAATACCCTTTTACAAGTAGTCCATGTGGTTTGTGGGATGTAACAAATTTAGTCCTAAATTTTTTTAACTTTTTAATTATTCGAATATTTTTAAAAAAATTTGAAATATTTTTTACAAAAAGATTTCGAATGTGTTCAAATTTTTTTACCAAAAAGTTCTTTTAACGAATATTTTTTATAAGAAAATACCAATTTTTCTAAAAAAAGTCGAATATTTTTTGTAAAAAAATACCAATTTCGAATATTTTTTAAAATCTTTTAAAAAATCGAATATTTTTTAGAAAATTTGGAATTTTTCATAAAAGCACTCGATTTTTCTTACGAAATTATTGAAATTCGTGAAGTTTTTGAAAAAAAAAGAATCGAAATTTTTCTAAAAGAAATATTTTAATTTTAAAATTATTTTTTGAAATATTTAGCCAAGATTTCTTGATCCGAAAAGAATATATGTATATAAAAAAAATTCAAAAAGTTTTCTTTAAATATTATAAAATAATATTTCTTTTATATAAAAAGGATAGAGATAACTTTGTATATATTAAATTATGAAAATTTACTAAAAAAGGTTAAAAATAAAAAGTTATCACTCAAATTGATTAAAAGGTTGAAAATAAAAGTTTTGAAATTTCGAATGTTAAAAAGAATTACAAAAAAGTTCTTTTAAAATATAAATTTCGAATGTATTAAATTTATTTTTCATTCTCGAATGTCTTAAAAAGATTTGTAATATTAGATTTTTACAAAAATACATTTCTTTAGAATAGTAAAAAAATTGAAAAAAAAACTTTTTTAATATAAATTTCGAATGTTTAATATTTGTTTTTGAAAATTCGAATGTTTTAAAAAAAATACTTTTCGATTGATTAAAGAATTTTAAAAAAAATTTCCAATTACTTTAATTGAAAAAAATACTAATCCATTTAATTAAAAAGTTAAAAAAAAATTGGGACTAAATTTGTTACATCCCACAAACCATATGGACTATTTGTAAAAGGGTATTTATGTCATTTTAATACTCTAAACCAATACTTAATGGTCAAACTAACAGAAAATATGGTCAAGGGACCAAACCCGTTATAACTTACAACCACGGGGACCCGACCCGAGAAAAAAGGTAAAAGGACTATATCTGTTAAACCGGGATGACCACAGGGACCATTTTTGCAATTCTCTGTTTTTTTTAAAGAACGACATTTTAATCTTACTGAAATCCGACCTACGAGTTATACCATCCATAACGAGCAGATCCTAGGACTCGAACTACTAGGGAAAACCCTTAAAACTCACGGCTTCGCACTAAGAAGAAAAATCATAGGTTTTTGTCTTTTGCAAGACTTGAACCTATGACCAAACCCCCTCCCCAAGCTCCAAACCCAAGTGACCAACTGTTCTAAAGAAGTTGGTTCAAACTAGTTTTTTTTTCTAAAATATAAAAATTTGTATTTGTAACAATTAAAAGAAAATTATATATATAAACAATGAAATTATTTATATATTGAACATATAAATTATTTATTAACAAATATAATACGTAAAAATAAAGTTACGTCGAAAATACGTATACTTTACAACTTTTTTTAACAAAACACGAATAATTCAAAACCCGATCAGGTCTCGAGAACTGGTTGACCCGTGTCACCCCAAACTCAGCTGGGTCGAACCGGATTTTAAAACATTGCCTTCCAAACATAGAAATGCTATAATTTCAACAAATTTTACATTAAATATAGCAAGATATTAATGCATTCCCCACATGCTATATTATATGATCCCTTCTAACAATATTTTATAACAAAATTTTGTTACGACTTATTATGATAATTTTTTATTTTAAATTAAAATATTTTTTTACTTATTTATTATTTTTATAATCTAAATTTATCATATTTTTTAAATTTCATTCTATTTAATTCAATGTCAATTTCGATAAATTTTATTAACTTTCAAATTTTATTTTATTTTCTTAGCGGATTTTTTTTTATTCACATTTTTACCCCTTTAACATCATTGTTAATACAAACTTGAGAGGTAAAATAGTAAAATTTGTTCGCTTTAAAAATCGTCACCGAGTACTCGCCGACACATTACACGTGTATCATACTACTCATAATTAAACACTTACTTTTTTTTATTACGATACTATCAATGTGAGTGTAAAAAAAATCAACTTTAACCAAACGTTTATACCGTTTGTTATAATATGTCAACGCTAATTTATTTAGTCAACGATCGTTTACAACATTAAGTCTTTTATATTTTCGAACGTTTTTTATTAACTAAAAAGAAAAAAAAAATGTTAGTGTTAATTTTAATATTATTTTTTCGTATTCTTTATAAGAAAAAAAAAATTAGTATCTTCTAAAATTAAAAAATATAACTTTTTAATTCTTATGAAAAAGTTAAATTTGTATTATATGTTTAAACAAATGTTTTTTTTTAAATTATTTTCGAATGTTTTTGTTATTATTATTATTGACATGTCTACATTTATGTAATAAATGAACTGATATATTTGTTTAGGGGTTTATATAAAAAAATGGTATTGTTGATGTTATAATTAAAAGAGTTGGTTTTCTTTGGTTGTTATGCTAATGTGACGCTGAGTTGACAGTTTTTTTGTGTTTTTTTTGAACGGCAATTTTATTAGAAAATTTAGCAAGAAGCTAACAATTACATAGAAATTAAAGTAGGATTTTTGAGCCAATCAACCTAACTAAAAGACACTTTACTCCTAACCCGACACCAATGAAAAGACTTGCAAGTAATGTCATCAAAAATCATATCTTTGGACGAAACTTTGTTCCCAAAAATCTTGTTGTTACGAAAATTCCACAAGGTCCACCACTCCACATAGAACACCCATTCAAGCATACTCTTATGTTTAATCGGCAACCTGATATTAATCATCCAATTTCTCCATTCGTCGTAAAAGTCGAAATCCATAGCAGGCACATCCCACCATATCATAATAGAATGAGTTATTCTTTTGACCAGATCATAGGTGAAAAAGAGATGGTTCACGTTTTCCACTCCCGAATCACAGATACCGCAAGAAATGTTGTCGATATCAATACCACGTCGTGAAATATTGAATCTCGTGGGTAAGGAATTCGTCATAACCTTCCAAGCGAGCGTACTGACCTTAAGTGGAACTAAATTAACCCATCTAGTCTGATAATCACCCTTTGGAAGCATAGCATTATCAATGTAGCTTCTAACCGATGCTACAGAAAAACCCCCAGAAGAGTTCAAAGACCAACTCCAACGATCTTGAACAGGAGATAAGGTAACGTTTTGTATCAGATTATTAAGGTCATTAGCTTGCATTTGTTCAACGCCTCCTCTTGGCATTCTTCTAAAAGAGTGAGTTATAACAGGTTGTGCTAGTTTGCTTTCCACATTGATATCTTTGTGATCTTCAAGAGCGTAGACGCGAGGAAATCTGTCCTTGAGCCTACCCCCTTCACACCAGGTGTCATCCCAGAATTTCGTCGTCTCCCCGTTACCCAATTTGAAACGAAGCAAATTTATCAAATCGATTCCCTTTTTCGATAGAACATTAATTTCTCTGATGATGTTCAACCATAGAGAATTACTAGCATACTTCACATTAACATTGATGCTCCCATCGTTTCCGTGGACAGCCTTTATAACCCTACCCCATAACGAGTTATCTTGAGACATAAACCTCCAAATCCATTTGAAAATCAAGCCTCTATTTAAAGCAAAAAGACTCAAAATACCAAGGCCACCATTGTCTTTCGAAGCTAAAGCTTTGCTCCATTGCACCCATGAAGCTTTATTCTTAGAATCGTCAATACCATTAAAGAATTTTGATCGGATTGATTCAAGGGATCGAAGGATACGAGAATGGGCTTTGAATAACGACAAGTGAAAAATAGGCATTGACCCAAGTACCGATTTAACTAAGGTGAGTCGTCCACCGATAGACAACATTTTCATTTTCCAATTCGAGAGCCGCTTCCTAACACGACCAATAATGTCATCCCAAGACTTTAAACGATTCATGTTCCCTCCAACGTATGATCCAAGATAAAGAAAGGGGACTTTAAGGATTTGACAGCCAAGATTATTAGCAACCCTAGTAACCTTATCATGATCTACAAGAATGCCCATTAACTTACTCTTATTCATATTGATTTTCAGCCTGGATGCCATATGGAAGCAATCAAGAACGTGAACTAAGGTGGTAATATTTTTTTCACTCCATTCACCAACGAAAACCACAATGTCCGCGTAAAACATGTGGGAAAGGATCAAGCCGCCATCTAGCTTGACACCCATGTGGGAAAGGATCAAGCCGCCATCTAGCTTGACACCGTCAAACAAGCCCGCATCAACCACCCGTTGAAAGGAGAGATGGAGCGTTTCCATAACTAAAATGAACAAAAAATGAGACAACGGATCACCTTGTTTTAGACCTTTCTCGAATACAAATTCGTACGTCGGACTACCATTAATAAGAATGGACCCTCTAGACGATTGAAGACAACATTGTATCCATTTACACCATTTATCTCCAAAACCGAATTTACGAAGAACATCATCCAAAAAATCCCAGCGAACCGAATCAAAAGCTTTCTCGAAATCCACCTTAAAGATTAAAGATTGTTTTTTCCTCTTTCTACACCAAGAAAACATTTCATTAAGAATAAAAGGATCGTCTAAAATTTGTCTATCCGCAATAAACACCGATTGCACATCATCGACGATCCCTCCCATCACACCCACAAGCCGGTTCGTTAAGATTTTAGCGATAATTTTATATATGCTTTCGATCAAACTAATAGGTCTGAAGTCTTTAACAAGATTTGCATTCGGGAATTTGGGGATAAGAGCGATAAATGAGGAGTTGCATCCTTTAGGGAGGTCATAATTGCAAAAGTAATACCTTACAGCATGTTGAACATCTGTTTCAACCAGGTACCAAAATTTTCGGAAAAATCCAAAGGTGAAACCGTCTGGTCCTGGAGCTTTATCAGATCCGCACTCCCAAACCGCCTTTTTAATCTCATCATTCGTGATGTCGCTCTCCAATTCATTTCTTTGCTCCAACAGGATCTGGTTTAGAAACTCCATTTGAATGGTAGCCATCGACTTATCAGGTTTACTAAATCGATGACTAAAGTGGTCCAGAAACTCCTTTTTTGCATTTTTCAAATTGTCGACCCACTTACCATCTACCATGACACAACAAATGCTATGGGTATTGCGATTTTTGTTGATAACACCGTGAAAGTATCCGGAGTTTTCGTCACCTTCGACCGCCCACCTCACTTTAGCCTTTTGGGCCGCCTCTATGGAGTCTAACTTGTTGTAAGTGTGAAGCTTGTTCATGATATCCACACGTTTTTTAATCACTTCTTCACTACCTTGCCCATTATCAATGATCTGTTCTATAATCTCCAACTCCTTTTTTATTAGAGTTTTACTATTTTTTGTGACAGCCAATCTTTCTTTGTGCCATGACTTGATACGGTTTTTAGAAATATCTCAACTTGCCCATCAGTAAATTCATCTCGTTATTACCCACAAAAGGACAGTCTCTCTAATATTCTTCAATTAGATTCGAAAATCCCTCTAGCTCGAGCCAATGGTGAAAAAAACGAAATGGAGTTAGCCCGTAGTCATGATGCATCTCCCGGAGGAGAATGGGTCGATGATCGGATAAGGATCTCTACAAAGTAATAGCGCTAATATTTGGAAACGCACTTAAGACATTTTCCGACACCAAAAATCTATCTAACTTACTCATTTTGGTGGCGGATTTGTGGTACCAAGTAAAGTGACTCCCACCTAAAGCAATATCCACCAAGCCCGATCCCAAAATGAACGTGTTGAATCTTTGAGCATCGGTAGGATTAAACTTACAACCGAAACAATCAAACTTAAAACGAATCTCGTTAAAATCTCCCATAACTACCACTAATCCTTCCCATTTGCTAATAACGTGTTGTAAATACTCCCATAAGCTTTGTTTCTCTCGATTCTCCTGAGGGGCATAAACCACATGTTACGACACATAATTCTCTTACATGCAATGTTTTAAAAATCGGATCAATGATCGATGCGAATAAAACGTTAGGTCACTAGATCAGTAGGTCAATAGGTTCGACCGTCAGACTCAATTTTTATACACGTGTCTAAACACTCATCTTCAAGTGTTTGAACACTACTTTTGTGTAATAAACAACAAAATTAAACAACAAATAAAGAGTGAAAAACAAAATACACCATTTCAAAAATTTAGAAAATAAATATTCAACATTGCTTTCAATTTAGTTGGATTATCTCTTGAACTACTTCTTTTTCATCATCATCATATAGGTATCAGTAGGGTTTTTTTGTTGCAACTATTATTGGCATAGGCAGTGGAAGATTTAGGATTTCGATGTGGCCACGGAGGTTCACTTGCGACGACTCCGGACTATTTAAAAGGATAGTCGTCTTGGGATTAGTCGGCTCACAATGACGAGTCGAAAACCTAGGTATACTAAAAAAAAGTATGCACATTTTTAGTTAGAGTTCTCAAAATTTTTTTACCAGTACTGGTTTTTAGGGAAATTGAATTACCTGTCGTTTTTTGAATCATATATGTTATGGTTGATCTAAATTGTCAAATATATGGGTTGTTTAAAAAAATTGATAATTGGAATAGATTATTTTAGCTAAACTTTGTTCGTGATGATTATAATGAAAATAGAACTTTTAAAGTATGTATATTTCAATCATTTTTTAAATTACAGTGCCACCGAAAACAAAAACTAAAAAAGTGTAGTTGTTATTTGGGCCTTTCATAGCTAAGAATTATTGGACTCAGAGTACAACATAAAAACTGATATTGGGCCACTTAAAAGAAAAACAGCACTACGTATGCCAAAAGTTCAATGAAGTCCCATCTTTTTGCAAAGTTTTGATGGATTAATCTATACCATCCAACCCATT
The DNA here is from genome assembly GCA_025667525.1 of Glebionis coronaria. NCBI lineage: Eukaryota > Viridiplantae > Streptophyta > Magnoliopsida > Asterales > Asteraceae > Glebionis > Glebionis coronaria. The sequence continues at coordinate 508,628,986 of CM046879.1, read as the reverse complement.
TACATCCAAGGGCTCAGATTAAAACATAATAAATTAAACAAACCCCCTCCCCTTATATCCCACAACGGTTCTTTTTCTTTCTCATCCACCCACAACATATCTCACACACCAATCACCGCCAGCCACCACCACCGTATATTTCGATCCGATAACCACACAATAATAAATCATGTTTCATTTTTGTCTCTTTCTGCTTGGAGTACACGAGGCAAATAAATGCATGAACATGCGTAATACCTTCTGGGTGTGTTATTTTTCATCATCAATATCATGGAGCACATATACGAATCAACAGTATTCTTTTGCAATCCTTGATGACACCCTGCTGCGTCCTTCTGGTATACAAGAGTCTTATCACAGTAGCCATCTCACCTTTGATTACACTAGGGTAAGATTGGGTTTATTGAATCACTGTTTGAGAATGGTTTGATGATGTTGGATTTCTGTAGGTTCAGTTTTTATTATCGTTGGACTGATATACAGAGGGTTCAAGATGAAAATTTTTATAAAACTTGGATTGTCTTGACACTAGTAACTCATGTATGAGTCACCGTGACTCATGTATGAGTCACCGTGACTCATGTATGAGTCAGCGTGACTCATGTATGAGTCAGCGTGACTCATACATGAGTTACCGTGACTCATGTGTGACTCATACATGAGTTATCTGTGACTCATACATGAGTCACGGTGACTCATACATAAGTTATATATGAGTCATGGTGACTCATATATGAGTCAGCGACGAGGTCGTCGGAAAAAAGGTTTGTTGTGAAAGTCGCCGGAAAATGATGGATTTGTTGTAGAAGTCCATGTATAAGTGGGTTTGCTATGGAACTCGTCGAAAATAGGTGGATTCTTGTGGATCTTGTCGAAAAATGGTGAATTTGTTGTGAAAATCGTCGGAGAACGGGTTTGTTGTAGAACTCGCCAGAAAATGGTGGGTTTGTTGTGGTGGTCGCGGGGAGAAGGTGGGGTAGTTGTGGTGGTCGCCGGAAAAGGTTGGAGATGAGGTTTTTGTGGTGGTCTCCGGTGATAGATCGGTTATCCCGATCTATACTTGTGTGTGTGTGTGTGTGTGTGAAATAAGGGTGGTTTATTGTGAGTGATTGGTTTAATTATAACCCTTGGATCATTTAAGATGAGTGGCTTGGATTAGTCCATGAGATCTTTGATAAATAGTGATATGTGAGGGATCTCTTCCCCAATTTGACCTAATCTTCCTTCTTTCTTCTTCATTGAAATTTTGCCACAGAAAATAAGCATGGTTGCTTTGAGCTGTTGTTTTTTTCTTTTCTTCTTTTTTTACTAGGATGTGCACTCAAAATTTTTATATATTCTAGATGGTACGTACTTTAAAGTTTTTAAGGCATTTTATTGTTAATTTTGGAAAAAATGCAAATTTTTTTTACACTACTAATAGTTTACGCATGGTATGTATATGCATACCCTCCGTTCAAAGCTAGATCCGCCGCCCCTGATGTGTAGGTAGGTGTAAAGTGAAAACGTAGCCAAAAGTGAGGCTGGTGACAAAGGTTCGATCACGAATCGGTCGATCGATTTCGAACTCGGTCCATCGGGGTGCGGCGACCGAGTCAATTCGATCGATCGCCGAAACTCGATCCCGGCCGCCACCTATTCATAATACAAGAAATTCTAAATGTTTATACAATTTGACCGTTACATATTTTTTTATAATTTTAAATTTAAACACTTTACTCCTATAAATACTCAACCCTTTGAACCATTTCTTATACTTCCAAACTTTATTTTCAAACAAACATTTTTTATACCATCTAAAAAATGGGTTTCAACTATTCGTGGACTCCCGATGAAGATGTAGCTTTGTGTGAAGCTTAGATACATGCTTCGGAGACGTACGTACAAGGAAAAAGTCAACAGATGAAAGGGTTTTAGTCGGAGGTAACTGGGTACTTTCATAGCAAAATGAGTGATCAAAAAATAAGTTATGACTCCGTTACCAACAAATAAAAAAGTACAATTCGTCTTAAAGTTGGTCAATCTTATTCGATTTACAATAATGTGTTACGCAGGCATCCAAATGGACTTTTATCAAGAAGCCGCAATCAAATATCACACTTTTTTTCATTCGGATTTTGCATTTTATGAATCTTGGAAAATTTTAAAACAATGTCCCGCATGGAGCGATGTTGACATGCCACAGTTTCTTAATCAGGGAGCTTAAGTTTTTAAGTTTTATTATTATTATTATTATTATTATTTTTTTTTTTTTTTATTATTAATCACACAAAATTGGAAGGGAGCTGCGAAACAAGCTGCGCGCCCACTCCTTTTTGAATACAAAAACTAAGTCTAGACATCAAAAAACCGCCACTCCTCGCGTCATTAAAATGACAACCAGCTAACCGCTTAAGACGCGAGAGAGTACCCATCGCCTCCTCCTCAAACTCCCCAAAAGTCGAGAAGGCGAATGGAATAAACGAGTAACCATGCTCAGCACAAATAGAAGAATACTTCCTCTTCTTCTTCTGAACAGCCGACTGCAAAGCACTCCCAGGAACCCACGAATCCAACCCCGTCCCTGCAAACGGAGAAACCCCAGTAACATCTAAACACGCATCTTTGCCCTGGGACCAATTGTGTAGCAATAAATCTGCTGGCCGAAGATCACGCCCACCATCAGAAACAAAACCCATATCAGCTTCTTTATTATTATTATTATTATTATTAATTTGTTTTATTATTTTTTTTTTATAAAAACATCACTACATTAGAATAACAGGATTTACAAAAAGTTAGTGGGAATAATATGATTTACACGAATATATGAACTGCTGCACGCTCCAACTCCTTTTATTATTATTATTATTATTATTATTATTATTATTATTATTATTATTATTATTATTATTATAACATCACTTTATTAGATTAATAGAATTTACAAAAAGTTAGAGGAAAGCCGAGATACTATCTGGGCTCCCACTCCTTTAGCAATAGTGAAACCGATCCTATTAAATATATGAACAGCAGCACGTGCTCTAATATCTTGAACCATAGAAAACTTCCGGATACGCTTCAATAAGGCCACCGCATCCTTTTCTAATTCCCCGAGCGAAGAAAACGAGAATGGGAGAAAACCATATCCAATATCTGAACACTTAGCCTCATACTTGACGCGTTTACGATGTGCAGCATCGATCACCGTACGACCGGGCACAAAATAATTCATCCCAGTTTGCGTCAAAGGAGAGGATCCTGTTAAATCCACACACACATCAAGCCCTCTGTCCCAGGAATAGAGTAACATATCCGCTGGACGTAAGGGTTTGTCACGCCCCCCACCAAGCCCAATATCAACTTCCTTACCAGCCGAAATTCCCGACCTAAAGCAGATGTCGACAAGGGTATCGCGTACAACATTATGCCGATGTTTAATACCAACAATACCAGCACAAGATACAGCATGGTCTCCATATATATCCCCTATAAACACCCTAGAACAAGCAGAGCATGGTTTTGGAACAGGAAATAAGGGAACACCTAACCGATAGCATAATACACAACGGTATGTCTTACCGTTCATAGTCTGTCCCAAACCAGAAATCGAAACTACCCTAAGCCAGTCAGAAGTGTGATCCTCCATTTGAGATTTCCACAAAGCCATCTGCCTGGGAGATAGAGAAAAAGTGGATTCTACAGTTTGAGTAACATGTGTGAAATATATATCTGCCAATTTCTTCATGAGTTTGGGGGCAGCGATCTCACTTGGATTACTCAAAATATCAGTCTCCATTTTCGTATTAAACATACCCAAGGCATCATCGAAGGTAGACCCAGAAGCTACAATACCAGAATGTCGAAGTAGTTTCTCCTGCAAGGTAGCAGACTGCAATCTAGAAGCAATAAATGCATAATTCAAACATCACCTGCAGAATAGACGCCAAGACCCCCGAACGCAAATGGAAAGGTAGCAAGTCTCCATTGCCAATCACCAAACCCAGGTCCAGAAGCAGTAACAATACGCTCTAAAGCAGAACGAAGAGCCACATCAAAGGAACGTTGAGCCATCTCAAACACCCGTGGAGAACATGTACGCATAGCAAAATATAACTTGGATATACCAACACAAGCACGAAGAAGCAACAACTCACATTGGGGATCATTAACTTTAGCAACTGTATCCATAAGCTCAATGGTTTTAGTGACTCTCTTCATCACAAGCTCACTGCTGAAATCGAAATCAACACTTGCAGGTCCCCCAAGTAATTTAACCCCATGCAAGGGTCGAGCAATATTAGGCGGGAAAACACCCATAAGCCTACTTCTAGGGTCCTCTTTAGGCCAAAATACCTTTGTTTTATCAACATTGAGATGCAAGCCACAACTGGGTCCATCCTCCATAATTAAATCCAAAGCCTTTCCCACAACCAAAGTATCCCCAATAATAGTGCCATCATCCAGATACCAAGCATGTAGAGAAAGGCTAAAAGAGATTTACAACAAATTGGATGAGAGTCGAGATACTATCTGCGCTCCTACCCCTTTAGTAATAGCAAAACCTATTCTATGGAAAATATGTACAGCAGCACGCGCTCCAATGTCTTGAGCCTTAGAAAATCTCTGGATCCGCTTCAGCAACGCAACTACATCTTCCTGTAACTCACCTAGAGAAGAAAAAGAGAAAAGAAGAAACCCATATCCGAGAGCGGCATACTTAGCCAAATACTTGCATCGTTTACGTTGTGCAACATCAATCACAGCTCGGCCAGGAACAAAGTCATTCATCCCCGTACGAGTCAAAGAAGAAGAACCAGTCAGATCAACGCACACATCTTTACCTCCCTCCCAAGAATAAAACAAAATATCTGCCGGACGTAAGGCCTTATCAGGTCCTCCATCTAATCCAATATTAACTTCCTTTCCGATAGATATCCCTGAACGGTAACATATATCAGCAAAAGTATCACGTACCAAATTGTGACGATGCTTAATCCCAACGATGCCAACACACGATACCGCATGATCCCCAAATATATCCCCATCAAATACTCTCGAACAAGCTGAACAGGGCTTCGAAACAAAGAACAAGGGAATACCTAAGCGATAACACAAAACACATTGATAAGACCTCCCATTCATAGTCTGACCTAATCCAGGGATAGGAACCGTCCTAAGCCAGTCAGACGTATGATCCTCCCTCTGAGATGCCCATAAAGCCAACTGACGAGCAGATAAAGCGAAAGTGGATTCTGCATTCTTAATAACCCGAGCAAAATATATATCTGCCATTTTCTTCATGAGTTTAGGGGCAGCGACCACACTCGGATTACTTAGAAAATCAATCTCCATAACCGAGTTAAACACACGTAAGGCATCATCAAAATGGAGTCCATAAGATCTAATATTAGTGTGTTGAAGTAACTTAGACTGTAAATCAGCTGACTATAACCGAGAAGCAAGAAAAGCATAATGCAATACATCACCCGCAGAATAAACACCCAACCCTCCAAAGGAAAAGGGCAACGTAGCAAGTCTCCACTGCCAATCACCAAATCCCGGTCCAGAAGCAACAACGATACGCTCCAAAGAAGAACGGAGTGCCAAATCAAAAGAACTTTGGGCAGACTTGAAAGCACAAGGTGAACAAGTACACATAGCAAAATATAACTTGGAAATACCGGTACATGAACGAAGAAGCAGCAACTCACATTGAGGGTCATTAATTTTGGCCACAGCATCCATAAGCTCAATAGTCATAACCGCACGCTTCAACACAAGATGACTACAAAAATCAAGATCTACACTCGCATGCCCCCCAAGTAACTTAACACCATGCGTAGGTCGAGCAATATTATCTGGGAACACACCAATAAACTTGCTGCGAGGATCCTCGGTCGGCCAAAAAACTTCAGTCTTATCAATATTCAGATGCAGTCCATACACTAGGCCATCCTCCATGATGCACTCCAAAACTTTCCCCACAACCAAAGTATCCCCAATAATAGTACCATCATCCAAATACCAGGCCTGTAAAGAAAGAGAGAAGGAGTACCGAATCTTACATATCAATGGTTGAAGTACAAGAGCAAAGAGTAACGGACCAAGAGGGTCACCCTGCTGTACCCCCTGACATGACCTTAATACATGTTCCCCGTAATACAACCTTGCCGGACTAGAATAACAAAACTCCACCCAAGACGAGATAGAGGGACAACGAAGACGAACCTCTCGCAACATAACCTCTCTATCAACCAAATTGAAAGCATTTTTAAAATCCACAAGTAACATCGACAAACCGACATCATCACCATATCTCTCAAGAAAACGATTCACAACATGAAGAATAGCCTCACTCCCTCCCGACACCCCCTCCCCAAACTACAAATCACCAAAGTACCCATCCAAAGAATGACCAACCTCATAAGCACATACCTTGGAGACAAGCCGTCTCCAAACAGTACCAACAACAATGGGACGAATCCCACCACCCGGCTTAACTAACGGAGTGAGAGGAGCACTGGCGATAAACTCACCCAACACCTTGGGACACCACCCATCAAGAAAAAGGTTCAATACTTGGTGGGCGATCACCTGTAACCTTCTTCTCCTTCATCACCGGTACACTTGCTACCTTCATCAATGGTCCACCTCAATCTGGTCAACCTCCATCCATCCATCAACCTTCAATCCATCCATCAACCTTGAATCCATCCACCTTCAATCCGGTCAACCTCCATCACTGTTGGCTATTATGGGGCGATCCATCCATCCACCAACCTTCAATCCATCAATCTTATATCCGGTCAATCCATCAATCCATCAACCTTCTATCCGGTCCTATTTCATCACTGTAGGCGTTTACGGGGGATCCACGCTTTCATCTATAACCAATCCATCAACCTCCATCAAACTCAATCTCAAGTCAATCTTAACAGCAATTCGGTCCTGTTTCATCTCTCTCCTTATTGATGCTTGTTGGACGGTGCAGATATGAAAGCTACAACATTTATGCAGAAAACTTGTGTGGCTCATATTCCATCAGAATGGCTGAGTCAAAGTTTGAGGTGCATAGCTCACAACTAGAATGGACGGTGGCATAGCCCAACTATTTGGGTATTGACTCAATTTCAAATTTACTTGTTATAATTGTCAAGAAAAGTGGCCACCAGCTCTACTCATTTAACACATGCCTGCAAGTTGGTTTTACTATAAATGGAGATGCAGGCCTGCTTCATTGGGCATCCCAACTTCAGCAAACATACTTGTTTGTGTGATAAAGAATAGTGAGAGCTGTTGTAGAGAGATAGAGTGGTATAGAATTGTCATATAAAGTTCTATACCAGTGAGCTTTCGAGGTGAGTGTAGAAAATCTAGTGACGGTCCAAAATACTTTCAAGAGTATTTCTCGGAGTCTAGATTTTTAGTGATACACTGTGTAATCTCGGTTCCATATCTGCTAGTATAATTCCAGTCTCGCTTCCGCCCGTGGATGTAGGTGTTTTGCCGAACCACGTTAAATCCTCGTGTCTTTATCTATTTAGCAATTGTTCTCTTTAATTACTTGTCTCAAACGTAGTTAATCACAACAAATTGGTATCAGAGCGATACTTGTGATTTAATCTATTGAGATGACGGTAATTAAATCCGACGTGGAGAAATTTAATGGTGAGAACGATTTCGGTTTATGGCGAATGAAGATGCGGGCTTTGTTGGGCCAACAAGGATATTTATCAGCCTTACAAGGCAGAGATAAATTGCCAGAAAGGTTGACTGATGAAGAGAAGGATGAGCTAATGGAGAAGGCACATGGCGCGATTATATTAAATCTCGCTGATAGCGTGCTTCGAGAAGTAGCAGGAGAAACTACTCCGGCTGGGCTTTGGCTACAACTCGAAAGCCTTTATATGACGAAGTCCCTTACAAACCGGTTGTATATGAAACAACGGTTGTATACTCTCCGGATGAAAGATGGTTCACTGAATGATCACATCAATGAGTTCAATAAAGTAATTTTGGACTTGAATAACATTGATGTAAGAATTGAAGATGAAGATCGGGCGCTGATTTTGTTATGTTCGTTACCTAAATCATACGAGCATTTGGTTACAACTCTACTATACGGTAGAGAAACCATTTCAATGGAGGACGTTAAATCTGCCCTAAATTCTAGTGAGTTAAGGAAGAAAGTGTCGGCAGATTATGTTGAAGAAAGTGCAAATGGTTTGATGGTAAGAGGAAGACGTAACGACAAAGCGTCTAGCAGCAAAGGTCGTTCTAGATCAAAAACAAGATCTAGAAAATTCAAGTGTTATAATTGTCACATGGAAGGGCACATGCGAAGAGACTGTCCAGAACTAAAAGGAAAAAGGATTGCAGCAGGTGGAGCTGATAAAGTTGCTGCAGTTGCAGAAGGAGATTCTGACGGCGCAAATGTTCTTAGTGTTACTGATGATCGCTCCGGTGACGAGTGGATTCTTGATTCTGGTTGTTCCTATCATATGTGTCGTAACAGGGAGTGGTTTTCCACATATCGAGAAATTGATGGTGGAAAAGTCCTTATGGGAAACGACGCACCTTGTAAGGTTATTGGAATAGGCACAGTTCAGATCAAGATGTTCGATGGCACGGTAAGGACGTTGACAGATGTAAGGCATGTTCCTGAATTAAAGAAGAACCTAATTTCCTTAGGTACGCTGGATTCCATTGGCTGCGACTATCGAGGTCAAGGTGGAGTATTGAAGGTCTCAAAAGGTGCACTTATTGTGATGAAAGGTGAAAAGACTAATGGCCTTTATTTGCTAAAAGGTAGCACGATTACGGGTGCTGCAGGGGTTTCTTCATCATCAACAAACTTGGATACTACCAAGTTGTGGCACATGCGCCTAGGGCATATGAGCGAGAGAGGGATGATGGAGCTTAGTAAACGAGGTCTATTGTGTGGTCAAAATACAGGGAAGTTGGAGTTCTGTGAGCACTGCGTATTCGGAAAACAACACCGAGTAAAGTTTGGCACAGCAGTTCATCGGACCAAAGGTACTTTAGACTATATACATTCAGATTTGTGGGGTCCATCTCGTGTTCCTTCTAAAGGTGGTGCTAGATACATGTTAACCTTCATCGATGATTACTCGAGAAGGGTATGGGTGTACATCTTGAAACGTAAGGATGAAGTATTTGTCAATTTCAAGCAGTGGAAGACGATGATAGAGAAGCAGACAGGAAAGTCCGTCAAGCGCTTGAGAACTGACAATGGTTTGGAATTCTGTCAAGGAGAATTCAATGAGTTCTGCAAGAACGAAGGCATTGTGAGACACCACACAGTGAGATACACGCCACAACAGAACGGGGTTGCAGAACGGATGAACAGGACTCTCTTAGAGAGAGCACGGTGTATGCTTTCAAATGCTGGGTTACCAAATATATTTTGGGCTGAGGCTGTGAACACAGCTTGTTATTTGGTAAACCGGTCGCCATCAACTGCGATCGATTGTAAAACTCCTCTGGAAAAATGGTCAGGTACCCCTGCAAACTATACTGATTTGAAGATTTTTGGTTGTCCTGCTTATGCTCATGTTAATGATGGTAAACTTGAGCCAAGGGCAAAGAAATGCATATTTCTAGGGTATGCGGATGGGACGAAGGGCTACAGGTTGTGGTGCCCTGATGGTAAATCATCTCGGTTTCTTATCAGTAGGGATGTGACATTTGACGAGTCTGCTATGTTGAAGAAGAAAGAAGAGGAACAAGTCGATGCTGGAGAAGATCGAGAATTTGAAGAGCACGTGGAGCTAGAAATACAAGTTCCGCAAGGAGTAGTAAGAGGTACTCCTGATGAGCCCGTTATAGAAGACGCACATGAGTCTGGTGATGATAGTACAGCACCGCAAGAAGTTCAACCAGAGGAGCAACCTGATCTCCAAAATTATAGCCTAGCACGAGATAGGCAAAGAAGAAATGTACGAGCACCGCAACGATTTGGGCATGAAGAATTGGTAGCTTATGCTTTCACTATGGCTGAAGATATTGAGGTTCAAGAACCTTTTACATATAATGAAGCTATCAGCAGCCCAGAATCGAAGCAATGGTCCTTAGCCATGAATGAAGAGATGGAGTCTCTTTATAAGAATCATACATGGGAACTTGTAAAACCGCCAAAAGGACAGAAGATTGTTGGATGCAAATGGGTATTCAAGAAGAAGGAAGGTATCCCAGGCGTTGAAGATGAAAGGTTCAAAGCACGTCTAGTTGCTAAAGGCTTTACCCAGAGAGAAGGAGTCGATTTCAACGAAGTTTTTTCACCGGTAGTAAAGCATAGCTCTATTCGCGTGTTACTTGCCATGGTTGCTTTACATGATATGGAGTTGCAGCAACTAGACGTCAAGACGGCGTTCTTGCATGGTGAGTTGGAAGAACAAATCTATATGCGCCAACCAGAGGGATTCACGATTCAAGGAAAGGAAGACCATGCATGTTTATTGAAGAAGTCGTTATATGGCTTAAAACAATCACCTCGACAATGGTATAAAAGGTTTGATATATTCATGACTAGCAAAGGTTACGCAAGGAGTAATTATGATAGTTGTGTTTATCATAAGATGTTTCCAGATGGTTCGTATGTTTACTTATTGTTATATGTGGATGATATGTTAATTGCCTCTAAAAGCATGTCAGAGATCGATAAACTAAAAGCTCAACTCAAAAGTGAGTTTGAGATGAAAGATTTGGGTGTAGCTAAGAAGATATTGGGAATGGAGATTATCAGAGATAGACGCGAAGGAAAATTGTATTTGTCACAAAAGAAATACTTGGAGAAAGTACTCCAGCGCTTTGGGATGAACAACTCCAAGCCGGTTAGTGTTCCACTTGCTGCACATTTCAAACTTTCATCATCGTTGTCACCCGATACCGAGGAGGAGGTGGAGTACATGTCACGTGTTCCATATGCTAGTGTTGTTGGTAGCATCATGTATGCTATGGTATGTACTAGACCAGATATTGCACAGGCTGTTAGTGTAGTAAGTCGATATATGGATTCTCCAGGGAAAGCTCATTGGGAAGCGGTGCAATGGATTCTTAGGTACCTCAATGGAACAACAGATTTTAGCCTCGTATATGATAGCGGTGGTAACACCTATGTTACCGGGTATGTTGATTCCGATTATGCAGGTGATTTGGATCGAAGAAGATCTTTGACAGGGTATGTTTTCACCCTCGGAGGATGTGCTATTAGTTGGAAAGCAACACTACAGTCAACGGTTGCTTTGTCTACCACTGAAGCAGAATACATGGCAATGGCAGAGGGTATAAAAGAAGCAATTTGGTTGAAAGGTTTGGTTGGTGATCTGGGAATGCAACACAATCAGACAGTGTTGCATTGTGATAGTCAAAGTGCCATACACTTGTCCAGAAACCAAGTGTATCATGAAAGAACCAAACATATCGACGTGCGATATCACTTTATTCGAGAAGTCATATCTGAAGGGGTTGTGTATGTGAGAAAGATTCGTACAGCCGATAATCTAGCGGATATGTTGACTAAGCCAGTTACAACACACAAGTTCAAGCATTGCTTGGACTTGGTTGGTGTTCGAGAGATATAAAGTGATGAGCCCAAGAGGGGCTGCTGGGAAGCGGAGGCTCGGAATCGATAGCAGAGAAATGGAATGTTCGCCAAGGTGGAGATTTGTTGGACGGTGCAGATATGAAAGCTACAACATTTATGCAGAAAACTTGTGTGGCTCATATTCCATCAGAATGGCTGAGTCAAAGTTTGAGGTGCATAGCTCACAACTAGAATGGACGGTGGCATAGCCCAACTATTTGGGTATTGACTCAATTTCAAATTTACTTGTTATAATTGTCAAGAAAAGTGGCCACCAGCTCTACTCATTTAACACATGCCTGCAAGTTGGTTTTACTATAAATGGAGATGCAGGCCTGCTTCATTGGGCATCCCAACTTCAGCAAACATACTTGTTTGTGTGATAAAGAATAGTGAGAGCTGTTGTAGAGAGATAGAGTGGTATAGAATTGTCATATAAAGTTCTATACCAGTGAGCTTTCGAGGTGAGTGTAGAAAATCTAGTGACGGTCCAAAATACTTTCAAGAGTATTTCTCGGAGTCTAGATTTTTAGTGATACACTGTGTAATCTCGGTTCCATATCTGCTAGTATAATTCCAGTCTCGCTTCCGCCCGTGGATGTAGGTGTTTTGCCGAACCACGTTAAATCCTCGTGTCTTTATCTATTTAGCAATTGTTCTCTTTAATTACTTGTCTCAAACGTAGTTAATCACAACAATGCTTGCAAGATCGAGTGTTCCTATCTTCTTTTTTCTTTTCAATCTGTTGAGGGTTTGTTGGTTTGTGGACTTAGTTGTCAATAGTGGTGGTTTGTTATCAGTGGATTCTATAGGCTTGTTGTTGTGGGTTTGTTGTGGGGGTTTTGATTGGGGTTGGGTTTCGTTGACTGGAGGGTTTCATATTGGTGGTGCTGTATCAGGTGTGGCTTGTGGTTGTTTTCTTACAGGTGGTGTTTTGGATCGGTGTTCTCGGGTTACTGCGTTTTGCGTTTTGTCGTTTGGACGAGTGGTGTTCGTTATAGTTTAGGTTTAGGTGGTTGTTTTGTTCGCGGCTAGGAGTTGTTTGATTGTTTGGCGGTTGGCGTGTGGTAACTAGTCGTGTTCGTTTTAGATTAGGTTTGGTGGTGTCATGGCGGTTGTTCGGTTCCATTGCCTGTTTGTTGGCCTTAACGGATGTCGAGATGGTAGTGGGAATGGGCTTACTAAGTCGTCTTTGATTATTCATCTTCGTGATAAACATTTTAGAGGCGATGCGCTAGCTTGTACCAAACATTCCATTCTATCCGATTTGGTTGTTTATGAGAGGTCCGAGTTAACTTTTAAGGGTATGGGGATTTGGTTATGTGGTGGTTGTTTCACTACGCACACGTTTCGGTCTAAGTGTCGGCATGGTAAGGGTTCGGATTTTGTACCACCTCCTGATTGTGGTGATGGTATTGTTCACTTTGTTCTTTATGACCTCCCTAAGCCTCCCGTTCCATCTTGTACTTTACATCTTGTTAGTGGTGGTTAGGGGTGTGATTCGGGTTGACCCGGTCGGGTTCGGGTCAACTCGAGTCGGGTCAAGTCGGGTCAAGGGTAAAAAATATATAACCCGAACCTGAGCCTAATTAGATTTCGGGTCACTCGGGTTCGGGTCAATTTGGGTCGGGTCAAGTCGGGTCGGGTCAACTCGGGTTCTGGTCAACCCGAGTTTAAGGAAAAAGTGTAAAAAGTGGCTTAATTAAGTACTAATACAATGTAAAAATGTAATTTTAGTCGGGTCAAGTCGGGTTGGTCGGGTTCGGGTCAAGTCGGGTCAAGTGTAAATATATATAACCCGAATCCGAGCCTAATTAGAACTCGGGTCAATTCGGGTCAACCCGAATTAACCCGAATACGCGAGTGGCCTAACCCGAATGTGATTATTCGGGTTCGGGTTCGGGTCGGGTTCGGGTCGGGTCAACTTTTCCGACACCCCTAGTGGTGGTGATGAAGTTCGTGACTCGCATTGTGGTTTTGATTTGGGGACTCTTGATAGCTTATTTTCAAAAGGGTTGCGTATTGTTAAATCTATCCCTTCAAAGTGTCGTTTGGGTTTTTCTCGCACCTTGAAAGGGGCCATTGACAGGGTGGTTAACAAGTCTGATGACATATCTTCTTGGGTTCGTTTGCTTGTCTTGCCTCTTTGTCTGCTTAAAACCTTTCGTCCGAGAAGTAATCTGGAGTGTAGGTCTGTTATTAAGAGACAAAAGCAAGAGGAGTTTATTATTAATGCTATTCGTTCTTGGGAGACGTTGGATGGTAGTCTACAGCTTCTTAGAGAGTGTTTGGCTGAACCTTCTCCCGCTTTGTCTGATGTTCTTTGTGAGGATAGTGGGTTGGTTGAGCAGAATATTAAGCAGTGTAGGCGGAAGATTTCTGATGGGCATTATTCTGCTGCTGTTAGGGTTCTTTTCTCATCTAGTGTGGCTCCTTATAATGATATTACTCCTGAAGATTTAAAAAATAAGCACCCTTTTGTTCATGCTCCTTCTTTGCCAGATATTTCTCTTGATCATCATCTCCTTGTTGGTTCTCGATCTAGGGTTCTTGACATGATGAAGAGTTTTCCCCGAGGTACGTCTTGTGGGAGGGATGGGTTACGGGCCCAGCACCTTTTAGATTGTTTGAGTGGTTCTGCGGTTATTATTATTATTATTATTATTATTATTATTATTATTATTATTATTATTATTATTATTATTATAAACATCACTTTATTAAAATAATAGGATTTATAATAAATTAGCGAGAAGCTAGAAATACTATCTGGGACCCCACTCCTTATTATTATTATTATTATTATTATTATTATTATTTATTTATTTTTTTAATCGAAATTCCAATTTTATTAATCACACAAAATTGGAAGGGAGCCGCGAAACAAGCTGCGCGCCCACCTCTTTTTGAATATAAAAACTAAGTCTAGACATCAAAAAACCACCACTCCTCGCGTCATTAGAATGACAACCAGCTAACCGCTTAAGACGCGAGAGAGTACCCATCGCCTCCTCCTCAAACTCCCCAAAAGTCGAGAAGGCGAATGGAATAAACGAGTAACCATGCTCAGCACAAATAGAAGAATACTTCCTCTTCTTCTTCTGAACAGCCGACTGCAAAGCACTCCCAGGAACCCACGAATCCAACCCCGCCCCTGCAAACGGAGAAACCCCTGTAACATCTAAACACGCATCTTTGCCCTGGGACCAATTGTGTAACAATAAATCTGCTGGCCGAAGATCACGCCCACCATCAGAAACAAATCCCATATCAGCTTCTTTCCTCACCGACACACCAACCTTAGAACAAATATCAAACAACACATCACGAACAAGATTGTGCCGAAACTTAACCCCCAAATCACTAGCGCAATGAACAGCATGATCACCCCACAGATCCATCTGATGTACATGGCAACCCGAGCACAAAGAACCATCAGGAAATAAAGGAATCGCCATTTTCTAGTTGTACTTTTAGCTTATTAGCCCTAGGGTAATAAGCTAAAAGTACAACTAGAAAATGCAAGAAATTTAAATCTATATGAGACTAGTTAAATCTATGATGCAACAAAATTAAACTAAGAATAAAAATTAATTAAACTATATGAAAATTACGCTAGATGCAACACGTAGTAACAAGCAAGAAAAATTTAAAAAAAATTATAAACTTAAAATTAAAGCATAAAGCTTTAACCTTTTTTAGCTTAATAACCTTATTAGATGATAAAGCTTGAAGCTTTATACACTAATAAGCTTAAAAAAGAAAGAAAGGTGTAAACTTTAAACTAAAAATAAGTTTATTGAAATAAAAACTACTTTTTAAAACTATTTTTAAAACAAACAAAATAACTTTAAAACATAAAACTTAGAAAGCGAGATTTTAAAATAAAATAGATAAATTTTGAAAACAATTTAAACAAAATTATTCTATAAAATTAAGCTACAACTATTATGCTAGAAATTTAAAAAGGTAAGAACGTAGTACCCGTGGTCCGTAGAAAATGCTCTAAACAAACAACATCAACAACAAATCAACAATAATGGCCCGTAAAGTACTCGGCCTCCCAAACCAAACTAAACAAAGTTGAAACCCAAACTTGGCCCGTAAAGTACACGACCTCTCAATTATACCAAAACAAACCAACTTTTATCAACCAAAAGCTCAAGCACTTTCAAATAATCAACTAACTCTATTCAACCCATGACTTTCTCAAAACAAGTGAATTGATTCACCGAGATCAAAAGAACACAAGAGATTAGGATGATAAGCAACAATATATAATTGATTATGAAGATTAATGATGGATCTACTTTAATTTATTTAAAAACTTAATAGATCTAAACTATTTTTATCATTTTATAAAAGTAATTTATAAAACAAAGCTAAAAATAGTAGATCTATAAAATATTAAAGTGCATCTAAAATAAAAATTAAATTTAAGCTAGATTAATTAACGTACTTGCAAAAATATAAAGATGTAAACTAAATAATAAAAGTACTAATTGAAAACTAGCTTATTAATAAGTTGTAAGCCTAAGCTTAGAACTTATGAGATTTAAAAAGCTAAAAAGCTAATTAAATAATTCCTCCAACAATAAGCTAGATCTAAGAAAATTAAGCAACAAATAAGCTTGAAATAAAATTAATTATTTCAAACTTTATATAAATCTAATCTTATTTGGAAAAAGTTATAAAAACTTATCCCAAAATAATAAGAAAGATTATAATTAAAAGTAAAAGAAAGGTAGAATGAGAATTAAACTAAGAAAAAATTAATTAAACTAAAACTTGACTTTTATTAAAATTTAAAGATTACAAAACTTGAAAGGAAAATACAAAGTTTTTAAAATGAAAATACAATAAAAACTATAGAGAAATTTAAATAAAACTAAGCTAACTACTAAAAAAAATACAATGAGAAGGAAAGGTATAAATAGGCAGCCAATCTTGAAGGGTAAAATCGTCCTTTCACATTGCCATTTGCATTGTTTTAATCGCCAGCCAATAGAAAGCCAGATCTGATTTTATTCTTGTCATTTGTGCCACGTGGCGTGACCTGAGTGGGCAGCCACCTTAAATAACTGCCACATAGTATGCATTCTCTGCTACTCTGACCTCTGCAAGTTCTGAACCTGCGACGATCTGACCTGCTACTTTGACCTCTGCAAAATTTGAACCGGCGACTTTCTTTTTTTTTTCTTTTTTTTTTGACTTGCGAAATAAAAATTTAACAAAGTGATGGAAGAGGGATTCGAACCCCCGACCTTATATATCTACCAAACACAAGGCAGCCATGAAATACCAACTGAGCTAAAGGGCTCATTGGTGTTAGATATTACAAACCTTTTACTTTTAATCCCTCTTTAAATCCCACCAGCTTTATTATACATATTTTTAAAACTTAATAATAATAATAATAAATATAAAAATTACGAAAATTATTTTAAAATAAAAACTTTATTTTATTATTATTTTCGAAAATAAATCTTATTTATTTTATTTATATTATTATATTATTTAAATATTAAAAACTATTTATTTAATTTAAAAACTTAATAAACTTTAAAAATTCATAAAAAATAAACCGTGAAGAGTTACGACGCGAGGTCGAGACCGTTGCCTTTGTAATTTTGTGCTCTTCAATGTGATTTATTAGTGGATAACTTTGGAGATTGGCAAAATGGTCCTTGTTGTAAAATCTTCATCAAATTTTCATTTTTAGCCCTCCAAACTTTATTCTTTTGGCACTATTTGGTCCTTTGACTTTATCTTTGGCTTTTTCTTCGATAAATGACCGTGAAATCCCGTGTTTTCTTTTCTTTTGATCTTTTGTACCTATTTCACAACAAAAACACAAACCACGCATAATTCCGACTTTTACGATATTAATCACATGATTAGGTCTTGTTTTTCATTGATTTTAGTGGAAAAAGGATAAGTGTTTACACACTTATTAAATCTCCTACACTTGACCATTGCAATGACCCCATGCAATGCATAATTTTAAAGCATGAAGTTACATTTTTCTCATAATTAATCCATCTTAGCCTTTATTGAGATATACTATTACTACTACGATGAAAAGATAAAAAATTTAGAGGAAACAAAAGTGATAACAATTTTATTCACTTGAAATTTATTTGATGGAAGAAACTTGTAAAGAAATCTAAGACTTGAATTAGGGCTTTGGTGTCATAAATATTAATCATCCTCAAGTTTCACGTTCCCCATACCAAGCTTAAAAACGAGATCATTGTTTACCATAAGTTAGCACAACGAACACTTACTCATGTGGTTTAATTAATCACTTAGACCCCCTTATTCCTACGGTGTATCTCTTGTATTTTATTTTTGTCTTGAATGATCATGAGGATGCATTTTATACTTATTTCGATAATTTATTAAGGCCGAAAATAAAGAGGGACGATTTAATCAATAGTTAGCTAAAGGACAAAATCTTTTAAAACTGCTTCTCGAAACCTCATAAAGTTCATATCTTGGCATAACTCGTTTCACGATTTGAGACCTTTCTCGGACCGATATTTGGCTTGTACTTCAAACTTCAAATCTTGAGAGACGATCTTGAAATTATGGTCTTCTCTTCATTTTGGTATACATCTTTATTAGGAGTGAAAGATGCTTCAAACGTTGACCACGACTTCTTCATTCATCCTCTTCTTTATTTAGGATTTTGATATACAACGATCCGCCTCCTTTTCGGACTTGGATCTATTTATCCTCATACCTTGTTAGGGCCTTTTTGGATAGACTTCTCCATGATCTTTAGGGGAGTAATTGCTTCTCGTCGTGTGTCTTGATCCATCATATTGATTTGGATTAATGATCTTCACAATCTCTTAGGATCTTTAGCAAAAAAAATGAATCCTCATGCCTTGTGAGGGCCTTTTTGGACTCGGGTATCCTCATGCCTTGTTAGGGCCTTTTTGGATAAGCCAATATTCGCGTCCCGCTTCAATAAGTTTTGCCTTGGCTATGAACTTCAATTAATACCGAGCAACTTTTAAACGATCTTGTGCTAGAAGCTAAGTAACTTTTCAAATCGTACCACCTTATTTATTGCAAATATATTTATTAACAAGTGATGGGAGAAAAAGCTCATAACTAACTCACATAAGTTAATGAAAGAATACCGAACTTATAATTAACTCTATCATCTCTCGTTCTCCACAATTTAAAATCTCAAGGAATGAGACTCGTGGATGCTTAGCCTAATAAACCAATTAAGGTCCATATGGTTAAGGATACTAGCTAGAGTAAACTTGGATAAGTAAACTCGGGTTGAGTCAAAATATTCATGACGGGCCTAATATATCAAAGACATCTAAACTTGTTAAAACCATTTTATTTATTTATTTCATTTTTGACTTTATTCTAGAAATGGAAATTATAACGATGCGATGATAAAAGGAAAGAAAATAAATAAAAATACTACTAGGCCAAAATAGATCAAAATTTTGAAAAACGTTGAAAATTTTTTAAAATTTCCGGTAAAATGGGGTCAAATTCATGGAAAAGCCCACTAAAATTTCGATAGAAATCCCCCCTACACTTAATATAAACATTGTCCTCAATGTTTAAGCATGTGGTAGAATAAACTCCCCTACACTTAGGACATTGAGTACGTTGTTTAAAATCGAGCTAAGGAAAGGACAACTAAAGTGATAACATTTATTTGTTTTATTTATACACAAGATTGAATCACAATAGCAAAAACTTATCGAAGGAACCGGGTACACGGAAAACACGGGAACACGGGTTTTGTCAAAAGTACCAAAAGTGGATCATCAAAGCACATGTCCCTACACAATCACAACACACAAAACAAACAACCTACACGGCTCCCCCTACACTTATTGTAGAAAATAGATAAAAGATAGATAATCGGGTTGCCTCCCGAGAAGCGCTTGTTTTTGTTAACCGAGTCACGAGCCTGACTCGACCCCGAATTAAATGGTCCATGGGGAAACCTCTAATGTAATACCTGGATCAAAAATCTTATCCTCGGTCCCGGATGAACATAATATATGAGAGGCAGGAGGATAAGTCTTGAAGGGTAGAAAAGTCCTCTCGACATAAGAAAAGTAAGTGAAGTCTTGATCCACGGGCGGTGGGGTGGGTAAAGGAGACAAATTGTCATCCCCCAAAGACAATGGATGGTC
Source organism: Glebionis coronaria (assembly GCA_025667525.1). Taxonomy (NCBI): domain Eukaryota; kingdom Viridiplantae; phylum Streptophyta; class Magnoliopsida; order Asterales; family Asteraceae; genus Glebionis; species Glebionis coronaria. Next base: position 508,609,219 of record CM046879.1, on the reverse strand, counting down.
ACAATTCGGCAAAGCCGTAAAGGTGTCAATCATAGAACGGTCAATGTCACCTCCCGGGTCAAAGCACTCATCCTCATTTCCCGGTATGAAATGAGGAGAGTAAAAGCGATACATCGCCCGCTTGGGTGTGCACGCGGTAGGACGGGGTGGCAACATAACATGAGAAATATCAGAAGACATATCTACCACCCGCGTCACCTCACCAGACCGAATCAAACGGAAGGTAAGGTCAAATCGCTCCACCTCCTCTACGATGGGAGGTGGCATGGCTAACAAAGAATGCCCATCAATAGCAATAGAGTCGGAGCTATCAATGTCCTCAATCCCCTCTTCAAAGAGAGGATTCACCTCACTAGAGATGTAGGCGTCATCAAAATCAAATAAAGGGTTCGAATAAATCTTGAAATTTTCCTTCTGAACGTCTTCATCGGATAGTGACTCGTCATCACTAGAAGTAAAATCATCATCGAGATCAAAAAGAGGATTAGAGAAAGCCAAAGAATCGTCTCCCCAAGATGTCGGTGGGAGGTAATGAATCATCACTAGAAAGAGATTCACAATCATCATCACTATCGGAAGCAACCGTAGGCTCACTTTGGATTGGAATAAGAATCTCATCACAAGGAATAGTGATAAGACCCTCATCCCCCATGATGAGAGAGGCATCAGTCTCCGTAGTGGAAGAATCGAGAATAGGAGTGGTAGAATCCTTAGGCTCGAGAGCCGGCAAGTCGAGAGAAGGAATTACAATTGCACTAGGACATTGAGCACAAAGATCATTCCAAGAAATAGAATTCTCATCGTCATCATCATCATAATAGCAAGAACGCACAAGAGGAGGAGTATAATCACTAAGATTAGATACTTGCTCTTGTCGTTGTCGTTGTCACTTTTCCTCCTCCTTTGCTTCTTTTAGAAGAACAACGGCTTCTTGAAGTTGCAAAATAATGGCGTGTGTTTCGTCATTCAAAGCATTGAGTTTTTGAATTCTCTGAGAGGATTGATGATTGAGGGTGGGATGTGGGGGCTCACAGTTATGAAAACCAGAGTTATAGCACAGATGTGGCTCATAGGAAGTTATCGGTTGAGAAGAATTAGAACACGGATTTGGTTCATAATAATCCATCGGCTGACAATACGAAGTATCGTGAGGGCCCCCACAATAATTGCAACACGGGTATTGAGAAAAACTCAGTGCACGTTGCGGATAGGGATTGTCATAGACGGGAGGGGGTGAGAAAGTATTGTAAGAGGAGAAGTACGAATTTGTTGAATTGCAAAATGGACAAAATCCAAATTGTGTATTGTCGATATCAAAACCGCACCGCTCACAAGTACACCATTGACATGTTTGAAAACCATGCCATGGTCTCCCACACCGTACGCAAGACGAATCCATGAAGAATTATAAGAGGGATTGAGAAAAGAATTAAACACAATAGAGGATAAAGAAGAATATTTTTGGTGCAATACTTTAGGAAAAGTATTACTTTTGATTTTTTTAATTTTTTTGGTGCAAATCTTAGGAAAGAAATTACTTTTGTGATTTTTTAATTTTTTTTGTATTTTTAAGTTTTTGATTTTTTTTGTATTTTTGATTTTGTTGCAAGAAAAATAACGTTCAAAATCGAACGGATCCCAAAATCCAAATCGTCTCACGACAAATCGTCAATCGTAACGAGCGAAGCGGCAGCGGCGCCATTTTAATTTATTATTATTGTTATTATTATTATAATAACAATATTATTATTATTGTTATTATTATTATTATTATTATTATTATTATTATTATTATTATTATTATTATTATTATTACTATTATATTATAAAATGCAATCGCATTACAGTGTCATTAAATAGAAGTTACATCAACAAAGCTTATCCCAAACTAAACTATTACATATCCAAATTAAAACAAAATCAAAAACATCACCGAAGACCTTGAATCTTTCTCATCCGAAGAAAATATGCTTGTCATTACCGTGATTGATTGGGGGGCAGTAACATAAATCCATAGATGAAAACGGTGATACCCACAAGAAAAGTTAACAAACACAACCTTCCAAAATCGAATTCCCAAACCCAAGAAAATATGCTTGCCATTGTCGAATAACAAGATTTACAAAAAGTTAGTGGGGAACCAAGATACTATCTGGGCCCTCACTCTTTTAGCTATAGCAAAACCAATCTTATTATTATTATTATTATTATTTAATTATAATTTTTATTTATGATTATATAACCTTTACATAAAGTTGGATGGGAGTCTAGACACAAGCTGTGCTCCCACTCCTTTCTGAATACAAAAACTCACTATGTGAAAGTTAAAAGTACCACTCCTAACATTATTTGAGTGAGAAGAAATTAGTGGCAAGCCGAGATATTATCTGGGCTCCCACTCCTTTAGCAATAACGAAACTAATCCTATTAAAAATATGAACAACAGCACATCCCCCAATACCCTGAGCCATGGAAAACTTCCGAATTCGCTTCAACAAAGTAATCGCTTCTTCTTCCAATTCTCCAAAGGAAGAAAAGGAAAACGGGAGAAAATCATACCCAATAGCCGCACATTTAGCCACATACTTAACATGTTTACGCTGTGCAACATCAACCACCGAACGACCGGGCATGAAATCAGCCATCTCGGTCTGTGTCAATGGTGAGGATAAAGTCAAATCCACCTATAAATCAAGCCCACCATCCCACGAGTAAAGTAATATATATGCTGGTCGAAATGGTTTATAACTTTATTATTATTATTATTATTATTATTATTATTATTATTATTTTATTTTTTTTAACTGAAAATTTTATTTTATTAATCACACAAAATTGGAAGGGAGCCGCGAAACAAGCTGCGCTCCCACCCCCTTTTGAATACAGAAACCAAGTCTAGAAAATAGAAAAGAGCCACTCCTAGCATCATTAGAATTACAAACAGATAAGCGCTTGAGACGTGAAAGAGTAACCAAGGCTTCCTCGTCAAACTCCCCAAAAGTAGAGAAGGCAAAAGGGATAACGAATAACCGTGCTCTGCACAAATAGAAGAATACTTCTTCCTATTCTTCTGAGCAGCAGTCCGCAAAGCAATCCTAGGGACCCACGAATCCAATCCTGCACCAGCAAACGGAGAGACGCCCGTAACATCCAAGTAAGCGTCTTTGCCTTGGGACCAATTATACAACAATAAATCCGTTGGACAAAGGTCACGTCCATCAGCTGAAAAGAAAACCCAAAGGGGCCTCTATCCGTTAATGTAGTGATTTTTGTTCAATTAAGTTCGTTTCCTCGACTCACTCGAATTGATATCGGATTTAAACACAAGATTAATTGTTCTTGGTAATAATACTTTGTTTTGTATTTTAAAACTAAAACTATTTAAAATAATTAAAAGCTAATTAATCTAATTGATAAGAAAATATTTAATTAAAACTACTTTTAAAAAATTCTAATTAAACAAAATTTAACAAAACTATTAAAGACTAATTTAAACTTATTTAAAATAAAACTATTTGAAAACTAATTTAAATTTAAAACTTAAAACTAAATTTTACTCTAATTAATTTTTTAACTAAAACTTTTAATTTAAATGAAATCTACTTAAAACTATTTTTAAATAAAACTAAATTAATTGAAAACTAATTTTAAAAAAACAAAATTTAAAAACAATTTAAATTTATAAAAGTAATTAAAATATTTTTTTATTTTTTTATTTTTTTATTTTTTTTAAAACTTTATAAAGGTAAACTTTTAATTAAATAAACAAACCTTGTATTTAAACTAATTTAAATAAACTGACAGGGAATTTATATCCTATATTAATTAAAAAGGCTATAAATAAAATCAAAAGACGAACTAGAAGAATTGGCAAACGTGTAGGGCTATTGAGCTAAAGGTCAGGGGTTCGAGTCCCGTTGATAACTTTTTAAATAATTAATATATTTTTTTTGAACATTTTTTTGGAATTACAATGACAACATACTAAATGAGCCTGTTGCTAAAGGAATATCAGCAACGTACAAAACCAAATAAGAACATAAAACTAAACAGACAATAAGCTAATAAGCTGACACTTAAAAAAGCAAATATAAACTGATAATAAGCATATAACAATAAGCAAAGCAAACTTATGACTATCAAGCAAAACTAACCATGAGCAGATAAATAAGCAAATCTAAGCTGCGAACAATAATAAAAATATCTGACTAAAATCCAATAAGCTAATAAGTCCTAATAAGCAAATCTATACTCAAAATAAGCAAACGATACTACTAATCTTAAAAATCAGGAAACCCAAACAGTACGAAACTAGATAAGCAGAAATTAGCAAAAGTAAACAATCAGATACCAAAATCAAACAAACTCAAACTCAAATCAGACAACTAAATATTAGCAATTGAAAACCCAACAGACTACCAGACTTAAAATCAAACAACTAAAACAGACTTATAGCAAAACAATCCTAGAATAATCAGATTTAAACAGATTAGATAATCTAACTAAAACTCTTAACTAAAATCAGATTCAGTAAACTCAAACACAAGCAGATTTATTAAAACAGATTCAAATAAAACTTGTAAATAAAAAATAAAAATCAAACCTGATGACGTAAACCTTTGAGAAGATGCGCAGCGCTGAGCTGGCATAAAAACCGATTCAACACCACCTTTTTACCCAAATGTCACCATCATTCACGAACCAGAAACATCGACTCAATCCAGAACTTTTATAAACTTCCAGTAGGAAAGTTTTATAACCACTTTTACTTAATTATTTTTAATTAAAAACATATTAAAAAGTAAATTGCAATAAAATTTAAATAATTAAAGACACAAGATTAAACTTAAATAAAATTTTATTAATAATAAAAGAAAATTACATGTACTGGAAAAAGAAAATTACAATTTATCCTAAAATCTATTTTGCATAAAAAATAAAAATAAAAATGGCACTCATGATTACACATTTGATAGGAGTTTTATAGGGAAACCCTAAGTTCTTCATGAAGATTTGTTGAGCAAAGAGAGTGATCTTGACCATCCATTCTTCTTCTCTCTTCTCTTTCATGATCAAACGGTTGGAAGTAACACCCCTTGCACACGGATTGCCAACGTGTCAAGGGGTGTGTTTATTGTGTTTCTTTGCATCCGATGTGGAGTCTTTTTATTGGAGGATTGGTTGTGGTGATGTGTGAGGACCAATCACATGAAGGGAAAGGGGACACGTCACTGCTCTCATCTCCATCTTCTTCTTCCCGAAATATATGGGGATTTAATTGTGGGACGTGAGTTACACGCGCCCTTAATTGTGAAAAGCCCCAAATTAATTTTACTGATTAGGGTTTGGAAAGGGGGCAAAAGGCTGCGTTTTGTTTTTGGTGTGGGAGAGAAAGAAAAGTGAGGGTTTCTTGTTTGTATCGAAGACAAATGTGGTGGGGTGGGTAAATGTTGACCAAGGAAAATGGAAAGTTAAAATAACTTTCTAAACGATTGTGGCTGTTGATGGCTTTTGATCCAAGATATTCGTTGGTTAATTGGGCCATGGGACAAAATAACACTACCACCGTCTCTTGTTATTGGGCTTGGTCCAATATTACTTCCTTCGTCTATATTTAATTGAACATGGGCTTTTGATAATCTTGGGCCAAACCAATTATTTCCATCCGTTTAAATTAGAAGTAAATTGGGCTTTTGTTGGGCTGAAAATCCACAAGTAAATACTTTTAAATCCACTAATGGGCTTTTGGGCCCAATACCCAAATGTGGGACCCACAAAGCTCAAATATCTTCATAAAGATTAAGTCCACTAAAAACGAACTCGAATTTGGCTTCGTTGATCATTTCTTCAAAAACCGTGTTGAATTTGCCGGTTTTCGTGAACTTCGGTTTCTTTTGGTTCTTTGACTTTGTCTTTGTCTCTTTCTTGGACTTTTCTTCAACATTTGACCGTGAAATCCCGTGTTTTCTTTCCTTTTGATCTTTTTTACCTATTTCACACAAAAACACAAAACCACGCGTAATTCCGACTTTTACAATATTAAACACATGATTAGGTCTTGTTTTTCCTTGATTTTAGTGGCAAAAGGATAAGTGTTTACACACTTATTAAATCCCCTAAACTTGACCATTGCAATGACCCCATGCAATGCATAATTTTAAAGCATAAAGTTACAATTTTCTCATAATTAACCCATTTCAGCCTTTATTAAGATATACTATTACTACTATGATGAAAAGATAGAAACTTTAAAGGAAACAAAAGTTATAACAATTTATTAACTTGGAAATTATTTGATGGAAGAAACTCGTAAAGAAATCTAAGACTTAAATTAGGGCTTTGGTGTCATGGATATTAATCACCCTCAAGTTTCACGTTCCCATACCAAGCTTAAAAACAAGATCATTGTTTACCATAAGTTCTTAAGTTAAGACCACTTATATAAGACAATTGTGTAATACTCTTTCTCCAATTCCTAAGTTGTATCTCTAGCTTTTAAGAATTGCCATTCACCCGTAGGCTCATTTGACTTATTTGGTAATTATTAGTCCAAAAATAAAGGCAAAACGGTGCAAAACCGACACTCAAAACCTAACCTCGTCCTCAAAAACGTTGTCAATAAAGTAAGCCCACATCAAGGATGATTTAACATGATTTGGGGAATAAATTCCCGATCCAAAATTTAGCCAATAGTACTACTTATTAATTATTCCTCCAAAGTCATGTAGACTTTATGTGGAGTTTAGCAAGTTCACATCATATACCCTTAGTCTCTTTAAGATGTAAAAATGCTCCTCATCAGTTGTCCACACCCTAAGGCTCCTTGAACGATAAACAAGGGAATTGATTTTTTTGATCAATTTTTATTCAACACTTACCATGCCATACACCCTAAGGCTCTAATGACAAGGTTCGTGCTACATGCCCCACACCCTAAGGCTCCTTGAGGTCATGTTTTAATCTTATTCTTTCTTATTTATGATATATATAGTAGGCCAAATTCCGCGGTCCCATGGTCTGAATACCTCCTACTTAGTGGTTATGAGCCACCTTAGTCGGAAGTCCACAACGTTGGCACCCTCAATGTGTTCATGCTTTAATTACAAGGAGATAAAATATTTGGCTAAGAGTTAAGATATCGAATCTACACCGCAAAAATCCTCATTTATTAAGCAATTAAATATACAAGCGGGAAGAAAGAGCCACAAAAACTCATATAAGCAAGAATTAACCCTTAAACTTATTATCAACTCTATCATTTCTCGTTCTCCTCAATTTAAAGTCTCAAGGAATGAGACTCGTGGATGCTTAGCCTAATAAACCAATTAAGGTCCATATGGTTAAGGATACTAGCTAGAGTAAACTTGGATAAGTAAACTCGGGTTGAGTCAAAATATTCACGACGGGCCTAATATATCAAAGACATCTAAACTTGTTAAAACCATTTTATTCATTTTTTTATTTTTTTTTGACTTTATTCTTGAAATGGAAAATATAAATACGATGCGATGACAAAAGGAAAGAAAATAAATGGAAATACTACTAGGCCAAAATAGATTAAAAATTTGAAAAACGTTGAATTTTTTTTAATTTTCCGGTTAAATGATGTCAAATTCATGGAAAAGCCCACTAAAATTCGATAGAAGTCCCCCTACACTTAATATAAACATTGTCCTCAATGTTTAAGAATGTGGGAGAATAAACTCCACTACACTTAGGACACTGAGTACGTTGTTTAAATCGAGCTAAGGAAGAGACAACTAAAGTGATTACATTTATTCGTCTTATTTATATACATGTATGAATCACAATAGTTTTGAGAGAACCAGGTACACGGGAACACGGGATCACGGGTCGCGTCAAAAACACCAAAAGTGGATCATTAAAGCACATGTTCCTACACACAACATCACAACACACAAACAACCTACTTGGCTCCCCCCTACACTTATTGGTGGAAATGGGTGAAGGTGAAAAAGGGTGGAAAGGATGGAAAAGGTAAAAATCTAACCTAGTTATACGATGCTTGATTTATTTATCACGAGTCTCTAGCTCGACTCGATTTCCCGAATGTCATCATTCAAATGGGAAAATCATCATAAAAACCAAGATTTCCAAGGGAGGAAAATCTTTCCATGATAAAGGGTGAAATAAAGTCATATAAGGAATACCCCATGAAAATCCACCCGGGTCAAACACATAATTTCCATCATGAAAGGAAATAAACCCCAAGGTGGTAAAATCACACAAAGCAAAGAAAAGAGGGGCACCCATAGTCAAAAGTTTCTTACGAGGAAAGGTGTTATGGTGATATTGCAATGAAAGCACTAAAGTCTCTATTCCGGGATCAAACACCGGTTCCTTAACGGGAAAATAGCAAGAGGTGTTGACATTTAAGCTCAAAATATCATCATAATCCAAAGTGGGAAAGTCGTCCTCTTCCAAACTCGATGTGAAAACATAAGTATCAACGGAGTCATAGGAAAACTCATCCTCGTGAGGAAAATAGGTATTTAGAAAGATATCTAAATCCTCCTCAAATGGAATATCCTCTAAAGTAGGAATGATCTCTAAGAGTGGAGGATCCTCCTCGAAAGTCATGACTTCTAAAACTGGGGTATAAAAGTCAAAAGGAGTCTCCATGGAAGAATCACTCATAGAGATATGAGGTGCATTAAGATCATGGGGTGGGTCATCAAAGTTAATGAGATCACTTAAAGAAGTGTCATCATCTTAATCATCAAAGATTAGTGGATCAAAAATGGGTGGGTCAAAAGTGGGTGGGTCAAAAGACGGGTCGTCTAAACCGAAGATAGTGTGATCACTTAAAGAAGTGTCATCACTATAAGTATCATAAATAGGAGTTTAAAAATTTTGAGGCTCTAAGGGAAGGGATGAAGTTATCACAAAATCATTTTGATTAGACTTTTTAATTCCAAAAGGGTTAATAAAAATTTCTTCATTATCATAACTAAGAACATCAATCATATTGACCGACTCTTTTCTATTTGATTTAGTTGTGATTTTTCCCATTTTAAAAACTTGTTGTTTATCCCTAACCCTAAGAATTAACTCCCCTTCGGCCACATCAACTAATGCTCTTCCGGATCGTAAGAATGGTCTACCAAGTATTAACGGAATACGAGGATTCATCTCATAGTCGACAACGACAAAGTCCATGGGAAAAGTGAATGTACCAACTCGAACAAAAACGTCCTCGGCAATACCAACTGGGTATGCGAGGGTTCTATTGGCTAACTCGAGAGTCATGCGAGTCGGTACAAGGTCGGGTAATGATAATTGTTTCCATACCGAGAGTGGCATAAGATTGATGCTAGCGCCGAGATCCGCTAAAGCCATACAATCATCAATTTGAGGAAACGAGAAAGGTAACACGAATCGTTCGGGATCTCCTAGCTTTTCGGGAAGCTCTTTGAGAAGAATCGCGGAACAATTCTCATTTAAACGAGTGTTCACGAGCTCAACCATTTTTTCTTTCTTATTAAGCAAATCTTTGAACATTTTCACAAATTTAGGCATTTGAGCAAGTGCTTCAATAAGGCTAATGTTAACATTCACGTTGGAAATCATTTTCAAAAAGTTGGAAACATGAACGTCATCTTTGGTGAGCATTTTAGCCTTGTCCAACCTAGAGGGATAATGGATATTGGGTTTAGACTTTGAAAGTTGAGAAGGAGAAGGACTCGCTTCTTGAACAACCTTAGGGTTAGGCTCTTTGGGCAATGGAGAACTAGTACTAGGAGTGGTAGTGGGAGGAATCACCGGAGGGGGAGTAGGATTACTCATTATGACCTCCGGGCCTTGTCTCTCCTTTATGGGCGAAGAGATGGAAAGTCCCACTAAAGTGGCTCCACTTCGAGTAGTGATAGCACTCACATTAGCACGAGGGTTAATCTCGGTATTAGAAGGTAAGGCTCCTTGGGGTCTAAGGGCTTGCAATATTTGCACGAACTTCATATCGGTGGACTCTTGCATTTGTTTCATAGTTCTCTCATTTTCGGTCAATTTTTGGAGAACCAAGTCCAGTTGAGGATTATGCATGTTCATTTGATTAAACCCTTGATTAGGAAAACCTTGGTTTTGATATTGAGGTTGAAAACCGTTGTTATTATGAAAACCTTGGTTGAAGTTATTAGTTTGAAACCCTTGATTTTGACCATTAAAATTCCCTTGATTTGCATTCCCTTGAAAATTTCCTCTTTGAGGAGCTTGGTTCCTATTTTGGGCGGGTGGGGGTGGTCTTTGTGGAGCCACAAAACCCGGGGGAGCCAAATAGTTAGTACTCTTATAAGACAAATGGTTAACATCAACATTTGGTTTGAAATGAACCCACTCATTTTCATTGTTGTTATAAGCATAAACTTGTTGTTGTTGATTGTAAACCTTGTCACAATTAAAATACGATGTGGTCCACCACAAGTCTCACACGTTTCACAAGTCTCTTTTAAGGCATTTACTTGACCATTGATAGCTTTGGTATTGTTAGCGGTTTGTAGAGCAATTGATTCAACAAGCGAAGTAAGCTTATCAATTCTCTTGTCGTTCTCACTAGAACTAGCACTTGCCATAGTAGCCCTAACACTCTTGTTTGTACTTTTGCCTTGTTTTCAATTATTTCCCAAGCCTCGTTCATGGACTTCACAAGAATATTACCTCCCGCGGCACTATTAAGTGAGTCTTGGTCATTAAGAGTTAAACCATTGTAAAATGTATTGATTTGATGTACTTTAGTGAAACCATGTTGTGGACATTTTCTTAAAAGCTCCTTAAAACGATCCTAAGACTCACTAAACATTTCCCCATATTTTTGTTCAAAGGTAATGATGTCATTCCTTAAAGAAGTGGTCCGTGATGGTGGGAAAAAGTAGTTAATGAACTTGGTCTCTAAATCAATCCATGTGGTGATACTTTGGGGTGGTTCCTTATCAAGCCAAATCCGGGCTTGTCCCTCGAGGGAAAAAGGAAAGAGTTGTAAACGAATGGCCTCTTGTGGCACCCCATTGCATTTTACGGTGTTTGCCAATTGTATGAAACGTTTTATATGAGCGTGTGGGTCATCATTAGTACGACCTAAAAATGGTGTAGCGGAAACCATTTGAATAAAACCTGTTTTTAGTTCAAAATTATTTGCTCCAATATCCGGCACCACAATCGCGTCATCGTTTCTTTCAACGTGAGATTGTAGAATCTCAATCATTGGTCGATTATCCGTTGCCATCGTGTTGTTCAAAGCTCGATTCTCGGGATCGGCTTGATTGACGGTCTTTTTGTTTTTCTTCTTCTTCTTTTTGGAAGAATCAGAAGTATTTGGTACACCAATCGGTATGTATGTACGCGCGCGAGTGCGCATACAATTAAAATCAAGGAATGAGGTAGGAAACCTCGGTCGACTTTGAGAGGAAAGGGATTATCCCTCTCGAGGTGCAATATTAAAAAGCTACAAAAATATATACTTAATACTACTTGAGTTGGCAAACCAATAATCGGCCGTCCCTCTCAATATACGCACAAGCAAGCGGGGAAACGAGGTGGCACAAAGCACTTAAAAACCTTTTTCCTTAGACGCCCTTTTATAGCGCGTCGCCTTATACCCACCTTATAGTTTGTATAAATCGAGTTCAAACTTCTTACTAGTATTTATCTATTTTGCCTTTTTTCTCGTTTGGGATTCGAATACAATAGTTAGGTGATGAAATCCTAACTAAGGTCTTATTTGAAAGTAGGAAAATTAATTGTGCTACGTAATATAATATAGTAAAAGAAAAATCTTTTTGTATTTTTTAAGAAAAATATATATTCACAATAAAAAGCGAAAGAAATCGAAATAAGAAAAATAACAATAATACGTAATATTTTTGGTGTAATACTTTAGGAAAAGTATTACTTTTGTATTTTTTAATTTTTTTGGTGCAAATCTTAGGAAAGAGTTTGCTTTTGATGATTTTTTAATTTTTGTATTTTTAAGTTTTTGATTTTTTTACGTTTTTGATTCTTTTAGCAAGAAAAATAACGTTCAAAATTGAACGGATCCCAAAATCCAAAGCTTCTGACGAAAAATCGTCAATCGTAACGAGCGAAACGGCAGTGGCGCCAATTTAATGTAGTGATTTTTGTTCAATTTAGTTCGTTTCCTCGACTCACTCGAATTGATATCGGATTTAAACACAAGATTAATTGTTCTTGGTAATAATACTTTGTTTTGTATTTTAAAACTAAAACTATTTAACATAATTAAAAGCTAATTAATCTAATTGATAAGAAAATATTTAATTAAAACTACTTTTAAAAAATTCTAATTAAACAAAATTTAACAAAACTATTAAAGACTAATTTAAACTTATTTAAAATAAAACTATTTGAAAACTAATTTAAATTTAAAACTTAAAACTAAATTTTACTCTAATTAATTTTTTAACTAAAACTTTTAATTTAAATGAAATCTACTTAAAACCATTTTTAAATAAAACTAAATTAATTGAAAACTAATTTAAAAAAAAACTAAATTTAAAAACAATTTGAATTAATAAAAGTAATTAAAATATTTTTTTATTTTTTTTAAAACTTTATAAAGGTAAACTTTTAATTAAATAAACAAAACTTGTATTTAAATTAATTTAAATAAACTGACAGCGAATTTATATCCTATATTAATTAAAAAGGCTATAAATAAAATCAAAAGATGAACTAGAAGAATTGGCAAACGTGTAGGGCTATTGAGCTAAAGGTCAGGGGTTCGAGTCCTGTTGATAACTTTTTGAATAATTAATATTTTTTTCTGAACCGTTTTTTGGAATTACAATGACAATAGACTAAATGAGCCTGTTGCTAAAGGAATATCAGCAACGTACAAAACCAAATAAGCACATAAAACTAAACAGACAATAAGCTAATAAGCTGACACTTAAAAAAGCAAATATAAACTCATAATAAGCATATAACAATAAGCAAAGCAAACTTATGACTATCAAGCAAAACTAACCATGAGCAGATAAATAAGCAAATCTAAGTTGCGAACAATAACAAAAATATCTGACTAAAATCCAATAAGCTAATAAGTCCTAATAAGCAAATCTATACTCAAAATAAGCAAACGATACTACTAATCTTAAAAATCAGGAAACCCAAACAGTACGCAACTAGATAAACAGATATTAGCAAAACTAAACAATCAGATACCAAAATCAAACAAACTCAAACTCAAATCAGACAACTAAATATTAGCAATTGAAAGCCCAACAGAATACCAGACTTAAAATCAGACAACTAAAACAGACTTATAGCAAAACAATCCTAGAATAATCAGATTTAAACAGATTAAATAATCTAACTAAAACTCTTAACTAAAATCAGATTCAGTAAACTCAAACACAAGCACATTTATTAAAACAGATTCAAATAAAACTTGTAAATAAAAAATAAGAATCAAACCTGATGACATAAACCTTTGAGAAGATGCGCAGCGCTGAGCTGGCATAAAAACCGATTCAACACCACCTTTTTACCCAAATGTCACCATCATTCACGAACCAGAAACATCGACTCAATCCAGAACTTTTATAAACTTCCAGTAGGGAAGTTTTATAACCACTTTTACTTAATTATTTTTAATTAAAAACAGATTAAAAAGTAAATTGCAATAAAATTTAAATAATTAAAGAGATAAGATTAAACTTAAATAAAATTTTATTAATAATAAAAGGAAATTACATTTACTAGAAAAAGAAAATTACAATTTATCCTAAAATCTATTTTGCATAAAAAAATAAAAATACAAATGGCACTCATGATTACACATTTGATGGGGGTTTTATAGGGAAACCCTAACTTCTTCATGAAGATTTGTTGAGCAAAGAGAGTGATCTTGACCATCCATTCTTCTTCTCTCTTCTCTTTCATGATCAAACGGTTGGAAGTGACACCCCTTGCACACGGATTGGCAACGTGTCAAGGGGTGTGTTTGTTGTGTTTCTTTGCATCCGATGTGGAGTCTTTTTATTGGAGGATTGGTTGTGGTGATGTGTGAGGACCAATCACATGAAGGGAAAGGGGACACGTCACTGCTCTCACCTCCATCTTCTTCTTCCCGAAATATATGGGGATTTAATTGAGGGACGTGAGTTACACGCGCCCTTAATTGTGAAAATCCCCAAATTAATTTTACTGATTAGGGTTTGGAAAGGGGGTAAAAAGCTGCGTTTTGTTTTTGGTGTGGGAGAGAAAGAAAAGTGAGGGTTTCTTGTTTGTATCGAAGACAAATGTGGTGGGGTGGGTAAATGTTGACCAAGGAAAATGGAAAGTTAAAATAACTTTCTAAACGATTGTGGCTGTTGACGGCTTTTGATCGAAGATATTCGTTGGTTAATTGGGCCATTGGACAAAATAACACTACCACCGTCTCTTGTTATTGGGCTTGGTCCAATATTACTTCCTTCGTCTATATTTAATTGAACATGGGCTTTTGATAATCTTGGGCCACACCAATTCTTTCCATCCGTTTAAATCAGAAGTAAATTGGGCTTTTGTTGGGCTGAAAATCCACAAGTAAATACTTTTAAATCCACTAATGGGCTTTTGGGCCCAATACCCAAATGTGGGACCCACAAAGCTCAAATATCTTCATAAAGATTAAATCCTCTAAAAACAAACTCGATTTTGGCTTCGTTGATCATTTCTTCAAAAACCGTGTTGAATTTGCCGGTTTTCATGAACTTCGGTTTCTTTTGGTTCTTTGACTTTGTCTTTTGTCTCTTTCTTGGACTTTTCTTCAACATTTGACCGTGAAATCCCGTGTTTTCTTTCCTTTTGATCTTTTGTACCTATTTCACACAAAACCACAAAACCACGCGTAACTCCGACTTTTACGATATTAAACACATGATTAGGTCTTGTTTTTCCTTGATTTTAGTGGCAAAAGGATAAGTGTTTACACACTTATTATCCGTACATAAACACCAACTCTAGAACAGATATCAAACAACATATCACGCACCAAATTATGCCGAGACTTCACACCCACCTCACTAGAGCAGTGAACAGCATGGTCACCCCATTGGTCCATCCGATGCACATGGCAACTCGGACAAGAAGAACCATCAAGAAACAAAGGAACCGCCAACCGATAACACAAGACAGCTCTAAACTGAGGTGGGTTCATCCACTGCCCCAACCCATCAATAGAAATAGTAAAGAGATAATCATGTGCATGAGGAGAACGCACACAGCTAAGAAGAGCTTCCTGGCGACTACTCAAACTATATCGTGACGAAAGAAGTCCATCAATATTATTATTATTATTATTATTATTATTATTATTATTATTATTATTATTATTATTATTATTATAATCAACACTTTATTAGAATAATAGGATTTAAAAAAGTTAATGGGTAGCCGAGATACTATCTGAGCTCCCACTCATTTAGCAATAGCGAAACTAATCCTATTATTATTATTATTATTATTATTATTATTATTATTATTATTATTATTATTATTATTATTTTAGAATAATAGGATTTACAAAAAGTTAGTGGGGAGCCGAGATACTATCTGAGCCCCCACTCCTTTAGCTATAGCGAAACTGATCCTATTAAAAATGTGAATAGCAGCACGTGATCCAAGATCTTAAGTCATGGAGAAACTTCAGATCCGCTTTAGTAAGCTCACAACATCCTTCTCAAGTTCTACGAAAGAAGAGAAAGAGAAAGGGAGAAAACCGTATCCAATATCTGCGCACTTAGCCTCGTACTTGATACGTTTACGCTTTGCTGCCTCAATCACTGCACGACCTGGTAAAAAATCAACCATCCCAGATTGCGTCAAGGGATATGACCTTGTAAGATCCACACATATATCAGTACCTCTATCCCACGAGTAAAGCAACATATCAGCTGGTCGCAATGGTTTGTCCCGGCCTCCACCTAGTCCAATATCAACCTCTTTACCCACTGAAATCCCTGACCGAAAACAAATGTCAACAAGGGTATCTCGCACAATGTTATGCCAATGTTTAATACCAACAATACCAGCACACGATATAGCATGATCACCATAAATATCCTCTGTAAAGACCCTGGAACAAGCTGAGCACGGCTTTAGAACAGAAATAAGGGAACACCTAGCTGATAGCATAATACACATCGGTAAGTCCTAGGGTTCATAGTCTGTCCCAAACCATTGTCCGATATTTATTATTATTATTATTATTATTATTATTTTTAATAAAAATGATATATTAATATAACATATAACATTACATGAAGTTAGATGGGAGCCTAGACACAATTTGCGCTCCCACTCCTTTCTGAATACAAAAGCTTAACCTTTGAAAAATAAATGGACCACTATTAGCATTGTTTGTGTGACTAATAGAAAGAGACTTAATGCGTGAAAGTGTGTCCAAAGAATCCTTATCAAATTCCCCAAATGTATAAAAATCAAAAAGAATGAACGTGTATCCGTTGTCCGCACATATAGTAGCATACTTCCTCTTTTTATTATATATATATTTTAATTTTTTTATGGAAAATCTTTTATTTATTAATCACACAAAATTAGAAGGGAGACGTGAAACAAGCTGTGCTCCCACCCCCTTTCGGATACAAAAAACAAGCCTAGAAAATAGAAAAAAGCCACTCCTAGCATCATTAGAATGACAAACAGATAAGCGCTTCAGACGCGAAAGAGTAACCAAGGCTTCCCCGTCAAGCTCCCCAAAAGTAGAGAAGGCAAAAGGGATGAACGAGTAACCATGCTCTGCACAAATAGAAGAATACTTCCTCCTTTTCTTCTGAGCAGCAGTCCGCAAAGCATTCCTGGGGACCCACAAATCCAACCCCGCACCAGAAAACGGTGAGACGCCCGTGACATCCAAGCAAGCGTCTTTGCCTTGGGACCAATTATGCAACAATAAATCTGCTGGACGAAGGTTTCGTCCATCAGCTGAAAGACATCCCAAAGAAGCCTCTTTCTGCACAGAAACACCAACTCTAGAACATATATCAACCAACATATCACACACCAGATTATGCCGAAACTTCACACCCACCTCACTAGAGCAGTGAACAACATGGTCACCCCACTGGTCCATCCGATGCACGTGACAACCCAGACAAGAAGATCCATCAGGAAACAAAGGAATCGCCAAACGATAAGACAGGACAGCTCTAAACTGACGTGGGTTCATCCGCTGCCCCAATCCATCAATAGGAATAGTAAAGAGAAAATCATGTCAATGAGGGCACGCACGCAGCTAAAAAGAGCTACCTGGCGACTACTCGAACTATATCGTGACGAAAGAAGTCCATTAATGATACAAAATATCTCATTGCCAAAGACTTCATAATCTGGGGGCAGGAGAACTAGAGGTAAATAGTAGAATAATAGGATTTACAAAAATTTAATGGGAACCCTAGAAAAAATTTGGGCTCCCATCCCTCTAGCAATAGCAAACCTGATCCTATTAAACATATAACACGCACCACGTGACCCAATATCTTATTATTATTATTATTATTATTTTTTAAACCATCACTTTGTTATTATTATTATTATTTATTTTTTTAATAATAAACATCACTTTATTAGAATAATAGGATTTACAAAAAGTTAGTGGGGAGCCGAGATACTATCTGAGCCCCCACTCCTACTATTTTTAGTGTTATTATTATAAAGTGCATTCGCATTACAGTGTCATTACAAAGAAGTTACATCAACAAAGCTTATCTCAAACCAAACTATTACATATCCAAATTAAAACAAAATAAAAAACATCACCGAAGACCTTGAATCTTTCTCATCCAAAGAAAATATGCTTGCCATTGTCGTGATTTATTGGGGGGCAGTAACATAGATCCATAGATGAAAAGGGTGATACCCAGAAAAGAAATCAACAAACACAATCTCCCAAAACCGAACTCCCAAACCCAAGAAAATATGCTTGCCATTGTCGTGGTGGATAGGGGGCAGTAACATAGATCCATATATATAGGTACGGAGATGGAAACGACCATGTAGGTGTGAGTCACTTTGTAGGAATATCCGCCCTTGTGGAAAGGAAAACTAGATATGAGAAATGAATTTGATTTATTTTTGGAATTCAACATGATAATTGAAGGAGGTTTAAGTTGATTGGTAGTCCTCCGAACCTCCGGCGTGTAGCCGACGGCTAAAAGATGGTTTAGGTTAAGGGTTAGAGAGAAAAGATGGGTTTTTTTAATTACGAAAAAGTATTATTATTATTGTTATTATTTTATTATTATAAACACTATTTTATTAGAATAATAGGATTTACAAAAGGTTAGTGGGGAGCCGAGATACTATCTGAGCCCCCACTCCTTTAACAATAGCAAAATTGATCCTATTAAAAACGTGAATAGCAGCACCTGCTCCAAGATCTTGAGTCATGGAGAAACTTCGGATCCGCTTTAGTAAGCTCACAACATCCTTCTCAAGTTCTCCAAAAGAAGAGAAAGAGAAAAGGAGAAAACCGTATTATTATTATTATTATTATTATTATTATTATTATTATTATTATTATTATTTTATATTAACACCACTTCATTAGAAATTAATAGGATTTACAAAAATTTAGTGGGAAGCCAATATACAAGCTGAGCTCCTACTCCTTTAGCTATAGCAAAGCTAATCCTACTAAAAATATGAGCATCAGCACGTGCTCTAATGTCTTGAGTTACAAAGAACTTTTAGATCCGCTTCAATAGAGCGACCACGTCCTTGTCCAATTCCCCAAGTGAAGAATATGAAAAAGGGAGGAAACCATATCCGATGTCTAAACACTTAGCCTTGTAATTGACCCGTTTACGATTTGCCGCGTCGATCACCGCACGACCACACACAAAACCAACCATCACAGTCTGCGTTAAAGGAGAGGACCTTGTCAAATCCACACATACATCAAGCCCGCCATCCCACGAGTAAAGTAGCATATCTGCTGGACACAAAGGTTTGTCACAATTCCCGTCTAGCCCGATATCAACTTCCTTACCAGCTGAATCCCCGAACGATAGCAAATGTCAACAAGGGTATCGCGAACAAGATTATGACAAATGTCAACAAGGGTAGGCACTCGTCCGTGCCATGGCCTTTGTTGTTATGGAATTCACAAATGCGATTCCCCTGACGACGGTCGACCGAGGTTGTCATTAGGGGCGGCCTTAGAAAGTTTACCCCTTAGGGTATCGTTTCACACGATATGAGTCGATCGGGTACACAGTATGAGTCGATCGGGTATTGTTATTATTTTTATTATTATTTTATTTTTTGGGGGAAACTCCTTATATTATTATTATTATTATTATTATTATTATTTTTATTATTTTATAAAACATCACTTCATTAGAATAATATGATTTATTATTATTATTATTATTATGTTTTGTAATTTTTTATTTAATGTAATTTTTTTATTTAATGTAAATTTTTTTATTTAATGTAATGTTTTTATTTATAAAATAAAATAATTTTTTTTGAACTTGGTCACCTTGTTGTGGAAACTATGTCGTCTATAGGTCACCGGAAAGAGAAAGCTGGTGTGGCAGGAAAAGTATAAGTCGCATTGGGTCGTTATTGCATGTAGTGTGAAGAAGTAGAATTTGGTGGTAGGTTACAGCAATTATTATTAGTACTCGCACTCATTTTTAAAATTTGAAATCGATGAAAAAGTATCATGACCGATACTTTAGACCCGGGTTGGCCCAAGTTACGAAAAAATGGATTTCAAGTATATTAAAACCGGCTAAATGTGATTTGTTTTTAGTCGAAACCGCTTCAACCCTTTGACCCGACCAAGTCGAACCAGGTTTCAAAACATTGTTTACATTAGGGGTGTCATAGGTCGGCTCGGTTTGGTTAATTGGAAGATTCTAACTATTTGTCGCGGGGGTAGGTAAATATATTTATTAGGTGAAATTGAATTGCGCGTAATAGGTGGGTAGCCAGACATCCGGGTACCCGTGGTTCGGTTCTCCGTTAACTATTTTTTTTTATGTTTAATCGAATTTACTCATATAAAACATAACGTAGTCGAGTACATAATATGCCATTCTAGTTAAATCAAAAGACACTAAAAAGATAAAAGTCATGTAAAAGTCATATAGTCGAATTTAATCGTATTAAAGTTATTCCGTTTATATACTACAATGACATTAATTAATTTTCACTCATAAATTATTAAAATAGTGCAATAAAACAATTAATACTAGTACAATAATTTAAATATTTTGATAAAAAAAAGTCATGTATAATATGCACTGTTCGGTTCGGTTATCCGCGGATATTTAAAAGCAAAACTGAAACCGAACCGTGATGAGCGTATTTTTTGGTTTTGGTTTCGGATTGAGCGGTTCGGCTCGGTTCAGCAGTTTCTCAGATTTTTTAGCGCCCCTAGTTTACATTCGCTAATTTGGAAACTTTGTTCGTGATATTCAAACTATTTTTTCTTGAAATCTTGTAAAGTAACCTCAAAGAAAACTCTATGGTCCATGCAATAGGGAATTGCAGAGCTCCTAAATCACCCCGAGACCCAAGCCAAGTTAAGACACGAGCTTGACACTAAGCTCTGACAAGGTGTCCAAATCAGCAAGCCCGATGTTCAAAACCTCCCATACCTACGTGTCCGCAACCCAACTCTATTCCCAATCCCACACATGAACCTCCATGATGCTAAGCTCGGTGGGTTTGACATTCCTGCAAAAAGTAGGATCTTTGTCAATACTTGGTGGTTAGGAAACAACCTTGAGCAATGGAAGAAACCTGTGGAGTTTAGGCCCGAGATGTTCTTGAAAGAGGAAGCAAAGGTTGAAGCCATGGAAATGATTTCGATACGTACCTTTTGAATTCGGGCGTAGGAGTTGCCCTGGGATTATTCTTGCAATGCCGATCATGGGTATTACACTTGGGCGTTTGGTGCAAAATTTTGAGTTGTTGCCACCTCCAAAACAATCTAAGATCAATACTAGTGCGAGAGGCGATCTGTATAACATGAATATACCCAAGTTGAAAACCTCGATCTTTTAAGGATTTTTGTTGTATGTGCTCTTGTTGTATACCCAAGTAATGTTGTTTTAATATAGTTTATAGGTTATATGTTATCTTGATACAAACACAATCTTGATTACCCAAGTAGGAAACAAGGATTGAAGATCAAGGAAACAAGGATTAAAGATCAAGGAACTCATAGGAAGAAACATAAATCGTAAAGAATTGATATGGAATTATGAATTTAATGTGTTTACAAGGAATTATAATAGAAAGAAAAGTTTACAAATCATGAATGAGAGAATTACAATGAAATGAGGGCATTTAAAGGGGTAGTTTGTGTTTACCAACTTTTCCCACTAAGATTAGTTTGACTTAGAAAGTCAAACTTCCCAATCTAATCATACTTAACTTTCACTTTATAGCAATCCATCCTCCTTAAGAACATTCTCGTCCTTAAGAATCAATATAAAAATCTGGAAACATTTGCATCAAAACATGATAGAGTTCCCAGGTTGCATCCTCTTGACTTTGGTTTGCCCATTTGACCAACACACAAACTGTAGCCTTGTTGTTAAGTTTGGTCATTCTTCTATCCAAGATGGCTTCAGGTTCCACAAACAAAAGTCCATCTTTTCCTGAATGAGGCAAAATTCCCGTTCGTGCCCTATACAACTTGAGTTGAGACACATGGAAGACATGATTAACTTGACTAGTGTCTCGTAACTCCAACTTGTATGCCACTGGCCCAACCTTAGCTAAAACCATGAATGGGCCATAATATTTTGCTGAAAGCTTGTGTTGCTGCACTTTTCTTAGGGTTACTTGCATGTGAGGTTGTAATTTTAGGTACACCCACATTCCCACTTCAAATTCCCTTTCTGATCTTTCCTATCAGCAAGAGCTTCATCCTATCTTGATCTCTTTTAAGATGAAATTTAAGCAACTCAATAGCAATTTACCTAGCGAGCAATGTTCTATCCACCACCTCCACAACACTTTCTCCAACCACGTAAGGTACATGTAAAGGTGGTGTTTGACCATAGACCACCTCAAATGGAGTAGCTTGAGTAGCTGAATGTTTGTTGGGGTTATACCAAAATTCAGCTAAAGACAACCACTACACCTATTCCTTAGGTTTTTCTCCTGACATACACCTAGGATAGCATTCCAAACACCTATTTACCACCTCAGTTTGGCCATCAGCCTAAGGGTGGTAAGCAGTTGACATTTTGAGCTCCACTTTAAGGAGTTTGAAGAGAGATTGCCAAAAGTTACTTAGGAAAATGGTGTGTCTGTTACTAACAATTAAACTTGGTAGACCATGCAATTTATTTATTGAAATCGAACCACAATACTTGCAGTGTAAGGATGAATTAGGGGCATAAAGTGAGCAAACTTGCTTAGTCTATCCACTACCATAAAAACGACCGACTTCCCTTGAGATTTTGGTAATCCAACAATGAAATCCAATGAATGTCACACCATACTTTCTCAGGAATTGGTAGAGGCTGTAAGCCACCAGGATTGGCTGTCAGGTATCTGTCTCTGGAAAACATCACACTCTCTTATGAACTTTGATTGAGGTATTTTATGCTCTTACTTTAGGAAAAATAAGAATCCTCGGTAAATATTTAGTCAACGCGTTTAGGAAAACGTGAAGATCGACAAGTGAGTACGTTCTCGAAGGAGGTGTATGTGTGTGTCAATTAGAAACGGATTTGTATTAGTTTCGTTTTTTGAGAGATAAGCTTTGAAATGTAAAGACGGATTACGGTAAAATTACACTAAGATGAAAACGCCTTACGCGCGTAAATAGAGACGAAAATAAAAGTTATCTAAATTTTTTAAAAAAAATTCAAATATTTCCTAAAAAATATATCTTAGATTTAAAAATCAATAAAACTTTTTGAAACTTTTAATTTGAAAGTTATTTAATTTTAAAATCTAATTAAAGACCCAACAATAAAAAACAATGTAGAAAAAGTACAAATTCAAATTTTAAAGTTTGTAAACCTCAATTGTATTTTTCTAAGTCTAAAAAGTATTTTTCAAAAAGTTCTAAAAAAAATTAACTATTTTTAAATGGAAGAAAATGATTTTTGAACTAAAATAATAATAAAAAATAAAGAAAAGTGGAAAAGAAAAATCCTAAACCAATTTTAAAAAGTCTAAAATGTAATAATCTGGAAAGGAAAAATAGAATAAGCTAAAAACTTAAACAGAATAAGCCAGAAAAAGCTAAATAAGGTGCTGATTTGGTAAAGATGGCAGTGGCTAGGTGATTAAAGCTAATAGTCAGAAAGTTCTTCCCACTGTTAGTGTTAATTCAACATAGGGCTTTTTAGCCTTATTTTTTATTGTTTGTTTGTTTCTTTTGGGAACGAAGGCACCCCCAATAGCTTTATGCCAGTGGGGGAGTTAAAATAAACAAAGAACGAACAGTAATATAAGCCAAATAAGCAGCAAATAAGCAATCAAAATATGACAGCTTAATAACCAAGTGTCAGATATCGGACAACAAGCAGTTAGCTTTGTCTGATATCTGACAACACACATACAACAGAAATCGGGCAAGTGCAGCTATTACAAGTTTTGGTGAAATTCTAATAAGCTTTAAGATATTATTAAGCACCCAAACTCAAAAGTAAGCTAAAGCAGACCTGTATTTATTCTACCACTAACAACCTACAAGATTTTGAGCTCTGATTCATAGAATTAACCACTAACAACCTATCTGATGTAATTATGACAGTTTTGAACAAAAACGTAGAACAAGCAAATTAAGGCTTTTTTTACACTACCATACCAAAACAGTAACTAACCTAGACTAACTGGTTGAAAATAAAAGTATGTAGGGTATGAATATTAAAGCTATATGTCGACAAAGCTGTATAACAGTCAATACCAAACACCCATTTCTGATTTTTAACCAAAAATTAACAAAGCATTTTAAAGACTAACTCAAACCAACACTTCAATGTATCATGAACAACTTTCAACAACATCAATCAACAAAGTTAAACCTAAAAGTACTCACAAACAACATTCAAGTACAAATTTCACAAGATTCACAAAATTATGTGTTGGGCCAATGAAAGTTTTAACTATGGCCCAATCTAGATTTGTTTAAATTAGACTAAGTGTTTACTGATCGCTGAGAGGACCAGTGACAGAGACTAGACCCGTGGAAGGCAAAGCCTCAGCTAACACACCAGGAACATTCAAGTCAAAGACAACGTCAGAGAAGTCAAAGACAATCTGAAGTCATACTCACCAGCGATTATGGATAGCTGGGATCTTGAAGGAATGTACTGGTGTTCAAGGATCTTTGAGTTGATAACACTCAGAGATCACTTAAGAACCCTAGAAGTCTGAGACAAGCAAAGCTTGTCCAATCCTTTATAGTTTAGGCGGGAGAATCTACAAAGTGTTTTGAGCGGGACAAAACAAGAGATTCAAGATAAAGCCTAGTACGACCTAGTGGGACAAAAGGTGAACAGTTGGCAGAACTGTTCACCTAAAGTTGTTTAAACGTATGTCTCGATTTGGACATGCATTTAATACGTTGTACTCTTCCATTCAGAAGGTGACACGTATCAACTACTCCCACTAAGGAAGCAACCTCGTACACTATAAATAGGAGTGAGAAAGAAGAATTAAATCAACCCTTGTGCTTGGATAATTTATCTAAGTTCTTTCTCACCTAGGAACCGCTGAGCCCTCAGCTGTCTACCAGCGTCTCATTGGTTCCCTTGTAAACTTGAGTCTCGAATCTAGTTTACTTGTTCTAGGGTTCATTTCTTGTTGTCATTCAACGAGTGTATTCATAGCACTTTGTAATACTTTGTTTATAATACTTAATAAAGCTGTTTGAAAAGTATTTCATTGTGTTTCGTGGTTACAAGAGTTATAGTTTATCAACAATTGTCATATTAAGGGACTTTCAATTGGTATCAGAGCGGTTTGATTTATAAAACTTTTCATAAACCGTTCTTGTTTTTAAAATCAAGATCTTAATATGGCTGATACTATACCTCCTCCACCTTTTGGTCAAACCAGTCTAGGTACCACTTCGACCACCATACCGGCCACCACATCTACTACCATGCGTACACCAGTTGTAAGCACTGTTAATAATGATGATGACCTTCCCCAACTACTTGATGTTCGAGGGGGGGGTCACATGTGTCCAATGTACCAACATTTGATGAAGAGGATTTTTCAAGTTGGAAAAGTGAATTTCTTATATATTTAGATGGCTTAGAACCCTTCTTGATAGAAATCTTAGAAAATGGTCCCTATGTACCACTGGCCGTTTCCTCTACCCCTGAGAGACCCATTAAGAAGCCTGTTAAGCAATGGTCTCCAGCGGATAGACGTCTGGCTAACCAGGACAATAGACTCAAAAGTATCATAGTCTCTTGCCTACCCAAGAACATTATGAAGTCCATCATTAAATGCAACTCTGCTAAAGAGATGTGGACTGAACTAGTTCTAGGGTATGAAGGTCTAGAGGAAACAAAAGAAACCAAAATCCAAGCCCTTAGACTTAAGTTTAATGCTTTTAAGGCTTTGGAAACAGAAACTGTTGCACAAACTTATACTAGGCTTAAGATTTTGTTGAATGATTTGGGAAACAATGGAGTTGTTCTACCTAAGGCTGAGGTTAATGCTACTTTTGTCAATAGTTTACCTAGAAAAAGGCTTAGCCTAAATCAGACCTTAAGAGCTAACAATGCTATAAAGAATGATAATTTAGCCCAATTGTTTGGTAGACATAACTATGAAGAAGGGCTAATTGACTCCATTTACAAATCAGAGACTGACAAGTTTACCACCAATATCACTGGTTCAAAAGCTCTTGTTGCTAATCATCCCTTTCAGGACAACGACTCTGACATAGAAGAGGACACCAGAAGTAGTCAAGAATTTCTTGATGAATTACATGTTGAGTTCCATGATAGAGCTCTTCTAGCTGATCGAAAGAGGTACTACAAGAGATCTGATAGAGTTGGAGCTGCAAAGGTTGATAAATCCAAGGTGTCATTGTGACAATTCGTCAATTTATGATTGATATTTTATTCTCAATATTTATTTGAAAACATTATTTTAATGTTACAATATAAACTTACATATTTTTGGGAAGAAATTTGGATTTACGTCTTGAAGTAGCATCGACTACGTCTAAACCGGAGGATTCAACGTTACGTGCTTACGTTTACATACACCGTCTTTGGTGACCGTCCGACATTTCAGAAAATAAAGTTATCCGTGAATATTATTTTGAAGTTTTAAATTTGTGTTGGTTCATAAACTCACAAATTTACGAGAAGAGACTAGGACTGACGATTTTATTTTAACGTCCTTTACGACTAAACCGGAAACCTTAGGATTACGTATTTACGTTTTCGAACTCCATTTTTGATGAGACAATTTTTATTAGATTCGTTTTGTGCTGTTGATTCATAATTTATAAAAACGTTTTTCGTAAAACGACCCGAGGGCACGCAAATCGAGGAAACTAGAATCGAGGAGTACCCGTAAATAAATGGGGATGAGACAAGTGGGACACTTGTCCCACCCCCACTCAAACCGGCCTAACTAGCTACACAACACACTTGATGTGTCAAAGTATTAGCTTCATACTTACACATGTAAGCTAAAGCTTACATTGTAAGCCACTTTCCATCAAAACCACTAACTAGCAACTCCAAAACCATTTCTACTTTTCTCACACATGCAAACAACTAAATCCTCTCTTCCTCTCTCTATGATTTCGTCCCATACTCCCCATAAACACCCATTTGATCCAAATTTAACCACAAACTATTGTTATAACTTACATATGTTAATCTCCTTCAAAAGAGATGAAGATTGGTGGTGATTATAACATCCAAGGAGGAGTTTCCATGGAGTCTTGGGGCTGATTTTCCACAAGGTGTTCATGAAGAATGGTGGTCTTGAATATGGTCTTGGTTATTCACAAGTTTCTCCATCAAAATCCATGTCCAAATCACAACCTACATCAACTTGGTGGTATAAAGATTGTCCTCCTCAGCCTCTTGTTATTTTTGATTATGTAAACTTGTATTTATTTTACTTATGTATATGTATATGATGATGAATGATGATTAAAAATATTGTGTGGGGATTTGGTGTTGATAAACATGCTTAAAAAGATGAAAAATTATAAGAAACAAGGCTAAAATCTTATTTAGATTGTTGGCTGTATAAAACAGTAAAGACTCATATGATAAACTGATAAAATGGCTTAAATAGATTAATATACAGTAAGCTATATGTCTTGTACACATGAGAGTTGGCCATGCAATGGAATCATTGTAATGAGTGAGATATGATCAAAACAAGTTTAAAGTACAAATCTGAGTTCACTGTTTTGGACGATTTTTAGAAAATACTTAGAGGATGATTCAACAGTAGCTATAGAGGAGTTAAATGGAGCACATATCATTTAGTTTATGTCATAAAAATTTGAGCTTCTATCTCCATATAGAACTCTAGATATGGCAGTTTTGGTGAAGATGGAAATAAAAATCAAATTTTGAAAATTAATGTTTATTACTATTATATAAGCACTCAAAATTATATTGAATAAAATGTAAAATTAAAACCCACTAACTCATGAATTTTATTTATATAAATATGTTAAAGGTTAAATAAGTGGACATTTTATAAAAATGGTAACTTGTTAAGTTTTATAAGTTATAAAACTATAAACATGATTTTTACGACTTTTTCGGCTATTACCGTAAAATTAACGTTTTTGTTAAATAAAACTTAGACGGTTGGACCCGTCCAATGTAAACTTTATAAAACTCATATACTGATATATAAACATATATAACAAGTAAAAACCGATAAAACCCGAACTATATAACATACGGACATTAACGGACTAAGTTAACGTTATTGGACTAATAATACAACAAAACGGGCTAAAACACTTATAAACTTATTTATTGGGCTTAACCCATTTGGGCCCAACATGTAAAGTGTAAATACGGATAATACAAGTATAAAATGGAGTAATACAAGTTAAAGAACTTATAATAAGTTATTGGACCTAAAACACGTAAATAGGTAAAACTAGTAAACTAGTATAAAAGTTATCGACACATAACACTAAAATGAGTAAACGAGAATATGTAAACCCACTTGATCATCATATATAAATAATCATCATATGTATACATAATTGTTATTTTTATAAAGTCATTGGACATGAGTCTAAGACGAGTATTATTTGTCTAGGTTTCCGTGATTGAAGCACGTACCGTACGACCGAATTGCCGATAACCCGCTTTCCCACATCAACGTGAGTTCATAGCCTCGCACTCTTTTAAATGTTTTTATGAAATATTTTATAAACCCGCGAGGGAGATAACATGTTAGTTTTTATAAAATAGGACACCATTTGTCCCGATTGTTTGTTTATTGATTTGGACCCGAATGATTGTATGACCCGATTGTATGACCCGATAAATGATTAAAGGACCCGATAGATGAAATTAAATGGATTATTAAAGTTAGGTTATGTCACTAAAAGTCCCATTAGCATGAATTGTGAACTACCGGGATTTGGTAGACGCTTATGCATATAATAGTACTATTTGGGGACGATCACCCCAGTTCGCGCCTTGACGGTTGATCCCCGTGGTGCCACATTGATTGGTAAGCGAATTTATGTATGAGAAGATTTCCATAGCGTGACCTTTGTGACGACACGCTAATTTAGATGGACAAATTGAGTATCGGGCTATCTACCCGTTGTTTGGTTTAGTAAGGTAACAATGTCATGCGGCTTATAATAATCTGATTAACGAAATACTACTAGACGCACCGAATTACGATGTATTGCCTGACTAGCAATACGGGGTCATACCATTGATATTATGTTCGTGTTTTGGTTTTATATAACCATATTCATATAACGATTTTTATTTAATCTATACAACGTTGTAAAACGTATTGTATGATGTTTTTACGACATTGGCCCGTATAATGATTTTTAAGGCAAATGCCTATATTATGATTTTGATAAAGATTTGTATAAAATGATTTTGGCTATTTTATGGCCTATTACAATGATTTGTAAAAAAATGATTTTCGGTAATAATTTTATACCGATGTTATATTGATGGATTTTATTAAACTCTGAATTCACTCGGCGTTATCGCTGACTTTTTCTTTTAACATGTTTTATCTCAGGTACTTGAAGGTAATTCTCGGGAAGACGACAAGAATTCATGGCCCGCACTTAAATTATAATTTCCATTCAAATGTTTGTAAAACCTGTATTAAGTACAATGACTTGGGACCTATGTAACTTTGATATTTATGAATGGAAATACTTTATTAATAAACGACGCGATTTTTATGCGTTGTCTATGATGTGAGTAATGTGCTATCCCGTAACACCAACTAGTCTTCCGCTGTATTGAGTTGTATAAATTTGGGGGTGTTACAGTTTGGCATCAGAGCTCTCGTTATTGAGAATGAAAGATTTTTAAAACTAGGATTTTGAATAAAACATTTCAAAATCTTTTAACTATAAACATTTTTCACAAAATGTCTAAAAATCTTTTGACTATAACGGTGCCGAAGAATTCCCGAGTTACCGACAAGGCCAGACTGAGAAGTGTTATTTTAATATATATATATATAACTTGGATTATATATATATATATGATGTAATTTTATTACATGATTGTTTGATGAATATTTTGATATTTATACGAGGTATTTGTACGACGTAGATTGTCACAAGAAACCCTAAATCCCCTAGTAAATTAATCGAAGCTATTCTCGTAGGAATTCTAATTATCCTAGATCTAAACCAAGTTGTGGATATTTATGATCCCAACAAAGGGTTGATATTCGTAGAAATATAGATAGTAGTTGATTGTGAAATTGAAAAGAATTGGCGAGATTAAATCTGATATCGATGTCATGACGATCTTTTCTTATAGAGTGGAGTTTGACAAAACGTTACCACCTAGAAAGATGTCATCTGATTCGTTGTCATCCAATTCTTAAATTAAAATCGAAAGGGTGAATGTTGCACTTGAGGCTGTCATTGGAACCATTACCCAAAAGCCTCATGTCACTAGTACCTTTCCGAGAAGTCTAATTGAATGTATGAGTCATTTCATACTAGAGACTCATTTGATAATTATTGTTATAAGAGATATAGGATTGGAAATTAAGTGTTGATCATATCGAGCTTTTATTGCCCTTTTAAGGTTTAAAAATAAGGTTGAAAGTATTGGAGAATGAGGTAGGATATCGAATTGAGTATAAGATTGGTTAAAATTTGAATAAAGTAAAATTAACTTGTATGGAATTTGAAATTGTTAAGAGGAAGTCGTTAAGTTATGTGATGGAATTATTTGGTTTTAAATGATTGTTGGTTCGTGTTAAGGGATGTTCCTAGGCCATTGTCCACTAACGAGGATGCCCAGTGTCCAAGAAATAAATTGAAGAAATCCTCTTCTAAATTGGGACCGATGGATCTTCTGGGACATGTGGAACACCTAATGACTCTTGTAGATTAGTATTCATTGTGGTATCTTTTAAAAATCCCTAACTTAACTGAGATATCAGTTGGTAGGATGAGTTCTGAGAATTGTATGACATAGTGACACATAATGTGTTACGGTACAATTTTGACTTGTTTGTGATTAATGAAAAAGACTACCTTTGATTGCTAAATCCTACATGTATCGATGTTATCTATCTTTTCTTGCTTCTTCCTAATGCTCGCATTAGTGATGCAACCATTGAACAAGTACTCATCTCGAATTGAGTTACGTTGTAGGTTATTCTTTTTGAGTGCCATCAAGGTCATGAACCTCATGATTAATTGGCTAAGCTCATTTCCTATCATATCGTAGTTAGTTCTTGGTGAACAACTCTTTATCACTCCTTTGCAGATCACTTATTGTTTTTATAAGATACAATAGTATCCCTTGAGAAAAATTGAAGTTTCATCACCATATGGATTGTTTAAAGTGAGACTTACAAAATGATCGGTATCAAAATGAAGTTGTTTATAATACACCTTGAAAAACTTAATTGTTTTCATAACCAAGAAAATCTTTGTAAATTTATTTTTGGTTCTTATTTAAGAATTAAGCATGAAAATGTTTTTATTATAAACATGATGATAAGATTTTGACGAACTGAGTATTGCATCGTTAATCTTGAAATTGTATATAGTTGCGCGCCTACATACAATTTGGAATGGACCATGCAAGGCTGATTAGTAGTCAGCATAAAACTGATTAATAAACACTACATTTTCTTTAAAGATTGTGAAAGATTAAATTTTATGAGATCTGCAAGAAGTGAAAAATAGGGACATAGTGTTAGGGACACCTACATATGTGCCTGTAGCATCTATTCTTCTGAGTTGAATTTACTCATCTGTGGAATTTGTCTTATTTGACAATTGATATTCCGTTCTTGTCCAAATCTCCCGTAGTGAGATTCTTAGGAAAAGTATCTGATTACCGAGTGTTGATACCCGATTGGATGTATCGACGTTCCTATCATTTCTTTTGATTTGATTTCATTTGAATGACCTGGGTAACGATCCGAGGAGCTTTCAAATGCGTACTCAAATTATGAAAACATGGGATATATTCATATTCGTTAAGTGTTTTCGTCTGTATTTGATTTGAAATTCTCTCGCGTAGATTATGCGTTGACCTTACTCTTTAGATGATAGTTGTGTCTCCATATATCCTTGAATTTGTAAAGGATTATGAGTTATTATTAGTCTTTTGAGAAGTTCACATCTTATCGACGGCAATAAAACTGAAAAGTTGATAGTGCCAGTAGAATGAATTGATTGATTATGACATGACGACATTGTCTTAATTGATGGGAACTCGAGTAGAATTCCCCTAAATGATAAGATGTTGATTATCAAAAGTGATCTAAATAATTCTTGATGAATGACCATATCCTGCATTTAGACTTGAAATTATAACGTGAATGGTTGTGAATTAGACATAGATATTGTAATCTAGAAAGAACCTAATATGAATGTACTAAAAGATGTTTATGTCATCTGAAACTTTAGTAAGTATTTGTTGATGAATTACCTAGACTTTCGCCATTAAGGCAAGTAGAATTTGGTATTTGATTATATTCTCGGTGCTGCACCTGTGGCGTGTGCACTGTACGACATCACCATCTGAATTAAAAGAATTACCGTACAACTGAGAGAGTTGTCGGAGAAACCTTTTATTCTACCAAGCTCGTCATTATGAAGAGCTATGGTGTTATCATTCCTTATATTTATAGATTACTGTGAACTGAGTAAATTGACAATCGAAAACGATATCCATAACTCGAAATGGAAGATTTGTTCGATCATTTACAAGGTTCTAGTGTATGTTTTAAAGATTTGATCCACGGCATGGTTATCATCAACTTCGCATCTGCGGAAAAGATTATGTATTCCAATCACTACACCCGGTACTTGTAATGAACATTATGAGTTTCACGTGGTGACGTTTGGATTGACTAATACACATGTAGCATTCATAAACTGGTGAATCACGTGTGTAGACTGTAATTTGATAAATTCATGCTCGTGATCATTAAGGACCATTTGTTTGTTTACAAGAATAAGAATGAAGTTAATAATTAATTATAGATTGCCCTGAATTGGCCGAACGATAAAAACCTGTACCTTAAATATTTAACATATGATTAAAGACTTAATCCTTTACATTATTTGACCGTGTGATTAAAAGATAATGGAATCTATATTGACTTTTCAAAGATTAAAGCCATTAAGACTTTGGGTTTTACCAAAAAGAAAGCAGAAATATGTTTTGACAAATGTTTTAACAAAGGATTTTTAAGGAATTATTCCCTTATACCCCGAACATTTAACTAAACTTCTGTTTAGGGGTAAATGTTTGTGTATACTTCTAGACAACCTAAGAAGAATTGAGGAAGCTATATAACTTATGACTTGAAATTTGAAACGACAATTTTTGCTTTTCAACTAAGAAAATTTTGACCAAAATATAAACAAAGATTTTTCGAACATTTACGAATCCTACTAATTATTTTTGATAAATCAACAAAAATCGTGTTAATTAAATTAAAAATTATTTTGAACATTTTCATATAATTGGACGGACTAAGAAATTTAAAATCTTTACGTTTACGTTTCATAAAAATTAACTAATTATATTTAATTACTTGTAATAATTATCGACGCTTTAAACGTCGGATTGAGCAAAACGGATAAAAATAATAGTTGAGATAGAACTAAAACATAGAAAATATGAGGAAAGAATTTCTGAGTAATATTGACCATGATATTTATTTCATCAAGGAAGATGAATGTAGATACTGACACATAATATAAAAAATAAATAAATAAGGGATAATATAGATAATGAAAGGGGTTCGCGGCTAATGTGAACCATTAGAATTAAGAAGCCAATGGCGTTAAATGTATAACAGGCCACTTGAGGATTGCCTAAAAATGGAGATTTTGAGATATAGTTATGTTGGAATCTTGTAAGTATAAGTATTCTATTCCAGTCATTTCTGATTTAATGTATCATTATCAGAAGAAGTTGTACTGATGTCAAATTATGAAGGCAGACACCGCCTCATACATTAGTAAACGTCTAGCTATTGTAAAGGTCATCATCTGAATTTGATTCGATTTGGGTCATCGTCGACAGACTGACCAAATCTGCTAATATCATTCCTGTTAATGATAAATTCTTGATGAAGAAATTGACTCTTTTGTATTTAAAGGAGTTGTGTAAACATAGTGTGCCTGTATCGATCATCTCTATCAAGATCCTCGCTTCGCATCGAATTTCTAGAGATTTGCTCAGAAGTCATTGAGAACGAATCTTGATGAGAGTACTGTGTACCACCCCAATCGAAGGGACGAGGTAAAGTAACGATACAAAATACTATAAGTGTTGTTCTATGTTTGAATGATTGACCTTTGGTGATAAACTGTAAAATCGTTTCCCTTTGGAGAGATTATCCTTGATAACTATCGTATTAGGATCGAGATCTAATCTTGTTAGGATCTAAATATTAGAGCATCTGTAAGCAGGAGTTGAGATAAAGACACCCGACATACACCCATTGTGAGTTGGACATGTCTTTTAGGTTTAAGGTTTCCTATGATGGCGAACCTAACCTTACAAAATACCCGACCTGCGAGATCTGAAATGATTGTTGAAATTAGGATCTGATTATTGACTGCCGCTAGTGGGCAAGAGGTTATGTGAATATGAAATGTAGATATTGAAGTGCCAAATGGGTAGCGAAGTTATGCCACAATTTTTAACCTTGGAAAAATGAATTCATGATCTGACAAATCATGGGATATAAGTCCCTGTTGTATGGGACCATTGAGATGATGTAAAAGATTGGTTTGAAAGGCATATAAGCTGGATCTACCCTAGGACTTCAAGAACTGCGTGAATTATGTTTCGTAAATCGAACTTGATGGAATATCTATCAAGTGAAAATCTGATGGTTCCTTAGTAAAGCTTAGATCGGCGAAAAGTTGCATTCATCAAAAACCCGTGAACATCATGGATAGAGAAAGTAAGTCAACATTAAGCCTGATCTTATCCCCGTAGTTATGTTTGATGAAACTCGCGTATTGTAATGAATTGCACTTGTGAGAAAAGACCGAATGTGGAGGAAATACCCACATGGCTTTAACTCTATAAGAAGCGAGTAGTAAAATGATCTTTGAGGACAAAGATCCTGTTTAGGGGTAAATGCTGTGACAATCCGTCAATTTATGATTGATATTTTATTCTCAATATTTATTTGAAAACATTATTTTAATGTTACAATATGAACTCACATATTTTTGGGAAGAAATTTGGATTTACGTCTTAAAGTAGCATCGACTACGTCTAAACCGGAGGATTCAACGTTACGTGCTTACGTTTACATACACCGTCTTTGGTGACAGTCCGACATTTCAGAAAATAAATTTATCCGTGAATATTATTTTGAAGTTTTAAATTTGTGTTGGTTCATAAACTCACAAATTTACGAGAAGAGACTAGGACTGACGATTTTATTTTAACGTCCTTTACGACTAAACCGGAAACCTTAGGATTACGTATTTACGTTTTCGAACTTTTTTTATGAGACAATTTTTATTAGATTCGTTTTGTGCCGTTGATTCATAATTTATAAAAACGTTTTTCGTAAAACGACCCGAGGGCATGCAAATCGAGGAAACTAGAATCGAGGAGTACCCGTAAATAAATGGGGATGAGACAAGTGGGACACTTGTCCCACCCCCACTCAAACCGGCCTAACTAGCTACACAACACACTTGATGTGTCAAAGTATTAGCTTCATACTTGCACATGTAAGCTAAAGCTTACATTGTAAGCCACTTTCCATCAAAACCACTAACTAGAAACTCCAAAACCATTTCTACTTTTCTCACACATGCAAACAACTAAATCCTCTCTTCCTCTCTCTATGATTTCGTCCCATACTCCCCATAAACACCCCATTTGATCCAAATTTAACCACAAACTATTGTTATAACTTACATATGTTAATCTCCTTCAAAAGAGATGAAGATTGGTGGTGATTATAACATCCAAGGAGGAGTTTCCATAGAGTCTTGGGGCTGATTTTCTACAAGGTGTTCATGAAGAATGGCGGTCTTGAAGATGGTCTTGGTTATTCACAAGTTTCTCCATCAAAATCCATGTCCAAATCACAACCTACATCAACTTGGTGGTATAAAGATTGTCCTCCTCATCCTCTTGTTATTTTTGATTATGTAAACTTGTATTTCTTTTACTTATGTATATGTATATGATGATGAATGATGATTAAAAATATTGTGTGAGGATTTGGTGTTGATAAACATGCTTAAAAAGATGAAAAATTATAAGAAACAAGGCTAAAATCTTGTTTAGATTGTTGGCTGTATAAAACAGTAAAGACTCATATGATAAACTGATAAAATGGCTTAAATAGATTAATATACAGTAAGCTATATGTCTTGTACACATGTGAGAGTTGGCCATGCAATGGAATCATTGTAATGAGTGAGATATGATCAAAACAAGTTTAAAGTACAAATCTGAGTTCACTGTTTTGGACGATTTTTAGAAAATACTTAGAGGATGATTCAACAGTAGCTATACAAGAGTTAAATGGAGAAAATATCATGTAGTTTATGTCATAAAAATCTGAGCTTCTATCTCCATATAGAACTCTAGATATGGCAGTTTTGGTGAAGATGGAAATAAAAATCAGATTTTGAGAATTAATGTTTATTACTATTATATAAGCACTCAAAATTATATTGAATAAAATGTAAAATTAAAACCCACTAACTCATGAATTTTATTTATATAAATATGTTAAAGGTTAAATAAGTGGACATTTTATAAAAATGGTAACTTGTTAAGTTTTATAAGTTATAAAACTATAAACATGAATTTTTACGATTTTTTCGGCTATTACCGTATAATTAACGTTTTTGTTAAATAAAACTTAGACGGTTGGACCCGTCCAATGTAAACTTTATAAAACTCATATACTGATATATAAACATATATAACAAGTAAAAACCGATAAAACCCGAACTATATAACATACGGACATTAACGGACTAAGTTAACGTTATTGGACTAATAATACAACAAAACGGGCTAAAACACTTATAAACTTATTTATTGGGCTTAACCCATTTGGGCCCAACATGTAAAGTGTAAATACTGATAATACAAATATAAAATGGAGTAATACAAGTTAAAGAACTTATAATAAGTTATTGTACCTAAAACACGTAAATAGGTAAAACTAGTAAACTAGTATAAAAGTTATCGACACATAACACTAAAATGAGTAAACGAGAATATGTAAACCCACTTGATCATCATATATAAATAATCATCATATGTATACATAATTGTTATTTTTATAAAGTCATTGGACATGAGTCTAAGACGAGTATTATTTGTCTAGGTTTCCGTGATTGAAGCACGTACCGTACGACCGAATTGCCGATAACCCACTTTCCCACATCAACGTGAGTTCATAGCCTCGCACTCTTTTAAATGTTTTTATGAAATATTTTATAAACCCGCGAGGGAGATAACATGTTAGTTTTTATAAAATAGGACACCATTTGTCCTGATTGTTTGTTTATTGATTTGGACCCGAATGATTGTATGACCCAATTGTATGACCCGATAAATGATTAAAGGACCCGATAGATGAAATTAAATGGATTATTAAAGTTAGGTTATGTCACTAAAAGTCCCATTAGCATGAATTGTGAACTACCGGGATTTGGTAGACACTTATGTATATAATAGTACTATTTAGGGACGATCACCCCAGTTCGTGCCTTGACGGTTGATCCCCGTGGTGCCACATTGATTGGTAAGCGAATTTATGTATGAGAAGATTTCCATAGCGTGACCTTTGTGACGACACGCTAATTTAGATGGGCAAATTAAGTATCGGGCTAGCTACCCGTTGTTTGGTTTAGTAAGGTAACAATGTCATGCGGCTTATAATAATCCGATTAACGAAATACTACTAGACGCACCGAATTACGATGTATTGCCTGACTAGCAATACGGGGTCATACCATTGATATTATGTTAGTGTTTTGGTTTTATATAACCATATTCATATAACGGTTTTTATTTAATCTATACAACGTTGTAAAACGTATTGTATGATGTTTTTACGACATTGACCCGTATAATGATTTTTAAGGCAAATGCCTATATTATGATTTTGATAAAGATTTGTATAAAATGATTTTGGCTATTTTATGGCCTATTACAATGATTTAAAAAAAAAATGATTTTCGGTAATAATTTTATACCGATGTTATACTGATGAATTTTATTAAACTCTATGAATTCACTCGGCGTTATCGCTGACCTTTTCTTTTAACATGTTTTATCTCAGGTACTTGAAGGTAATTCTCGGGAAGACGACAAGAATTCATGGCCCGCACTTAAATTATAATTTCCATTCAAATGTTTGTAAAACCTATATTAAGTACAATGACTTGGGACCTATGTAACTTTGATATTTATGAATGGAAATGCTTTATTAATAAACGACGCGATTTTTATGCGTTGTCTATGATGTGAGTAATGTGCTATCCCGTAACACCAACTAGCCTTCCGCTGTATTGAGTTGTATAAATTTGGGGGTGTTACAGTCATGCTACACTTGTGGAAAGACTGGTCACTATCAGAAGGATTGCTGGTCAAACAAAACCTCCTCTCCAAGCTTCCCTTCATCCAGCAACAACATCAGCAAGAAGAAGTTTTCCACCTCACCTTTCAAGCAAACCTCTCACTCTGACTCAGAGGGGAAGAAGGACTACACAGTTAAATACAAAGCCTTGAAAGCTGAGCTGCTAAAACTAAACCAGAAAGCTGATGATGCAACAAAGAAAAAGGATGTTAAGAAGACTAAAAAAGGTCTGATTGCCGCCTCATTCGACTAGGATGATGAACCCCTCACATCTGAGGATGAAGGTACCACTACCGTCAGAGCCTTTATGGCTGTCGCTGATGAAGAACCCGCTGTGGGTAAAAGTGAAGCAAGATCAGGTCAATGGGTAGACATCACCATGAAAAAGGTACAAAGAATGTTATCTATGGCTGAAGGTCCTGATAGAGACCATGTCAATGACTATACCTTGGTTAACCTCCACTTTGTGGAAGAGCAAAGAAAAAACCTGTTAAACAAATTTCATAGTCTTAAAACAGAGTTAAATCTTTGCCAATCTGAATTAACAAATCTTAAACCATTTGTGAATCTTGCTAATCAACTTCAAAATGAAGTAAGCAAATTACCCATTGAAAATGAGTCTTTGTCTGATGAAAACTCTGAACTTAGAAAAACCATTGAAAAATGGAATTTGGCTCAATCCACAGTGGAAGAAATAGTTGCTGAATCCATACCTGGTGATGTGGTTCAGGCTATTGGGGGAAAGGGTAGATACAAAAACCATATACCTGTTCCCAGTGTCAAATTTGTCCCTTCAGATGTTTCTTCTCCATCTTCCACCTCTGTGGATGAGAAAAAATCTGACAAGAAATCAGAGGTACCAGCCCCACCAAGACTCGCTGGTGCTAACCCATCTGATTCCTTGCTTGTCCCAAAACCTCCCACCAAAATCCCTGGGAATTCAATTCTCAAAGTCGCTGATAAAGCGAACAAAAAGGTTTTTGTGGCCAATGACTCCAACAAACCCACTCCTCCCCCTGGAGAGCTTTCACCCACCAAGCAACTTCTCCTCACCTTGATGGAAGAAGTAAAGGGGTTGAAAGAACAAATCAACCCCAGAGTTAATAGTCCATCTGTTAACTCTCTTGGTGAAGGATCTAGTAGCTCTAAGGGGAGAGATTTGTTTAGACCTTGCAAGCATTGCGGTTTCAAGAATCATTCCTCTGAGGATTGCACTAAGAAACCAAAATGTATCACATGCGAGTCTACTGAACACACTTCTAGAGAGCATGAGGAGGTTATTCCGGTTCAAAGAACCAGAACTCAAATGAGATCAAAAACTCCTCATAGGCCCTCAAGAAAGGCTGAGCCTAAACCCAAAGATAACTCTCAGGGTTACAGACCTAATCCCCCTACAAGTACTACGGCTTCTTCGACCATCACTCTGATGAGTGCGAGCATTATCCCGGATGTGACATCTGTGGAAGCATGCGTCATGAACCCAGGGACTGTAACCAAAGACGGGGAGGAAACCAGAGAAGGACCAATGTCGCTGGTCAGCGACAGCATGGACCCACTGGAAAGTGGGTTCATCATAGAAACTAATCTGGCTTTGTTATATCTATGTAGGAATATCTGAAGAAATATGTTTGGTATCTGGATAGTGGGTGCTCCAGACACATGACAGGGGTTAAAAAATATCTGCATAGATATAAAAAGGAGTCTGGTCCAAAAGTAGTCTTTGGTGATGACTCCTCAGGGGCTACTAAGGGTTATGGCTTAGTGGATTGTAATGTAATAACCTTCACAAGGGTCGCTTATGTCAATGGACTGAAGCACAACTTAATCAGCATCAGTCAACTCTGCGATGCTGGCTTCAAATTTATGTTCACTAAGACCCAAGGAACAATCTTCAATCAAAATGATGATGTTGTTCTAATTGCACCCAGAAGAAGGGATGTGTATGTCATCGACATGACATCTTGTCCAGAAGGGACAAACACTTGTCTCTATGCCAAAGCCTCTGATAGTGAAAATTGGCTATGACATAAGAGACTCTCCCATCTCAACTTCAAAAACATTAACAAACTGGCCAAGAATGATTTAGTAGCTGGGCTTCCCTCTCTGACCTTCACCAAAGACAGACCCTGCTCAGCCTGCGAGAAAGGGAAGCACCACAGAGCCTCATTCTAGACAAAACAATCATTCTCCATAAATAAGTGCCTCCATCTTCTTCACATGGACTTATTTGGACCAGTAAAACCTCAATCCCTTAATCACAACAAGTATACACTAGTCATTGTAGATGAATCCTCCAGATTCACATGGGTATTCTTTCTCAAAAGAAAGAGTGATGCTGCTGAAAGAATAATGTCCTTCATCAGAGAAATAGAGAATCTCAAAGACTGCAGAGTTAAGGCTATCAGAAGTGACAATGGCACTGAATTAAAGAATCATGCCATGGAAGCCTTTTGTGATGAAAAGGGAATATCACAGAACTTTTCTAACCCAGGCACCCCTGAACAAAATGGTGTCGCTGAAAGAAGAAACAGAACCCTCATAGAGGCTGCTAGAACTATGCTCAGCGAATCAAGACTTCCTAAACAATTTTGGGGTGAAGCTGTGAACACAACTTGTCATACACAAAACAGATCCATTATAGTAAAGAGACACGGCAAGACCTCTTATGAAGTATATAGGAAGAGATCCCCTGATGTAAGATACTTCCATGTCTTTGGTTGCCCTGTTTTCATTCACAACTACATAGATCACCTGGGAAAATTTTATGAAAAGTCTGATGATGGATTCTTCGTTGGCTACTCTCCCACCTCTAGAGCTTATA
Source organism: Glebionis coronaria (assembly GCA_025667525.1). Classification (NCBI taxonomy): domain Eukaryota; kingdom Viridiplantae; phylum Streptophyta; class Magnoliopsida; order Asterales; family Asteraceae; genus Glebionis; species Glebionis coronaria. The sequence continues at coordinate 508,568,085 of CM046879.1, read as the reverse complement.
GAGTATTCAACATCCGCAGACAAGAACTAGAAGAATCTATCCATGTCACCTTCAATAAGCAGATGTTGTCATCAACCACACCAACTCCGAAGAATGTGACATTGACTTCAATGAAGTTAAATCATATCCTGAGGATGATTTCTCAAATCCCAAGGAATCATCTAAGGGCTGTCACAAGGACTTCCCTTATGTTCATGCATTTGATCCTCATTCAATCTTCGACATCACTCCAGAGGTTGAAAATGCTAAACCAATCAGTCCACCCACTACAGTGAATGCTGATCTCATCGAACCAATCTCTCCTATTAATGAAGAGATTATGGATGAAGAAATAATATGTGAAGATCCCTCAACATTCATTAAACCTGCTGTGACTCCTGAACACACAGAGACTCCTGCTCCTCAATCCAAATGGAGTAGGAACCAAGATATTCTTTTGGTGAATATTCTTGGTGAACCCTCTGAGGGAGTCACCACTAGAGGCAAATTGAGATCTCTGGAAACCGCCTCAGCGAATGAATTCCTTTTCGCTGATTTTCTCTCTGAGGATGAACCTAAGAATGTGGCTGCTGCGCTTATAGATGAAGGGTGGGTTGTTGCCATGCAAGATGAGTTAAATCAAATCAAGAGGAACAAGGTGTGGACTCTGGTAAAAGCTCCAGCTGGGAAGCAAGTGGTTAGTTGGAACTAAATGGGTCTACAGAAACAAGAGGGATGAAGCTGGCATGATTGTCAAAAACAAGGCTAGGCTTGTGGTGCTGGGATATAATCAATCTGAGGGGATTGACTATGATGAAACGTTTGTACTAGTAGCCAGATTGGAAGCTATTAGAATCTTCCTAGCCTTTGCAGCTTATATGGGGTTTACTGTATACCAGATGGATGTGAAGAGTTCTTTACTAAATGGGAAGCTTGCAGAGGAAGTATATGTCTATCAACCCCCAGGGTTTGAAAGCAGTGAGTATCCTGATCACGTCTGCAGACTTCATAAAGCACTCTATGGGCTGAAACAAGCGCCTAGAGCCTGGTATGAAACCCTATGAAAATTCTTACTTGAAAATAAATTTGTCAGAGATACCATTGATCAAACCCTGTTCACTTATAGGTCCAAGGGTGATGTCATTTTAGTACAGATTTATGTGGATGATATAATTTTTGGTTCAACCAATATTACATTGAGCAAATAGTTTGCCAAACTAATGACCAAAAAATATGAAATGAGCATGATGAGGGAATTAACTTTTTTCTTGGGTTTTCAAATTAAACAAAATATAAAAGGAATTTCCATTTGTGAAGAAAAATATGTTAAGGATTTGCTCAAGAAGTATGATCTGTCTGATTGTGCATCAGTGAAATGCCCCATGCTTCCTCCCAACAACTTGGGAGCTGATGACTCAGGGGTCTCTGTTAATGAGACCTTATATAGAGGCATGATTGGGTCACTGATGTACCTCACAGCAAGCAGACCAGACATACAATTTGACACATGTCTCTGTGCTAGGTACCAAGCTAACCCCAAGGAATCCCACCTTGTAGCTGTCAAAAGAATTTTCAGATACTTGAAAGGATCTCCCACAATGGGTATCTGGTATCCTAATAGATCAGGCTTCGACCTCAAAGCCTACCCAGACTCTGACTATGCTGGGTGCTGTCTTGATAGAAATAGCACCTCTGGGAGTTGTCAAATCCTTAGAGGAAAGTTAGTATACTGGAGTGCCAAGAAACAAAACTCTGTGACCATGTCATCAGCTGAAGCTGAATACGTAGCGGCCGCTGGTTGTTGTGCTCAAGTTCTCTGGATGAAAAGTCAGCTGGCTGATTATGGGATCATTTATGAAAAGGTTCCCATATTCTGTGACAACACAAGTGCTATCGCCATCTCCAATAATCCGGTACTTCATTCCAGAACTAAGCATATTGACATCAGGTATCACTTTATCAGAGACCATATTTTAAAAGGTAATAATGAGCTTCATTTTATACCCACTGAATACCAGCTCGCTAATATATTCATCAAGCCTCTGGCTGAGCCAAGTTTTACTAGGTTGGTTGCTGAGCTGGGTATGCTCAATATTGGTAAACAAATCTGATAAATGATCTCTGATCTCTGTCTCTGGGCATTAAAGGGAATTGAATGTAACGAGGTAGTTACATTCCAATGGGACTTAATATATTCCCATATTTAATTCAAATGATTAACCTTTATTGTCAACAGCTTTCCCGCTTTCCAAGGAACAGAAAAATCACATGAAGAGTCAAGGGGTCCCACTTTTCTTAAAAGGTAATTTTTTGCATTAAATGCTTTAATTGTAAAACGACTAAACCTTTTATCAAAACCCTTGACTCATTTTTCAAATCTCACATTACTCATTACTTTCACACACACACACACACACACTATTCATCTTCTCCAAAACCTTCATTTCTTCCTCACATCAACAATGGCGTCTTCATCAAGAAACACTGCTTTCACCGTCCTGGCCGCCTCGAACGTTGATTTTGGGATACACGATGGTAAGATTGCCTTGAAAAATTGTGTAGCTCTCTTGGAACACAACAATTCCCTCTACCAACCATTGTTCTCCTTCCTCAACAACTCCACCATTTTTGAAGCCATAACCAGAGTACCTTCCACATGCTACCACCAATACTTGAAGGAGTTCTGGTATAGCGCCGAAGTTGATCAAACCTCTTCACACGTCACCTTCAACCTTTCCACACATCCCCAACCTCTCACTTTTGATCTTCACACCTTTGCCAAAGTTATTGGACTTCCAGTCAATGAAGGCATGTCCGCTGTGCCTGCCAGCACCACGGTAAAGAAGGCTCTGGCTACCCTTCGTCCTCATGAAGACAATGATAAACCTTTCACCACCCAAGGTTTCCAGAACAAATCACTGATCAAAGTGAACTACTTTTCACCCATCTGGAGGACGCTGATGCTATACATTGTGAAATGTCTGGGTGGAAACCAGGGGTCTCATGATCAACTTAATGGAGCCCAGCAAGCAATTGCTTATAGCTTAATCTGGGGGCAAGATATAGGGATCGCTCACATACTTTACTCCGACCTCATTGCTAAGCTAGAAAACAAAGGGAAGAAGAACAGACTAGCCACCATCTGCTACATAAGATATCTCTCTCTTCTCTTAGAAGATATGATGGGTGAAGGCTACATAAATGATGAACTTTTCTCCTTCTCTCCTTATCACATCACTGCTGCTTCACTAAAGACTCCTTTGGAAGATGAAGTGCCTCTCAGCAGGCACATGATGCAGGTCGCTGGGTTACTGGTTGCTAATGGAGAGCCCTTGATCCCTCACAATGAGGTGAATGCTGAAAGACTAACTGACAAGTCTCTGTTAAAGACCTCTGTGCAGTCTTCTTCTCAGCCCAAGGTGCCCAAGGAAAAGAAGAAGAAGAGGAAAGACATCCCCCTTTCCTCTGAAACCCCTTCTGTTAATCCTTCCAAGACCAAGAAGACTAAGAAGAACCCATCCCCTTCTCTGGAGGATGTGGTTGAAGAGCCTATCGCTGACAAACAACCTGAGTCTAGCGTCTCCCAGTCAGCAGAGACGACTAAGAACCTTCTCAACGCTGATATCTCTCAAGTATTAGTTTGCCATTTTATTCTCTTGGAGGTTCATATACAATCACTCTCAACATTCTGTAGGAGAGAGTGATGAAGACTTAGGGTTTACCTCAACCCATAGAGTGTCTGTGTCAGCACCTAGAACTCTTAGGTTTATTTGTACACTCTGTCTTAACACAAGGATATGATTCATTTGTGCACATAACGCACCCCGATGATCCTTCACCCTCTGGACTGTACTCTTGTCCATAACAACTTGAGCATGCTATAGGTCCCGACCTAGAGTCTCTACACTTCATGTAGTCTCTAGGTCCCCTCATATGAAAAGAGTCCCAAAGAATTTATTCTTTTGGGGGGACTGAATAATCACCCTCAGTCTTCCTAGGGGCAGCGATAAAAGGCGACCATTACCTTCAAATATGTTACAACTAAAAGAGTCCCAAAGAATTTATTCTTTTGGGGGGACTGAATAATCACCCTCAGTCTTCCTAGGGGAAGCGATAAATGGCGACCTTTAACTTCCATGAATTCACAATTATAAAGAGTCCCAAGGAGCAATCCTTCAAGGGGAGTTGGATAATCACACCCAACTATCCTAGGGGCAGCGAACGGCGACCATTCACCACCTAATTTTCACAAATCAAAAGAGTCCCAAGGAGTAATCCTTATGGGTGAGCTGGATAATCACACCCAGCTATCCTAGGGGCAGCGAATGGCGACCCTTCAACATAACTGTTTCACACTTAAAAGAGTCCCAAGGAGAAATCCTTAGGGGGGGCTGGATAATCACACCCAGCTTTCCTAGGGGCAGCGAATGGCGATCTATAACTTCATATTTTTCACAATTGGTTACTAACAAATATCATAACAGGCTCATAATCTTCATGAAGAACAACAGAATGATGATGCCTATTCCATTGCTGGTGACGAAAATGCTGAAGCCCCCCACATAGATCTCGATGCCATGTCAGACATTGATTCCATGCCAGAGGATGAGGTCTTCATTATTGAAGAAGACTTGACCATTTCAGATTATGCTGATATGGATGCTGATGATGACCAAGTTACATCAGAGTTAAAACCCATCTCCTTCCCATCAATGCCCAATGTGCAAGAACTGGCTGCTAAGCGGCTATTAGACCAGAGGCTCTATACACCAACCCTAGTTCCCTTCCCAACCTTACCAAATGTCATGGAATTAGGGGCTAAGCAACACTTAGAACACTTACAAAACCTCAAGCCTATCCATGTTCCTCGAATGAAAGATGTTCAGGAACTCGCCGCTGACGTTCTCTGGGTTAAGAGGGGTGACATCAATAAAACCAAGCCCAAAGTCACAAATGATGTTATCCTCTCTGAATTGCAAACACTCACCCATGCTGCTGAGGAACTCACCACCACACTAGAGACTTCACTAACTTCATCTGTGGAGTCCTGTATGACTACATTGCTTCCACAAATACTGGGAAATGCCTTGCAAGCTCACCTCCCAGCTGTTCTAGACCAGAGCCTCCAGCAATACATACCATTTGTCCTCAATCAGCTGTCAAAGCAAATGTTGCAGCTATTGCCAAGGCGTCTGAGCCTTCAAGAAAACTTCTTCAAGAGCTGTTACAAGAGGAACTTAAAGAAATCTGCTTATTTGTCTATCAAGAATTTGTTAAGTTCCTCAAGCCTGGATCAGGCACATCTACTACCGACGCTATGCCTGAGGGGGAGAATTCAGCAACCTCCACCTCTGACGAAGAAGCAGACACTGCTCCACCTAAGGGGAAGCAATCACTTAAACAACCTACACCTTCAACAGGGATTCCAACACCAAAACCTCTCAGGTCCTTCAACCCAATCACTGAAGCAATAAAGGACAAGGGAAAAGGAATTGCCATTGAACAACTGGAAATAACCCTGCACTCCCTCCAAGAAGAAGGCGGATCCACAGCTAAACTCTCCAAACACTCTGACCTGAACAAATTCAAGAGCGCTGATGAACCACCACGTACCCCAGAGCAGGCAAAGGCTCAAATCTTGGAACACCAAAGGCTTGCAAACATTAGAGCAGCTGAACTCAAGAGCAAAGAAGCTCTGAACAAACTCTCTCCTGCTGTAAAGGAAGCTCAGCTGGTTAAGCTCAAAGAACTGGAGGTTAAAAGGAGCAACCTTCAAAAGGAATATGAAAGGATTGTGAACCAGAGAGCTGAACCCGGTCAAATCACCAAGTATGCATGTTACACTGACAAAGACAAAAGAGTGGTGATGACCCTTTACAAAGAAAACCAACTAACCAACTACAAAGTCTTCAGTGACTTTAAACTCAGAGATCTGGGCCTCTCTGAATGGTTAGAAATGTTGTCTCTTGCCCAAAAGAAGACTGGGCCTGGTGCTGCCCAAATGATGAAAAACATTCAAGCAAAGCTGAATTGGGTAAGAGACACGGCAAATAAGCTGAAGGTATCTCTTCCTCCTTAACTCTCACAACAACAACCTTCTCAAATGGGGCCTCTGGTGGAGAAGTTGGTCACTGAGAACATTGTTGTAGATGGGATGCACAGAAACTTGGTACTGCCCAAAGAGATCACTAAACCAGTAGGGGGGCCAAGTATACTCAGAACCAGAGACATGTATGGTCTTCATGAACGGTAATTGTGAGTATTGCTTTCAGCGGATGAATGAACTACATCTGGCATCAACCATCCAGCTCATCAGACTCAAACAGGGCATCCTAAGGAATTGCAAATTGGATGAGGATTTTGAGTTTGAAGTCGAGCTAGTCATCAACTCTAGAAATGACAAACTTGAAGCCCAGAGAATCTATGATCAAGGCCTTGATCGCTGAAGAACCTTTTTACTTTTGTTTATGTTTACACCACTGGGTGTTCTTGTAATAGACTAGGTTCTTTATGTTTATAAAACTCTGAGGTATGTTTGTTAAATTATGTGTAAGAAGAAGCTGTGTACTCACTTACAATAATTTTAGACTTAGTATAATTTATAAACAAATAAGGGGAGATTGTTGGGCCAATGAAAGTTTTAACTATGGCCCAATCTAGATTTGTTTAAATTAGACTAAGTGTTTACTGATCGCTGAGAGGACCAGCGACAGAGACTAGACCAGTGGAAGGCAAAGCCTCAGCTGGCACACCAGGAACATTCAAGTCAAAGACAACGTCAAAGAAGTCAAAGACAATCTGAAGTCATACTCACCAGCGATTATGGATAGCTGGGATGTTGAAGGAATGTACTGGTGTTCAAGGATCTCTGAGTTGACAACACTCAGAGATCACTTAAGAACCCTAGAAGTCTGAGACAAGCAAAGCTTGTCTAATCCTTTATAGTTTAGGCGGGAGAATCTACCAAGTGTTTTGAGCGGGACAAAACAAGAGATTCAAGATAAAGCCTAGTACGACCTAGTGGGACAAAAGGTGAACAGTTGGCAGAACTGTTCACCTAAAGTTGTTTAAAGGTATGTCTCGATTTGGACATGCATTTAATACGTTGTACTCTTCCATTCAGAAGGTGACACGTATCAACTACTCCCACTAAGGAAGCAACCTGGTACACTATAAATAGGAGTGAGAAAGAAGAATTAAATCAACCCTTGTGCTTGGATAATTTATCTAAGTTCTTTCTCACCTAGGAACCGCTGAGGCCTCAGCTGTGTACCAGCGTCTCATTGGTTCCCTTGTAAACTTGAGTCTCGAATCTAGTTTACTTGTTCTAGGGTTCATGTCTTGTTGTCATTCAACGAGTGTATTCATAGCACTTTGTAATACTTTGTTTTTAATACTTAATAAAGCGTTACGCGCTTGAAAAGTATTTCATTATGTTTCGTGGTTACAAGAGTTATAGTTTATCAACAATTGTCATATTAAGGGACTTTCAATATGGTAGCTTGAGAGGTTACTACATTTAGGCTTGTTCAACCCAAATACACACCAAATTACTCAGTCCACAAGCTTTCCTGAATGAGGGAGATTGCTTTTGAGCAGCTTTGCAAGTAAGGTTAGAGATGAGGACTACTATAGTTTTTGTGCATAGACTACAACAGTCTATGCACAAGTTTCTTTCTTGAACCTATTTGAAACACAACACCACAAGATAAACAACTAACAAAAAACAAATCTAAAAGCTATTGTCAGTAGCTTATGGACTAGCTTTTGGTACAGTAAGTATGAAACAAGAAAAGCAGAAATTTGAAAAATCAAATTTTGGAACCAAGTTTGTTAAAAAGTACAAGTGAGAAACAAAATGGAACTTAGGCCTTTGTTTTCACAACCCCTTGATCTTGTCAAGATCCCAAGGCTATGATCAAAAAAGGGCTTAAGGATCTCAAAGGGATTTTGCAAAAAATAAACTTGAGATTTTTCTGTGATAAACTAAATGAAGACTTGCAACAAGTAAAAGTGACTTAAATTAAAATGTAGAAAATAAACTTGGAAAATAAATTCTTGCAAAGATTTTTATAAACACTCTAACTATTTATTTAATAAAAATGTTTTACAAGAAAATGGAACAAAAGGCTATCCATAGGTTGGATCTCCTTTTATACTACTAAGGGGATGATTCTAGAACAATAAGAACATAAAGAAACCTTAGCAAACAATCTGCCAAATTTGCCCTTGTTGAAAATTCAAAATTTTGGTCTTTAAGTACCCATGTGATTCTTTGGAGTCTTGTGTTTGTCTAACTTGTAGAATTTTGATCTTGGCCGTTTACTGAACATTGGGGACCAAGTTTGTGTTAATAGCCATAGATCCTTGGTGGTACAAATTTGTTTGCGAGTGAACTTGGGTCAGGGGAGGGTCCCACACGTCACATGGGGTGACGTGGAAGGTTTTTGTGGGTAGGGTTATGATGAGGTGACCAACAATTTAAGATTTGGAGTTTAATTAGGGTAATTAGTTGGATTAGTAAATATGGGGAATTAGGGGGTGTTTACCCGGTAAAGTACTAATTAATACTTATTCAAAATAAGTATTAATTAAATATTGGTTTAAGTGAAAAGTGACGTGGTTTGGGGTTGTTGGTCGGGTAATGGGCCAGTTTTGGGTTAATGTGGGTGGTTGGGTTTTGTGGTAAACTGGGTTTGAGATTTAACACTTTTGGTCCCCAGTGTTTAGAAAATATAGCAAATCAAGTTTTTGGTTGTCCAATGTAATTTCTTCACAAATAACATCAAGTAATTGGCATAATTGGCCCTTTCAACTTTTAATCTAGAAATAAGGATCATTCTTGCAATATTTGAGATCTTCAAGGGCTGTTTATGACACATATTGAAATTTTAGGGACCCAAATGTAATTTTGGAGTTTTACAAGGGTATAAAATGACAAGTCTTCCAACTTAAGAGACCAATCTTGTAACTTCTTCAAACTTCAAGTACTTTTGTGAAAAACCAATGCTCGGGTCCGGTTCTTTGTGTGACTTCGTTTTTCGTGTTCGTTTTTGCTTGATTCTTGTTATCTTTTGGTGAATTCACGATATCCGAACCTACAAATACACAATGAACAAATACAAAGGGTTTTGTACGATTTTTATGATATTTTTAGTCATTTTAAGCCCGATTAAGACGATGAGACCATGTATAATTGAGGTCTCATCAAACTTCTTAACATCCTTATGCATTCCCTTCCAATTAAACAAATTACCCAACTTGTGACTAGTAACATTTGTTCCAGAGTGTCCTCCAACTACATCAGCATGGAAGTTTTTGATGATAGTGTTTCTGAGCACTCCATCATTCCCCACTACTTGCTTCCCTTTTCCTTTTAGGAGGCATTTACATCTATATCCTTGAAAAACTTTGTTATTACATCAATATCATTTTAAAATTTACAATTACATCAAGATCCTTTCAAATCTTCAAAATACACATATATATCCAAAAACTTAATTTTATTATATTTAAGTACATTTTATATCACAAACTCACATCTTAATATAATAAAATACATCATATTACCTTATTACCCTTATACCAATGTGGAGTTACGTGTTAAGAAGCTCCTTAAGTCCTTTAATAATATTCTTATATTGAAAATTATAGAATGCAGGAAAAAGTAATGATTATTTTTATCAAATCATACCTTTTACCCATTTCTTAATTCACATAGTTTATTTTAGCACTTGTGATTTATCATGAAATACAACACAGTTAATGGCATCGAGGTTTTAATTTCTCTCCATGATTACTAATTTATTTTTTTCTGAATCATTTTTAAAGATATTTTTTTTTTAATTTCAGTAATGATCTGCAATAGAAACCCTATTGTGTTTGTTTAATTAGAATGGATAAAAAGGTAATATGACATATTAAATTTATATTTACTTTTTAGCTTCTAATATACATATGTTTAAATATTATATAAATATTGTTTTGGATAAATTTGGGTATTTTCAAGTTTTGAAATGATATCGAAGTTATTACAAATTTTAGAAAGATATTGATGTAATAACAAAGTTTTACAAGGATATACATGTAAATATCCTTTCTTTTTAAGCTTGCAGCCTCCCATGTATACTTGTCCCCCACAAAAGTACCAAAAACTAATTGTTGGATCTTCTCTTGTAGGCCTTGGTCCAACACATAGCTATCTTGCACTTGCTGTAACAACACTTGTAATAGTGGACAAAACCAATGAATTCAACTTTGCACTTCCATCAACTCTTGACAAAGCATCAACTACTATGGTCTCACTATCCTTCTTATAGGTGCTCTCATAGTCATAGCCCAATAATTTTGGAAGCCATTTAGCTTGAAAGGGTGTAGTTAACCTTTGATCTAACAAGTACTTAAGACGGAAATGATTTGTTTTAATTTTGAAATGTATGTCCAATAGGTAACCTCCTTTCATAGGTAGACAAAACTTGGTGTTTGGAAGAGAGAGGATTACTAAGATAAGCAATGAGATGGCCATCCTTAACCAATACAACACCAATTCCAATGCCTGATGCATCAGTTTCCACAAGAAAAAGTCTCTTGAAAATTAGGCAGAGATAAGACTAAGCTTCGGTCATAACTTGCTTTAATTCTTCAAAAGCACTATCAACATCTTTACTCCATTCAAATGAATTCTTTTTTAGTAACGTGGTTATAGGTTTACTAATGATTGTATAATTCTTAATACACCTCCTATAATAACCTGTCAAGCCTAAAAACCCCCTCAATTGTTTAACTGTTTGAGGAGTTGGCCACTTAACCATAGCCTCTATCTTAGAAGGATCTTTTGTGACCCCCTTAGCAGATATGAAGTGCCCCAAGTATTCCACCCTATCCACAACAAAATGACACTTGCTCATCCTAGCAAAATGTAGAAACTAGAAGGGGGGGGGGGGAGGGGGTTGAATAGTTTCTCTTCGGTAAAGGTCCTAATTAAAAATCCTTTCAATTAGGTTTGTCCCAAAACTACCTTTACTTTAAAACTAGTTTCATAATGGTTAGGTTCAATTCTAATGCATTAATAATGATAAGTAATAGTTGAATGCAATGCAAGAATATAAACATAGGTAAAGAGTAAAGAAAGAAGCAACCTAAGGGAAGACACCAAGATTTATAGTAGTTCAGCAACGAAGCTCTCTCTTTGTTCCTACTCCACTCCTCTAGTACACATTACTCGAGATTTCCACTACATCCATAAGCTCCCTTCTTGGAGGAGAAAATCTTACAATGTCGCTTACATTATTTTCCAACACTAAGCTAAATGTCGAGACCTAATCTTAGCTAGGACCAATCTACACATGTCGCCTACTTCGCTATCTTCCGACACAAGGCTAGATGTCGAGTTCTAATCTAAAGCTAGAACCAATCTTCTTCGCCCATCTTCTTTTCCGACACAAGGCTAGATGTCGATTCCTAATCCAAAATTACAACCAATCTTCACAACTCTTCACTTTGAAGCTAAGTGAGAACTCACAAGACACATACACACATCACTTTGTAGTTTAGCAAGAACTAACACACAAGGCTTATTACAATTCATATATATCCAAGTATACACATGTAACATGGATCCACACAATAAAAATCCAAGTATACACATATACAATGGATTTACACAAGACTTATCCAAGTATTCACAAATACATTGGATTAACACAACACTAATCCAAGTATACACAAATACATTAGATCTACACAAGACCCAAAATAAACAAATGATGAACATGCCAGATCTAAGGTAGAATGATCTTCATCAAGGCTTCATCTTTAATCACATCATAAATGTGGGAGTCATCTTCTCTTTAGACAAGCAAAGAAGCACATCAAGAGGATAATCATAAGTAAACATACTTAACGAATTAAGTGATCATTTACTAATGATTGAGACATAGAAAGAAGATAAGAAGTAGAAACAATGTCCAAAAAGGGTCTTGGAAAATAGAGATTTGATCCACTATTTGTAGGAGACAAAAACTAACAGCTATCTGCCTGCGGTTCCTCAATTGTCACACGGTTCTTTATTTATAAAGAACTGCATGCCTATTTACTAAGCCGCGGGTAGTAGACTCCGCTCCTTTTTGTACCTTCAAAGGATATTCTTATGACATTTGGAATATGCCACATTCAAATTTTCATTTTTCATTTTAATAAAACATTTTCTTAAAAAGAAAGTTTACTAAAATCTTTTTGTCACATTTAACAAAATGTAAGTTTTAAGGTTAATCACTTTCTAAGATCACTAAACATGATTAAGATATGTTTGTGTAAGACTAAAATGATTATTACCTTGATGATAGTGTTTGTCATTTTAATAAAACATTTTCTTAAAAAGAAAGTTTACTAAAATCTTTTTGTCACATTTAACAAAATGTAAGTTTTAAGGTTAATCACTTTCTAAGATCACTAAACATGATTAAGATATGTTTGTGTAAGACTAAAATGATTATTACCTTGATGATAGTGTTTGTCAAATAATTCGTCTTTCGATTATCTTTGACGATAAATGTTTTTACATTTTGTCGTGATCAAAACTAAGAAAGATTAGTTAACACTAATAATGTTTCTAGGCATCAATGCATTAAATATATCCCCTTTTTTATTACGACAAACTATAAACTCATTTATGTAAAAAAAAGTTTTTGAATTATTGACGAGTTTAACACTATCGTTTCTCCCCTTTGTCGAAGCAAAAAGGTTAGCACAAGACTTTGAAGAAGAGAATATACGGACTTAGCTAGTAGCTCCCCCTTGGTGCTTACTCCCCTAGCTTGGGGCACCAAGTGAATAAGCTAAGGTGATAAGCTTCATACAAAGGTTAGTAGAAAGAGAAGAAACACCAATGTATATAGTATAGTCACTACTTACTAAATAACTTGAGAGGAATGAAGAAACAAAATCTAAAATTAGAAGTAAGTATTTGCTAAGTATGTCCAAAGAGAGTGTTTTGACAAGGTCAATTCACAATTGGATGGAATAGAGGTAGAAAAGAAACATCCATACCAAATGTAAAAATATTATGTCAAAGGTTAAAAACTTAGAATTGTTGGAATCACCCAAAGACAATTATAAATTTTAACCATAATAAACTCTTAATAATATGTGTGATAAAGAATTAGCAAGAAAGGAAATAACACACATAACATTCATATTACAAAAATATGAAGAACACACAAGTGTAATATTCATATACACAACATGAATATTAAACCAACAAATAAGAAAATAAACAACATAAGCATAACAACTATTCTAGTATAGATAGTCCTCCAAGATTGCTTAGGTTTTTATTTTAGACTCAAACAATTAAAACACAAAGTGTGCTTCAATTGGTAAAATAAGACGAGAGTGCATTAATATGTATTTTTTAGTTCTTTTTGAATTGGTCTATTCGAATTGACCACGGTTAAACGTGTGACTCAGTTGTTCTTGGTGTAAAAAGGAAATGTCGTTGATTAACTATTTTAAAATAAAAATGAAAGCTTTAAAGTTATAAAATAAAAATAAAGACTTTTAAAAATAAATGACAAAAGATTAAAACTTGATGAAAAGTAAATATGAAATTAAACTAAGACAAAACAATTTAAAATAATACTTAAGAAAATTGGCGGGAAAAATGTAAATTTAAAATAATTCGGAATGCAAAAACATGACCTAGTTCGGAATACACCCTAATCCTAGACCTAATTCGGAATACTAAAAACCTAACCTAATCCAAAATCCGAAATTTGAACTTAATCCGGAATGTATGATTCCGACCTAGTTCGGAATCCGTGATGACCAAGCAATCCGGAATAATATTTGCACACAATCCGGAATCTAGTCTTTGCACACAATCTAGAATCTTGTCTTTGCACACAATCCGGAATGTAAGCCTTGCACACAATCCGGAATATGCTACTATATACAATCCGCAATCAGTAAAGAACATAATCCGGAATCTACACCTAATATCTAATCCGGAATGTTTGAAAAATAAAATCTAGTTCGGAATGAGGGTTTAGTAATCCAGATAACATAAAAATAAGCAAAAGCAAATAAGCACTTAACCAAAAAATTAACCAAACTAATTTTAGGAAAAAGCTAATAAGACACAAATCAAAAACTTTAAAAACACTAAATAATCAAAATATATAAAATCAACTTTTAAAAGATTTAACTATTAAAAACACTTAACTAAAAGTTATAAAAACACAAATTAATCAATAAGCACAATAAGCAAGAACAATCAAACACATGAAAAACAATAAGAACAATCAAATAAGCACTCAAATAAGCAAATAAGCATAAAGATGAAACAAACTACATGATTAACCAAATCAAACCAAAGATTTAAAACAAGAAAGGAAGAATGAGAATTATCTAAAAATCTTGAAATTAAGATGAAGATTAAAGATTCAAATACAAGATTAAGATGAAAGATTAATAAACTTGCAAGAAAAGCTTAAGAACATAAAGTAAATCTAGAAAGAGAAGGTAATTATCCTACTCCTACTCCTAAACTAATCTATCTAATTATGAAAAAACTTGTTACAAATGATGGAAAATAAACTATATATAGTGGAGGAGTGTATGGTGTTGTTGCTTTCATCTTTCACTTTGTCTTCTCGTCTTTTAATTAATTGCTTTTCTCGACTTTGTCTCGGGATTTGTCGAATGATAAAATGAACTTGTCTAATAATTTTCTTCATTTATTAGATTTGGTTCTTCGACTTCGTTAAACTTCCGTCTTTAGTCTTTTTCCTCGATAAATCTTCAGAATAGACCTTTGCCTTCCATTCTTTTTGCACTTTTGATCTTTTGACTTCGTCTTTTGTCTTTTTCTTCAATAAAAGCCCATAAAAGCCCTTGTTCTCTTCCTTTTTCATATTTTGGTCCTAAAACACAACAAAAACACAAACCACGCATAATTCCAACTTTTACGACATTGAATACACGTTTTGTCTCATTTTTATTATGTTTAAGTGGTAAAAGGATAAGTGTTTTCACACTTATTAAATCCCCTACACTTTACCATTGCAATGCCCTCATGCAATGCATTAATTTTAAAGCACGATTTATATTCTCCATCATAATTAACCCACCTTGGCCTTTATTAAACACTAGACACTAAGGAAACTTAAAAAGATAGAAAATTACAAAATGTTTGAAGGAAGAAACAAGTAAAGAAATCTAAGACTTACATTAGGGCTTTGGTGTCATGAATGTTTATCACCCTCAAGTTTCACGTTCCCCGTACCAAGCTTAAAAACGAGATCATTGTTATTAGAAGTGAGTAAAGCTAACACTCACTCATGTGGCCCATTTATTTACTTAGACTCCCTTATTCCTAGGTATATCTCTTATATTTTATTTTTGTCTTGAATGATCATGAGGATGCATTTTTGACTTATTTCGATAGTTTATTTAGGCCAAAAATAAAGTAGGACGATTTAATCAATAGTTAGCTAAAGGACAAAATCTTTTAAAACTGCTTCTCGAAACCTCATAAAGTTCATATCTTGGCATAACTCGTTTCACGATTTGAGACCTTTCTCGGATCGATATTTGGCATTGACTTCATACTTCGAATCTTGAGAGACGTTCTTGAAATAATGGTCTTCTCTTCATAATAGGAATTTCTTCACTAGAAGTTTTTTGAGAGATTCTTCAAACTTGGACCACGACTTCTTCATTTTTCTCCAATCTTTATTTGGGATTTTGATATACAACGATCCGCCTCCTTTTAGGACTTGGATCTATTTATCCTCATACCTTGTTAGGGTCTTTTCGGATAGACTTCTCCATGATCTTTAGGGGAGTATTTGCTTTTCGTCGTGTGTCTTGATCCTTCATATTGATTTTTGATAAATGATTCTTCATATCACTTTGGATCTTTAGCAACAAAATGTAGCCCTCATGCCTTGTTAGGGCATTTTTGGACTCGCCAATCTTCGCATCCCTCTACAATAAGTTATGCCTTGGCTATGAACTCTAATTAATACCGAGGAAATTTTAAACGATCTTGTGCTAGAAGCTAAGTAACTTTTCAAATCGCACGACCTTATTTATTGCAACTATTTATTAACAAGCGATGGAAGAAAAAGCTCATAATTAACTCACATAAATTCATGAAAGAATACAAAACTTATAATTGACTCTATCATCTCTCGTTCTCCACAATTTAAAATCTCAAGGAATAAGACTCGTGGATGCTTAGCCTAATAGACCAATTAAGGTCCATATGTTAAGGATACTAGCTAGAGTAAACTCAAATAAGTAAATTTGGGTTGAGTCAAAATATTCACGACGGGTCGAATATATCAAAGGCATCTAAACTTGTTAAAACCATTTTATTAAAGAAAGAAAATAATAATAACAAAGGAAAATACTACTAGGCCAAAATAGGTCAAACATTTTGAAAAATATCGAAAAATCAATTTTTCGGTTAAAATGAGGACATAAGCCCCCCTACACTAAATATAAACATTGTCCACAATGTTTAAGCATGTGAAAGTAAACTCCCTACACTTAGGACATTGTGCACGTTGATTAAATCTTGCTAAGGAAGAGACAACTAAAGTGATTCCTATTTTAATATTGAAGAATATAAAATAGTGAATCAAAAGAGTTTTAGGATAGAACCGGGAAGACGGATACACGGAATCACGGGTCATCAAAAGTCATCAAAAGTGGATCTTTGAAAGCTCCAATCCCTGCACATCATAAGAAAGAAAACAACAAACAACAACGGGGCTCCCCCTACACTTATTATAAAAACGGATAAAGAAGGATAGATTAGCGGGTTGCCTCCCGAGAAGCGCTTGTTTTTGTTCACCGAGTCATGAGCTTGACTCGACCCCGAATTAAATGGTCCATGGGGAAGCCTCTAATGTAATACCGGGATCAAAAATCTTGTCCTCATTCTCGGAGGACATTAATAAGTGAGAGGCAGGAGGATAAGTCTTGAAGGGTAGAAAAGTCCTCTCAACATACGAAAAGTATGTGAAATCATGATTCACGGGAGGTGGGATGGGTAAAGCAAGCAAATTGTTATCCCCCCAAGACAGTTGATGGTCACTAAGCAGCAAAGCCGTATAGGTGTCAATCATAGAATGGTCAATTTCACCTCCCGGGTCAAAGCACTCATCCTCAGTAATGGTCTCTAAAGTATGGGATGAAAGGTGTTCGGGAGAGGGACTTGGAACAATATCTTCATGCATCAAAGTATCAAAAAGAATATCCCCCTTCGTGTCATCATCATCAATACCCTGAGGTATTGAAAGAATGTCGATTTCTTCCATAAATGTGTCATTATTCTCAACGGGAGTAATAGACGGGGGTAAAGACTCGGAAATAGGAGTATAATTCAATGCTTCAATTTCAGCAATAAGAAGATGAGCTTTCAATAGTTTGTTGCGAAGAATAACGTCTTCCACCTCATCTAAAAGACCAAGTTCATTGGTGAACTTCTCGTAAGTCGGAGAGAATAAATCAACATACCCCTCATGTCCCGGAGGAATTGGGAAAAATGAGAAATTTCAAAAGTGAAATTCTCATAGCATGGAGAAAAATCATCATTAAGAGCGACCTCGTCCGTAAGCTCCGCAGAAGTTGGTTCATCAAAAACCTCATCAAATAATTTGTCAAGACCAAATTCACTAATCTCACTCGATGTATCACAATCCTTAGATGTATTTGGGACATCAAGAGTATGAGTAGGAATCTCAGAAGATGGGTTGAGGTCAAAGATATTATCCTCGTCAGCATAATAATAAAAGGGACGCCCAAGAGGCGGAGAGGTATAATCACTTAGATTAGATACTTGCTATTGTCGATGTCGCTGTTCCTCCTCCCATGTTTCTTTTAGTCGAATTACACTGTCATGAAGTTCCAAAAGAAGTGCTTGTGTTACGTCATTCGGATTCAAAGAAGGTTGATGATCGAGGGTGTATTGTGGGGGCTCAAAATTATGAAAACTGGAATTATAGCACGGGTTTGGTTCATAATAATTCATCGGTTGACAATAAGAAGTATCGTGAGGGCCCCCACAATTGTTGCAACACGGGTATTGAGAAAAACCCGGTGCATTTGACGGATACGGATCCTCATATATGGAAGAGGGTGAGATAGTGTAGTAATTGGTGAAGAATGAATTGAAGTATGAATTGATCGAATTGCACGATAGATAACGTCCAAATTCGTAATTAGGGATATCCATTCCGCACCGTTCACATGAACACCATTGACAGGATTCACTACCAGACGATGGTCTTCCACACCCTACACAATCAACATACGAATCCATTAGGAATTAAACATAATAGAGAAGTAAGAGGAATATTTTTGGTGCAAAACTTTTGAAAAGAAATGCTTTTAATGATTTTTTAAATGTTTTTGTATTTTTGAAAAATTTTAATTTTTTTGGACTATTGAAATTTTTTTAGAAAACTAAACAAGAAAAATAACATTCAAAAGTGAACGGATCCTAAAATCCAACGCGTCTCTCACAAAAAACCGTTAATCTTCACGAAAAGAGCAGGTGGCGACGCCATTTTAATAACTAGATTTTATATAGGTGAAATTGTCTCGACTCGATTCAAATTGAAAAAGGTTAAACGTGTGACTCAGTTGTTCTTGGTGTAAAAAGGAAATGTCGTTGATTAACTATTTTAAAATAAAAATGAAAGCTTTAAAGTTATAAACTAAAAATAAAGTCTTTTAAAAATAAATGAAAAAAGATTAAAACTTGATGAAAAGTAAATATGAAATTAAACTAAGACAAAACAATTTAAAATAATACTTAAGAGAATTGGCGGGAAAAATGTTAATTTAAAATAATTCGGAATGCAAAAAGATGACCTAATTCGGAATAAACCCTAATCCTAGACCTAATTCAGAATACTAAAAACCTAACCTAATCGAGAATCCGAAATTTGAACTTAATCCAGAATATATGATTCCGACCTAGTTCGGAATCCGTGATGACCAAGCTGTGGATTCGCTTTATATGATCCGGTGGTCTAACATTGTGGTAGAAGATGGTGGAAGCCATTGTTGAGAGAGAGAGAGAAGAGAGGTTGTGTGTGAAAGAAAGAAAAGATGTATTAAGCAAAAATGAAAACATAAGCAACACCCCTCCTTGGAAGCCTAGGAGGGGTATATATAGCCACACACCATACACTTAACTATACATTGAACCTAGTCTAGTCTAAGCGTGTGTGACTATGATAACTAATGGGAATTCTTAAATGTCGTCACATAAAGTGAATTTCCAACAATCTTCCCCCGTGGGACGACGTGTAGAATTCCTTACAATATTTTTCCTAACAAGTACATAATGATAACAACAAGAGCTTTCATGAAGCGTCTAATGCTGATGATGTCTTATGAGGCCTTTGATTTCAAAATGAATCATCTTTAAAGTAACTTGTAGAAGAAATACTGTAACGACACGAGCTAAGTAATCCATATACTTCTAGTTAAGGAGAAGCTTCTAAATTAACTTCCCCCTAATTCATGCCACATAAACTTGATGTAGAAGCTTTTAAATAGCTTCCCCCTAAACCGACAATCCTCGTAAGCAACTTCGAAGCTTTCAATAAAGTTTAGAATGATTAAGCGCACAACGGAATCTAACAAGCAAATCCCATCATATAACATGATAACGTTGCTAAGAGGAATTGAAAGTTTGGGGCACACCAAGTAGATCAACAACTTCTCTTCTCATGCTTGAATAATTCTTCTGAATTTTTCTTCCCCCTGAGAGTTCAAGTTATGCATACTAGAAAGAATCAAGACATTTCTTCCCCCACATAGTTGAAGAAAATAAACCAATCCCAAGTATGAAGCTCAAATACTGAAGTAGACACTTTGTCCCATTCATGAAGTTGACATCGTAACACCAGAGTCAATTAAGTCCCGAAAATGCACATATCTTCTTCCGGAGATGCACCAGAGTCAATTAAGTCCCGGAAGTGCATATTTCTCCATATAGGATAATGATGATGAATAATTGCAACAAGCAAACAATTAAACATCGAATCAGTAGTGTACCGTTTAGATATTGATAACGCCACGAGTTCAAACACTGATTTTCTCTGCGGCTATGACAAATACATCCCAGAATGTCTTCAAATCAAAAGAAGGTATGAAGTTCATCACGTGTACTCGTTGTGCGTTCAATGTGTCTTCTTCTTCCCCTTGATGGTTTCGAAACTCAGAACCATCAATAAATTGTACGCATATGAACCTGAAATCTTGTGAGAATAATAAATAAGCAGAATTATATATTTTATGAGAATCAGCTGTTGATCGAAAATCTCTTCTCGTAAACTCTCCATGGCCATCTTTGCCAACCCACTTGAAAGCAATTTGAAGTGACCACTGATTGAATGAGCCAGATACATCAAACGTGAAACTGAATAAGATTATCTATTAAGCTTGATTGAAAATGGAAGAACTTAGAGAGAGAAAGGTAGAGAGAGAAAGGAGAGAGATGAAAGAAAGATGGAATGTGATGAATGAAAGTGTTCAACCCCTCCTAACATGCTAGGAGGGGGGTTTATATAGCCCACCCTACATGTGGGCTATATGGGCTATATTGGATCACGAGCCCAATTTCATTGGAGTGGCCGATCCTTTCTAAATACGTAAAAATGTACTTCCAACAATCTCCCCCAAAGGGAGGTCACTCCATGTTACAATGTCCTAAATAGTCTATAGCTCGTGATCTATGCTAATAATGATGTGACAGAGACTTTCCTTGGAAAAACGTATTTCCAACAATCTCCCCCAAAAGGAGGTCACACCATTTTACAAAATCTTAAACCTAGCATACTATGCTTGAGTCTTCGATCTTGTTCTTGTGAATATGCTGATGAGATCTTTGACTTTAGTCTTGAGCATGTTCTCTTGCCTTGACCTTGTGCATTCATCACTAGTGATATTTGCCTCCTTGTGACTTCATGATCCACATACTTATACTTTTATAAATTCTTGAAAGCTTCAGAGTTTGATACAGCAGAAGACTTGACTTTTAGACTTTCTTGAATTTGTTGAAGTATTAAGTGCAGAAAGCATAAGCATGTGTTGACGACTTGTTCTGGATTAAATACCGCAATGCCACCTTCTTGTTACGCTGCATAAGACACTTAGCAACAAAACATATACACGGATGAAATGGCCTTGAACATTTCATTCTAATCCGGTAGCATTTTACCTCCGGTCGGTGAAGACCGTTGGACGATATAAAAATATCGTACTTGTGGCAGGTAGTTTCAATTAAGAACCTCCTTGACAAGATTTCGCGGGTAAACCCGTTCTCTTTATTCGACCGTCCAAAGCTGACTGCGAACATAAAGAGTGAATCATTTGGATAATAATATCCACATGATTTGAAGCCGTCAATTCATGTTCCTGGAACAAGTGAAATTCAATTAAGAACCGCACCATCGTTGCTTTCCAGTTGTCACGAGCTTGATTCGTATAGAATCTTGCAAGTTACCTACCAAGTGCTGTTTGAGGTTAACACTAGAAGGATTTCCACTCATCACTGTGAACACTAAGGTATCACTCTGAGTGTTCTGGCAAGATCACTAAGATATTGCGTAGAGGCCTGGAACGTGTTTAAATTCATTTAAGAATTAAACCACTGTTGCTTTCCAGTTATCACAAGTTTGATTCATAAAGAATCGCACAAGTCACCTACCATGAGCTTTTTGATATTCGCTCAAGAAGGATTTCCATCTTCATTGTAAATACTTTCGTATTACTCGGATGTTCAGGCAAGATCATGAAGATTTTACGTAGGACTCTTATGATCTTTCTTACTTTTCACAGTGTGTGAAGAAGCAAGGAAATATGAAAGTGTGTCCTAATGAGATATTTGATGATCTCAAATGGCTCTAGACTCAATATTGCATTTTGGATTTTTAGTGATCGGAGGCTGGAGAGGAGTGCCACCATTTCAATACCAATTTATTCGGAGTGAATAAATCAATAGATAATGTGTTGTCTCCGTGTGATTAAAACAGATATCTTTTAAGAGATATCTGAGTTAGCTGGGATGGGTTGTGCCTTGCATCACTGGGTCCATGATGTCTATCTTCAATATCAAGAATCATTAAACAATGATCTTAATAGCATATGTATTGACCCGGTTTCTGCCTAAGTTGTAAGGAGGGCTTCTTTCTTTACACCCTTTATCTTTACAATTCTTTTTCATTCTTCAACCCCTTCAATGCTTACCAATACGTCATCACTAGCACCTTGTTGTGATTGTTCCAGTGCTAACTTAAGTACTTGGTCAGCATTCAGCTACGTTCACAGTCTTTCTCCATCTTTCCTAAGGACTACTATTTCTAGCTATGGAATGTCCTTGGGAAGATTCCTCCCGTTCTAGAGGAATCATTGGACTTTAACCTATCCTACCATCCTTATGTCACCACAATCTTCACCGTCGTGAATAGAGATGTTTTGGGTAAGTATATGTCACCATGAAATCCATTTTGAAGTGCAAATCCATTTTTCTCCCCCTTAACATATGCCACGATATCCGAAAACATTTCGCACATGTCGGGAAGAGCTATCACGTTAAGTCAAACCATTTATGATTAATCATTTCCCATATTAAATCACATTTTCTCCCACATATTAAAAATATTAACCCAATCGATGTTTTTAATATCAATTGATTTAATGGCATTTTTAAGAAAATTTAGGAAGAAAAATGCAAAGCCAAGTATCTTCATGAATTACACAAGCTCCCCCTCAAATTAATGAGGGTGTACTTAAACCGTAAATTAAATACCTTTTAAACACAAGTGTAAGGTATTTATCACGTGCAAAGATCATATATGATAATGTATTCACAAGATTAGCAATTTATGAGGTTGGACCTGAATGATGGAGAACATCATATGAAAGAAGCACATGGTTCTTGTTCACGAATGTTGGTCACCTCATCACGTCTGAAGTTATCTCTTGACTCCATGTGTACGATTGATATCGTTGTCTTGACACCAACATGTGAACTTGGCACTTTCGGCGTCAAAGATTCTGAATGCTGGACAATTGCTCCCCCTCAATTGTTGACCCGTGTTCCATTGAAAGAGCTGTAGTCGCCGTTTGAGTAGTCGTATCGTCGAGTATGTAGATATCATTTGTAAATTGCTACGGTTGGTGGAGATGATAACTTCAAAAAGACAAGATTTCTCTTGTTTTAACAAATAAATGCATTGACATGTACATAAATTTATGTTAGATTGTGTTATTACGTAAACACAATCCCTTAAATGGTTATAAAGTAAACCATGACTGAGAAAATTAATTCCCGTTGTTGAGTCAAAGCTTTCCGGTGAAATGCTTGACTTGATTATGAAAAGCGGGTTACTATCTGAAATAATAGCAAACCATTTTGAGCATGTTTTTAAACATTTGGACTTCTGCTCGAACTTTATTTACAACACCGTGTCATTATTGAATGACATTTCTAGTATCGTAAATATTATCGATTCCAGAAGACATGCTCTTTTTATCAAAACATTTTTTGAACACACAATTTTGAAAGATTTAGAAAACCTTTTTGATAAATTCTCGAAAAATTGTGTTCAACGTTTTGAAAACCAATTACTTGAGCTTAAGATATTGAATATCTTGCAAAACGAAATCAAGTCCGAGAAGTTGTAAACTTCCCGTTGTTAAGGATAAGTTTATCATCAGCGATAAACTTTCCTTTTAACTGAAGAACGAGTCCTAAGTTGACATTTACTTAGAAGTCGTTTTCATGAGCTTGAAAAACTTTGAATGTTTTGACGTAAAGGTCATGACCGAGAAAGGTGAATTTCTCGTTATGAGGAAAAGTTCTCTTATTTAAAAGATTCACTTTCCTTTCTGAGCTTAAAACTTGGAATGTTTTAATACAAGCTCATGACCCAGAAAATTTAATTTCCCGTTACGAGGATAATCTATCTTTAAAGATAAGCTTTCCTAAAAATAAGGTCTGAGTTACAGTCTGATATTTAACTGTAAATCTTTGTGCATGAGCTTAAAAACTTCGAATGTTTTTAACTAAGCTCATACCCGAGAAAAATTAATTTCTCGTTGTGAGGATAAGTTTATCATCGGCGATAAACTTTCCTTTATTTGAAAATCGGGCCATCATCTGATATTTAATGAGGAGCCTTATACACGAGCTTAAAACCTTTGAATGGTTTTAGGATAAGCTCGTGTCCAAGAAAACTTAATTTCTCGTTAAGAGGGTAAGTTATCGTTGCGTAGATAAACTTCCCTGTCTCTGAAGTCCGGGTCATCGTCTGTCATTTAACGAGGAGCCATTGTGCATGAGCTTAAAAAAATTTCGAATGTTTTTAATATAAGCTCATGCCCGAGAAAACTTAATTTCTCGTTGTTAGGATAAGTTTATCATCGGCGATAAACTTTCCTTTCTTTGAAGATTGAGTTATAGTCTGTGATGTGACTATAAGTCCTTGACACACTGCAAGCTTAACTGCAAATCCCCTGAGACACTTGTTTCTTAGATATCAGCTTCTTCAGCAACCAAACTCTGAGAGTGTCCTTAATTGAATGGTATACAATGATTGGACCGCTTCGTTCTTTTGGAACATCCTCTTTGGTACCTGCATTCTCATTAGGAATTTGCATGCTTTGATATGGGTTTGCGATATCTATCTTAGAAGCAAGTGGGGGTTCGCAGTTTTCTTTTCTTGTGCTAGAGGTGTTCTGAGGAGATGATTCACTTCTCTTAGCTGGTAAACGTTTCCTTTTATAGAAAACCTTAAGTTCAGGCTTAGGTGATGCATCCTCCTTTTCAATTTCCTCCCTACTAGTCTTAATAGAATCGGAGACTATCCTAGTTAAAGGGCACTCGTTTTCTACAAGGGTGAAAGTTCTACCAGTGGGGCGCCACATTTTACCAATGGGTTTGATTTTGGCAACCCACTGGGATTTAAGTCTAGCACGGGAGTTCACCTCATTAAGTAGTTTCTTGATACAAGAATCATGATTTGTCGTAAAGACACATTTTCTACATGTTTTACAAGTAGCATATTTAATGTCCGAGTAAGATCTAGAATTCCTAGATGATTGATTGATGCTCCTAGGATGTGACATGCTACGGTTAGCAGTGTTGGATAAACTAGAAGGCATCTGACTAGGTTTGAAATTCCTATCTCTTACTTGTGTCTTTTGCTTAGCTTCCCTTAGATCAAATGTATGGCGAACATCATTTGAACTAGTTCGAGACGTGTTCTTTGGACTATGTCTAGGGAAACTAGAGGCAATCATGTGATTAGGTCTTACAAAAGCTGTTTTAGTCACATTGGGCCTAGATAGTGGAGTGACTGTTCTAGAAAGATGAACCATATCAACTTGGGAGGCAAACCACGGTCTCGAGGATTGTGATCGCTCGGATCTAAATGCAGTCGGTTGTCGAATGAACTGATTTGTAGGCGGTTTCCCCAAGATTGATGGTTTTTCAAGCTTAGTGTCCACACTAGTTCCTTTGGTTTTCCTCAAATCATTTTTCAGAGCCGCTATTCCAAAAACCTTTTCTTGAACTTGAGCCTTTAAAGTCTCATTCTCTTTGAGCAATTCATCTTGGGATGCCAACTTAGATTCAAGCAACTTAATTTGTTTCAAAAGATTATCCTTTTCAGCTTTAGAATCTAGAACTGTTTGATCTAATTTTCGTTCAAGAACAACGTTTGACTTTTCAAGTTTTTCAAAATATGTTTCAAATTTCTCCGTTTTCTTTGAAAATTCAATTCTGGCATCCTCAAGATCTTTTGATTGTTGAGCTACGATTGTTTCGAGCTCTTTAATCCTAGAATCAGAATTATTTAAAGAAGCAGTCATAAGACACTTATCATGATGTTTAGCATTTTGAACACTTTCTCCCCCATTATGATTCACATCGGATGAATCAGAAGTGGTATCAGTATCACTCTTTTCCATCCCATGTTTGGCATAATTAGGTTCAGAAAGCTCAACATGCCGTATATTGTTGAAACTTGGCACCTGAGCAGTTGGAGCTTGTGACTTGCTGCTTGTTTCATGCGTTCCTCCTGATTCCTTCCCATTGCTTACCTTGACGACCAGACTGGCACCTATTTCTTGCTCGGGGCAGATGTAATCATCTTTTGACGACAACTTGAAGCATGTCTCTTTCTCATGTTCATGAGGTATTGCTGCATTCAATGACTTAGACGACTCCTTGATTCGTTGAATCTGAGCCTTTTTCAACCGTATCTCGTTGTAATTAACGAACCTGACCTCAATACACTTCTCAAGTATATTGATGTGATTGAGTAAACCACTTCTAAAGGTTTCAGTCTGACAACCCGTATGCGCGTTGAAAAGCTGGTGAAGGATTGGAGTCGAATAATCAAAAGGAGGTACCATTATTGAGGCAAAGAAGTCCTTAAACTGTGTGCGAATAATTTCTAGACATAACTTTGCTTTAACCTCATGAAGATTTTCCCTTTCAAGTTGCAACCGTAACTCATCCAAATTATTAAAAATCTTCTCTTTAAAATTATCCACTTTGCCAAAGAATATTTGAACCGTGGCTGGAAGTTCAGGCATGTTGTGCGGATAAAGAAGTGCAAGATATGTCTTGAGCTCGTGAAAGATTTCCAACGATTTTTGACGCAATTTGATCTCTTTGAGTTGCATGTGTTGCAGTTCTCCCTCGTGAACTGTTGAACTCAACGATTCCATTGATGTTTGATGAAAGGTAAGTGGCAACGGGAAAGTATAATTCGATGAGAAATTGATGTCTCGGGTTTTTACAAACCAACGAAAAATCCGTAAATGACTGTAAAAATCCTCGATAGATGAGATGTCTCTTTTCTCGGCTCAAAAATTTTTATTGGCTCAAATGTTGATAAAATAAACCCGATCACAAATCCGTAGCCACGAAAAATAAATCCCATCACTTGGACTCGTCACTTTTGAGTCGTCAAAAATTTCAAAATACCCGCCGCAACACGATGTACCAAATCCAAATGTATCAATTGACAAAAGATACAAAATTAACTAAACTAAAGAATTAACTTTAAAATATAAAAAAAATTAACTTAACTTTTTTTTTTCAAATTAAAAAATTTCTGATAAATCAAAAATCTAAAAACGTCTGATATATTAAAAAAACTGGTATATTAAAGAATTAACTTAATTAAAAAAAATCTGAAAACGTTTTCTTTGATAAGTAAAAGTTGAAATAAACGTCTAAATGTCCCACTATCTAAGCCACAACAAGAAACCTCCGTGGCAGTCTAAATGACTTGATAAACGTGTCCCAAACGTGGTAACAAAATGTGGCAATCTGTTCACTTTGTTTCCTCCGCCTACAATAATATATAAACCTAAATCTTGCTTTGTTTTCTCCCCAAAAAATAAAACACTCTTGTTTCCTCCGTCTTTAAAAACAAAACTAGAGACCAAAAACTCTCTCTCTCCTCAATACACACTTGCGTATCTGTTTCACTCAACACCAAATCTCATATCATAGTTATCTTCGCCTCCCATCTCCACAAGATCTTTTCATCAGATTCAAATTGATGTGTATAAAGTGGCTACAAGATCTCCAAGGGGGTCTCGGGTAGGTGATTTGATTAATGTTCTTTATTTTCGTTAAGGGTCTTCGATTAATGATGGTTTTAATTTGACTAAGATCTTGGGTTTGTGTCTTGTGTTGTAACAGTCGAGTCAAAGGATTTGGATTTGAGTCTTGAAAAAAAAATGTTTTTGTTTGAGTCTGGTGAAGGGTGAGTCGATGGTTTAAGGTTTGTTTGGGTCGAGGGCAATAAGTCTGTTTGGTCGAGGGTGTGATGGGTTCGAGTGTGTGAGGGGTGTGTACGTGACGAGGGTGGGTTTGTGTCGAAGTCGAGGGTCTGTGTGGTGTAAGTCTAGTGAGGTGAGTGTTTGTGGTGTGTTTGTGTTTGTGTATGGTCGAGAGAGTTGTGTAGAATAAAAGGTCTGTGAGGTTTTGACGAGAGTTGTGTTGAGAGGTGGAGTATGGTGTCTTGGAGTCGAGGGTGATGTGAGTCTTGACAAAAGGTTTTTCGAGTCGATGGTTTGCTTGTCGAGTCTAGATGTGGACGCGAGTGTGGTGTTTTTGTTGATGAGAGATGGAGTCGAGGGTGTTGTTTTGAAGTGTGTGAGTCTGAGGATGTTTGTGTTTGGTTGTTGAGTCGGGTTGCTGAGTCTAGTCGGTTTCAGTCAGGGTCTGAGTTAATGTCTGAGTCGAGTCTTTGTTGTTAGTCTTGGGTCGAGGGATGCTGGGTCGAGAGTCTAAGTCAAAGTGTCGAGTCGAAATGAGTCCTTTTGTTTGAGTTCAACATACAATTCGACCAGAATGTCAAAATAAAAACATCATCGGAATGTCGTCGGAAAGCTCGATCGGAATGTGATCGGAAACCAGTGTCGGAATACCAAAGACTCAAAACTGTCGGAATGACATCAATCGGAATACAACCGGAAAGCCTTATCGGAATGTTGTCGGAATGAACCTTGTCGGAATGACTTATCGGAATATTTAAAACCCTTTTCCGATGCAACAAATCGGAATAACTATCAAACTTTAAACCCTTTTCCGATGACACCAAAAACAAAAATAGTATGAAACAAAAGTTTTGTTAAACAAAGGACTGACACTTTTAATAAAATAAGATAAAATAAACTTAAAAAAACTGATAAAATAAAAAAACTGATACTTTTTTATTAACTTTTGAGACAAAGAACTCGAATCGAGGGAGAAAAGTAACACAGATCGAGACAACAACAAAAAAAAACTGATACTTTAAAAAAAAAATAAACTTGTTAAAAGAATAAACCGTGACAAGTTGAAACTAAACTTGGAAAAATAAGAAAAATAATAAAATAAAATAAATAAAAACCAAATCAATAGATCAACAGCACGCAAATCCTAAGATGCAACCATAGCTTTGATACCAATTGTGGATTCGCTTTATATTATCCGGTGGTCTAACATGGTGGTAGAAGATGGTGGAAGCCATTGTTGAGAGAGAGAGAAGAGAGGTTGTGTGTGAAAGAAAGAAAAGATGTATTAAGCAAAAATGAAAACACAAGCAACACCCCTCCTTGGAAGCCTAGGAGGGGTATATATAGCCACACACCATACACTTAACTATACATTGAACCTAGTCTAGTCTAAGCGTGTGTGACTATGATAACTAATGAGAATTCTT
Source organism: Glebionis coronaria (assembly GCA_025667525.1). Lineage (NCBI taxonomy): Eukaryota > Viridiplantae > Streptophyta > Magnoliopsida > Asterales > Asteraceae > Glebionis > Glebionis coronaria. Next base: position 508,538,851 of record CM046879.1, on the reverse strand, counting down.
AAATGTCGTCACATAAAGTGAATTTCTAACACAAGCAATCCAGAATAATATTTGCACACAATCCGGAATCTAGTCTTTGAACACAATCTGGAATGTAAGCCTTGCACACAATCCGGAATCTAGTCTTTGCACACAATCTGGAATGTAAGCCTTGCACACAATCCGGAATATGCTACTATATATAATCCGGAATCAGTAAAGAACATAATCCGGAATCTACACCTAACATCTAATCCAGAATGTTTGGAAAATAAAATCTAGTTCGGAATGAGGGTTTAGTAATCCGGATAACATAAAAATAAGCAAAAGCAAATAAGCACTTTACCAAAAATTTAACCAAACTAATTTTAAGAAAAAGCTAATAAGACACAAATCAAAAACTTTAAAAACACTAAATAATCAAAATATTTAAAATCAACTTTTAAAAGATTTAACTATTAAAAACACTTAATTAAAAATTAGAAAAATACAAATCAATCAATAAGCACAATAAGTAAGAACAATCAAACACATGAAAAACAATAAGAACAATCAAATAAGCACTCAAATAAGCATAAAGATGAAACAAACTACATGATTAACCAAATCAAACCAAAGATTTAAATCAAGAAAGGAAGAATGAGAATTATCTAAAAAGCTTGCAATTAAGATGAAGATTAAAGATTCAAATACAAGATTAAGATGAAAGATTAATAAACTTGCAAGAAAAGCTTAAGAACATAAAGTAAATCTAGAGAGAGAAAGTAATTATCCTACTTCTACTCCTAAATTAATCTATCTAATAATGAAAAAACTTGTTACAAATGATGGAAAATAAACTATATATACTAGAGGAGTGTATGGTTTTGTTGCTTCCATCTTTCACTTTGTCTTCTCGTCTTTTAAATAATTGCCTTTCTCGACTTTGTCTCGAGATTTGTCGAATGATAAAATGAACTTGTCTATTAATTTTCTTCTTTAAATAGATTTGGTTCTTCGACTTCGTTAAACTTTTGTCTTTAGTCTTTTTCTTCGATAAATCTTCAGAATAGACCTTTGACTTCTATTCTTTTTGCACTTTTGATCTTTTGACTTCATCGTTTGTCTTTTTCTTCGATAAATAAAGCCCGTGAATGTCTGTGTTTTCTTCCTTTTCATATGTCGGTTCTAAAACACAACAAAAACACAAACCACGCATGACTCCGACTTTATGACATTAACTACACGTTTTGGTCTCATTTTAATTATATTTAAGTGGTAAAAGGATAAGTGTTTTCACACTTATTATGAATCATCCAAAGATTGGTCACGGGAACAAATACTTTCAGAGGAGGTCGAGTGGGGATAAATTCAAAAAAGTTTAGCTTGTTATACACATGAGAAAGTACAATTTGTTGAAATCGACAACACGCACAGAGCTTATGATGCAAAACAAAATCGTTTGATGGGGGAGGACCATCAAAATAAGAAGGTGGTGGTGGAGAAGTAGAAAATGGATAAGAGAGGTTTTCACAATGTCTAGCGAGATTAGGGAAAGAAAAAATGTCATTGAGTTGAGGAGTGTTGAAAGGTTTACGTGGTGGTGGAAGAGCTTCCTTCTATTCGGTAAATGGATTGATTAAGTCTCATTCTAATGCTCAATTGGAGAGAAAGAGGAAGTCTTGCTAGGTTTTTGAGAAGAGGAATCATGATGATCCTTGTTCTTCTTGATCCAAACGGGTCGAACCGAGATTTTTGGTTTCTTAGAAAGCTTAGAAGAAGAAGCTTTGGGTTTATAAGGTTGTGACAAAGAGATATCAAGGTTAAGTTTAGAAGAAGTAGACATTGTGAAGGATGAGAAGAAGAACTCCCAAAACAAGAGGATTTAAAGAAAGTAGACAAGGCAAAGATTTGAAAAAAAATCAAAAGGTTTCAAGGAATGTTTTGCCTAAATTGACAAACAAAAAATCTTGAAAAATACTAAGGTCAAAGAAGAAGGACCAAAAACGAGCCAGAATAGTGGCTACTGTCCGCGGTTCTTTAAAAGAACCTGCGGTTAAATAATGATATTGAGCCGCACGACAATTATTGAGCCGCCCACAGTGGACTTAAAAATATGATTTTTGAAAGTTTCGAGAAAAGACAAGACTTTTTCAAAATTAAGCAGATCTTGGATTTTTACCTCTAATAGAACTAGGCTAGGCTACGGTTGTAGAATAAAGCAAGATACTCACTAAGAGTATCTTGACAAAAGGTGACAAAATATTTAGAAAATATTTTGATCTAATTTTAGTCAAGCTTTTAGAGGTTGTGATAGATTAAGGTTCAATTTTAATTAAATTAAAGTTGATTAGTGTGAGAGCACATAGGTTGAAACACACAAAGACGTAATCTAATAAACATCATCATCATAAAATCATGAAGGAAAAGGAAATAAAAGAAGTGAAATAACAACTAACTATTACAAAGTTAGCTAATCTAGTTCTTGATTTGATAAACTTCCTTGGCTTGTTTCTCTTGAATGGATATTTTGAAAAACATCGTTCATCTCCTATGAGGAGGAGCATTGGTGAACAAGGTTATCAAGAACTCTTGAAACCTCCTATAAAGACCAAGCATCTCCATTCTTAGGTTTTTAATTATGTAGTTGCTATAGAGGCAACATGGATAATTAGTACCATGAGCTTCTAGAAAAGCAAAGAAGTATGGATCACCCATGAAGTATGAGATAGGAACACCCAAAAGAGGAGTGTTAGGGGGAGGAGATGGCATGATGTCCAATGGTGAGATGGGTGAATCTGGTGGAGTGAAAGGTGAGGTTTGCAAAGGCTCAACAAAGTCATCCTTAAAAGGAATACTTTGGAGAGGTTGAGGGTTCACATCCAAGAGAGGACTTGGAGTGAAGGGTGAGGACAACTTATTCATCCTAGATTGGAATGAAGAAGAGGTAGAACCATGGGAATAGTTAGTACCATGAGTTGAACTAGTCTTGCATGGTGCAAGAGGTGGTGAGGGTGATGAAGAGACGAGAATAGGAGCATTCTCACTCTTTGGTGTAAGAAAAGATGAAGCACATTGTTTAGGTAACTTAATATTGATCTTAAGATCTCTTTTGGAAGTAGATTGTTTGGAAGAGTTTGATGATCTCATTGACACCATGGTTGTGTGTTAAGGCCTAGAAGAAAGCTTAGAGGATGAAGAAGAAGAATAACCAAGAGAGGTTTAAGAAGAAGATGGGATGATCCAAACTAGTAATGGGTTTAAAATCATTTTGGTGGATAATGAAATTTTCTAGGCTTAATTTCTAAAAAGATGATTTTTAGCAAAAGTTTCATCAATGTTTACAAAGATTTAGAGAAAACAGTGTAAAGCAGAGATGCTTTCGAAGTCAACACCCGCGGTTCCTGAAATATCAATAAAGAACCGCCTAGAACTAATGAGGCGCAGGCATAAGGCTTCAGAAAATGAACTTCCAACAATTTTCACAAGCCCATATTTTAGATAAAGGTTTAACAATCCAAAACAGATTACTAACCAAAATCTAGATAGCTAACTTACACATAATTGCACAAAGTCATGTAAATCAAAAGATCGATAACATGAACACATTAGGACTAAAATACTAGATAAATCCAAACACAAAGTATTAGTACTACAAACCAAAGTCTAAATGCAAGAAAAACTAAATAAGTCTAATGAAAGGAGAAATATCCAACATTACACTAATGTTAACAAACATGTCAGCAAACTTGCATCATCACCAAAAGCTTCACTTGATCATCACTTCTTTTTCTTGCCAAAGTTCTTGATCATTTTCCCTAAAGCCTTGAAGGCACCCCTTGACTCGGTACGATGATCATACAACTCCCCTCGATTTTGAAGATTAGAGCGGTAAACATCCTTAAGTCCGAAATTATCCGGAAGAGCACTTGAAGAATGAGGAGGAAGAGGAGGAACAATTTTGTCTAACCCACTCATGAAAGTGTTCATGGATGGGGTGGAGTAACTCGAAGAACCAACGTGAGCACTAGTCCCAACATCATCACCATCACTTGTTGATACGGGATCTTCCTCATCATCGAATTCTTGCGGGTCACCTCTTCTCTTCCCTCGATCACTCCAAGGCTTTCGTGGTTGCACCTTTTGAATAGGAAGCATTACACGATCAACCGGTGCATAATGAGAGAGACTGAGTTCGGGGAAGTCTTGACCAACTCTTTTCAAAAGGCGAGTGAGGAACATGGCATAGGGAAGATTGGTCTTTGGTTTTGAGAGAACATAATTAATCCGTCAAGCGATGAAGTATGCAAGATTGTACTCAGTGGAAGTGAATATGCAACAAATCATATGTGCCATACACGTCGGAACATGATCCCAATTTCCACCATGACCAAATACATTCTCTATAAGAATGTCGGCCCAACAGACCATACAATTATTAAGGTCGCTAACGAGTATCTCATGGCATTTCAAAGAACGCTTTCTATAATGGATACTACGTACAACGAATTTACGTCCTTTAGTGATGAGGTCAAGGTCCGTCATATCAGTGTCATATGGAGGATTGTCGATACATGTTACCAAACCATCAGTATTCAACGAATCCATGAATCGACATTGACCTACATATGGCACTCCAAGTGCCTCGCCAAATTACTCGAGAGAGTATATTATGGGTATACCATTAATGGTGAACCTAAAAACCATTTCATTATCATTATAGATGATGGAATATGTGCTAAAGAACTCTAGGAGGATTTAGGGATAAATGACTTCATTGATTTCTAGCAAACAATACAAATCAGTTTCTTTAAACATATGTTTATTATATTCATACTCATCAAAATCCCGATCGACAACTCTACCCTCATGGATGCAACGTTTTTGAAGTAAGCGCTAAATATTAGCGAGAGTTACCGAAGGACAAGAATCAGCAAGGTTAGGCATATAGTTCCTAGTGTAGTGGTGGTCCTGTTGATATTCCGAAGGCATTATTAAGTACCTAAATACAACATAAAAATATTTCCACAATCACTCTTATGTTACATAATATGGAAAAAAACAAAATCATAAGAATGTATTTAATCAATAGCTTTACTAACCAAAAGATTAATCCTTAACAATCTCATGTTTACAATGTACCAATTTCATCTTTGACTGGTACATATGAATAATGTAAAATCAAACATGAACTTTGAACATTGGTTTTTCAAAATTCGTTTTTAGGTAAACATTAACAATGCAATTACCAGTGTGTTCATAGGTTCACATCAATTACATCATTTAACCAAAAAAAAATGAGTTGAAATTTGGATTTGTTCTATGAGTGGGTTTTAGTGAAATAGCAAGGAATTAAAACCTAAGGAATCATAGCATTACAACTATGTCACATTCCTAATTAGGTTCCAATTCGATTGTAATTTTAGAAATCCCTAATTATGAAATAAAGAACCCTAGAACAACTTAATTGAAATTGAATGAAGATACTTACAAATAATTTATGTTAGATGAAGGATGAGTGAAACCCTTGTCTTGAAACCAATTAATATGAGTGATTGAAGCTTGTTGAAAGATAAAAAATGGTGGATATGAAGAAAACCTCGTCGCCTCTATGGAGAAAAAAGAGTGGGGCTTGGAACCGGGGGTTTGAGTCGTGACAAATAAAGAACTGCCGGCCAAGGACGTATTTAAACAAAGAAAATCAAAGAAATTTTCAAAATTAAGTTTTTCTAAAATACTTAAAATATATCAAGCCTTTTGGAAATCATTGGACCTCTCCAAAACTAGGTTACAAAGCCTTTAAGGAAGGATTACGAGTTAAATCGATACCGAAAAAGACCAAAAAAGACCAAAACAAAAAAATAACTACTCGTAAGAAAAGAGGAAGAAGAGAGAAACCAAGAGGAGTGAATCAAGGATAAGTTAAATGCTCAAGAGACTAGTGACAATCTTCAAATTTTAGAAACGAAGAGCTTGTGTCATCTATAGTGGTTTAAGATGTGCCTTTCCAGTGAAAGTCTAAACGGCTTTGGCAATGAACCATACCAAGCAATTTTGTTAAATAGATGAAGATCAATTTTAGTCTTAAACTATTTTAAAATATGAGCAAAGTATAAATTCACTTTCTCTCCCCCATATGATCGGACAAATATCATTGCTTAGGATTAAAATGACGATATACTTGGAATATTTCAATTCCAAATGTGTAATATCCTTACTAAAACTTATAATGTAGTTTGATATCTCAAAGGATTAAATAATCATCTTAGATATAAGCTCAATTTCACATATTACACATGATATAGGGCCTACCCACCGTATGAGTGCAAACCATATAAATTACGCTTGATACTTTAAGCTACTACTAACTCACTCTACATCTCCTAAGTGAGTCAAGTATTCAAGCAATGAAGGTTTGAGAGGGTATAGAAAAAGAATCACATACCACAAACAAATGTCAAGGCAAGGATGCTAAGAACACGCACATAGTCAAGTAGTGATCAAAAGAATGATCAATAGGGCGTGTGGAAGGACAAAAACGTACCTTTGCCGCAAAGTGCATCCCAAGTCTTCTAAGGATCAATGCAACACTCAAACTTGACCAAAATAAATACTATGTCTTCAAGGACTAGTATCACTCTCATCAATCTTGATATAATCATCCAATGATGTTGGAAATTAAAAGGAGATGAGTCTTCTACAAGTGTAAGCAACTCAATCCACAATTAATTTAATGATTAGTCTTCATGAGTACCTACAGAAAGCAAGATACAAACTAGTAGATACATTTTAAGAGTAAATCTAAAATGTATAAATACTACTAATCTAGATGAGATGCTATATTACCAATTAAAAAGTCTATTTTCAATGAAAAAATAGTCTTGACCAAAGAGAAACTTTAGTACAACGAACCCTTCTAAGTTGAGGAGACAATGAATCGATCCAAGCTTTAAAGCACAATATACTTCAAAGATGTTGAGTGACCATAGATCTGATACCAATTGTAGAAACTAGAAGGGGGGGGGGGGGGGTTGAATAGTTTCTCTTCGGTTAAGGTCCTAATTAAAAATCCTTTCAATTAGGTTTGTCCCAAAACTACCTTTACTTGACAACTAGTTTCATAATGGTTAGGTTCAATTCCAATGCATTAACAATGATAAGTAATAGTTGAACGCAATGCAAGAATATAAACATAGGTATAGAGTAAAGAAAGAAGCAACCTAAGGGAAGACACCAAGATTTATAGTGGTTCAACAACGAAGCTCTCTCTTCGTTCCTACTCCACTCCTCGAGTACACCTTACCCGAGATTTCCACCATATCCACAAGCTCTCTTCTTGGCGGAGAAAACCTTACAACATCGCTTACATTATTTTCTAACACTAAGCTAAATATCGAGACCTAATCTTAGCTAGGACCAATCTACACACGTCGCCTACTTCACTATTTTTCGACACAAGGCTAGATGTCGAGTTCTAATCCAAAGCTAGAACCAATATTTGTCACCCATCTTATTTTCCAACACAATGCTATATGTAGAGTCGTAATCCAAAGCTAGAACCAATCTCCACAACACTTCACTTTGAAGTTAAGTGAGAACTCACAAGACACATACACACATCACTGTGTAGTTTAGTGAGAACTAACATACAAGACTTATTACAACTCAATAAGTCTAACACCCCACCAAATGCTATGCGCAGCGGAACTACAACATTTGGGTGCTAGGCAGTTATCATCGCACACAAGATATATCGAACGACTCCAAAGAGACGTCAATTTAAAAATTAAATTTAAAATTGTTGAAAAGTTTCATGTCTACGGTTTTTCCAACCCCAATTGATACAACAGAGTTTTGCGTTTTCGGTCCCCATGAATCTCAACCCAAAAGTTATAGTTTTCACAACAACATGACATCAAAGTTAAAAATGTTTAAGTAATAACGGGAGGAAAAACAAGCAGACTCCAAGCTCCACACACAACATCCATCCAATGCACGCTCCATGCTACACTTCAGCGGTTACCTGAAACACATGCTAAATTTGGTCAACGAAAACGTTGAGTGGAATTCATAGGTTTTACAATTCATTTTGAACATATGTGAAATAAAAACCATTCACGATCATTCATAGACTTGTCGATCAAACAATCTATATTCAAGATACTGACAATTGTGTTTAAGCTCATGACACTAAACCGTTAACTCAATCACCCGCGTAATAATTACCGGCGTGATTCAAATGAAACCAGTGCCCCTACTAAGGCATCAGTTGCAATTATACCTTATCTCTTATCACAAATTATCCGTCCGCAGGGGGCATCAACGTACTAGCCCTCGTCTCGGATAGGGTAGTCAACCCCATAGTACTATCACTTTGTATAAGCGGCTATTTCTAATCCACGCTAGGACTAAACAATAGTTAATAGTTCATGAAATTAGGGCCTTTTGCAACTAGGTACTCAACACAATTTCAAAGGCAACATTCGGGTCCAACAATCATTCATGACATATGTTCATTTTGAAAACTAGCATGCATTTCCCTCGCGGGTAAAACAGTTTGAAATAATAATAAGCGAGGCTATAAATTCACACCTTATATAACAAGTAGTCGATAGTTCGAGAGACGGTCACTGACGACGATACGGATGCCCGGGTAATTCAACACCTATCAAACCAAATAACGCGTAATGAGTAATCTTATTTTAAAACCTTATGGTACTGTATAAAATACATAAATATTAGTCACTTGTGACAATTACAACTCACGCCAAAACAAAACAACAAGTGTTACTCGTTTTATACCATTTGTCCTTATTATTAACGTTATTCATTTTTACTCATTTTTGCCGATACTTACCGAAAGTACGGACTGTTTTACTATACTTAACCATTTTTATAAAATGTGAGAAAATTCTCAAAAATACTATAAGACCTGTAGAAAACACATATTTAATCTTAACAAAAGTTTTCACTTCTACGACCCGTTACTCAACACCTTTCCAAAACTACGTTTTTCGGACTGAAATTGTACTTTGACCAAGTCGGACTCATTTGACCCGTTTAAAATACTCCATTGACCCATTTGACACCTAAGTCCTATAATAGACTCAAATGAGCAGGTTTGACACCAAAATTCAGCCCTTTACCATTTACCAAACTAAACTTATAGTCCCCGGGATTTGACCTAAAACCAAGCATAATTTCGGATTATGACGGTTTTCACCTCCCGGTACACGAATTTCAAAACGTCGTAACTTTTGACTCGTTAGGAGTCGTAAGCTCTACCTTATACCAAATCGAAGCTAAGAAAATGCTCTACAAATATATCCTATCCACAAGACCTGTTTTCAAAATAATTTTTACGAAAATGCCTTAAACTTTCTGCCTAAAATCAACTATGCCAAAATCACACTAACGCTCGTTTCCAAACCTATTTGTCATCACTAGACATCATCCTAAGCATCCCTAATCACAAACAAACAACATTTTCAGTCCTAAAACCCTATTGATCATCAACCTCATAAAATCAAAATCATAAGAACAAGCATGCAAGTAAATGTACCCATCTAAAACATCTAAAAACATAAGATTAAACACAAAACCAAGCTCAAAATATTAACCACCATGATCCCCAAACACCCCCCATTGAGCCGTGGGGTTTGGGTGATCAAAACCCACCAACCAAATTAATTTTGGTTGATTTGTTTGGTGTTCTAGCATCATTTTAGCATGAATTAAACATGCAAATGCTCAATTAACATCAAAAACGAATTTGAAAAATCTTGAAATTTTTGGAAGAATTCTTTTTAATGCATGTGTGAAATGATCATGGATTAACACTCACTAGATGATTTTAGAAGGTGGTCTTTGATTAGAATGGATCAAAACTAAAAAAAAATGATGTGGTGGTTGTTTTGGGTGTTTGGCCGTCGGCCTAAGAACACAAGGGAGGGGGTTTTGATCTTTTTTTTCTTGAAAATGTGTTGTGTATGTTTGTTAGTTCCCCTTTTGTGAAATGGGAGGGACCTTTGTGCAATATAAGCATTCTTTTGGCCTTAAGCAAAAACGACACCAAAACTTTACGGGATTGACTCACTAGTCATTTTAGAAAATTTCACGGGAGTCGGGAATCATCCCAAACACTCCAAAATACTTTTGGGATACTTTAAATGTACCAGGAAAGCAATAAAACTCACCCGACTCGACTTAACACGAACCGTAAGTAAAATTCTCGAAAAATTACATTATCGATAAAACGTCAATAATTATGGAAATTTGGGCATCCATCGGGATCGTATTCGTCATCGTCCTTCTTAAATCGTCAATCGTCAAAATTATAACCTCGAACATCGGTTTCAACCAAAATACTAAAATATATAGCAATTAAAATTTTATTAAAAATTTCAAAAATAAGTGTAATTTAGGGTAATGTTAGTGACCTCGGTTCTAGGGTATCACATCCACCCCTCCTTAAAGAGAGCGACGTCCCGGCGCTCGCCTCTTCTTATACTCACATTTCGTGCCGCTAGAACAGATGAGGATACCTTTCCTTGAAAAAGTCCTCACGTTCCCAAGTGTATTCCGGTCCACGCCTAGAATTCCATCGAACCTTCACAATGGGAATTCTACTACGCTTCAGCCTCTTGACCTCTCTGTCCATAATTTCCACGGGTTCTTCCATAAAATGCATTTTGTCGTCCAGTTGAATCTCGTCCAAAGGAATCACCAATTCCTTATCCGCCAAACTCTTCTTCAAGTTCGATACGTGAAACGTGTCGTGAATAGCACTAAGCTCGCTCGGCAACTCTAACTTGTACGCTACTGGTCCAATTCGTTTAACGATCTTAAATGGTCCAATATACCTCGGACTCAACTTTCCTTTCTTCCCAAAACGAATTACACCCTTCCACGACGATACCTTAAGCATAACCATATCTCCGACTTCAAATTCCAACGGTTTCCTTCTGTTATCGGCATAAATCTTATGTCGGCTTCTCGCAGCAAGTAGTCGGTTATTGATTTGCACAATCTTCTCTGTCGTCTCTAAAACCATTTCGGGTCCAGTCAATTGACTTTCTCCTACTTCACTCCAACACACAGGCGATCTACATTTTCTTCCATATAACGCTTCGAACGGTGCAGCCTTGATGCTCGCATGGTAACTATTATTATACGAAAACTCCACTAGAGGCAAGTGGCGTTCCCAACTTCCTCCAAAATCAATCACGCTTGCTCGGAGCATGTCCTCCATCGTCTGAATAGTTCGTTCACTCTGGCCGTCAGTCTCCGGGTGATAAGCCGTACTTAAATTCAACTCAGTGCCCATCGCACGTTGAAGCGATTTCCAAAATTCCGAAGTAAATCTACTATCGCGATCCGAAATGATCGATAACGGTACTCCATGTCTGCAAACGATCTTCTTCACATACACACTGGCCAACTTTTCCATACTATCCGTCTTCTTCATGGGTAAGAAATGAGCAGATTTCGTCATTCTATCCACTATTACCCAAATCATATCACATCCACTAGGAGTTCTGGGTAAACCTGTCACGAAATCCATAGCGATTTTCTCCCATTTCCATTCTGGGATCTCTGGTTGTACCAACAACCCAGACGGTTTCTTATGTTCTGCTTTAACCTTCGCACAGGTCAAACACTTACTAACGTAACGAGCAATATCCGCCTTCATATTCGGCCACCAATAAACTTTCTTCAGGTCATGATACATTTTATCCGATCCAGGATGTATCGAATACTTCGACTTATGAGACTCGTTCATAACCAAATCTCGTACTCCAGGCTTTCCTTCCTCGGATGAACACAACGGTAACCAAATCCGATTCTCGAAATATCTCAGTCCGTCTGACCTAATCACAAAAAGAGGTTTCAACATTCTTCCCAAGTTCTCAGCATCAACATTCTCTTTCATTAATCCCCTCTCTTGAGCCTTCAATATAGTTTCGGTTAAGTCAACACTCTCAGTCATCACCAATGCTCTGACTCTCAAAGGTTTCTCTCGTTCCTTCCTACTAAGTGCATCCGCTACAACATTCGCCTTGCCAGGATGGTAGCGAATTTCACAGTCATAGTCACTCAGTAATTCTACCCATCGTCTCTGCCGCATGTTCAACTCCTTTTGATCTAAAATGTGCTGCAAACTCTTGTGGTCAGTGAATACAACACACTTCGTCCCATACAAATAATGTCTCCACAACTTCAACGCAAAGACTACAGCTCCTAATTCCAAATCGTGCGTCGTGTAGTTCTCCTCATTCTTCCTCAGTTGTCTCGACGCGTAAGCTATCACCTTTTCACGCTGCATCAACACCGCTCCATAACCCTTACGAGATGCGTCACAATACACTACAAAGTCTTCGGTTCCTTCAGGTAATGACAATATCGATGCGGAACATAACTTGTCCTTGAGTGTTTTGAAAGCGAATTCTTCCTCATCTCCCCATTCATACACTCTATTCTTTTCGGTAAGCTTTGTCAATGGCTTCGCAATCAACGAAAATCCTTCAATGAATCTCCGATAATACCCAGCTAAACCAAGGAATTGTCGAACTTCAGTCGGCGTTGTCGGTGCCGACCATTCCCTGATCGCTTCGACCTTGGCAGGATCCACGCGAACTCCTTTGCTATCAATCACGTGACCAAGGAATTGCACAGACTCTAACCAAAACTCACACTTCGATAACTTCGCATACAGCTTCTCTTTCTTCAGCAGATCCAATATCTTTCTCAGGTGCTTCTCCTTACTCTTAGAGTAAATAAGAATATCATCGATAAAAACAATGACAAACTTATCTAGATACGGCTTGCATACGCGATTCATAAGGTCCATGAATACAGCAGGCGCGTTTGTCAACCCAAACGGCATCACTCGAAATTCGAAGTGTCCATACCGCGTACGAAAGGCAGTTACAGGAATATCCTCCTCTCTTACACGTAGTTGATGATACCTGATCTTAAGTCGATCTTTGAGTATAGACAGGAACCTTGCAATTTATCAAACAAATCGTCAATCCTCGGCAATGGATACCGATTCTTAACCGTCAGCTTGTTGAGTTCTCTATAGTCAATACACATCCGAAATGAACCATCTTTCTTCTTTACAAACAACACTGGCGCTCCCCATGGTGATGAGCTCGGCCTAATAAATCCTTTGTCCATCAACTCCTTCAGTTGATCTGATAACTCCTTTAACTCGGATGGTGCTAATCGATAGGGTGCACGCGCAACCGGCGCAGCTCCTGGCACCAAATCGATTCGAAACTCGACCTCACGGGTGGGTGGTAAACCCGGCAGCTCGTCTGGAAAAACTTCCGGATATTCACAGATTACAGGTACCTCTTCAATCCTCGCCTCTAAATCACCATTACTCGAAACTTGTGCCAAAAACACATCGCATCCACTTTCCACATACTTCATCATTTTCAAACAAGAAATTACTTTCAAACGAGAAGTGCATTCGTCTCCCTTCACAGTCAAGACTTTATTCCTCAACGGGATCTGAACTAACCTCTCTCCACAGACGATCACAGCACTGTGCGCCATCAGCCAATCCATTCCCACAATCACATCAAACGATCCTAGCTCTATAGGCATCAAGTCGATTTTAAAAGCGTAATTTTCTAACTTCAAGGTACACCCTTTCAGTATAGAATTCGTACTAACGATTTTCCCATCAGCTAATTCCACGTTATAACTAGTCGTTAACAATACCGGTTTTCTATCGATATGAAGACTAAATTTAACATCTACGAAACTCTTGTCGGAACCAGAATCAAACAAAATACTAGCATAACAAGCGTCTAGCAAAAACGTAACGGTAACCACGTTAGGACCCTGTGGTTTATCAGCCGTCCCTACTTGATACACGGCAGCAGCATTGTTACCTCCTTGCTTGTTTCCTGCCTTCGGGAAATTTCCTTGCTTATGGCCTCTTTCTCCACATCCAAAACAACCCATCACTCTGGTAGCATTCGCCCCAGTGGCTACCCTTTTTTGTTCGGCAATCAGACATCCTGTGACCCGCTTTTCCACATTTGTCGCACGCAGGCGGGCAATGCCCTACATGATACAAGTTGCATCGACCACAGTGGGGATTCACGTTCGCTCCTCTGGGGTTTGTCACAGCTCTCATCCCTTCATTCCTTCGCTGGTTGAACTGCTGATTGCGGTTCTGACCATTGTTGTTTCGGTTTCCACCTCGGCTTTGACCCTGGGATTGATTGCTCTGTGCCGCTTCCCACTTCCTCTTATTTCCTTCAGCAATGAAGTTCTTCTTGTCTTGGAGTTTGACATCCATCAACGCGTGAGCCATCTGGACCGCTTCATCAAACGACCCAGGTTTAGACGAAGTCGTCTCACCCTTGATATTACTGGATAGACCTTTGATGTACTGTTTCATCTTCTTGTTATCATCGGCAAGGGTGTCTGGACACAAAAGGCTTAGTTCATTAAACCTCCTGGTGTAAGCAGTGATATCATTGTTCTTCAAAGTCAGGTGCCTCAACTCATCTTCCAATTGACCTAACTCCTCTTCAGGACAGAACTTCTTGGTCAAAAGAGCTTTAGTAGCAGTCCATATTCTTGCATTCGCTACTGCTAACCCAACAGTGGCTACTTGGGTGTTCCACCAACTCAATGCATCGTCAAGAAATGTAGCAGCCGCAAACTTGACCTTGTTCGCTTCTGAGCAACCACTAATCTCGAAAGTACTTTCAACCTTTTCTAACCATCTCCTGAGTTCTAGAACTCCACCAGTTCCACGAAATTGCGTGGGACCACATTTTATGAAACTAGAGTAAGTGCATTCTCTTGGGGCTTGCTGTCTCCCCGCATTTCTGCCCTGGTCTGGATTCCTTCCTGCTCGATCTGCTTCTAGCGCATTCGCAATGGCTTCCTGAATCATCGTGTTCACACGGGTTGCGGTTAGCTTTGGAGGCATGGTGCGTTATTAAATACACCTCTCTGCAAAGACAGGGAAAATAGAAAAACAATGTAAGTATACACATCAAGATTAAGATGGATTTCTCTTTCAAGACATAATATAAATACAACGACACATCACTACAGAGTTACTAATATTCATCAATTCACATCACAAAAGATCAAATTAAAGACATATCACAGATTATGAAAGGTAAACATGGATTGTATTGATAATCAACCAAAATTGTGACAAGTATTGCCACTACAACCATTCACCATAAAACTTAAGTCCTCAAGTTTTTCGTCACAATGCCATCATACAAAAGTCTAAAATAGTTCTATTACAACGATCAAAGATAAAATACAAGACAAGCAATTAGGCATGTGGTGATCCACACGGCCTCTTGGATGGCGGTTCATCATCATCTTCCTCGGGTTCCTCATTGCTATCATCCTCGTCCACTTCATCTATTTTTCTCTTTCCTTTGTCGTTCGGCCCACATTCAGTCGCCTTCTTTGTCCCTGACGTAGACCCACACTCAACCGCTACATGATTTCCCACAGTGATACAAGCACCTCTGGCAGGTGGCTGGATCATGAAGTCATTAGCTTCCATTTCCAAATCGTCCACAAATCTCCAATCTGGGGGCAATGATGCTCTCACTCGATGCTCCCAACTCTGCATCCTAGACAATCTCACTTGATCTTCCCTAACTCGATCAAGACTGGCGCTCAAGTTCGCGATCATCGATCTTAGACTGTTGATATCACTCTTGTTTGCATTTCCATCATACTCAAATCTTGAAGTCCTTGCCAACAATCCTTGGTGTGCTCTCTCGTTCTCGTCGAATCTGTCGATCACCCTCGATTCCACTATGTACCGCTCGGCCATCGATTCATCCAATCTTCTCACAACACGCCGTACATTATGATAAGCTGTCGGTCCGGGGCAGCAAACTCTTGAGATGCCCTGATGAAGAAAATTTACGCTCGCTGCACCTTCGGATCTCCTGGGGATACCTGGTGCACCAACCAGATGAGAAGTACGTTGTGGGTAAATAGTCCTCCTTTGGTCAAGGTCCTGGGCTTGCACATTGTTCGCCTCGGTCTGTCCTTCAGCAGCTGTTCCAACATTTCCCCCTTCGTGACCCACGACGTAATCGTTTCCATTACCATTAGGCGGTACCTCGGCCATTCCTGCAATAACAGAGAATTTTGGAGGGTACGTAAGATAACTATACAATATTTATAAATACATGCATGCAAATGCAATGCAAAGGTGGTACATATGCCAAAAATGCAATAATATGATGCTCATGCATGATTAATACAAGAATTACGGTGTCGGGTATTCCACGTATAATTTCAACGTTTACATATTGTAATTTCCATATTTACGTAATAAATACCCTCATATATACTCCAACTCAAAAGTATACGTCAAATGCCATGAATACAAAAATAAACCTTACCGGAGCCATGCAGGATAGTTGTGTGCGCTTGGACAATTTCTTACGACACCAAAAGTTATAGTTTAGGAATTTTCAAAACGACGTAGTTCTCTATAACTCATGGCTCTGATTACCAATCTCTAACACCCCACCAAATGCTATGCGCAGCGGAACTACAACATTTGGGTGCTAGGCAGTTATCATCGCACACAAGATATATCGAACGACTCCAAAGAGACATCAATTTAAAACTTAAATTTAAAATTGTTGAAAAGTTACATGTCTACGGTTTTTCCAACCCCAATTGATACAACAGAGTTTTGCGTTTTCGGTCCCCATGAATCTCAACCCAAAAGTTACAGTTTTCACAACAACATGACATCAAAGTTAAAAATGTTTAAGTAATAACGAGAGGAAAAACAAGCAGACTCCAAGCTCCACACACAACATCCATCCAATGCACGCTCCATGCTACACTTCAGCGGTTACCTGAAACACATGCTAAATTTGGTCAACGAAAACGTTGAGTGGAATTCATAGGTTTTACAATTCATTTTGAACATATGTGAAATAAAAACCATTCACGATCATTCATAGACTTGTCGATCAAACAATCTATATTCAAGATACTGACAATTGTGTTTAAACTCATGACACTAAACCGTTAACTCAATCACCCGCGTAATAATTACCGGCGTGATTCAGATGAAACCAGTGCCCCTACTAAGGCATCAGTTGCAATTATACCTTATCTCTTATCACAAATTATCCGTCCGCAGGGGGTATCAACGTACTAGCCCTCGTCTCGGATAGGGTAGTCAACCCCATAGTACTATCACTTTGTATAAGCGGCTATTTCTAATCCACGCTAGGACTAAACAATAGTTAATAGTTCATGAAATTAGGGCCTTTTGCAACTAGGTACTCAACACAATTTCAAAGGCAACATTCGGGTCCAACAATCATTCATGACATATGTTCATTTTCAAAACTAGCATGCATTTCCCTCGCGGGTAAAACAGTTTGAAATAATAATAAGCGAGGCTATAAATTCACACCTTATATAACAAGTAGTCGATAGTTCGAGAGACGGTCACTGACGACGATACGGATGCCCGGGTAATTCAACACCTATCAAACCAAATAACGCGTAATGAGTAATCTCATTTTAAAACCTTATGGTACTGTATAAAATACATAAATATTAGTCACTTGTGACAATTACAACTCACGCCAAAACAAAACAACAAGTGTTACTCGTTTTATACCATTTGTCCTTATTATTAACGTTATTCATTTTTACTCATTTTCGCCGATACTTACCGAAAGTACGGACTGTTTTACTATACTTAACCATTTTTATAAAATGTGAGAAAATTCTCAAAAATACTATAAGACCTGTAGAAAACACATATTTAATCCCAACAAAAGTTTTCACTTCTACGACCCGTTACTCAACACCTTTCCAAAACTACGTTTTTCGGACTGAAATTGTACTTTGACCAAGTCGGACTCATTTGACCCGTTTAAAATACTCCATTGACCCATTTGACACCTAAGTCCTATAATAGACTCAAATGTGCAGGTTTGACACCAAAATTCAGCCCTTGACCATTTACCAAACTAAACTTATAGTCCCCGGGATTTGACCTAAAACCAAGCATAATTTCGGATTATGACGGTTTTCACCTCCCGGTACACGAATTTCAAAACGTCGTAACTTTTGACTCGTTAGGAGTCGTAAGCTCTACCTTATACCAAATCGAAGCTAAGAAAATGCTCTACAAATCTATCCTATCCACAAGACCTGTTTTCAAAATAATTTTTACGAAAATGCCTTAAACTTTCTGCCTAAAATCAACTATGCCAAAATCACACTAACGCTCGTTTCCAAACCCATTTGTCATCACTAGACATCATCATAAGCATCCTTAATCACAACCAAACAACATTTTCAGTCCTAAACCCCTATTGATCATCAACCTCATAAAATCAAAATCATAAGAACAAGCATGCAAGTAAATGTACCCATCTAAAACATCTAAAAACATAAGATTAAACACAAAACCAAGCTCAAAACATTAACCACCATGATCACCAAACACCCCCCATTGAGCCGTGGGGTTTGGATGATCAAAACTCACCAACCAAATTAATTTTGGTTGATTTGTTTGGTGTTCTAGCATCATTTTAGCATGAATTAAACATGCAAATGCTCAATTAACATCAAAAACGAATTTGAAAAATCTTGAAATTTTTGAAAGAATTTTTGTTAATGCATGTGTGAAATGATCATGGATTAACACTCACTAGATTATTTTAGAAGGTGGTCTTTGATTAGAATGGATCAAAACTCAAAAAAAAAATGATGTGGTGGTGGTTTTGGGTGTTTGGCCGTCGGCCTAAGAACACAAGGGAGGGGGTTTTGATATTTTTTTTCTTGAAAATGTGTTGTGTGTGTTTGTTAGTTCCCCTTTTGTGAAATGGGAGGGACCTTTGTGCAATATAAGCATTCTTTTGGCCTTAAGCAAAAACGACACCAAAACTTTACGGGATTGACTCACTAGTCATTTTAGAAAATTTTACGGGAGTCGGGAATCATCCCAAACACTCCAAAATACTTTTGGGATACTTTAAATGTACCCGGAAAGCAATAAAACTCACCCGACTCGACTTAACACGAACCGTAAGTAAAATTCTCGAAAAATTACATTATCGATAAAACGTCAATAATTATGGAAATTTGGGCATCCATCGGGATCGTATTCGTCATCGTCCTTCTTAAATCGTCAATCGTCAAAATTATAACCTCGAACATCGGTTTCAACTAAAATACTAAAATATATAGCAATTAAAATTTTATTAAAAATTTCAAAAATAAGCGTAATTTAGGGTAATGTTAGTGACCTCGGTTCTAGGGTATCACAATAAGACATATCAAAGTATACACATGTAACTTGGATCCACACAATACAAATCCAAGTATACACATATACAATGGATTTACACAAGACTTATCCAAGTATTCACAAATACATTGAATTAACACAACACTAATCCAAGTATATAAAAATACATTGGATCTACACAAGACTCAAAATAAACAAACGATGAACATGACTAGATCTAAGGTAGAATGATCTTCATCAAGGCTTCATCGTTAATCACATCACAAATGTGTGAGTGATCTTCTTTTTGGACAAGTAAAGAAGGAGATCAAAAGGATAATCATAAGCAAACATACTTAACACATTAAGTGATAATTTACTAATGATTGAGACATAGAAAGAAGATAAGAAGCATAAAGAATGTCCAAAAAGGGTCTTGGAAAATGGAGATTTGATCCACTATATATAAGAGACAAAAACTAATGCCTATCTGCCTGCGGTTCCTTAATTGTCACGCGGTTCCTTATTAATAAAGGACCGTATGCCTATTTACTGAACCGCGGGTAGTAGACTCACCTCATTTTTGTCCTTTAGTGGGAAAATGTTACCTGAGGTAGTTTATACCTTCAAAGGATATTCCTATAATATGCCATATTCAAATTTTCGTTTTTCATTATAAAACATTTTCTTAAAAAGAAAATTTATTCAAATCTTTTGTCACATAATGTAAGTTTTAAGGTTAAGCACTTTCAAAGATCACTAAACATGATTAAGATATGTTTCTGTAAGACTAAAATGATTATTACCTTGATGATAGTGTTTTTCAAATAATTCATATTTTGATTATCTTTGACGATAAATGTTTTTACACTTTGTCGTGATCACAACTAAGAAAGATTAATTTTTTTAACGGCACTAAGAAAGATTAGTTAACACTAATAATGTTTTTAGGCATCAATGCATTAACACAAACAATGAATGATGTTGCATGACTTCTAATACCTTCCTCAAATGTTCCACATGATGAGCCTCACTTTGGCTATATATGAGTATGTCATCAAAGAAACCCAACATAAACTTTCCGAGGAAAGGTTTAAAAACAACATTCATGAGAGACTAAAAAGTGGTTAGTACATTTGTAAAGCCAAATGGAATTACCAAGAACTCATAATGACCTTCATGAGTCCTAAAAATAGTTTTATGAATGTATTATTTATTCATCCTTATTTGGTAGTATCCTGATCTCAAATTAAGCTTAGAAAACATTGTAGACCCATTCAACTCATCTAGTAACTCCTCAATCACTGGAATTCGAAACTTATCATGTACAATATGCTTGTTGAGTTGCATGTAGTCCACACACATTCTCAATGAATCATATTTATTTTTAACCATGACTATAGGTGATGAGAAAGAACTCTCGTTTTTTCTTATCAGACCAGGTTCCTGCCATTCCTTCACCATTATTTAAATGGCATCTTTCTGGTTGGGTGGGTGTTTATAAGGTCTATGTTGATTGGTTCTATGTTTGGTAATAGGGAACGGTATGATCATGAGACCTCAAGGTGGTAATTCCTTTGGTTAACCAAAACCTTGTTAAATTGGTTAACTAGTGTCTGAATCTGTTTACTCTGCATATTTATAACAGTCATATGCATCAAGTTCCTAGATACACACACATTTACATTGAAGTAATTTCAACTCCCATATTATTTAAAGACCCCTATACTTGTTTGCCGTGCATCCATTGCAAATTTAACTGGTGTGTTCCTCTAAACATACACCTCTTGTCATTCATCACAAACTCCATGACCAAATTTCTAAAGTCAAACTGAATCACTCCCAAGGTAGACAACCATTGTATTCTTAACACCATTTCACACCCTCCAAGAGGTAGGATAATAACATTTGTGACATAGTTTCTACCATGAAATGACCACAAACCTTTACATTCATACACACTTGACATCACTTGACCATTAGCCACTAAGACCTGTAAAGGGCACATTTTTCTCAACTTACACCCTAACGTTTTGGCCACTCCTTCATTCAAAAAATTATGTATACTCCTACGATTCACCAAGATATGTAACAACTACTTTCCCACATGTCCCTTTAATCCTCATAGTTTAATAAATGTGGAGACCAGTTATGGCATTAAGGGACACTTGTGGCATTATCTCATCAATACAATCAACATTTCCATTTCCAACTAACTCGTCTAACACTTATTATCTTGATCAAACAACTTATCACTAGCTATTACTTCCAATGAATGAATTCTACCAGAACATCTATGACTTGGAGCATACTTTTGATCACAAAAAAAACATAATAGTTTTGCCCTATTTTCCTCCAATTCCTTTTGGGCGAGTCTCTTAAAAGTTCTGTTTGGTACATTATTCGTTACATTACCCCTCATTTTGGAATCATGTACCCCAATGTTAGTTTTTGGGGCAGGTAAGAAGGAAAAATTTCTTCCATTAGACATTATTGCATGTGCTTTTTGCAAATTTGCCAATAAGAACACTTCAGACAACCTGGTAGGCTTAAACATTCTGTTGATCCCGAACTTAGATCGATTAAGCTTTTCTTTTATAGAGATTAGTTCAAGTATAATACGTAGAGAAACTTTGTGTATTCAACGATCTAAGTATTATGCAGAATTAATACTTAGAACAAAGAACAAATAACAAAGCACGTATACCAAACTTTCAACTTCGATTAATAATAATAACGATGAACAGTGTAATTGAAAGCGTACCACTAACCAACCCTAAGAACTTCTTTTATAGAACAAGGAGTCTTGAACATTAAGCTAAGTATCAACTATTCTAGGTAAGGATAAATATAGAAAATACAATATACGATCATATTTCCCAACTTGTACAAACGTGTTGATCACTTATTCTGTCTATGGCTTGGATTCTCTTTGTCAGCGCTTTGATAACTCTTGTCAGCGTCTCATCTGTCAACGCCTTGATTGCTCTTGTCAGCGTCTAGTATTCTATTGTCAACGGCTACATGACTTAGGTAATTTTATTCCCAACAATCCTCCCCTAAACTTGATATCTACTCTAATGATCAAGTTTCCGAATAAAACAAAATACATAGAGAGGATTCTTACAAATAAAACCTATTCCTTAATCTGTCAATGAATAAACTTCAAAAAGTCAATGCTAACGTAACTTGTGTAGTCAACTTTTAGCTTGGTACAGACCATCTTCTTCAATAGGTCATGTGATAGTGGATAAACAATGTCTATCAACAAATACTCAGCAAACTTTGAAGTCCAGAGATAGAACACACCAACAGCCGAATACAAATGCCACTCTAAGCCACGCAAATCATTAAGATCCAACCAAATTGGATCAGCTTCATCATGGGCAAACATTCTCTTGAATGTTGTCCATATTTTATTACCACCAAATGAAGAAGGAGCCTCAGCATCATATTTCTCCTTCATCAATCCCCAAAGAGTCTCCAAATCTTCTCTGTCCATACATGCGAACAAAGAAACCAAAGAAGTGAAGACATGTACCTTATCACCATACCTAGTGATCTTCCAAAAACCTACAGAATCTTCTTCATACTTCACAATTGGGTTTCTGAAATCAAGAGGTACCACAACAACAATGTCAGAAGCTTCCAAGGGTGAAAGCTCCATGCTCTTTTTCAAAACTGCTTCATTAAACCTTGCATCATAGGGATTAAAAACTAGAAACAAAAATTTTTCTCCCTTCTTCACATGTCTAGGAGTAATTGATGCCTTCTTCATCTTTAACTCCTCTTCAATCTCTTCCTGTATCTCAGCAGAAAGCAACCTAAATGTGTTTTCTTCACAAACATGATCCGAAAATAGATAGGCAAGAAATTCCAACTACTCAAAGGATAGCTTCCTTAGCTTTGTATATGTCCACCATGTTTGGTGACATCTAAGAAGCATATAATACAATTCCCTTCTTGTAGTCTTGTTCTTTGTAAACACCTTGTTTTCCCTATTATCCAAAATAGTCCTGCAAATCTGCAATCCTTCTAAACTCTCAGCAAAAATTCTAACCCCCAATTTTTCTTAGTAAACGGAATATCAAGGTTATTCAAGACTGTATCCTCATACCTAAAATACACACCAGGAATGGTAGAGATATCAAAATCAACTTGCAGCTTAAGTTGCTTAAGCTTTTCCTAAGCTACCTCACCCTCACCATACTCCAATTTTTCTGGTTCTTCTTCCATATCTACATTAGAACCATGAACACTACTCTCTTCTTCATCACTATCACTAGCTCTCCTTATTCCCTTAGATTCTGAACTAATCTGAGCTTCAATACTCCTTTCCTAAGTCCTCTATTTTCCTGTTCTTGAAACTGTTGAGCTAACATGGCATCAAACTTAACTTGTGCATCATCTTTAGGGACCTCTACTTCTACCATTATTCCTTTACCTTTATCCATGGGATCAATAACTGGCAAAGTAGATGGGAATACCTGAGAAGAAACCTCTTTAATCACAAAAGGTGGTTGGGAAACACCTGTGATTTTGTCAGCAGCTACCAATGAAGTGTCTGCGTGTAGATTTGTTTTGTCAGCGGCTGACCCTATTTCTTGCTGTATCATTAACTCTATAAAAGATAGCTGCTTAGGTGTCACCTGTGACACCTTTGAGGAATCAAACTGCCCTTGTTCTTTCATTCCTGTGAGAGCACCGGATATTTCCTTCTCACCAAAAGAACCCTCTTTAGAACTTTTATCACTTGCAATAAAGGGCTATGTTGGTTCATCCTCCCCTTCGTAAGAATCCTCCCTTGCTTCACCTGAAGACTCTACAAAAAACCTTCTCCTGGTCTCCAATTTACAATCCTCTCCCTCAAAGTATTGAGTTCAAGGTCTTGAGTTGTCAATTTCTATACAAACTCTGCATTTTGCTTTTGCAAGCTAATGCAGAGTACCGTCAATTCAAGATTAGTCATAGGTTGCATGCTGCCCTCATTAACATGAGGCAACTCAATCCTAAATTAGGAATCATGGGGCATGGTGGTGGGCTTATCTACAATGGACCTGGCTTGACCTGCAACAAGGCCAATAGGTCCAACCACCTCCATATCACCAACCACACTTGTGGTGGTGGTTGTCTCTGCTTCATGGCTAGGACCACCAAGGGAGAACACCCCAGTAGTCCTTTGGCGTTTGGCTAAGAGGATATGTTATGGTAGGGAGTCTGATGAAGTGTCTGGATCTGTTTGAGTGATGTTGGGGGCTAGAATGGTAGTGTCAGCGGCTGACATATGAATGTCAGCGGCTTCAAGATTGGGTTCAAGATAAGGTTGTGGTGAAGGTGGCGGTTGATCATGTTGGGGTTCAGGCGCAGGGTCTGGTTAGGGTTCTTGTTGTGGTTCTTGTTGAGGTTGTGGGTGTAAGGTTGCTTTAATGACATCAAGCATAGGGGGTGTCAAAGGCAAGGGTTCATATGGTTCTGAGTTCAAGGTTATGAAAAGGTTTTTCTTTTGGGCAGGGATCTTATAAAAAATTTCATAATCCCTCCCACAGTCTCCTTGTAAATCAAACACCATTTGTAAGAACTTTGGGTAAGCAAGAGTCATCTTGCTTCCCTTGTTGTGCAACACGCCTTCAAAAAATCATTTTAGAAAAGTTATAAAGTTGCCCATTTGCCAAACAAACAAGATCACTCTCGCTTGATCGGTTGATTTCATTGAATGAAGAGCATTTGGGACTAAGGCATTGAAGAAGGACATGTATCAAAAACCTCCAAGATGGGGGAAACTGACCCTTAGAATATTTATTTATTTTCGCTGTTGGAGGGAGTCTGTACCCCAAGCCTTGTAGGCCTTCATGTAGCAACTCTATGGTAAGGGTGATGATAGGTGTGAAAACACCCATCCCTTTTACCACTTAATTACAATAATAACCGAGCCAAAACGTGTATTTTATGTCATTTATGTCGGAATTATGCGTGGTTTGTGGTTTTATTGTGATTTAGGACGAAAAGGTGAAAAGTGGAGAAAACACGTCATTCACGGGCTTTTATCAAAGAAAAAGACAAAAGACGAAGTCAAGAGATCAAGAGTGCAAAAAGAACGGAAGTCCAAGGCCTTTTCTGGAGATTTATCGAAGAACAAGTCTAAAGATGGAAGTTTACTTAAAGCCGAAGAACTCGAGTCTAATAAATAAATAAATTATAATACGAGTTTAAATTAATCCCGAGACAAAGTCGAAAAAGTCGAAGAACTTAAAAGACGAAAAGACGTGAAGAAAGAAAGAAAGAAAAGAGGAAGACACCAACCACTCCCCTTTTCCTATAAATACCCTTCATTTCACCACATGAAGGGGTGTTAGTCATTTAGATTAGTTTTAGTTTAGGAGTAGGAGTAGTTTTAGTTTTAGTGAGAGAAAGTGACAGTTTCTCTCACTAGAACTCTAATCTTTCATCTTTTATCTTTCTTGTTTTTAATCAAACCTTTACTTATTTAAGCTTAATCTTGTCTTGATCTTCATGTTATTAATCTTTCTTGTTAATCTCAATCTTGCTTTCATCATCTTTTTCATCAAGTTCTTGTTTAAAGTATTGATCTTTTAAACTTTTCGTGTCTTTAAGTTCATCTTTTTATGTTTTGATTTTAAAGTTTGTTTATTTAAAGTTTTGTCAAGTTGTTATTTAAGCTTATTTGATCCGATCCATATTTGATTCGAGCTAGCTTTGGTAATAAGCTTATTGAAATAGCTTATTGGTATTGCTTATTTTTCGGATCTCATAGTCATCGTAAAGGGTTATAAACCCCTTTCCGATCTGCACTTTCCGATCTGCACTTTCCGACCAAGCACACCCCTTTTCCGATCGCCCAATCGGAAAAAGGGTTTTTAAACTTTCCGATTTGCCCTTCTTTTTTATTCCGATCATAGCTTGTTTTTTAGTATTCCGATTGTACTCATTTAAACACATTCCGATCAGTTCACTTTTCATGTATTCCGATTGCACTATTTTTTACATATTCCGATTGGTACCTTGTCCCTTATTCCGATCAGACTTGTTTTGCTTTGTTCCGTTCTTACTTTCTTTTAGTACTTTTCAATTAAGTTCATATTTTTACAAAGTTTTCCAAGTGTTAGTTTTTATTGAAGATTCATTTATTTCTCTATTATAATCTTTAAGTTTACAAGCATTTATTTTTAAGCTCATCTTTTAGTTTATTCTTTTAACGCTTTAAGTTTACTCTTCGACACTTAATTAATTGTTATTAGTTTAAAATAAATAAACAACCAAACTCCTTTTTATTAACCAAGAACAAGTCGTTCCACTTAGAGCCGAGATCAATTCGAGAGGATTCCGAGAGACATAATCTGAACCCATACAAAAAACATTGTATCAAATGGCGCCGTTGCCGGCTCTTCTCGTTAAGATCAAAAGTTTTTTGTGAGAGACGCGTCGGATTTTGGGATCCGTTCACTTGTGAACGTTATTTTTCGTATCAAAAATTTTCAAAAATCCAAAAACATTTGAAAAATCTCAAAAAGCATTTCTTTTTCAAAGTTTTGCAACAAAAATATTCTTCTTGCTTATCTATCTTTCTTTATGGATTTTTATATCCATTGCGTCCGGTGTGGGAAACAATTATCTGGGAACGACTTATGTCAATGGTGTACATGTGAGCGGTGCGGAAACGATATCGACAATACACAATTCCAATTCGGATTTTGTCCTTTGTGCAACTCGATTAATTCATCCTTTTTAAACCCACCCCCTGTTCCCCCGTGCATCTATTGTGGAAGCGATTCTCATTGGCATGTTTCGTGCCCGGTTCGATACCCGTATGTTCACGGGCAAGAACTGGGGTACAATTATGACAATGAAAATAGTTATCCACCAGACGCACCCGATTTTTCTCCTTACCCGTTTTGCAACAACTGTGGGGGTCCTCACGAAAGTTTTCACTGTCCTACAGGGGATCAAAATTACTACAATTATACCCCTTCCAGTTTTGACCAACCCCTGCAATACCCAATTGATCATCAGCCTCGTCACGGGATGAGTTACCAAGAACCAATTGACGACCTTGCTACAGCCTTTCAAGAACAAAGAAACGACCTTGCTACAGCCTTTCAAGAACAAACGAAAGAGCTTTTACACACGCTGCAAACTTGTATGGAGTCATTTTTACAGCAGCGAGATCAGACGAGTACTCATATCCCTGAGCATATTATTGGCCCTATAGGTAATGAGGAGAGCGATGACGATATTGAGGTTATTTTTGACGAGGAGGAATTTCTAAAGCAAAGTAAGACTCCTTCACCTACCCCTCACATTCCTGAGATCGATGAGTTTCTTGATATTGATACACCCATGGAATACATATCCGGGTATTCTGATGTGGAGGGAGATATACTTTTTCTAGAGGATTTATTACACGATGACACTATACCTTCTATCCCAGAGATGGAAAGACTTGACTCTACTGAAAAAGGGACGCAGGTGGAAGGTAATTGTTCTCATACTTCTCATATTATATTGCCAACTCATCCTACCGCGTGCACCCCCAAGCGGGTGATATATCGCTTTTACTATCCTCGTTTCATACCGGGAAATAAGGATGAGTGCTTTGACTCGGGAGGTGCCAATGGCAATTCTATAATTGATACCATCACGGCTTTGCCGAGTGCTCAGCATCCATTGTTTTTGGGGGATGACAATGTGCTTACTTTACCCACCCCACCTCTCGTGGATCTTGATTTCACATACTTCTCGTATGTTGAACGTCCCTTTCTCCCATTCAAGACTTATCCCCCCGCCTCTCCTTTGTTGATGTCAACCGGGAACGAGGACAAGGTCTTTGATCCCGGTATCACATTCGAGGCTTCCCCATGGACTATTTAATTCGGGGACGAGTCAGGCTCGTGACTCGGTTAACAAAAACAAGCGCTTTTTGGGAGGCAACCCAATTATCTATCTATCTTTCCTATTTTCACCATAAGTGTAGGGGGAGCCCCGTTGGTATTTCTTGTTCTCTTTCTTATCATGTACAGGAATTAGAGCTTCAAAGACACACTCTTGATGACTTTTGATGAACCGTGATTCCGTGCTCACTTCTTCCCGGTTATATCCTAAACTCTTTTCGATTCACTATTTTATATTTCTCAATATTAAAATAGGAATCTCTTTAGTTGTCTTTTCCTTAACGAGATTTAAACAAAGTGCACAATGTCCTAAGTGTAGGGGAGTTTACTCCCACATGCTTAAACATTGAGGACAATGTTTATATTAAGTGTACGGGGGACTTCTATCGAAATTAAGTTGTCTTTTCCTTGTATTTGCCCTCATTTTAACCCGAAAATCAATTTTTCGATATTTTTCAAAATTTTTAATCTATTTTGGCCTAGTTGTAGTTTCCTTTATTTTTGTTACTTTCTAGCATTTTAATAAAATGGTTTTAGCAAGTTTAGATATCTTAGATATATTAGGCCCGTTGTGAATATTTTGACTCAACCCGAGTTTACTTATCCAAGTTCACTCTAGCTAGTATCCTTAACCATGTAGACCTTAATTGGTTTATTAGGCTAAGCATCCACGAGTCTCATTCCTTGAGATTTTAAATTGTGGAGAACGAGAAATGATAGAGTTGGTTACAAGTTTGGTATTCCCTCATTAACTTATGTGAGTTAATTATGATCTTTTTCTCCCATCACTTGCTAATAATTTATCTGCAATAAGTAAGGTCGTACGATTTGAAAAGTTACTTAGCTTCTAGCCCAAGATCGTTCAAAAGTTGCTCGGTAATGATAAGAGTTCATAGCCAAGGCATAACTTATGAAGCGGGGCGCGAAGATTGGTGAGTCCGAAAAGGCCCTAACAAGGCATGAGGATTCCATTTTATTGCTGAAGATCCAAAAGTGATGTGAAAAGCATTATTCCCAAAATCAATATGAAGGATCAAGACTCACGACGAAAAGCAATTAACTCCCATAAAGATCATGGAGAAGTCTATCCGAAAAGACCCTAACAAGGTATGAGGATAAATAGATCCAAGTCCGAAAAGGAGGCGGATCGTTGTATCTCAAAATCCCAATTAGAGATTGAAGAAATAATCATGAAGTCGTGGTCAACAAAGTTGGAGTACTCCTCAAAAGTCTCCAAGTGAAGAAACTCTATTAACGATGAGAAGACCATTATCTCAAGAACGTCTCTCGAAGATATGAAGTATGAAGTACATGCCAAATATCGGCCCGAGAAAGGTCTCGAATCGTGAACCAAGTTATGCCAAGATATGAACTTTTTGATATCCCGAGAAGCAGTTTTAAGAGATTTTGTCCTTTAGCTAACTATTGATCAAATCGTCCTACTTTGCTTTCTGCATAAATAACTATCGAAATAAGTCCAACAATGCATCCTCGTGATCATTCAAGTCATCAATAAAATATAAGAGATACTCGTAGGAATAAGGGAGTTTAAGTGATTAATTGAACCACATGAGTAAATGTTTCTTATGCTAACTTGTACTAACAATGATCTTGTTTTTAAGCTTGGCATGGGGAACGTGAAACTTGAGGGTGATGAACATTCATGACACACAAGCCCTAAAATAAATAAACAACCAAACTCCTTTTTATTAACCAAGAACAAGTCGTTCCACTTAGAGCCGAGATCAATTCGAGAGGATTCCGAGAGACATAATCTGAACCCATACAAAAAACATTGTATCAAATGGCGCCGCTGCCGGCTCTTCTCGTTAAGATCAAAAGTTTTTTGTGAGAGACGCGTTGGATTTTGGGATCCTTTCACTTGTGAACGTTATTTTTCGTATCAAAGATCATCTTACCTTACTACTCGCTTCTTATAGAGTTAAAGCCATGTGGGTATTTCCTCCACATTCGGTCTTTTCTCACAAGTGTAATCCATTATAATACGCGAGTTTCATCAAACATATCTACGGGAGTAAGATCAGGCTTAATGTTGACTTACTTTCTCTATCTGTGATGTTCACGGGTTTTTGATGAATGCAACTTTTCGCCGATCTAAAATTTATCAAGAAGAATTCAGATTTTTAACTTGATAGATATTTATCAAGTTCGATTTACGAAACATAATTCACGCAGTCTGTGAAGTCCTAGGGTAGATCCAGCTTATATGCCTTTCAAACCAAATCTTTTACATCATCTCAATGGTCCCATACAACGGGGACTTATATCCCATGATTTGTCAGATCATGAATTCATTTTTCCAAGTTTTAAAAATTGTGGCATAACTTCGCTACCCATTTGGCACTTCAAGATCTACATTTCACATTCACATAACCTCTTGCCCACTATCGGCAGTCAATAATCAAATCCTAATTTCAACAATCATTTCAGATCTTGCGGGTCGAATATTTTGTAAGGTTAGGTTCGCCATCATAGGAAACCTTAAACCTAAAAGACATGTCCAACTCACAGAGGGTGTTTGTCGGGTGTCTTCATCTCAACTCCTGCTTACAGATGCTCTAATATCTAGATCCTAACAAGATTCAATCTCAATCCTAATGCGATGATTATCAATGATAATCTTTCCAAAGGAAAACGGTTATACGGTTTATTGCCAAAGGTCAATCATTTAATCATAAAACAGCACTTATATTACTTTGCATCGTTACTTTACCTCGTCCCTTCGATTTGGGGTGGTATATAGTACTCTCATCAAGGTTCGTTCTCAATGATTTCTGAGCAAATCTCTAGAAATTTGATGCGAAGCGAGGATCTTGATAAAGATGTTCGATACAGCCACACTATGTTTACATAACTCTTTTGCATTTATCATTAACGGGAATGATATTAGCAGATTTGGTCAGTCTGTCGACGATGACCCAAATCGAATCAAATTCAGATGATGACCTTTGTAATAACTAGACGTTTACTAATGTATGAGGCGGTGTCTGCCTTCATAATTTGCCATTAGTTCAACTTCTTCTGACAAGGATACATTTAGTCATAAATGACATACATAGAATACTTATACTTACAAATTCCAACATAACTACATCTCACAATCTCCATATTTAGACAATCACAAATGGACTTTTAATCTTTTAGCGCTATCGGCTTCTCAATCTTAATGATTCATATTAGTCGTGAATCCCTTTTTATTATCTATATTATCCTTTTTACAATCATCGGCTATATTTCAAATTATTTGGCAATTTATTTTGCACGTTCATTCTTAAGGAACATGTCCTAACGGTTCTTTATCTTTTCTACATAATGCGTCGGTATCTATATTCACTTCTCATGATGATATAATTATAATGTCCACAATTCACTTAGATATTCTTTCTACATTATGCGTCAGTAATTACGTTCACTTTCCTGATGAAATAAATATCACAACCGTATTTATTCAAAACTCTTTCTTCATATTTTCTATGTTTTAGTTTCGTCTTTACTATCATTTTTATCCGTTTTACTCAATCCGTCGTCTAAAGCGTCGATAATTATTATAATTAATTAAATAATTATTATTCAATTTTTATGAAATGTAAACGTAAAGATTTTAAATTTCTTAGTTCGACCAATTATATAAAATGTTCAAAATAAATTTGAATTTAATTAACAAGATTTTTGTTGATTTATCCAAAATATTTAATAAGATCCGTAATTGTTCGAAAAATCTTTGGTTTATACTTTGGTCAAAATTTTCTTAGTTGAAAAGCAAAAAGTGTCGTTTCAAATTTCAAGTTGGTATAAATGGTTTACTCAATCCTTCTTAAGTTATCTTGAGGTATACACAAACATTTACCCCTAAACAGAAGTTTAGTTAAATGTTTAGTGTATAAGGGAATAATCCCTTTAAAAACCTTTGTTAAAACATTTGTCAAAGCATATTTCCATTTCTTTTTGGTAAAATCTAAAATCTTAAAAGGGCTCTTAATTTTTGAAGAGTCAATTTATATTCCATTATCCTTTTAATCACATAGTCAAATCATGTAAAGTATTAAGTCTTTAATCACGTGTTAATTATTCAAGGTTCAGGTTTACACTGTTCGGCCAATTCAGGGCAGTCTATAAATAATTATTAACTCATTCTTATTCTGATAAACAAACATATAGTCCTTAATGATCACGAGCATGAATTTATCAGATTACAGCCTACACACGTGATTCATCATAATTATGAATACTACATGTGCATTGTCAATCCAAACGACATCACGTGAAACTCATAACGTTCATTAAAAGTACCAAATGTAGTGATTGGAATAAATAATCTTCTTCGCGGAAACGAAGTTGATAATAACCATGCCGTGGATCAAATCTTTAAAACATACGTTAAAACCTTGTAAATGATCGAACAAATCTTCCATTTCGAGTAATGGATATCGTTTTCGATTGTCAATTTACTCAGTCACTGTAATCTATAAATATAAGGAATGATAACACCATAGCTCTTCAGGATGACAGGCTTGGTATAATAAAATCTTTTTCCGACAACTCCCTCAGTTGTACGATAATTCCTTAAATTCAGATGGTGCTGACGTACAGTGCACAAGCCACAAGTGCAGCACCGTGAATATAATCAATACCAATTTCAATTTGCCTTAATGGCAAAAGTTTAGGTAATTCACCAACAAATACCTCCTAAAGTTTCAGATAAGATAAACACCTTTTAATAAATTCATATTAACTTCTTTCTATATTATAATATCTATGACTAATTTACAACCATTTACGGTAAAATTTTAAGTCTAAATGCAGGATAAAATCATCCATCAAGAATTATTTAGATCACTTTTGATAATCAACATCTTGTCATTTAGGGGAATTCAATTCGAGTTCCCATCAATTAAGACAATGTCGTCATGTCATAATCAATCAATCCATTCTACTGGCATTATCAACTTTCCAGCTTCATTGCCGTCGATAAGATGTGAACTTCTCAAAAGACTAATAATAACTCATAATCATTCACAAATTCAAGGATATATGGAGACACAACTACTATTAAAAGAGTAAGGTCAACGCATAATTTATGCGAGAGAATTTCAAATCAGATCAGACGAAAACATTTAATGAATATGAATATATCCCATGTTTTCATAATTTGAGTACGCATTCGAAAGCTCCTCGGATCGTTACCCAGGTCATTCAAATGAGATCAAATCATAAGAAATGATAGGAACGTCGATACATCCAGTCGGGTATCAACACTCGGTAATCAGATATTTTTCCTAAGAATCTCACTACGGGAGAATTGGACAAGAAAGAATTGTCAATTGTCAAATAAGACAATTTCCACGGATGAGTAAATTCAACTCAGAAGAATAGATGCTACAGGCACATATGTAGGTGTCCCTAACATTATGTCCTTATTTTACACTTCTTGCAGATCTCATAAATTTTTAATCTTTCACAATCTTCAAAGAAACTTTGGTGTTTATTATTAAGTTTTGTGGTGACTACTAATCAGCCTTGCATGGTCCATTCCAAATTGTATGTAGGCGCGCAACTATATACAATTTCAAGATTAACGATGCAATACTCAGTTCGTCAAAATTTTTATCATCATGTTTATAATAAAAACATTTTCATTCCTAATTCTTAAATAAGAATCAAAAATAAATTTACAAAGAATTTCTTTGTTATGAAAACTATTAAGTTTTTCCAAGGTACTTTATAAACAACCTCATTTCGATAACAATCACTTATAAATCTTACTTTGAATAATCCTTATAGTGATGAAAATTCAATTTTTCTCAAGGCATACTGTTTCATCTTATAAAAAGAATGAGTGATCTGCAAAAGAGTGATGAAAGCTTGTTCACCAAGAACTAACTACGATATGATAGGAAATGAGCTTAGCCAATTAATCATGAGGTTCATGACCTCGATGGCACTCAGGAAGAATAATCCACAACGTAACTCAAATCAAGATGAATACTTGTTCAATGGTTAAATTACTAATGCGAACATTAGGATGAAGCAAGAAAAGATAGATAACATCGATACATGTAGAATTTAGTAATCAAAGGTAGTCTTTTCATTAATCACAAACAAGTCAAAATTGTACCGTAACACATTACGTGTCACTATGTCATACAATTCTCAGAACTCATCCTACCAACTGATATCTCAGTTAAGTTAGGGATATTTAAAAGATACCACAATGAATACTAATCTACAAGAGTCATTAGGTGTTCCACATGTCCTAGAAGATCCATCGGTCTCAATTCAGAAGAAGATTTCTTCAATTTATTTCTTGGATACTGGGCATCCTCGTTAGTGGACAATGGCCTAGGAACAACCCTTAACACAAACTAACAATCATTTAAGACCTTATAATTCAATCACAGAACTTAACGACTTTCTCTTAACAATTTCTTATTCCACCCAAGTTAAATTTTACTTTATTCAAGTTTCAAAAAAAAAAATTATACTCAATTCGATATTCTACCTCATTATCCAATACTTACAACCTTATTCTTCGGCCTTGTAAAGGCAATACAATCTCAATATGAATCAACACTTAATTTCCAATCCTATTAGCTCTTACAACAACAATTATCAAATGAGTTATTAATATGAAATGACTTGATCATTCAACTAGACTTCTCGGAAAGGTATTAGCGGCATGAGGCTTTTGGGTAATGGTTCCAATGACAGCCTCAAGTGCAACATTCACCCTTTCGATTTCAATTTAAGAATTGGATGACAACGAATCAGATGACATCTTTCCAAGTGATAACGTTTTGTCAAACTCCACTCTATAAGAAAAGATCGTCATAACATCGATATCAGATTTAATCTCACCAATTCTTTTTCAATATCACAATCAACTAATATCTACATTTCTACGAATATTAACCATTTTATTGGGATCATAAATATCCACAACTTGGTTTAGATCTAGGATAACTAGAATTCCTACGAGAATAGCTTCGATTAATTTACTAGGGGATTTAGGGTTACTTGTGACAATCTACGTCGTATAAATACCTCGTATAAAAATCAAAATAATCATCAAACAATCATGTAATAAAATTACATCATATATGTATATAATCCAAGTTATATATATATTAAAATAACATTTCTCAGTCTTGGCCTTGTCGGTAACTCGGGAATTCTTCGGCACCGTTATAGTCAAAAGATTTTTAGACATTTTTAGAAAAATGTTTATAGTTAAAAGATTTTGAAAAGTTTTATTCAAAACCTTAGTTTTAAAAATCTTTCGTTCTCTATAACGAGAGCTCTGGTACCAAACTGTAACACCCCCAAATTTATACAACACAGTACAGCGGAAGACTAGTTGGTGTTACGGGATAGCACATTACTCACATCATAGACAACGCATAAAAATCGCGCCATTTATTAATAAATCATTTCCATTCATAATTATCAAAGTTACATCGGTCCCAAGTCATATTATTTCATACAAAGTTTTACAAAGTATTTGAATGGAAAATATTGTTTAAGTGCGGGCCATGAATTCTTGTCGTCTTCCCGAGAATTACCTTCAAGTACCTGAGATAAGACATGTTAAAAGAAAAGGTCAGCGATAACGCCGAGTGAATTCATAGAGTTTAATAAATTACATCAATATAACTTTGGTATAAAATTATTACCAAAAATCATTTCGTACAAAGAGTTTAAGAAACCATCAATATAATATCGGTATAAAGTTTTTACCGAAAATCATTTTGTACAAATCATTGTAATAGGCCATAAAATAGCCAAAATCATTTTATACAAATCTTTATCAAAATCATAGCATAGGCATTTGCCTTAAAAATCATTGTACGAACCAATATCGTAAAAACGTCATACAATACGTCTTATAACGTTGTATGAAAATAAAAACCGTTATATGAATATGGTTATGCAAACCAAAACACGAACATAATATCAATAGTATGACCCCGTATTGCTAGTCAGGCAATACTTCGTAATTCGGTGCGTCTAATAGTATTTCGTTAGTTTTGGATTATTATAAGCCGCATGACATTGTTACCTTACTAAACCAACAACGGGTAGCTAACCCGATACCAATTTTGCCCATCTAAAGTAGCGTGTCGTCACAAAGGTCACGCTATGGAAATCTTCTCATACATAAATTCGCTTACCAATCAATGTGGCACGACGGGGATCAACCGTCAAGGCGCGAACTGGGGTGATCGTCCCCAAATAGTACTATTAAATGCATAAGCGTCTACCAAATCCCGGTAGTTCACAATTCATGCTAATGGGACTTTTAGTGACATAAACTAACTTTAATAATCCATTTAATTTCATCTATCGGGTCCTTTATTCATTTATCGGGTCATACAATCGGGTCATTCAATCATTCGGGTCCAAATCAATAAACAAACAATTGGGACAAATGGTGTCCTATTTTATAAAAACTTAACATGTTATCTCCCTCGCGGGTTTATAAAACATTTCATAAAAACATTTAAAAGAGTGCGAGGCTATGAACTCACGTTGATGTGGGAAGGCGGGTTATCGGCAATTCGGACGTACGGTACGTGCTTCAATCACGGAAACCTAGACAAATAATACTCGTCTTAGACTCATGTCCAATGACTTTATAAAAATAACAATTATGTATACATATGATGATTATTTATATATGATGATCAAGTGGGTTTACATATTCTCATTAACTCGTTTTAGTGTTTACGTATTGGTATATTTTTACTAGTTTACTAGTTTTACCTATTTACGCGTTTTAAGTCCGATAAACTTATTATAAGTTCTTTAACTTGTTTTAATCCCTTTTATACCTATATTATTAGTATGTATACTTTCCATGTTGGGCCCAAATGGGTTAAGCCCAATAAGTTCTTTTTACAAGTTTTTATCTTATTTAGTCCAATTATTAGTCCAATATGCTTAATTAGCTCGTAAATGTCCGTATTTCTTATAGTTCGGGTTTTATCGGTTTTTACTTGTATTAGATACTTATATATCAGTATATGACTTTTATAAACTTTACATTAGACGGGTCCGACCGTCTAAGTTTTATTTAACAAAAACGTTAATTTTACGGCGATAGCCGAAAAAGTCGTAAAAACAATGTTTATAGTTTTATAACTTATAAGTATTATTTCACTACCATTTATTTAAGTTATTCATTCATTTACCCTTTTACATATTTATATAAATAAGTTTTATAAGTTAGTGGGTTTTAATTTATATTTTATACTATTTAAATTTTGAGTGCTTATATAATAGTATTATTCTTTAATTTCCAAAAATCTGATTTTTATCTTCACTTTCACCAAAACTGCCATATCTTGAGTTCTATATGGAGATAGAAGCTCAAATTTTTATCACATAAACTACATGATATGTGCTACATTTAACTCTTCTATAGCTACTATTGAATAATCTTCTAAATATTTTTTAAA
The DNA here is from genome assembly GCA_025667525.1 of Glebionis coronaria. Classification (NCBI taxonomy): domain Eukaryota; kingdom Viridiplantae; phylum Streptophyta; class Magnoliopsida; order Asterales; family Asteraceae; genus Glebionis; species Glebionis coronaria. The sequence goes on along the minus strand of CM046879.1, from coordinate 508,501,229 downwards.
AATCGTCCAAAACAGTGAACGCAGATTTATACCTTAAACTTGTTTTGATCATATCTCACTCATTACTTTGATTCCATTGCATGGCCAACTCTCACATGTGTACAAGACCCATAGCTTACTGTAAATACATTCTACTTCATCATTTTATCAGTCCATGACCTGTTTCTTTACTGTTTTATACAGCCAACAAACTTAACCAAGATTTTAACCTTGTTTCTTATGGTTTTTCACCTTTTTAATCATGTTTATCAACACCAAATCCCCACACAACATTTTTATCATCATATAATCATCATATACATATACAATAAGAAATAAAATACATGTTTACATAATCAAAATAACAAGAAGATGAGGAGGACAATCTTTATACCACCAAGTTGATGTAGGTTATGAGTTTGACATGGATTTGGATGGAGAAACTTGTGCATAGCCAAGACCATCTTCAAGACCACCATTCTTCATGTATACCTTGTGGAAAATCAGCCTCAAGACACTATGAAAACTCCTCCATGGATGTTATAATCATCACCATTCAAGAGAGCTTCAAGAGGGCTTCAACATATGTAGAAATAACTTAGGATTCCATGGTTAATTTTTTATCAAAATGGTGTTTGTGGGTGAGGATGGGACGGCACAAAATGGAGAGTAGAGAGAAAATGTGTGTGGTTTGCATGAGTGGGAAATGATAGAAATGAGAAGAGTGGTTTTGGTTGCTAGTTTTGGAGATAGTGGGGTGTAAGTAAGCTTAAGGAGTAAGCTAGCTTACAAGTGTAAGTTACTAACTTACAAGGGTGCCACATCCTTGTTTTGGCCGTCCAACATAGCTAGTGGGGTGGGACAATGTATTTTGTCCCATCTCACTAGTTTACGGGTATTTCTCGATTCTAGTTTCCTCGATTTGCGTGCCCTCGGGTCGTTTTACGAAAAACGTTTTTATAAATTATGAATCAACGTCACAAAACGAATCCAATAAAAATTGTCTCATCAAAAACGGAGTTTGAAAACGTAAATACGTAATCCTAAGGTTTCCGGTTTAGTCGTAAAGGACGTTAAAATAAAATCGTAAGTCCTAGTCTCTTCTCGTAAATTTGTGAGTTTATGAACCAACACAAATTTAAAACTCCAAAATAATATTCATAGATAAATTTATTTTCTGAAATGTCGGACTGTCACTAAAGACGGTGTATGTAAACGTAAGCACGTAACGTAGAATCCTCCGGTTTAAACGTAGCCGATGCTACTTCAAGACGTAAATCCAAATTTCTTCCCAAAAGTAAGTGAGTTCATATTGTAACATTAAAATAATGTTTTCAAATAAATATTGAGAATAAAATATCAACCATAAATTGACGGATTGTCACACGTACCAAAGCCACAATAACCACCCATTGTTTCCCATGGATGATGCCATCTATTCTAGTCACTCCATCAACTGTTGTGGAACTAGTAGTGTTCCAAAAACTGTTTGATGTGTGTGACAAGGATGATAGGAGCATGAGTAAGAGCATACCTTAAAGGAGAAGCCAACAAATACTCTATCATCTGTGTGTATTGAGGTTGCTCGCGATCAACAGACAAATATGCAAGCATATTGTGTTGATCCTTGAACTTTAAAACAACATCAGCAGGTTTAAACTTTGGCGCCATTGATGAAAGTGAAAATCTTTTAATGAAGGTAAAAGTTTAGTGTGTAAAAGGATGTATGTGAAACAAATAATGCAAGTTTCCCTGTACACAATATGGTGAACCAAATATATAGTAGAAATAAGTGGGATGTGAATGGTTGAAAAAGAGGTAAGTGAGAAAAAGTCTCAAAAGTAATAATGAAAATTTTTGAAAAATAAAACTTATCTCATACGAATTAAAGAAAATAACCACTTCCCAAAAATTACGGCTCAAAATATCGTAAAAGTTATAAATAGGTAGGACCCAATGTTTTTCAACCGTCAAAATCTTTGTCCGCGGCAACGGCTATATTTGTCAGCGGGTGAATTTTCTTTGTCTGGGGCTAAAATGTTCTTGTATGTGGATAAATTTTATTTTGTTAGAAGGTCAAAAATAAAAAGAATAAATAAAAATAAAATACCTAACAAAGACTTTAATCCTAAGGAAAGCAACTTTTACCCTAAATGACTGAGCATTACAAGCACTGTCCAATCATACACACTTGCTTAAGCAAGATAGACATAATTGTCCTCAAGTGTCCCTTGCTTACATAATTCTTATAGGTGAAGTTATCTTTTATGAAATCTTTGTAACTCCCGGGTAAGCCCAAAAATATATATACCCAAGTCTTTCGTCCGACCAATCCCAAATCTAGGTCAAAAGGTCTTGGCAGCATGCATGCAAAATAAATTACGTGCATGCTACAGTGCCTCGAGGTTTAGAAATTCTACCAAATTTATAAAAACATGGCATCATAACTTCTGACCCCCACTCACCAGTGGACACAATCTAGAATTGTGATGAGAGCATTCAAGAATACCCAAGAGCCTAAAGTTTGTCCTAAACCTCCCCTTAAACTATGATGAGAATGCTTTAAAAAATATTTATGACAAAAATATTTATTTCAAGATAGAAATATAAATATTTCAACCATCATAAATAAACCTTTTTGCCACACTCTTTTAGTCCATAAGCAACTATGTATCAGTATGTACAATTGCCCTACATGCCTTAATTGTTAGATGAAAAACCACAAAACTACCACAAAAGCTGTCAGCGGCTTCTTTCCACTTGTCAGCGGATAGAAAAATATAGTGGAAAAATCTAACTTTTACAAAGACTAATAACAGTACACATCCTATACATACTTTACATCAATTTAAAAAACCACATATTTTATGGATTGATCATTCCAATACTTGAAACCAAGTACTGGAATCTCCCAACATCAAAAGGTTTAGTCAAAAGATCAGACACATTATCCTCTGTGTCTATTTCATCTAGACATATCAAACCTTTTTCAAAATAATCCCTTATAAAATGATGCCTGATTTCTATGTGTTTGGTTTTAGAATGATGTACAGGATTTTTAAATATGCACAATGTACTGTTATTATCTACAAAAATCTTAGTATGCATAAACTTGTACCCATAGTCTAATAGCTGATTTTGAATCCATAGCACTTGCCCACAACATGCAGCAACAGCTACATACTCAGCCTCAATTGTTGAATTGGCTACCACTGTTTGTTTCTTGCATTGCCAAGATATAAGCATGCTCCCAAGGAATTGACATCCACCAGTTGCGGATTTCCTATCCCATTATCACCACCATCATCACTGTCTGAATAGACAATAAGCTCCAATGGAGTCTCTCTAGGGTACCATAATACCAAGCTTAGAAATCACCTTAGGTACCTAAAAATCCTCTTGACAGCATGAAGGTGACATTCCTTGGGAGTCACTTGATGACGTGCACATGCACACACTGCAAACATGATGTCAGGCCTTGAAGTTGTAAGATACATCAATGAACCAATCATTGATCTAAATGCCTGACATCAACTTCCTTTCCATCTCCAATCTTTCCCTAGGGGTGTTCTCTATCCATGGGTGTACTAGCCCGTTTCTAATGGGGTGGGAAACCAAATTTATTCAAAATTTCAGCCACATATTTATCTTGAGAGATGAAGATACCATCTTCTTTATGTTGAACTTGTAGACCAAGAAAGAAGTTCGTCTCTCCCATAGCACTCATCTGAAATTTATTTGTCATTAGCTTGGATAAATCCTCACTCATCTTTGGATTAGAAGAACCAAAGATAATATCATCCACATAGACCTAAACAAGTAGAAAGTCCTTCCCTTTCTGCTTGGTGAATAATGTCTAATCTATGGAGCCCCTTTTGAAACCATTTTCCACTAAATAAGTGGAAAGTGTACCATACCAAGCTCTAGGGGCCTGATGAAGGCCATACATTGTCTTCTTAACTCTATAAACCTTGTCTGGATGCTCAGGATCTTCAAAACCAGGAGGCTGCATCACATAAACTTCTTCTTTGATTGTGCCATACAAGAAAGCACTCTTTACATACATTTGGTAGACTTTGAAACCCATGCAGGAAGCATAGGCTAGGAAAATCCTTATTGCTTCTATCCTAGCAACAGGTGCAAAAACCTCTTCATAATCAATACCTTCTTCCTGTGTATATCCCTGAGCAACCTATCTTGCCTTGTTTCTAATCACAATGCCTCTCTCATCTTTCTTGTTCCTTAGAACCCAACATGCTCCAATAGGTCTAACATGCTTGAGACAATCCACAAGTTCACAAACATCTTGAATGGCAAATTGGTGAAGCTCATCCTGCATTGCTTCAACCCAACTTTCTTCTTAAAGAGCATCAAAAATCTTCGTGGGTTCTGACTGTGATATAAAACATGCGAATAGACATTCTTGAATTAAAGGAGTATCATCCTTCTTGTGAATATTAGCAATGAATCCACCTTGGTGCTTCTTTTTCATTCTAGTTTGAACTGGAGTATTTATGTCACCAATAATTTGGGTGGGAGGATGAATTTTAGTCACCTTAGTAAGAATTCCTCCCGCAAATATTATGGGTCATGAACTGTGGACTCCAAGTTACCAAAATCACCCTCTTCATTGCTTCCAGACCCGCTTGAACTAGGAAACATGTTGTTAGCGTCTGGATTGATGATGCTGACACCTTCTTTGGGTATGGACATCAACAATTTCAAGAACATCTTTGTCAGCGGATGAAAGCAAGTTGTTAGTGTTTGGAATGGAGTTGTCAGCGGATATAATTGGCTTGTCTGCGGCTACAGATTCACTGACTTGCGCCTTTTGTTGCTTGCTCTCCTCATCTCTCTCAGCAGCAGATGCTTTAAAGAACTCCTCACTCCAAACATGCATGTTTATAAAGTTGAAAGAAGGAGTGGGTTCATATTTATATGATCCTTTCATCTCATTTACCTGTATACCTGCATTATCAACAATAGGTGCTTCCAAAACATCTGGATTAGTTACAAGCATATAATTCATGGACCTAGACAATGGCTCTAAATCAAACAGCCAATTTGGTCTAGTCTCAGGATTACTAGGTTTACTCTCCAAGAAATCAACATGCACATTTTCTGTTATAAGCCTCGAATTCTTGTTATAAACCTTATACCCCCTGCTATTCATAGAGTATCCCATAAAATATCCTTCATCACCTTTTGAGTTAAACTTGCCTAGGTTATCACTAGTATTCATGATTACTACATGACATCCAAAGGGTCTAAAGAAGTCTATATTAGGCTTCCTATTCCAAAACAGTTCATAAGGAGTCTTAATATGGGACTTATTGACCAAGGCTCTATTATGAACATAGCATGATGTGTTAACAGCCTCAGCATAAAAAGCAATGGGTAAACTAGCATCTGCCAACATGGTTCTAGCTGCTTCTATTAGTGTTCTATTTCTTCTTTTAGCTACACCATTCTGCTATGAAGTTCTTGCTATACTAAACTCCTTAGAAATTCCTTTATTGACACATAAGGAATCTAAGAGGTTGTTCGTAAACTCACCACCATGATCACTTCTAAGGGTATTAACTTCATAGCCTGCTTTCTTTTCCATTTGAGTAATGAAATTAATTAAAGTCTTTGCAGTGTCACTTTTATCTGCAAAAAAGAAGGTCCAAGTAAACCTAGAATAATCATCATTAATGACAAAGCAATAAAATTTACCATTGAGACTTTCTATATTGGTGGGGCCAAACAAATCCATATGAAGTAAGTGAAGTGGTTTAGAACTAGAGTGCACACTTTTAGACTTAAATGAGGCCTTGTGTTGCTTTCCTTTAAGACATGCAACACAATTATGATCATTGTAGAATGCTTTTGAGGGCAAACCTCTTACAAGATCATATCTCACAAGTCTATTCATGTTTTTAAAGTTTATATGCCCTAACCTGATGTGCCATAAGTTACTTTCATCTATTGAAGCCTTAGCATAAAGACATGACAGATTGTTGTTCATTTTAATGCCATTGAGATTAACATTATAAACGTCTTTATGTCTAGGTGTTCTAAATTCAATGAACTTATCAACAGGAATCTCAAAGTCCTTACTTAACACCAAACATTATGTGTCGGTAAATAGATTTTTATTCTTTTTGTCACATACTTGTGACACACCAAACAGATTATAATCAAGTTCTTTTACCAGAAAACTTCTTCAAATCTCAAATTATTAGTGATAAGTGCACCTTTACCAGATATGGTCCCAAAACCTCCACCAAAGTACACTTTATCACCATCAGCAATATGTGTGAAATCTGTTAAGTAGTCCCCCTTCCCAGCCATGTGCCTAGAGCATACACTGTCCTAATATCCATGATCATTGACCAGCTTTTGAATGCCCTGCACATAAAGAAAACAAATTAGTTTTCTTTGGGAACCCAAGCCTTTGCAGACTTGGATTCATGTGGTTGTTCAACAAGAATTGACTTATTCCTTGTAACAACCTCCTGTTCATCCCTTTGTGCCCTAAACAACCAATTTGTTCCAATAGGTTTAGTAATGAACTTTTAAATATATTTAAATTTGCTACAAGTCACTGAAACACCATTAAAATTAGGGTTTTGAACTTGTTTAGGTCTCCATGTTAAACTGGATGATGCCTTATACCCCTGTCCCTTAGGTTTCAAATACGTATTATAATTTGGTCTAACATAAGGTTTGACAGCAGCTAGTTGTGGTATTTTCACACAAAACCTAGAGTTGTCAGCGGCTTGTCTTGCCCTATCAGCGGATAGATTTTTCCCGTTGGTGGCTAAATTAGGGTTTGCTACAGGAACCCACTGTCTATTAGACCAAGTGTTGGTCTTTTGAAAGGGCTATTGTCCATGGGTATTAGCTCCCTTAGAGAAGAAAGGAGTTGGTCTAGTGGTCTGTAGACTTGTGTGGATAAAAGGTCTAGGTTTAACCATAGTTGACCTATTGTCAGCGAACGGGGTGTATCCGCTGACACAATTATAGGCCAAATGAGTGAAGCTCCCACATGTATACCAAGCCTTTTTAGACACAAATTTAGGCTTAGACTGATAAAAACCTGTCCTATTTATACTAACTTGACTTTTAGGTGACCTAGGTTTCCTATATATCTCTGCATATTTAACACTAGGTTTGTTTTTAGTTTGTGATCCAAGATTAACAAATTTACCAGTGTTAGGGTTAGTGACAACAATGGGTTTTAGCTCAACTGAATCATCACTAAGTAGTCTACCCTTAACAAAAAGAAAAGGGTTAGCTGCTTTCTATTGTTCTAGGCCAGTCAGCTTTTTCTCATATTCTTAAGATCTCTAATTTAAGTTGCAACGCAGTTCTAGATTCCATTAGAGAGTCCTTGGCCTCATTACTAATCTTTAGATCTCTAGTCAAAACAGTGATATGATCCTTAAGATTAAATTCCATTTTCTTATATTCTTCCACCATCCTATCAGATTGTGCAAGTCCCCTTTTATAGTTTTCTAGCTTGATCTCTATGTCAAAAACATCTGATTTTAGTTTTAAAAATTCTTTATTAAGTTTTTCAGTGTTTTACCTGCAACCTTTACTATAAAAAGTATCATCATATACCTCATTATCTGATGAAGAAGAAGATTTAGCCATGAGAGCATATTGAACATGCTCTTCTTCCTTCTCAGCTATCAATGCTTGATTCTGCTTCACATTATTTTCCATAAAGCTCCAATCCCATCCAAGGCCATCAATCCCTTGCATAGCTACAATAGCTTTTGGCTCAACATCTTCAACCTTAATGATTTGACTTGAGCTCTTTCCAGCATCGTTCCTTAGTGGAGATCTGCATTCCCTCAAAAAGTGCCCCATTCTATGACAATTATAGCATTCAACTTTGGATTTATCAAATCCAACAGTTTCTTTGATGTTAAATGTCATCTTCCTACCAAATCTCTTGTTCCACCTATTGGCGCTTATACTGCTAAGTGCCATATTCCACTTGATGTCCATCTCTTCAAGATCAATATCACTGATTTGCTCAAGATCTTCAAAAGAAACTGGGGAACCATTGGGCAAAGCAGCAATGTATGCACACACAGTATACAAGTCAATTCTAGCTGGTTTGAGACTTGATGAACTAACATTCTATGTGTCAGTGGCTGATGAAGTTGATCCGCTGACATGTGAATTCAATCCGCTGACATGAGAAACATTGTCAGCAGCTAAGGAATCATTATGAGAGATGAATGCCATGCTTCCTGATGTTGATTTACTTCCTTGTTTCAGCATAGCTTCAGGTTCCATAACCTTCAATTGATTATATATGTCATCAAATGAGGATTTCTTGTGAGCCTTTGTTGCAATGATTGACTTAGCATGAATCTCCCAAGCGTCACCAATAGCTCTAAGAAAGGCAGCACAAATGTCTTCTTTTTCAAATTTTGTTCCCATGAAATCTAAGTTGCTGGTGATATCTAGAAGACGACTTCTCACCTCACATAGCTTCTCATTAGGATGAGCTTTAAACACATTAAATTCCATTACCAACTGCTTTTTCCTTTGTTTGAGTGTTTCCTCATTACCACCATAAGTAGTTTCAAGGGCTGCCCAAAGCTCCTTAGCAGATTGAAGCCACAGACAGAACAAGTGACTAACACGTTTGTACAAGTTGGGAAAGATATGATCGTATATTGTATTTTCTATATTTATCTTTACCTAGAATAGCTGATACTTAGCTTAATGTTCAAGACTCCTTGTTCTATAAAAGGAGGTCTTAGGCTTGGTTAGTGGTACGCTTTCAATTACATTGTTCATCGTTATTATTATTAATCGAATGTCTCTGATACCAATTGTGGAATCCTAAGATTCGAGGATCTTTAAGCTGCTAGGCATGATCATCATTCATATGATTTAACATAGCGGAATTAGAACAATAATCATGAACAAGGTGTTATGGACAAGACACGAATTTCCTCAACGATTACTTGCATTAAACATTAAAACAAATAATCTCTAGGTGTGTACACATAAGAATCCCACGCCTAGAACACACGAATTGCTTGTAGGTTTACATTGTGAATGAGTGAATGAATAAAACCTACGTAGGGTGTATGCGTTTATATACTACACATAACCCTTCTCACAAAGGAAACTAAATAATATATTCACTAAATCTTTTATGCTCTTGCAATATATCTTCTACAAGTTTGTCCACCAGCTTGTAAAATCTTCTCTTGTTAGATTTAGTCCTTATCTTTTAGTTTTGACACATCTACTCAATAATTCGACCCAACAATCTTCCCCTAGTTGATGATGTCAAAACACTTCCCCTTAAGCGCGAATCCTTTGTATACGGCACATGATCTCCAAGAAGCTTCCCCTTAAGTATAGCACATCTTACCTTTTTTGACACATCAATAGGATATGTATGCAAATATGCAATCTTGAAGATTCTCCAAAAGTAGGCTCTATGTAATTACCTTAAAGAAAAACGAATACAATAATCTTGATGTAGTAGTAGAATAACCCAAACTTGTGTTCCATGTCTTGTACTATCCATGCAACGAAGAACTTATACTCTAGGTGCAAAATATAAGTAGACTAGCACAATCTCTTTGTCGAATCCTCTTTCTTTAAATGAGACACCGAGCACAAATAACGTAACTCCTTCTAGTGATAGCATCTTCCACTGCTATATTTGACAAGTCTTCATCACCAACCATTTAAGCACGAACAAGTTACCATTAAAGTGTGAATGTAACAGGATAGGAAACACCACAACTTTAAGATATGATAAAACACAAACCTGAGAAAATCTACTTCGAACATTAAATTTATCATAAAAGTTTTTACCCTTAATCATATACCTTGTTATGAAATATATCCAAGCCATTAATATCATAATGATATTCTGTATAAAATCAGAGATCCCATGTACCTGCGTGTGTAAATACCTCGTTTTGTGTGCCAAAACTTAACAAAAATTCCAAACAGCAACAAACTCTCCTTTACCCGATAACCTTCTTTGTCCGATATATTGTCAGTGTGTGTTGTGCAATATCGGACAACACAGGTCAGCGGATAGGAATCATATATCGGACGACAAAGCTTCTTTCAGCGGTTTAAATATACTTTGTCAGTGGCTAGGGTAAATTTGTCAGCGACTAAAGTATCCGCTGACACCATCTGTGGATACGACTAACTTGACAGCGGCTAGAAAACAATATGACAGTGGCAAAAAAAATACTACCTTTTTTAGATTTCAGTACCCAACATTCTGTCATATGCGTAATCATAATTTTCCCCTTAAATCTTGCATGCATCATTCCACGTTATATGCTAGAAACTAGGAGGAATAAGATCACGTATTCTGCCCATATCTCCTTGAATTACGTAGGAATAACCTTCATGTTAAGCAAAGATACAAAACAGAAAAATCTATTCCATATTTTCCACATGTGCAAATAGAAGATCGAGGATAGACATTAAACAAAATCAACCATAATCAAAATAAATTAGGAACACAACCGACTTATCCTTCATAATATTATGAGTTTCAATCCCCTTCCTCATTCAAACGAATAAACCCTGAACAACATATACAGGCAGTAATACTCATCAAATATAAACAATTACCTTGTATGTAATTTGTACAGACGAGTATTCGTGTACATAATTTGATGAACGTGAATCTGCCATCATTAAACCATGACCTGCTTTTGTCACTCTCATAATCTTGCTGCTACATAAATAAACCATCATGTGATGTCTAGGGTTTTTAACAAATCCCTAAGTATTACACAAATGGCAGAAAATTCTATCAGCATCTTTGATCAAATCAGAACACTAATCTTCCATGAATCTTAGTTTTAAACGAACCATCAAAACCTAGATAATGTTTCTGAGTTTGAGTAGATCAGTCAGTAGCAACAAGAGTCAGCAGCCATCATAGATTCAAAGTTTTGCTTGGGTTCTTACAAACGCTAGACGTAACTTTAAATTTGTTAGTTTTACTAGGGTTCATCGTTGATCAACATATCAACTTACCAAAGCTAGTAAAACACCATTACTAACAAGAAAACACCTTCCTTTTATGTTTAGAATCAATCAAAGGTTTGTAAAAACCCTAGTTTGACAATAAAAGCAAAAACATAAATCTTGAACATCATCCCTGCTGCCAACTTCAACAGCCGATAACTTTTTGTAGGAGGCTCATCTCGACAATCCCTTCGGTGAACACTTAGCCACGTATGTGTAGAGAACACACACCACATTTCGTGGCGATCCAACGGTTTACGAAAAAGTTATAGCCTTCTAAATACTGTTGCGCACACAAAACTACATAAAAATCCTAGACGGATTTTTCTTCTTTTTCCACAAACACGAACACCTCGTTGGTCCTAGCATCGAGAGCCACCCTCTTTGATACCAATTGTGGATCCCATACTTAGATCGATTAAGCTTTTGTATTATCGAGATTAGTTCAAGTATAATACGTAGAGAAACTTTGTGTATTCAACAATCTAAGTATTATGTGGAATTAATACTTAGAACAAAGAACAAATAACAAATCACGTATACCAAACTTTCAACTTTGATTAATAATAATAACGATGAACAATGTTATTAAAAGCGTGCCACTAACCATCCCTAAGACCTCCTTTTATAGAACAAGGAGTCTTGAACATTAAGCTAAGTATCAACTATTCTAGGAAAAGATAAATATAGAAAATTCAATATACGATCATATCTTTCCCAACTTGTACAAACGTGTTGATCACTTATTATGTTTGTGGCATGGATTCTCTTTGTCAGCGCTTTGATAACTCTTATCAGCGTCTCATCTGTCAGCGCCTTGATTGCTCTTGTCAGCGTCTAGAATCCTATTGTCAGCGGCTACATGACTTAGCTAATTTTATTCCCAACACATTCTTACACCATATGAAATATCATCTTTTAACCCCTTCCCCAATGAAAGAACTAACAATAAAACATCTACCCTATTCGATAATGCTTCAAATGAATTTTTGTATACTTGAACACCTTTAGTTTGCTTTAGGTTTTTCAACTCCACCACTAGATCTTCAAAGATGAACTCAAACCTTTTTTTGATCCTTTTCTCATAAACCCCCAAGTTAGCATGTCAGCATGTTTTTGCACAAACTATTTATGCCAATCGAGAGATTTACAAAACACACACATTCACACCAAATTGAGTTTATGTTTATCACTTTTACACAAGGAAAAACTTATTTACCCTGTACAACCAATATTGAACATCTTCTCCCTCAAACTTGGGAAATCCTACTATTTCCAATCTTCCATAGTAAGGACCATTGTTTTGTCCCCTATGATTACCTCTATTTCCTCATCATTGACTTGGACCCCCACCACTATCCATTCTTTGTTTCATAGCTTGGCCAGTATCTTGTAAATCAGTGATCATAGTCATCAACTGCTATATGTCCCCAACTTCTGGACCACCATTATCAGATGACCTTGTAACCACCATTTTCTCGAAATTGGCTAATAAAATCAACTGAAATAATAGACTAACAAACTTCTGAGTACGTTCTTGATTGCCAAGATCATAGCTCTGATACCACTTAATACAAACACAACCTTGATTACCCGAACTCGAAACGTGGATTGAAGATCAAGGAACAATTCAGTTAGGAACTCATGGGAAAAACAGAATTCGTAGAGGATTGATATGGAATTATGAAATGATTGTGTTTACACGGAATTATAACAGAATAAAGAAGTTTACAAATCATGAATGAGAGAATTACAATCAAATAAGGGTATTTAAAAGGGTAGTTTGTGTGTAACAATTTTTCCCGTACGCACACCGGCTATTTGATGATATGATGGATAGAAAAAGGGGAAAGGCTGAATTTATGTAATATTTTTGTTCAAATTAACTATTGTACGCAAGATACTTTTTTATTCCATATCTACGCAACATACTTTCAAATACTTACTAATCTACGCAATATTGACCAAAATGTGACTTGTTTGACCGGTTACTAATTAGAAAAGTTACAGTTTGGTCCTTTGGTCTACGTGGACTTCCCCCGCTAGTCCTTTGACATTTTTCTCGTTAAAAACTTAGTAATGATACTTTGACTTTAATACACACATTTTTATACGCGATTTTATACACACTTTTTTATACGTGCAATTATATACACGTTTTTATAAGCGAGAAAGTTTGAACTTTGATAGACGATTTTAGCGACAAAACTGATCCTGTAGACTCCGAAAATCTCGCTCTAAGTCAATGTATACGTTATCTACAATTTTCATGTTTTATGTTTTTCATGAAAAAGATATTTAGATGGTGGAAACCTCGATTTAAAACTGTGACAGCAATACTAGTATTTTCGGTAATGAAGTAAATCCGGATTTCGACGATCTCGTTTAGTTCTAAAAACTTGATTTTAAGTCTCTAAACCTAACAGTGACTAAATATAGACAGTCTATATATAAAATGTTATTAAATAAACAGTGAAAAGAAATTGCTCGAAAAACTTCCCGTTTAAAATTAAACTCAAACATATAACGTGCGTCTAAAAATGTGTATCGAGGTGTGTGTATACAAACGTTTATAAAAACGAGTGTATAAAAAAGTATATAAAACTGTGTGTATAAAAACGCGTAAAAAACATTTATATACAAACGTTTTTAAGCAATTATATAAATATTTTTTACACAATTATATAAATATTTTTTACGCTTTTTAATACACACGTTTTTATACAACTTTTATACACGTTCGTATACACACACTTCGATACACATTTTTAGACACATGTTTTGTGTTTGAGTTTAATTTTAAACGAGAAGTTTTTCGAGCAATTTCTTTTCACAAGTTCTTTTTAGATACGTAATGGAATCGATCTGGTGCACTTATTAAATTTTCCATTTTTATCATACTACTATTTTTATTTTTTTTTTGCACTTTATTTTATAATATTTTACGTATAAAATGTCTATATTTAGTCATTGATAGGTTTAGAGACTTCAAAGTAAGTATTTAGCACTAACCGAGACCGTCGAAATTCGGATTTACTTAACTACCGAAAATACTAGTATTGCTGCCATAGTTTTAAATCGGGGTTTCGACCATCTAAATGTTTTTTCATGAAAAACATAAAACGTGAAAGTTGTAGAGAACGTATACATTGACTTAACATGAGTTTTTCGGAGTTTACAGGATAAGTTTTGACGTTGAAATCATCTGTCAAAGTTCAGAATTTTTCGCGTATAAAACGTGTATATAATAACACGTATAGAAAGTGTGTATAAAAACGTGTATAAAAATACGTGTATTAAAGTCAAGGTATCATTACAAAGTTTTCTAATGAAAAAAATGTCAAAGGACTAACGGTGGAAGTCCACGTACACCAAAGGACCAAACTGTAACTTTTTAAAGTGGTAACCGGTCAAACAAGTCACATTTTGGTCAATATTGCATAGATTAGTAAGTATTTGAAAGTATGTTGCGTAGATCCGTTATAAAAAAGGTATCTTGCGTATATTAGTTAATTTGAACAAATACGTTACATAAATTCAGCCTTTCCCCATAGAAAAAACATGAATAATATAGCAATGGAGGAGACTAATACCAATTCACCAAATACTGCTACGCCGATTGTTAGCAAGCTTGCCGCAAGGCTGAAAAAAATTTAGATGGGAAAGGATGGGAAACCAGTTAAGGTAAGGTGCAATGTTGTTGGGATGATTAAAAGTCCTAATCATGGTGAGGATAGAAAGATAAGTGATATTCCAATTATGTCACAACTTGTTGATACTCATAAGGAGGATAATAGTGATTCTCAACAAAAGCAACCATTGTCGTTTGCTAATGTTGTGATTGTTGAGCATGTGGATTTCCATGAAGTAGAGGCATGTCTGTGTTGAATAAATCGGGTTGGGAAGATCCGAATATTCAGGGAGCTAAACAGTAGGGGCGATATATTTTGCTGCTACTATAGCGAATGAATCTACTAGCCCTAAATTGCGGACAAGGAAGGTTGTGAACTTTTGATCCATGGTTAGTGAGGATAAGTGTGATGATACTGACTTCGTACTACCGTGGAATCGTTCAAGATGGTTAAAGAGAAATTCGCCAATTCTCTGGTAGGTTTCTTTGTGGGCAAAGGAGTGGCCTTCCCGCTTGTTCAAAATTATGTGGCTAACACTTGGAGGAAGTATGGTGTTCAAAAAATGATGAGAGATGATGATGGTTACTTCTACTTCAAGTTTAATTCAATTGAAGGACTGGAGCAATGCCTAGAACAAGGACCTTGGATAATGCGTAGCACACCTATGATTTTAACGAAGTGGTCATCAAATCTTAATTTGACCAAGGATGAAGTTACAAGTGTTCTGGTATGGGTGAAAATGCTAAGGTCCCTGTTGTGGCCTACACGGAGGATGGTTTGAGCCTCACCGGGTCTCAAATTGGAAGGCCAATGATGTTGGATGGGTTTAGAAGTGAGATGTGTGGTGATTTCTGGGGAAAATGAGATTCGCGAGAGCTTTGATTGAAGTTAAAGCGAACACGGAGCTTAAGAAAGAAGTTGTTATGTCAATTACACTTGAAGACAACAAGGGGTATTCTAAGGTGACAATTAAGTTGAATATGAGTGGAAACCACCGGTGTGTATGGATTGTCATGTCTTTGGGCATGTGGCTGCTAATTGCCCTAAGAAGGTGCCTAAACTACCTCAAACTCAAACTGCTAGCGTGAATAAGATTGACGATGAACACTTTGTGAGAGTCTCAAGGAAGAAAATAAGGCCCATGAGGTTGGTTCTGTTGCTATTAAGGTGGCACCAAGGAAAGAACATTTTATGGTTACTAAGTATCAGAAACCTAATGAAAATTATAAGGGTGTTGATAGGAATCTGGTGCATACTGAAAACCCTTTTGAAATCATTAGGGATATGGAGGATGTTTCTGAGATGGGAAAGGGATAATCGAGTGGGATGATCAAAGATAATAGCACTAATAAAAACCTTGTTGTTGACTCGGATAGTGAAGTTGAGGAGGTTTATACAGGTCCTAAACCGGTTAGAAAGACAAGCAATATTCATACAGGGGCAAGCAAACCTGCTACACAGGTGTCCAATATGTAGTATTGCTTCATGGAACATAAGGGGATTGAACCGCACCCCAAAGCAAAGTGAGGTTCACCATTTGGTACATGAGAATAAACTTAATGTTTGTGTTATTCTCAAATCAAATGTCAATATTAAAGCTCTTTCTAATGTATGTGCTAAAGTTTTTCGTTCATGGGATTATACCTCTAATTCTAGCCTTTGCGCGAGTGGTTGTCGTATCATTGTAGGATGGGACATGGATCTTATTGATCTATTGGTGGTTGCGCAAAGGGACCAAGTCCTACACACTAAAATTAGGCATAAGATTGCTAATAAAACTATATTTAGCTCCATTGTTTATGCAACGAATCAACATGTTTCGCGTCACGAGCTTTGGAAGGATTTAGAGATTCATAATGCTTTGGTTCGAGATCAGTCGTGGGTTATGTTGGGCGACTTTAATGTCGCGCTGAACTTGGAGCACACGTTTTCGGTTGCATCTTCAATGACTGGGGATGTTATTGAATTTAAGAATTGTGTGTCTAAAATTGGTGTCATTGATATTAACTCGACGGGTATTCATTATACTTAGAATCAAAAACCAAGGGGTGGTACAAGGGTTCTTAAGAAACTGGATCGATGTATGGCAATATGAGTTTTATTGATTTATTTCAAAGAGCTCGCGTTATTTTCCAACCTTACCGTATCTCAGATCACTCGCCGGTTGTGCTTAACATGCCTTGTATTCAACGAACCAAACCTAAGCCATGTAAATTTGCTAATTTTCTTACTCATAAAGATACGTTCATGGACGTTGTTTCTAGTCAATGGAATACGCGGTTTGAGGGGGGTGGCAATGTTCCATATTGTTAAGAAGTTAAAATTGCTCAAGAAACCTCTTCGAAAGCGTTTTTACGAGCAGTTTAACTTGCATGATAGAGTGGACAGGTAACGTGTGGAGCTGGATGCGGTTCAAAGAGCTCTTGATTGTAATCCTAGCGATCATGATTTACGTGATGAAGAGGCGTTGTATGTGCAGGCCTTTAATGAAGCTAAGTTGGACGAAGAGCGATTTCTTAAGCAAAAGGCCAAGGTCGATTGGCTTAAGGAGGGTGACGCTAATACCGCATACTTTCATAGAACTTTTAAAAGCAAAAACCATCGGAGTCGTATTGAGACCATTAGAGATTTGGAGAATAATGTGTTTTCTGGTCCGATTGTTCATGAGTCTTTTGTTAAGCTTTATGCCACGTTCCTTGGCACTTCAACGAGGTGTGATGATCTTAACATTAATGATCTTTTTTGTAAGCAGGTTTTCGAGGCCTCTCGTGAGTTCATGGTTAGAGAGGTCACTGATATGGAGATTCGGTCGGCTATGTTTGATATTGGAGATAATCGTGACCCGGGGCCAGACGGTTTTACTTCTGCTTTTTTCAAAAAGGCGTGGGATATATTGGGTGTGGATGTGTGCTTGGCTATTAAGCAGTTATTTATGAATGGGAAACTTCTTAAAGAGGTGAACCATACTTTTCTTGCACTTATCCCTAAAGTGGCTACCCTGGCTCAAATTAATGATTATCGTCCTATCTCTTGTTGTAATGTTCTTTACAAGTGCATTAGCAAGATTATTGCTAATAGGATCATGTTGGGTGTTAAAGAGGCGGTTAGTGATAACCAATCGGCGTTTATTCCGGGTAGACATATTTCGGATAACATTCTTATTACTCAAGAGCTTATGCTTAATTATCATTGTAATCAAGGCCCTCCTCGATGTGCGTTTAAAGTTGATATTCAAAAATCATATGCTACGGTTGATTGGAAATTTTTAGAGGAGATTATAAAATGTTTCGGGTTCCATCATATTATGGTTGGTTGGATTATGGCTTGTGTTACCTATACCTCATTTTCTATTTTCTAAATGGGGAAGTTAATGGGTTCTTTAAAGGTGCTAGAGGGCTTCGACAGGGGGATCCGCTTTCTCCCTAATTATTTACATTGGCTTTGGAGATTCTTAATTTCTTACCCTTATTCTTCAAAGAAGGGTGAGGGTGTCTTCTAATTTTTGGTACCATAAACATTGTGAGGAGTTGCATATTATTAATGTGTGCTTTGCGGATGACTTGTTCTTGTTTGATAGAGGTGAGGTGAACTCAGCGAGAGTTATTATGGAGGCTCTTGAGGAGTTTAAGATGGTTTCCGGTCTTGTGCCTAGCATTCCTAAAAGTACAGTCTTTTTTGTAACGTGGACGATGTGTCTAAGGCGGAGATCCTTGATATTATGCCTTTTCTTGACGGTACTCTTCCCACGTTGTATTTAGGGGTTCCTCTTATATCATCTCATTTACTAGTTAAAGATTGCAAGATCCTTGTGAAGCGTGTTAAAAACAGAACTGGGGATTGGAAAAATAGATCCCTTTCTTTCGCGGGTCGTCTTCAAATGTGTAAGTCGGTTTTATCATCTATGCATATATATTGGGCGTCGGTTATCATTATCCCGGTTAGTATTATTGATGATATCCAACAACTCATTCGTGGCTTCCTTTGGTGCAATGGTGAGTTAAAGCGTGGTAAGGCAAAAGTGGCTTGGAATGTCATTTGTGTAGAAACTAGAAGGGGGGTTGAATAGTTTCTCTTCTATTAGTCACCTAATTTAAATTACTTTTAATTAAGTGTGTATCAAAACTATCTTTTACTTGAAGCTAAGTTGCATAATGATTAGGTTCACTTCAAATGCATTAGCAATGGTAATAGTTAAGTATAATGATAATGAAATAAGTAAAGAGTAAGGAAAGAGACAACCTAGTGACAAGACACCAAGATTTATAGTGGTTCGACAACGAGGCTCTATCCTCGTTTCTACTCCACTCCTCCCTACTCGAGATTTCCACTATATCCACAAGCTCCCTTCTTGGCGGAGAAAGCCTTACATCGTCGCTTACATTATTTTCCGACACTAAGCTAAATGTCGAGACCTAATCATTAGCTAGGACCAATCTACACAACATTGCCTACTTCACAATTTAACGACACAAGGCTAGATGTCGAGTTCTAATCTCAAGGTAGAACCAATCTTCACGACGTTGCCTACTTTACCATTTTACGACACAAGGCTAGATGTCTAGTTCTAATCCAAAGCTAGAACCAATCTTCACGACTCTTCACTTTGAAGCTAAGTGAGAACTTTACACAACACAACTACTAATCACTTTCAAGTTTAGTGAGAACTCACAAGACACAACCACATCACTTTATAGTTTAGTGAGAACTACTACACAAGTCTATTACAACTCAACTAGACATATCCAAGTACACACATGTAGCTTGGATCTAAAACACAAATCCAAGCAAACACATATGCAATGGATGTACACAACAAATCCAAGTATTCACAAATAGCTTGGATGAACACAACTAGTCCAAGTATTTCATAAATACAAATGGATCAACAAAAATAAAAAGGCTAACATGATGAACATGACTAATTCATGGATTCATCTTTATCACAACACTAGTGAGTGAGTGATCTTCTCATTGGACAAGGTAAAGGAGGGGATCAAGAGGATAATCATATGTAAACATACTTAACACATTAAGTGATCATTTACTAATGATTATGCTATAGAAGAGAGAAAGGGGGCTGAGAAAAACGTCCAAGAGGCTTGTTGGAAAATGAGATTTGATCCACTATTTATAGAAGACAAAGTCCAACGGCTAGCTGGGCGCAGATCCTTAACTAGCCGGCGGTTCCATATCGCTAAGGAACCGCCTAGCTCCCTTTTTTGTCTTTTTGCGGGGTAGGAATATCTGAGGTTTTTTAAACCTTCAAAGGATATTCTTATGGCATATAGAATATGCCATTTTCAAATTTACATTTTTCATTTTAATAAAACATTTTCTTTAAAAAGAAAGTTTATTAAAAAAAATTTGTCATATTAACAAGAGTGAGTTTTAAGGATAATCACTTTGATGATCACTAAGTATGATTAAGAAAAGTTAGTGATATGGTTATTACCTTGATGATAGTGTTAGTTAAATAATTCGTTTTGTGTTTTACATTAGATGTGTTGTATAGTTTGTTGTGATCAAAATTAAGAAAGATTAGTTAACACTAATAATGTTTTTAGGCATCACTTGCATTAACAATTTGTCTCCCCCGTCATGAGGGAGGGCTTGGGTTGCGCAATTTGGAGGTGTTTAATTGTGCTCTTATGTCTACTCGCGTTTGGAATATTATCTCTAATAAAGAGTCCCTATGGGTGGGATAGATTCATATGTACAAGCTTAAGAATCGTTCTTTTGGGACGTTCCTATTAGGGCGGACATGAGTTAGGGGTGGCGTAAACTTCTTCAGCTCCGTGATATGATTAGACCCTACATTTGGGTTCAAATTGGGGATGGTAATTCTGCCTCGGCCTGGTTTGATGTTTGGGACATGCATGGTCTTCTCAGACGATATCTTACACCTAGGGATATTACTCGTGAGGGCCTTCGTATTGAGAGTAAAGTTTCTGAGCTATTTGTGGACAATCATTTGGTTTGGCCTCATGTTTGGCTCCTCAAAGCACCGAATATTGGAGCATTTCAGTCGTTGATGTTGGATCAAACGAGGGGTGATCAAACCCGCTGGAGAGATTCGCATGGTAATCTGTTTAACTTCTCGGTTAGCCGAGCTTGGGAAGCTTTTCGACCCAGGGGTAATGATGTGGATTGGTGCAAAGTAGTATGGTTCTCCCATGTTATTCCTAGACATAGTTTCCACCTTTGGCTTATTCTTCGTCAAGCTCTGAAAACACAAGATAAGCTGCTTCCTTGGGATGTTGGAGGTACTTCGTTACTGCCCTCTAGATGTGTGTTGTGTGATCATGTTCCTGATTCCCATTCTCATCTTTTCTTCAAGTGCACGTTTGCGTCTAAAGTTTGGTATTACATTCGGCCTCTTGTTGGTATGGATTCTATTGGTCCGGTGTTACACGGCATGGTATTATTTCTTACCCCGATGGCTCATAAACGAACGGTTAGTAGTGTCGTGGGTAGGCTAGTAGTTGCGGCGGGTGCGTATTATATTTGGATGGAGCGTAACTCTTGGCTGTTTAATAAGCACGTGAAGAAGTCCCCTGAAGAGATTCGGGATAGTATTAAGGTGGTTATTCGCCTAAAGTTATTGACATTTCGTTTCAAGAATACGGAGGCGGTTTCTAAATTGCTTTCAAAATGGGATATGCCAAAACATTTAAGAACTTATGGAGAGTATCTGTTTGGTTTGGTTGTATTCTTTTTTTTGTCTAAGTTGCATGTCATGTCATGACTTAGGTAGGAGTTCATGCTTTGCATGAGGTTAATGTGATATGCGGCAACATTATAGTGTGCTTATTTATTTCTTGAATTAATACAAATTTAACAGGGTAACCTTTTACTAAAAAAATCCCGTAAAAAATAGTTTGACTTAGAAAGTCAAACTTTCCCATCTAATCATACTTCAACTTTCACTTTATAACATATCTTGTGTTATCATTACAAAGGCTCGTTAGTCATTAGTCTATTTTGGTGCCTTAAATTCGATAGAGCATCTTATCCTGTTATCCTGTATCTCAATTTATATTAGCTTTGTGAACTGTAAGCTCGATTCTAGACTTTGATCCAAGGCGATGTAACATAGTTAATCTATCTTGTTCCGATCTTATGCATGCATATACTTTCCGACTTTCCGTATTGCGCAAGGTATCGCATTTAGTGCTTTGAGTACTCTTTTACATTCAAGGTGACTGACTAAGAACGGCGTTTTAAATTTGAGACAGGGTATGTAGACGTTAATGCATTAAACGCGGCTAGAAAATTATGCAGTGTTTGTCTCTGTGGGAATATTGTAGCTTGATTAAGATAAAGTAATTCAAACGAATAGCAAAGCAGGGCCGCTTAACTATCGATAATCATGCCATATGATCATTAGGATTGGTCTGCTTGTGTGTTCTCATTGAAGACATTTAGCCAGTGTGGCAAAGAATGAGCTGGTATTGATTGGTGTTGCAAGAGTTTTAGACTTTCAGCTCTCAAAAATTGTGAGATAATCATTTAGACTATCTCATTTAGCTTGTGTCATTTAGCCCATGTCAAGATGGCAGAGTTTACAAGTACGAGAGATGATTTGTTCTATGGAGAAAAATGCAATATCGGAGGAAGGGCGGACCCACAATTTTTTGTCGGGTGTTGCACAATTTATTTTTTAAGGAGTTGCGAAGATTTTTAGGCTAAATTGAAGTAACACGAAGTTTTCTTTGGTGTTGCAGATACTAAAAAAGTAACACTTTTTAAAAGAAATTACACTTGGTAACCCTAAATTAGGTGTGGCTTCCCGGCTCCCATGTAGGTCCGTCCTTACGGAGAATATGAAATCAGGCTATGTTTCCATGAGTGCATCATATTCTAAAACCCGTACGTCCACGCCCTTCAGTTACAAACATTGGACTGAAGAGCACTTGATTCAGACTTTAACCCGAAATATTCTCCTGATGATAAATCATCAGAACACGAGCAGTTCCAGCAAGTTAGTCATGGACTATGAGCCCTGTGCAGTTGATTCAGATTTTAATCCGAAACATTTAATGACATCATGAGTCAAATAATGATCAATACTTGGTAAAGTTGTTTTAATTTGGATAAAAGTTTGGACTATGGGCCAGTGCAGTTAGTTGAGCAGCCTGCATAGGCCCATATCCGGCCTTGAGCCTCACGTAATCCTCACCGACTATAAAACTCCCCTCTCTATTATGGCAGAACATACATCAACTCTTTAACGCATACGAAAACGCTAAAAACCCTTTCGTAGCGGGAACTGGGTAGAAACTAATTACCCGAAGAACTGTTCAAGGTATTCTTTCGAGTTGCGGTTACACATTAAGGTTCTGTTATGATTAGTCGAGCTTTTTATAAATATAAATCTTGTTATGATTAACCATAAGTTTGAACTGAACATACTCTGAAGTCTGAAGCATGCATGTAGTTAAATCTTGTAACTGATATAGATTTTTAATTTTACATGTAGCTTTATTATTTGATGCTATGAGTTACTGTTTTGAGTATTAACGATCTGATTTGTTATGACAAAATTATCAATGTTTTAGTTATGATCGTAATAATGTTGAAGAGTCTAAAATGCACATAATCTATGAAGCCGACATGCGTGTAATTTAATCTATTATTGATCTGTTACATGTTGTTGCTAATCGATAAGTAAACCTATAGGTATGTTTGCTAATCACTAGAAGTTTATGTTTACTTGCCTTTAGTTGATGCTATTATGAGCTATTGTATTACTAACAATGGTGACGTTGTGTCGCGCGGTTTGATTCTGTATGGTGGCGGGCTCAAATCCTGTAGATTAGTCTACCAAAAGGTTGGAAACCAAGGTCGCCCAATTGACTACAAATCATTCTTGCTGTCTTAGGACTTTGTTTTAGTCAGGCCATATTCTCTACATACTAGATAAGCTTACATGTTCTTTTTGCTTATTAGAATTTTGATAGAAAGAATGAGACAACATGACGTTTTTTATATTGTTGAGTTCCTTGTGTTTAAGTCCTGATCTATGTAGTGCAACTTGTATTCTCCCAATTCCGTGGATTACGATACTAATGTTATGATCATGTATATGGTATTTGTGTCGCAGGAACTTGTTGGTGATTTTAGTGTCATCAATCATTTTGGTGTAATGGTGATTTGCCCGAGACCAAAGGGATTTCAAGTTAAGTTATAATACAAGTTCGGAGGTGTGGAGTACACGCTTGTATAAACTAGTTAACTTGATTTCGGGTACAAAAGAATGGAAAAGTTGTGAATCTATAGTAGTAAATGGGCCTATTGTGAGAGAATCTGTGGGTCACTAAAGGGCATATAGTGACAGATTCGTGGGTCACTAAATGATCCATACACTTGTGTTGATGACAGTTAGCGACGATTATTTTGTTGCAGAACTGCTACAAAACTGTTGCAGAAACAGAAATCATGATGACTTTTCATGAAGGAACACTTCTTTGATCACAACAATGACTTTTGGTTTATATTTTGATATAAACAGATTTTTGGTCTCAAGATCACAACATACACACTGTCCATGTTTTGCTCTATAATCTTGTGCCTAGAAATAGAGTGTTGTTCTTGTCTTATCCCCGTACAAATTTCGTGTAACCCAAGGCACAAATAGGGTCGAAATATTGTATTATGAAAGTGTTTGACACGATTCAAGAACTATCCGGAAGTCATTGATTATCACGACCCTAATTTTCTAACAGAACTTTGTAATCTACTGCATATTTTTGTCACTGGTCCTTAAATCTAGAAAAATTGTAGCAGTTGAAGAGCTTCGTAGATTCATGGATTACAAACATAACATCCGTAACCTGTCTGTCATAGCTCATCGTGGCCATGGTACCAAATTACTAGCCTTTTGATTCTGATTTATTTAATTATCCATTTGTTTGTTTTGCTGATCGATGATGCATTTGTCATAACAGGGAAGTCAACTTTGATCGAATCTCTTCTGGCTTATTTCGGTTCTACTGCACGCGAATTTGCTAGTGATGTGTGTATCACTAACGAGCGTGGCACTATCAAGTCAACCTGCAGGTCTCTATACTGTAGGATGAATGATGAATCTCTCAAGAGTTTTAAAGGAGAACGTGATGGGAACGAATACCTATTCAGTCTTATTGATACACCCGGTCATATTGACTATTCTGCTGAGGTCACTGCTGCCCTGCGTATTACTGATGGTGCATTAGTTGTTGTCGATTGTATTGAGGGTGTTTGTCATCATACAGAAACCGTTCTAAGACAAGCACTTGGAGAAAGGATTCGACCCGTTTTGACTATCAGCAAATTGGACCGTTGTTTCCTTGATCTTCAATTTGATGGAGAGAAAGCATATCAAACATTCCAACGGTTGATTGAAAATGCTAATGTCGTCATGGCAACATATGAGGATCCACTTCTTGGTGATGTCATGGTTTACCCCGAGAAAGGTACCGTTGCTTTTTCTTCTGGGTTGCACGGTTGGGCTTTTACATTGAGTTTATTCGCGAAAATGTATGCTTGTAAATTTGGTGTTGATGAGTCAAAGATGATGGAAAGGCTGTGGGGGGAGAACTACTTTAACCCAAATACGAAAAAATGGACTACTAAGAATACCGGGTCAGCAGTTTGTCAACGTGGGTTTGTTCAGTTTGTTTATGAGCCCATTAAACAGATCATTAACTTGTGTATGAATGAGAAGAAAGATACATTGTGGCCTAGCTTGACTAAGCTTGGTGTCACAATGAAAGCGGAAGAGAAAGAATTAACGGGAAGAATGTTGATGAAACGTGTGATGCAAACATGGCTACCTGCTACCACTTTACTTGACATGATGATATTCCATTTGCCTTCACCTCATACTGCTCAAAGATACCGTGTTGAGAATTTATATGAAGGTCCTCTAGATGACGTTTATGCTAATGCTATAAGAAACTGCGACCCTAATGGCCCTCTTATGCTTTATGTGTCCAAAATGATCCCAGCATCTCATCATGGAAGAGGACGGTTTATTGCTTTTGGTCGTGTGTTTTCAGGTAAAGTTTCAGCGGGACATAAGGTTAGAATAATGGGTCCTAATTACGTTCCGGGTGAAAAGAAAGATTTGTATGTGAAAAGTGTTCATAAGGCAATTATATGGATGGGAGAGAAAGAATACGCTATGGAAGATGTTCCTTGTGGGAATATTGTTGCTTTAGCCGGTTTAGATCAGTTTATTACTAGAACTGCTACATTGACTAATGAACAAGAATCCGACGCATATCCAATTCGTGCTATGAAATTTTCTGTTTCACCAGTGGTACGTGTTGCGGTTCAATGTAAGGATGCGTCTGACTTACCTCAGCTCGTTGAAGGGTTAAAGTTGTTGGTAAAATCTGATCCTATTGTTTCTTGTACTATTGAGGAGTCTGGTGAACATATTATTGCAGGTGTGGGTAGTTTTCATATGTTACATTGTTTAATGGACTTGCAAGACAAATATATGTATGGTGTCCCGATGCATGTTTCAGATCCTGTTGTGTCGTTCCGTGAAACTGTCCTTGAAAAATCTTCCCGAACCGTTATGAGCAACTCCCCAAACAAACTTAATCGTTTATACATGGAAGCACAACCAATGGAGCAAGGACTAGCAGAAGCTATAGAAGAGGGGCGAATCGGTCTACGTGATGACCCAAAAATACGTGGTAAAATACTGACTGAGGAGTTTGGATGGAACAAGGATCTCGCTAAAAAAATATGGTGTTTTGGGCCAGAACTAACGGGTCCAAACATGGTTGTTGACACGTGTAAAGGGGTTCAGTACTTAAATGAAGTCAAAGATTCAATTGTCGCCGGTTTTCAATGGGCTTCAAAAGAAGGTGTATTAGCTGAAGAGAATATGAGAGGTATTTGCTTCAAAGCCTGTGATGTGGAACTACACGCTAATGCCTTTCATCGTAGTGGTGGTCAATTAATTTCAACTGCTAGACGGGTTATCCATGCATCACAGCTAACTGCCAAACCACGACTACTAGAGCCAGTGTACTTGGTTGAAATTCAGGCACCAGAACAGGCATTTAGTGGAATCCACAGCGTCTTGAATACAAGACGTGGGTATGTGTTTGAGAGGACGCCAATCCACGGTACACCTTTGTTCAACATCAAGGCTTATTTGCCCGTGGTGGAATCTATAGAGTTTCCATATGCTATAAGACTTAGTACATCTGAGCAAGCCTTCCCTCACCTTGCATTTGATCATTGGGACATGATGCCATCGGATCCTTTGGAAGAAGGGTCTCAAGCGAACACACTTGTGAAAGAGATTCGTAAGAGAAAGGGTTTGAAGGAGCAAATTACACCGCTTTCAGATCTTGAGGACAATCTGTGAGTGATCAGTTGTTTATAGTTTTCATTTTCGTTGTGTTGTCGTATTTTACTAGTTCCTGTAGTCATTGCAGACTCGCAGTTGTGCTTGTAGATTCCTGTAATTCTAACTAGAATTGTATGGATACTTCACAGGTCTTTTGATACATCTCCTGTTTTGGAACGTGAACATACAACAAAAGTTTGGGGCACGAGATTTGTGACACGTCCAGACTGGTATGAAGATTAGGACCGATTCTCATGCTCATGTTGAAGACTATATCCCATGTTTTTATTGTTGTTACTCTATGTTTATGTTTGACTCCTAAAGCCAAGCAACTAGCTTCATTTTTCTATTACTTTAAATATTGTAATTTTTGCATTAAGGAAATATAACAGAAAATTGCTCCAATTTTCTTGTTTATCTTTCAACTGTTTTTGGGAGATTGATCACCTCCGGTCTTATCGTATCTTCTTCTATTGATGTTAAATGTTCATGGTCTGTAAATGATCGTTTGGTTAGTTTGATTAGGTGGTTTGCAAATACCTGTTGGTATTGCAGAAACTAGAGAAACTAGTAATGACAATGTTAACACCCAAACATCATTAGGTATAGGAAACAACCGCAGCGCCAGCGGTACAACATAACTAGAACCAACGGTACTAGGTAACGGAAAAGATTTAAATGTCCTATTATAGCTACAAATTCTCAAACAAAATCTCTGTATCTTTGTTCATTTTTGAATTTTGTGATGCAAAAAGTGTGTCTATATTAGGCTGCTACACTGCTGCATTCATTACCTTTAGATACTGTTTGGGTGTGACTGATCTATAGCCCATCTGGGATGTAAAATATATCTCTTCTCACCATCCCTATAGTGTATGACACAAACTTGGCTCGGACGGATATAGCTCAGTTAGTAAAGCTCCGCTCTTGCAATTGGGTAGTTGCGATTACGGGTTGGATGTCTAATTGTCCAGGCGGGTAATGACAGTATCTTGTACGTGAACCGGTGGCTCACTTTTTCTAAGTGACGGGGATGAGGACCAAAACATGCCACTGGATTATTCTACTGAGACAAAGATGGGCTGCCAAGAACACATATTAACGAGTTTTTCTTTTGCCTTTTATTTCGTATCATTTGATTTGCTTTTCCTAAAATGGTTATATATGGTTCTCCATACATTCAGATGGTACACAAACTTCACTCTCGAGCCTAAATGAACATAGATTGCGTTTAGTGTTACATTGTTTTGATCTACTCATGTTCAAAACTCATAAGCATAGAATTCTGGACAAAGAAATCGAAAACATGAACGACCACATGACAATTTGGGTCACACATAAAGCCCTACTACATGTTGAAGTAGGTACAATAGAATACTTATCATGCAACTTATACATTACAAGTGTTCCTATTACTTTGGTTTCATACTTTT
Organism: Glebionis coronaria; assembly: GCA_025667525.1. Taxonomy (NCBI): domain Eukaryota; kingdom Viridiplantae; phylum Streptophyta; class Magnoliopsida; order Asterales; family Asteraceae; genus Glebionis; species Glebionis coronaria. The sequence continues at coordinate 508,472,802 of CM046879.1, read as the reverse complement.
ACTAGACAAATCTATTTAACTTAATTTTTCATTAAAATATTATTTTCTTACTCTTTTAACTATATAGTAAATACATACGACTAATTTTAATTTTTTACAATTTATCAACAAACCAACTTAACTTATAATATTATTTAATAATTAATTTAATTAACCTAAATTTTATATTAAATAAAATTAATTCAATAAACATCTTTATATAATTTTAGTTATTTACAGAACAATTCATGTATTGTGACCTGAGCCTGTGGGTGGCAATTTTTAACACGACACGATAAACGACACGAACCCGACACAAAGTTAAGCAGGCATGGGTTGAGGATAAACAGGTTTGGGTAAAAAACAGGTCAACTCGTATAACCCGTTTAATAATTGGGTTGTGTATGGGTTGAGTAAGTATTAAACAGGTCGACACGTGAACCGGATTAAGTATATATAAACCCCTAAAATAATGACTCGACCCTATCTTTCGTAGCATGCATTCCCATCCGTGTCGCAACTGATTCGGTAAGCTACGTGTCCGGTCCACGGAGAACTGCCTTCGGTCCCCCAAACTGACTTACTCGTGGCAACCTTCCGGCCGCCCTTCCTAGTACACCTACTAGACCCATACTCATTACGAATGTGTTCACCAGACATCTGACTTAGCAACCTTCTGCTTAGACCGGCAACGATAAGGAAGGAGATCTATGGATAATGGGATATAGAAGTCAGGTGCGACGGTCAGCTCAGTCAAAGCACGGGAGAATGAGGAGTAATGATTTCAGCAAGAGCAGCCGGATGGACTACTATAGTGAGTCTAGTGACTACTAGAGTAGAGTTAAGTCAAAAGGTATGGTATAGCAGCCTTTTCGAGGGCTTTGACGAAAGAAGTCGAAAAGTGATGATTGACTTGATCAGTATGATAGAAAGACTTGTGAAACAATAGAAGAAAGCCAAAACTGTTTACTTCCACAACTTCTCAAGATTCGATGGAATTTTCTTGCTTAAGCACCTTGCTTGTCATCACCCTAAATACAAGATTAAACCTTTTCGTAGCGTAGATCTTTCTTCTCTTAAGAGATTTTTCCTACGAAAACCATTCTTTTATGCGCATCGCTTTAGCGAAGGCAAAGCCGCTTCGCCTTCTCGCTTTTGTTCAATTATAAATGTATAACCACTTTAATGAAGATTTATAGCATCATTCAAGTAAATACAAATTAAGATCGTAAAAACATAAGCTTGTAATATAGCTACACCTAATTCCAGACCCGTTAATGCAAGAACTATAAATAAAGGACCAAGATCCCCTATAAAAAACAAAATATCATTCATACATAGCATAGTCCAAGCGAACCCACTTAAAATCTTTACTAAACTATGACCGGCCATCATATTAGCAAATAAACGTATTCCTAAGCTTAATGCGCTTCTCGTTAGAGAAGCACGAGTGGAACGGCTTTAGTGTCAGTAGGTGCCTAAATGAAGCGATTAAGCGTCGGGGGCTTTGCTGGCTTGCTGGCTAATCGGAAACAGAACCCGTCTGTAACCACAATGACTATATGCTTAACACACCTTCAGATCGAAGAAGGACTTTTTGGAATGGGAATGGATGAAGCGGGGTAGAGGAATGGTCAACTCATCAGGCTCATGATCTGAGGATTGCAGGTTCGAAAGGCCCTGAAGCGAAGGACGGGAACGAGCGGAATCAATGTGTTCCAATTTCTGGCCTTGCACCGACCATCCAATGGACCATGGACTAAACGGCCACTGCCTGAAAGGACTATGTCCATGGGACCGCTTACACCATTTCTTTGTGAATGAAGTTAGACGACACAGTTCTTATTACTATGACTTTCAAAAAGAGTTGCCATATCTCGATAATGGGGTCTGTTGATTCGGAATCATAGGATGAGTAGCGAACGCTTCTGTAACCTTAGACTCGTTACGCTGTTCGACTGAACTCGTTGGCTCCACGTCTGGGAGGAATTGCTTTCTAAGTTCTTCTAGTTCGACGAGAGCCAGATATTTGTTATATCCATGTTTATCTTACTATACTACTTTATATTAGATATTCAAAGATGGTCACTCGATATTCAGAATAACAGGAAAGGTAACAAGCCTATGGATGCCTATTTACGGGAACTTAAGTCTATGGTTGATGCCTTGGCTGCTATCAACTCTCTTCTATGTCCCCAAAGACTCTTGATGTAGGGCTTTCTCTCTCAATTAACAAGCCCAGGGATCACAGACAAGATCTACCCTAGTGGTTTCGCTTTCATTCATTAACTATACGAAGATCTTCTTTCTTACCTACTAGATAGAGAAGCCTTTTAGGATATGATTACAATGCTTCAGTTGTCATTGATCAAGAAGGAAATCAAAAAGGAAGTCGATTTTTTCAGGAGTCCTAACGGGCGGGGGAGCTGGCAGCTGTTAGAACACCACAATATTCGTCCTTTTGGGCTTAATGCTCTCAATGGTGAATTGATCATTCGATATCCTTCCTCTTCTTATGAGGAGACAGAATGGAATAAAAGTAGGAAGAAGAAAAAGTTTACTTACTTGATGCTTTAAAGAAGTTCAGAGAATAATGAAATACTACACACTTATTTGTTTAGTACCTTTGGACCTTTGACTGGTGGCTTCGATAGCCTTACCCTTGTCATCAGGTTATCAACTTCCTTGACCTTCAAGCACAAGACAGGCTAAAGCCCCATACATGGTCATACGGCTTAGTTGGAGACCAGTGTTTTTGGTAAACAGTTACCTGGGACTTGTCACACCTAACTTTCCTTTTTTTCGCCTATCTATATAGACAGTGAATTCAGAATTCAAGAGGAAAGGATTAGTTGTTTACTTTTATGGAAGCTAAGGGAAGAAGTCAATCACTTTCAGTATCTCTTGCTTCTTTGGTTAGTTACGCATCCTTACTCATAGTATAGTGCAAGCTAGGTTTGGCTATAGCAGGACTTGAACCTGCGACCATTAGGTTAAAAGCCCAATGCTCTACCAACTGAGCTATACACCCCAAGAAAGATGTAGTATGCGTTGCCATCGTCTCTTTCCCCTTTGCCAGGTTACGCGGCATGGATTCGCCGATTGACGAATCAGATCTTGGCTCGCAGTCCCACCGACGAACCAGTCTAGAAGTCGAAAGGGAAGGCAGTAGAAAGGGGTCTCCCTCTCTTTGTCTTCTTCTCGCCGCTTTTCTCGTGTCTAAGGGTACCCTTTCCGTCTAACCATTGTTCAGAAAGTCAAAACAAGAATTCTAAAATTGTTTAGACTACACTTTGCTCTTCGACTTCACTTTGTCTTCGTTTAGTCCAGTTGATTGAACGTGGTCTTTAAGTTATTAGTGGGGCGCGTTAACTAGAAGAATAAGCGCGGCAAGAACAATAAGATGAAAAAAAGCACGTCGGGTAAGCGTATCAAGAGATACCGTGGGAAGGCGGTACACTAAGAGCACCTTTCAAGTCGGCTGAAAAAGAAAGAAAAAAGGCTTTCGTCGTCTTTTTCCCGCTTTCACCTTCGATTGCGAAGGGCTTTTTTTCCGGTTTTCAATTCCTCTCGGGCGAGGTTTGAACTTCGCGTGATGGGAAGGCCTTCACGATTCGCATCTTCCCGTCTAGCAAAGAAAGTGAAGGGGAGCGGGCAGCGAGTTAGAGGATGCTGCTGCGCGATTGATCCATCTGCGCTATTCCCTAATTGAAGAAGGTTGTAAAGCCTTCAGAGCCTCAGTCCCTACTCGATCTATTTACCGACTGAAGGCAATGGCCCTTACCCTTAGGATAGGCGAATGGTTCTACAACTGCAAGCACATGAACTCGCTCTCATAGACAGACTACGGGCTAGAGGGACGAAGACTCCAAAGCACAGACCGAAGCAGACGTAAAATAAAAAAAGTAACGAAAATCTACGAGCTCGATGATCAAAATAAGAAAAAAAGAAAATGAAAAAGAAAATGACTCTTTCAAAATTAGTGAACTGTAGGTATATACCCATTTTGTTACTGATGACCATCAGTCTTTTGTTATATTTTTTATGTTCTTATTTTTGGGGGATCACTTGTTTTGGTGCAGCCCTGATGAATCAGGTGCTAGTACTTCAGGTGCTAGTACTTCAGGTGCTAGGGTTGGTATCTCTCAAGCAGGTTGGGATAATAGATGCGCAGTTAGCTTGGGTTTAATGATAGCTGTCTTTGTTGCCACCAATGTGATTGTAAAGGAAGGCCCTAAACTAATAGAAATGACAATATAAAATGATGAAAAGTCTCTTGCTCCTATTAAGCCCAGCCTTAGTAGAAGTGGGTAGTGGCACTGGGTGGACGGTCTATCCGCCCTTAAGTGGTATTACCAGCCATTCTGGAGGAGCAGTTGATTCAGCAATTTCTAGTCCTCATCTATCTGGTATTTCATCCATTTTAGGTTCTATCAATTTTATAACAACTATCTCCAACATGTGTGGACCTGGAATGACTATGCATAGATCACCCCTATTTGTGTGGTCCGTTCTAGTGAAAACATTCCCACTTTTATTATCACTTCCGTACTAGCAGGGGCAATTACCATGTTATTAACCGATCGAAACTTTAATACAACCTTTTCTGATCCCGCTGGAGGGGGAGACCCCATATTATACCAGCATCTCTTTCGGTTCTTCGGTCATCCAGAGGTGTATATTCCCGTTCTGCCTGGCTTCTTCTTAGTCCGTTAGGTAGTTGCCTAGAGTTATTAACTAGACCGAAAGGGGAATAACGACCAGTCTTCCTAGCGATGTACAATTCTTTTGGTATATGAAATCTCGATGTCTAGGTCAATTCAATATCGAACAGAAAGGTAGCAATTCTTTTGGCACAGTCTTTTGGTATATGCAATTGAGAAGCGAAAGTCAGATAGAAGGGCTTGCCTTCCGCACTTTCGTATACCAAATACGAATTGAGAAGTGACTTTCTACAAAAGTACCCTTCCACTTACCAGAACCCATCATCCTTCTCACCTGCTTCTTGCTGCACCCATCTCGTATCATTAAAGGTAGACTGACGCAACTATCTTCTCTGGAAATCGCAGTTTGAACCTATACTCATCAGTAATGATTTAATGGGCTATGTGTAGGGGACCTTTCCATGTTCCCCTCAATTCATCAGTGATGCCGAAGGAAGGGATCCCTGCTGCTATTAGAAGATAGCTAGGACTGATTCTATTGCTCCTCTTCGGAAATCAAGGGTCACCCGATGGACTGCCGAGCTACAATTCCTACGAGACAGGAGCGGGATTCTATAAAAATCCAAGGTCGTGGGTGGCCAAGAGGGCCTACTTGGAGACTTGGGATCTCAGCAGGAAATGCGATTGAGATGGGAATAGCAAGCAAGCCCGACACTTCTATTATAGGGAATCGAACTCTATAGCGTCACTTCTTTTTCTTTTCACTTCTTTTCTATCACTTATGCCTTTTATCAACTTTAGTGTGAAACCTGCCTAAGGAAAGAAACTTGAGGTTTTCATTAGTTGCAGGGTTTGGTGGCCCGAAATTGACTTGGCTTCGCCAAAAGGCCTCATCTCTAAAAGCCCGGCTCGCGAGGCGCCTCCTGTCGCAACGGTGTGGGGCGTCAGAGGTTGTTGCCCCGTGGCCAACTCGGACGGGCTGAAGTTCGACGCATAGCTTTATGGTTGTTAAGTTATAGCAGCACTCAGCAACATCCAACAGCTCCAGTCCTTCTGGTTTGCACTAAAGTGGTCGGCTGGCAACGCTTGGCCCAACATTGGATTTGTTTGAAAACAATACAAGCAAGGTGGCGTTCATTCAATCAAAGCTTTTATGCCCTAGCACTAATGAATCTCTTTGGAAAGAAAGGAATGCCCCGTCATCAGTAGCTAAAACCAAGGTCGGTCCTCCCCCATAAGGCCCCGGAAGTTTGATCTTATCGAGTGGACTTATCAGCGTCACGCTTCAAAAAAAGTGTCCAACTCCGCGTGTGACTCGCATTGGCAACTTTATCCCACCCTACATCAGCCGGTGTGTGTGAGCTTCGCTCCTTATAGCTATAGCTCTACACCACCGCCGGCCACTTTCTCCTCTACCGTATCCATTGATGGTCGAATGGATGTAATCTCCTATTTTGTCAAGCCGAGCTTGCTTTCCGGAACTTCTTATTTGGGATGTCCTCCGTCTTTTGGTGCACAAGGGCTAAGATGATTCTTTTTTTGTTTAGAAATAGCCCGGCTTTCTTTAACCCTCCCGAAGAGAAAGTTCTTCTTTACACGCATCGGGGAGAATTGCACTTGGATTCTATAAACGTTAACTTCTGAAAAAGAGGATGTTCAAAGCTTACCCGGAAGAAATCGGCATAACTAGCATCATGGGGATATAGATCAGTAGGTAGAGGACCGCCATATAAACCACCAGCAGCCGTATACCATACAGCACAACCATATCCCAAGCATACTAATACCATAATACGCGTAAACTCACCCTTATAAAATATTATCCCCTCAATCAGCACATGCTTACTATCTCGGTTTACCAATCCCAGCAACCTAGTTCCAAGTCTGGTATATATCCACTGTCTCTACTCCCACCTATCCTGCTTAAGGTTATATGGATGAAGCTTGCTTTGGGTCCACCACCTGGAAGAGTATTGAGATTTCTTGCTTTGAAGTGGGATTGTAGTTAATCGATTAGCTAGTAGGCTAAGGTCTAAGCACTAAGGGAACAAGGGGCTAGCCTCAAAATCCTAACACTAAGCTAAGTGAACGACCGACAGCTAATCGACTAAGTGGATTAGCATTGTTAAGCAAGTCGCAAAGAGGTCAGCGATAGGGGAGGTGCTACTAGTTGGCTTGGTTCTTCCTTAATAGCAAACTCAGTAGCAAGAAATTTCCTCATTTTAATGAGGAAGAGTGTAAGATTACTGAAGGAGGTCATCAATTTGGAGAGTTTGCTTATTAAAGAGGGCAACACGAAACAAAACAAAAGAACAGCCCGTACTCTCTATCTATCCAATTTCTTACTGAACTTTACTTATCTCCGAAATATCCACCATACTGCGATGGGACTGAGTCTGATCGATTCGGCTAGATAGCTCAAAGTTAAGGGGTGTAAGGGGAAGGAGCACTTTGAATGTGCTTGACTTTACCGGCAGATGCATGAGTCGGAACATAATAGCTAGGCACGTCGTGGGAGGAGTTAGGAACAGGAACAAGGAGAAGCGAGAACCACTTAAATGGAGGAATCGATTGTATTTCATCCTTTGTTCCCTATAGAAACTGGAGGAAGTACTGCACTTTATGGAAATTCTCTCGATCTCTGATAAGTCAGCTAAAGGATGAACTCAAAAGTCTCCCATTGGATAAGATAGAGCTAATTCTGTATTACCCTCAAATAAAAAGGAGAAGGAGGTTTGAATAATAATGCCCGCGGGGACAGATCTTATTGAAAGAAAATTAGCTTGTCAATTCTTTGTATCATACTCACTTGTCATACTCCTCTTACGATCACTTCCAATGGCATTTCCTGTTGATTTGTCAGCACCATCTCCATACCTTCCTTCCGTATCCGAGGTGGGCTCTTTCATCGGCCTCTCTTGGAGTTGCCCGAGTGAAATGGAACGCTCTTCATTCGCAGGCAGTTACGGGGACTTTGCTTTTAGCTTTTAGCCTTCCTAGCTAGCCGACAAAGGTCGAACTTTCATCTTCCGCCTCTTATAACTAAGGGGGGGAGCTCGGAGGGAGTGAAGGCCCTCGCCCTTAGCGATTGTGTTTGTGTTCAGTAGCTAGGTAGTTCAATAATGAATGAAGTTTATGTAGACTGAAAGCTTAGTAAACTAGCCCAATTATTCATGTAACTAGTTAAAGAAGAGAAAGAGCTAGCACGAAACATCTTTGCAGCGTAAACTCCTGCTAAATGAATGCCTTTGCTTTGGCTTTGAAAGTCTTTTTGTGCTTGCTGGGAGAGAGTAAGCTTCCGGACCACCTTTTCTAGCCAGATAGCGGGCGATCACTCAGCAATGAACACTAACTGAAAGCGGCCGGGAATGAGTACCTATCCCTTACGGGAATCGAACCCATGTCTTCGACATGAAAAGACGATGTCCTAACCACTGGACGAAAGGGACCAAAAAAAGATTGGCAAAGCATCGATCTTATTAACTGTTTGACATATTTAGTTAAACAGGTTAAACGGGTCAAAAATGGGTAACAAATGTTACACATGTGTGGGTTAGGGTTGAGTTTCTTGACACGATTAATAAATGGGTCGTGTTTGGGTTAAGGTTATAATAACACGTGAACCGGCGAACCTGAACAGATCGACACAAACACGACTCGATTGACACCCTTACCTGAGCCCAAATAAAAAAAATGCTAACCTACTTTATAATACTTAAAGACATGTTCAACCCAAACTATTTTTATACCACCTAACACTAAAACCATTGCACTAATATATCTTCCAACTACAAACATATTTATCAAAAAGAACAATCACACTATATTGTATCCGTTGAGTATAAATCCACGAAGAAAACATGAATCCTCTTTGCATCCAGATCTTTTAAAAGGTCAAAGGTAGACTACTTTAATCTTGTTTTGATCTTAATATTTTAACACGTGGTTACTAATACTGTGACACGTTGAAAAGTTGATTGTGCAATTTGAGAATCACTTTGTGAATCGATCGGTAGGAGGGTTGGGTTGCTTTTGCACTTTTTCTAATTTAATAGGTCATTTTTGTTATTTCGTACATCCAATCAGTTGGATTAATGTCACTGATAAACATAGTCTTAGGACACATTCTGATGAAAGGAATCATAAGTTCTGAACCAGTTAGAGAAATATTAGCCATGAAAAATTCACTTGCTTATGCCCAAGACCATTACAATTTTAACACTTGATTGTCATAACAACATCTTATTCTTGAACTAATTTGATTCTCGAACCCTCATCTTCTTAGGTATACTCTCTTTTTATATGCCCGAGACCATTACAATTTTCACACTTGATTGGTTTTCTTTGTCCAACAACAAAATTTCCATTTCTCTAAAATCCTTGATTTCCCGTAGCAACAACCTTTCCAGTATTAACCATATTCCCCTAATTTTATATTCATTGAACATTCAACACTTTAACCGTACGATTTTGAATATTGGCTTGGTTTCTCGAGTTGAAGAAGTCCTCAATTGGTTATTGGTTGATGGAAACCTTGCTTGAAATCTACTTAACATTGTCATGATATTGTTTAGAGTTGCTAAAGCCTTATCATTAGCTTGAATGTGTCTCATCATTACCGTGAATGCGAGTTGTTCAATTCTAATATCAATTTATGCTTTGGAAGCACTCTATTGGTTATGAGTAATGGATGGAGCATGCACTTATTGTTGTTGGTAGCAAGGTGAATAGGCTTGTTTCCAATAAGTTACATGAGGTCGTTAAAGATACTTTTACAATTGTGGAGCTTGTGAAGAACTTTGGTGAGTTACCAATAAGTGCGAGAGAATAAACATTTTTTCCATCTTTTCACGTGTTTTATTTGCATGCTTTTATATTGCCTTAGATAAGCATACACTTGATCAAATTTTTGTGTGCATGTTTCTTGTTAACTTCACATTTTTCTATACTTATCCCATACGATGAAAGATTGTTTACAAGCTAAGTGCTGATTTGAATGATGCTCATAGTCATACCAATACCTTATATATTATTCATCTTCTTTGTAAACTGGATTTAGTAGTCATGTATAGATTCATTTTTTCATTAGCACGAAACCTCTCAAACTAGTCATGCAACATTTTTTCCTTTTCTTGCCTTGTGAGTTGGGAAACTTCCATTACAAGCTTCATTGTATCCCATAAATCTTTATAAATTTTGTTATCATTCAGACGATCCAAGATTCTTATGACTAAACCTTAAAGGAAAATGTTTGTAGCTCTTATATCGACATACATTCGATTAACTGTAAATGTAAGTTCTTCAAGCAATTTAGGTCTTGTTTTTTCAACCTCGCCTTTAGTGAATTTAACTTCCTCGAGAACATATGGACCATTTTGAATTGAATCAATCATCTTTTCATTCTCCTTTACTTCATAGTACAAGGTTATGCGAGTTACCCATGAATCATAGTCTCCCTCAAGCATTGGAGGATGAGTATTCGTTTCGGCTACAAGTGAAGCCTCATTTGTAGCCATTTTGTTTAGGTACTATGTGTGATATCATCGTTGCAATGATTAGTGAGGAGTGTGTATTTGAATTATTGTTATTATTCTGTAAGTCTACTAGATATAACTAAGTTTTAAGTCCAAGATTAATTTTAAGGTATTAGGTCAAACTACCTGAGAAGGCCATAAGATCAAACCGCGTAAGTAAAAGTCTAATCCAATCGCCTTAAAGGCCTTCAAACCACATGTTAACAATTAATCAAACTGCTTATATCGATTAGGTCAAACTGCCTGAACCATAGAAATCAAACCATTTGAACCACATAAATCAAACCGCCTTGAAGTTCTTTTATAAAACCGCTTAAGAGAAATTTTTTGACAAAGCCTGACTGAAAAAGCTTATCAAAATGTCCTATAGTCATAATTAAAACCACCTATTAACAATTAAGATCAAAACGCCTTAATCAAACCGCTTGTCCTTTGATCAAACCGTGTATTCTTTAGTTAACCATGTCGCTTCGTACTTTTTAAACCAAACCGCCACTTAAAACACTTACAAACAAAAATCTAAATATTTCCTTTAAAATTTACTTGTACTTCTAAGCTTATCTAGGCTAGTAATATATAACTCAAACTTAAACATTTTTAACAACAAAACCCTAAAGATGAAAATAAAATCAAAACCAAACCACCAATAACTTAAAATATCGAGATTTTTGATCAAGTAAACGCACACAAATCTACACTAGAGCATCACATGACTCTGATACCAATTGTAGGATAATCGATATCATCAACACATAAGGCCCTACTGTTTGATTCTAAAGAAAGAAAGATTTAAAAAGTATTTCTAGAAAGCGAAAGTAAAAGGAGCGTGTGTATGATAGAAATGACCAACACCCCTCACTATGGAAGTAGGGATTTCATACAAGAGTTGGATCGATCCTCTTTTGGGCTTACCAAGGCTTCGCAAAGTTGGCATATGACCATATTATCCAATATTAAGCTCGTACACTACGAACTAAGTAAATGTAAAATACAGTAGAGTGACCGATACTTTTCTAAATGCTAACAGATCTTTCTAGGAATAATCCGATATATTTATTAGAAGTCATTTGGAAAGTGATGCATACAACACTCTAATTAGGTTCCTTAAGCTTTTCAAAACCATGATTTCACTTTTATTCTTTGTAACCTACCATAAGCTACCTATCATCACATTCTAAGAGCTCATTTAATCTGGATTTACACATATGAATGACATGCACTTATATATACACGAAACCATCAAATTTGTACGTTAATATGAATCGTTTGAAAACAGGAGGTTAAGGTGAAGAGTTCTAGTATGGGTGCACCTAAACATGAGTTGAGATAATGCAAGGAAATTTAGTAGTTACAGTGATGAATGAATGATCAATGAATCGAATGAAAGCCTCATAAACAAACCGAAGCCTTAGGTTTTTAACCAACACTCCTAAAACCAATAACTTTTATAAACCACTATAATACATTTCTTGTAGCCGTTGTGATCACCAATTTAGTAAAAAAAACTCAAAGAATGTGGTGTTTATTTCTTACACTTGTCGACCAAAAATAAAGAAAAAAGAAATCGACTAGTTTTCACCTAGTCTAGGGTTTTCATTAGGCTAGGAGTTCTCTTCATGATGATGGATTGTTGATGATAGTTTTCTTGAGGTTGAATCGACAACACAAATAGGAAAATATGGTTTTGTTTTTTTTTGTTGTGTTCGAATATCATCAAGAAGACCAAGAGAAGTTGTGGGTCGACTCTTAGGAACAAAGAAAAAGAAGACAACGAGTTGGTTTCTTTGTGGGTTTGGGTTCTTGGTTTTGTTCAAGATTACCAAGCAGAATAAAAGGTAATGTTTTGAGAAAAGTTTATCATTTGGACTAGTGCAATGGTTAATATTACTAGTTAGCTTTTCTTGGGGATTGCCTAAGGGCACAACAGATAAAGGGATGGTGTGTTTGTCGACTGATAGGAAGAAAAGAGGGGGAACAAGAATAGTTTGGGCTTGGGTTTCGTTGGGGGATTCCTAAGTATACAATGATTGATAAGGTGTTTTAGGATTTATTGTTTTTGGCAAGTGTATACTTCTCTTGTTATAGATCGTATGCCATGAAGAAAAAGAAAAGGGATTTTGCCTTCAATATTTGGTAACTATATATGCCAAATATAAAGGGTTTTTAAGATTTGTATTATATTTTTAGATAATCTCTATTAGCTTAGATTGGGGTGTGGGTTTTATAGGATAACAAAGTACATGATTTGTGGTTTATAATCTATTAGTAAAAATTGCAGTATGGCCTTGTGTTATTTAAAATTTAGCTAGGGTTTAGGATATATATTAAATATCTAGTTAGGGTTTTTAGAATGTAATAAAGGGTAGTTAAGGTTTGAACCTAATTAATAGGGCTTGATAGGGTTTATTTAAGAATAAGTTGGCTATCTAGGGTCTATGTTTATAAGTAATGATATTAAATGTGTTTTTGAATTGTGTAGATGATCATACGAATTATGGAGGAAAAACCTAAGGATTGAATGTGTATAGATAGTGTTTGACTTATCTTGAGTGATGGTGACGGTGTATGAAATAAAGAAACAAGATAAAAGGTATTTGATGTGTTTTTTGGGTTTTGTTGTGATCATATGGTATAAAAATAGACTTTTAATGCAAGTGTGACCTAATGTCAAGTTATGCAAGTAGAATGACATAATCCAGTCTTGTGTTTCTTAATTAATGTTCATATAATCAAATAATCGCATACACACTCAACGCATTCTAAAATAGGAAATAATGATGAAAATAAATTTTGCTAAACTCAGGATGACTTCCCGTCGTAGATTTTGTGAATATGTATAGGTTTATTATGGAAAGTAGCTCGAATTTATAATAAAAGTGAACTTGAAATTTATGGTTGTTACACTAAAGCCCATTTAAAACTGAGTCCAACCCAGATGGAAAGCCCATTCACCAGCTACTATATAAACCATTTTCAAAGATAGAAAAGGGTTTTTGGATAAAAGGTGTTAGTTGTTTACGACTCACATAAGCTAATAGACATTCCTCCTATTTCCTTATGCTTCTCTTTACTTTCTCTCATTAACTTCTTATCTATTTCCTCTTGGTTTGATTCATATGGTTCATAAATGAAAGTGAATATGGATTAGATATTTGGGTTAACATACTACACTCCATAAGTTTCGATACAAAGTCGGGCGTATGTATGAACCACAAGAACATATGTCCAACGCCTTAATATCCTCTACTAATCTAAACAACCATCCTGATGCCACATATATATTCTCGTAACCTAATAGCACCAACACCAAGACTACTAACCAATAAACAACAACAACATCCTTGTCGTTCAGAGCATAAACCTCTTCACTCATTATCTTTTTTACTACATTCCACCGTCTATCTCCTTACCGTCAAGACATGTCCTAAAAATAATAGGACCTATTAAATAAATTGAACTAAATACTATCCCAAGTCTTAAACTTGTTACAAGGCAAACTCCTTTCTATGAAATTGTATATCATGACCATTTACCCGGTAATTGAAAAGGACAATGTCACTTTCTTCGTCTGCACTCTCCTCTTAGCAACAACCAAAATAATGTACTAAAAGGTAATTTTCAGTCATGTAATCAAAATCTAACAACCAACCGAAAACACATCGCCCTAAATAAACACTGTTTCTAATTTTATGTCTAATGTTTTTTGTCAACGATAATCTACTTCTACATGTAAGGGGTAACATTGTTTTCAAGAGCATTTTTATCTATTAGCATTAGCATTAGCATTTAGCATTATTTATAAAAAAAAGCTTGTTTGAATAAATTGATTAGCATTAGCCTTTCTCATAAAAATGCTAATTTTTATATACTCTTTCAATGAGCATTCAAGAGCATAAAAGAGTAGTAGGCTAAATAAATTACTTAAATACCCTCATTCATATGCCCTTTTCATTTAGGTTCTATTCTTTTATTAAAACTCTAACTGGCCGTAACTTTCTTCATCTCGTAGAAGAAACAGTGATTTAAGGTTAGTATATGAGTTTGATTATAAATTTGTGTCTTTCTTGTTATCATGCATGCGTAACATAATAACTAAATGTATGTGATTGTTTTACTTTTCCATTGAATATGATATTGTAATGTTTATAATATAGATTTCTCATATCCTTACATGCAATAACAGTATACGTTAGCTAACCAATGATAAACAAGTCATGCTATCTTTATATATGTATTAGGCAGAAGCATGGGCATCGAAAACGTCAATATAGAATGTGCGTCGTAGATAATTTATGAATAATAAGCATGTAAAAGACTCTGTTACTAAAGAGAAATTTCTATTTATATATGTACGTCTTTTTACGTCTTTTTACATATTCAAGTTATGCTTATCTACCAAATACTATTATAAATTAACTGCTACTACTTACTGCTAACTGCTAACTGCTAACTGCTAACTGCTAACTGCTAACTGCTAACTGCTAACTACTCATGCTTTCTGCTACTGCTAACTACTACCAAACACACCCTAAATGTTACATGCACAACCAGAGGCGGATTTCTTAAGGGACTGGGGAGGGCTCCGGCCCTCCCAAAGTTTGTGACGAGTAGTGTAAAATTTGTACTTTCCGTCTCAAAGTTATTGTCCACCTTATTATTTTAGTATGTAAAAAATGACTCGGCCTTCCCAAAATGAATGTTCCAGGTCCGCCATTGTGCACAACATAATCCTAAAATAACAAAACAATAAAACTATATATTACCACGCACATATATATAACAAAATAAACACTAATTATACACGTAAAATCATACCTCCTCCGCTGTCATATCCGCCAAAAACTAAAAATCAAAAGAAAACTGCCCTACAACCGCCATTGTTACCGTCACACTACGTCTTTAATTTTCATCACCAAAACAACAACCGCATTACCAAAATCACCACATAACCGCACCAAGAACAACAACACCAGCACGGACGAAACAACGACATCACCAACAACACCACAACTACACTAGTTTTTTTTTAATGCTATCTAAATTTTTAGTCATTATATCTTACACCGCCACACAATGCTATCTAATTTATATCGAATTATCATAATTGTGAATTCTGAATTTTGAATTGCATGCTATCTAAATCATAAACCCTTTTGTAATCAGACAATAAAACAACAGAAAAAAAAAACCGTGAATTGTATGTAGTCATGGCAGTGATAAAAAAGAACTCGTGAATTGTGTATGGTCATGGCAGTCTATCCGGGTTGCTTCAAACCCGACGGGTCATACCGAGTTTTTAATATAAAAGACTAGGGTCAATTTGACAAGTTTTTTAACCGGAGCTGGTTTAACCAGTTGAACCGATCAGGTCGACCCGGATTTCAAAACATTAAGTGAACACCTTTTTTTTTAGAGACGGCAAAAACCAACGAAAAGGTAACACTTGTTGTGGGAAGGATAGTATACATAGAAGTCGAGTATGACACGAGATACACTCATTTTAAAGTGATAAAATGAAAAAAAAAATGGTTTTTTTAATGTGAAACATTTAAAATCTTTTGTACTATTTTAGTTTCTTACGCCGTAATTTTAGTCGACCTGAAAAAATTTTATGCTAACACTTCTTTTGAAATTATGGGTCCACCCTTGATTATGAGGTTGTACGCAACTTAAAACCCGCGATCAAGTAGGACAATTTCGTTAGTAAAATATGTATAAAATAGTGACGTAACATCTAGACATAAAGCGAGTTGCGCATGAAAGTGTCATGAGTTACGTCATTTATTACCACCAACTAGGAAAGTACCAAAGCTTTGATGCACCAAAATTGAGCAAGAAAAACAATAGAAACGTGGCTTCGGTTCAGGCTTGTGGTGGAGGAACCGAGTTGACCATTAATGACCACGTGCATCCATGTGCCTCTTCTAGTACGCGACTGTGCGAGACTACGTAATACTCCGTATAATTCAAAAGGTCAACTTGTGTTGCATTTCTAGTTGTAAATATATCAGTCGGTCATACATAAATTATAAATGCACAATTTCCCAATAAATTATAGTAAACCACAATATTAATAATATATTATCACAAGGCATAACAAATGTTACGCTGTAAGGTTGCATGCAAGAACGAACATAAGAGACTTATATTTTTTCTATTATATCAGTTTTTTCTCTTTAATAATTTATAGATAATTTATTTTCATAACAAAGTGACTAAATTCATTTTTTTAATATCTTTTTTATTTAAATAATTATTTTAATAAAATTATTAGCATATCATATATATTTATTAGTATATCATGTATATTAGAAGATTATTATGATTATTATGTATATCATGTATATGACTTCCTGTAACTCTCTCATAGTTAGTTACTCTTGATATGTATCTTCATTGTATATATAGGACCTGATGATTAATGAGAAAGACACGATTCAGTCTCTTGCATGGTATCAGTCCTTTCTCATACCTAAATAATCTAACCTCGTGTTGTTCAACTTCAAGCCTCTCTAATGGCAGACGAAAAGATCCATCCAGCCCTCGCAATTACCAGCCTCAAAAACACCTTTAATGTTCAACTCACTTTAGAGAATGGCCAATATTTATCCTGGTCAGAACTTTTCAAGATCCATTGTTGTGCATACAAGGTCATTGATCACATCATTGCCCCACCACCACCTGCTGCTCCTTCTACTCCACCACTAAAAGACGCCCCACAACCCAAAGTTGTTGACCCTGAAACATGGTCAACTCTTGATGCTATTGTCCTTCAGTGGATCTATATCACCATCTCCAATGATCTGATGCATACGATTCTTGAACCCGACACCACCGCTGTTGAAGCATGAAAACGCTTGAAAAATATTTTTCAAGACAACAAGAATTCAAGGGCTGTTTATTTGGAACACGAGTTCACAAATACATGTCTCGATAACTTTTCTTCTGTTTCGGCCTATTGTCAAGAGCTTAAAATGCTTTCGGATCAACTCACTAATGTTGGAGCTCCTGTCTCCAATAACCGTCTTGTATTACAACTCATAGCAGGTCTGAATGAAAGCTATGATAATGTTGCTAGTTTGATCCAACAAAGTGATCCACTCCCTCCATTTTATGAAGCCCGTTCCAAGTTAGTTCTTGAATAAACCCGCAAAAACAAACAAGTAGCCAATGCCGCCATAACATCTGGAACCGCTCTCATCTCAAAAGCCACCATGCCTCTCTCATCAAACTCCAAACACCAAAACACCTCCAACACCAATTCTACTGCTCTAAATCAGTACCCACACCACACAGACGCATCTAACCGTGGTCGTGGTCGACACAACAGCCGTGGTGTAACACCCCATTTTGGAAATGGAATATTACGCATAATCATGGCGTGTCATCAAAGCATACAAGGATAAATGTCTAAGCATTATTCAACCATAAAAGGGAAAAACCGGAATCAAACATCGGTACCCCAAAGTAAAGCTCATCACACACAAACATAAATACTGAAAAAGGAAAGGACGAAACAATGTCCATAGCAACTGTATCAAAGTAAAGGATATGCATAAAGTAAAGAAAGACAGGAAAGCTTCCAGTCCATATGCACCTACGTTTGAGATCTACGAGCGTCCCTGAGTACCTGCCGTTTTGGGAACATGAAAAGGAAAACGGCTGAGCAAGACGCTCAGTGCACGGATGTACAATATAGCATGAAATAGGATAAGCATGTAACATATAACAGCGGAAGACTAAGTACTGAGTAAACTGGTTAAGTATCAAGAAAACTGGTTTTATAGTTTGAAAAGCCTTATGTTTATCTTGTGAAAACTGTTTTAACATATATATACCATAGCCCATATAGGTCATGAAAAGGTCACGTGCATGAATACTTGGAGGGGTGACCTCATCATGCTGATTAGAGGGGATGCCTCTAATCAATATACTGGTTTGGGTAGGAGGGATCAACTCCTTGTGAAGGGTGCAAGGCACACACCACATTCACCATGATAAACTGAATAAAACATGTAACTAGGATGCACCCATACGCCCCACCTGATATAATAATATGGCCAAAACTGAAAAGGGACGCCACGAGCAATCACTCCGCCGTGGGGAAGTCATAACATCGGTGCCTCCAATGCTATGGTTATGGTACCTCCATAACTAGGTGAAACTGGTCATGCTTGTATATGGCTATAGATTATGCTAATTTAACATAAGCAGTTCAAAACAATAAAACAAATGCTGGGGAAAACAGTTGACTGCATACGGGGAAATCCTAATAAGGAAAGAATGTCCATACTGAAAGGACGGGAATCCGTACCTCAAGTCCAGTGAATGAACGGAAGAAAGACTCTTACTTCTGGATCACTAACGCTACATGAATACACACGTGTATAAGTATCGATTCACTGATTACGTACTGGGTTTTGTGTCTCATTTTAGCTGATTTGGTATGTTTTAGGTCATGGTTCACTGTTTAAAGCCTTAAACTGTGTTTATCTAGTATTCTGATTAATCTGATTAAGTATTACTGGTGTTTCATGTATTATTATACTTACTGTGTACTAATAAGTAACTTTCCAAAAATAGCAGGTTTCCAAAAATAGAAAGTTTCCAAAAATAGAAAGTTTCCAAAAATAGAAAGTTTCCAAAAATAGAAAGTTACCAAAAATAGAAAGTTTCCAAAAATAGAAAGTTTCCAAAAATAGAAAGTTTCCAAAAATAGAAAGTTTCCAAAAATAGAAAGTTTCCAAAAATAGAATTTACTGCTTAAAATAGATTAGTTTCTAAAAAAATAGAAAGTTTCCAAAAATAGATCAGCTGCCTTAATTAAATAAGTTTCCATATATAGAAGGTTTCCATGATTAGATTAGCTGCCTGAAATAGATAGATTTCCATATATAGAAGGTTTCCATAATTAGATTAGTTGCCTTATTTAATTAAGTTTCTATAAATAGAAGTTTCCATAATTAGAATTAAGCTGGTTACATAAGCTAACATATAAGTCTAAGTGTTATAAGCTTATTCCTTAAGTCATATGATATAGTGTATAGTTTAATTATTATTTCATGTATTTTAATTAAACTATAGGTTAAGCATTTTAATTAAAGTATAACATGTATTAATTAAAATGAAATAAAATACTTAGGTTAAAATGTGTATTATTATTAATAATAATATAACCTAAGTCATGTCTAAATTAATTAATTATAGGCATGTTTTAATAATTAATTAATTATAACTTATAACATACAATACTTAGGTTAAATTAATGTCATGTTAAACTAATAATTAAAATAACCTAAGTCATGATTTAATTAATATTTCATGTTATTAATTAATTATATCCTAAGTTCATAATTCATAAAAATTAACATGTAGCATAAATCATGATTTAACCAACGAACCATGAATCGGGCATGAATTCGACACCGTACCCCGAGCCAAACCCGGGGCACATGTGTCTCCTTGCTGCCGTGGGTCCCACATGAGCCAACCAAGACCAAAAATGGTCTTGGTGGTGGCGGCAATAGCAAACCAAACCCCCCTCGGGTTTGTTTGCTAGGCGGCCAAAAACAAACACCCCTTTTAAATCATTCTTTGATTTTATTTAATACCAAAACATGTTAGATCAATGATTAATTACCTTGTTTTAATAAGAAAAATAATAACATGTTCATGAAAATAATCAAAGATTAAAAGAATTAAAAAGAATTAAAAAGAAGGGTTAGAAAGGTATACCACTATATAGCTTGGAAAAATGATGAACAAACACGGTTTCTAACAATAGTTTTTAAGATCAAAATCAAACAATCACCCTCCAATGGTGGTGTGAAGGTGGCGGCACAAAGAGAGCAAAAGGAGGAGGAGAAAACTCTTTTAGGGTTTTTGTTTATTTTCTTGAAAGTGAAAAATGAAAACATGTTTTTACTCTTTACCCCCCTTTACTTGTAAAGTCCATGGGCTAGGCCCATTTCTTGTATATGTGCCGTGGGTATGGGGGCCCCACATGGGGTACCCGTACCTTTCTCGTGTCCCGATGTTTCGTGTTCGTTCGTGGTTAAACGTGCTCGTGTTTAAAGTGTTTCTGTTTAATCTAACGTGTCGTTTATCGTAAACTTAACGCTCGTAATTATATTATCAGTATTTACATAATTATTCTAGTTAGTATTTTAAATGGTGATCATGATTTAATTATGTTCACGTGATATCTTTATTAACTGTTTATCGTGAGTTCGTACGTAATCGATACTTGTCATGTCATACACGTATGCACTTGCTTGATTATTAGCACATGAATGTGATCAATACTAACTGAGGTAAGTTTTAATCTAGGACGTACGATCTTAAGGGCACTATTCATGGTAAAAGCATGCGGGTTTTACAATTCTTCCCCCCTAAAAAGAATAATTCGTCCCCGAATTATAGATAAAGTAAACTGAATAAAAGTGACATACCCGAACTCAAAATATGAAGTGAGGGTAAGAAGCCCGGATAGACTCCTCTGTTTCCCAAGTGGCTTCCCGCTCGGTATGGTCCCTCCAAAGAATTTTGACGAATGGAATCGTCTTCCTTCTCATGACTCGTTCTTGCCTGTCGAGTACTCGTTCGGGTTCTTCTATAAAAGTGAGATCTTCACGTATCTGTTCCAGTGGATACTGAACCATGTGAAGGGGATGATAATTGTACCCTCTGAGTAAGGACACATGGAACACGTTATGCACGTGCGAAAGCTGAGGAGGTAACGCCAATCGGTAAGATACTTCGCCGATTCGTTCAACGATGTCAAATGGTCCGATGAACCGAGGACTGAGTTTCCTTTTGATCCCGAAGCGTTTAACACCACGTGCCGGCGAAACCTTGAGGAAGACGTGATCTCCCACATTAAAATGTATGTCCCTACGATGCTTATCGGCGTAACTCTTCTGACGTGACCGTGCTTCTTGCAACTTCTGTCTAGCTGCCTCAATCTTCTCATTGGTCATTTCTATAATCTCTGGTCCTTCGAGTGTTCGCTCTCCCACTTGATCCCAACAAGTTGGAGCGCGACACTTTCTGCCATACAACATTTCGAAAGGAGCACATTTGATACTTGCATGCCAGCTGTTGTTGTATGCAAACTCGACCAAACAGATGTAATCGTCCCAATCACCTGTCCATTCCAACGCACACGACCTTAACATATCTTCCAATGTCTGAATTGTTCGCTCCGATTGTCCGTCCGTTTGAGGATGAAAGGTCGTACTCAGCTTAAGTTGTGTACCCCAAGATTTTTGCAGACCTTTCCAGAATCGCGACGTGAAACGAGGATCTCTGTCTGAGACGATGCTGGAGGGAGTGCCGTGGAGTCTCATGATCTCCCTTCTGTACGTATCTGCGAGTTTACTTACCGGATCTTCCTTGCGTATCGGTAAGAAATGAGCTGATTTGGTGAGTCGATCAACGATGACCCAAATAGCATCGTGCTTCTTCTTGGTAGGCGGAAGACCGGTAACAAAATCCATGGTGATTTTGTCCCACTTCCACTCTGGAATATCCAACGGTTGAAGGAGAACGCCCGATCGCTGATGTTCAATCTTAACCTGCTGGCAGGTAAGACATTTGGAGACATACGTGGCTACATCCTGTTTCATACCACTCCACCAAAAGTGCTGTCTGATGTCATGGTACATTTTTGTCGACCCAGGATGTATAGAAAATGGGGAGCTGTGAGCTTCAGCTAACAATGCTTCCCGGAGTTCTGGATTGTCAGGAACACAAAGTCTCGTGCCCTGCCAAACGATACCGTCTGCGTCCATTCTGAATTCTGTCTGCTTCTCCAAATTCTGAATTATCGCCCAAATCTCTCCATCATCCTTCTGCGCTTCCTTAATCCTAGTCAGTAACTCATGTTCTACTCTAAGATTCGCCCAGTATCCGTGCTGCCCACGTACCATGATTTCGATGTCTAGCCGCTCCAAGTCTCTTATGTTTTGTTCCTCTATCTCAATGCCGTTTATTATTCCGGACTTTCTGCTGAGTGAATCTGCTACTACATTAGCCTTTCCGGGATGATACTGTAGGTTAATATCATAATCCTTCAACAGTTCCAACCATCTCCTTTGTCTCATGTTCAATTCTCGCTGTGTGAAGATATACTTCAAGCTCTTGTGATCCGTGAAAATGTCGCATGATTCTCCGTATAAGTAATGCCTCCATATCTTCAATGCGAACACCACTGCAGCAAGTTCCAGGTCATGCGTAGGGTAGTTTTCTTCATAGGGCTTAAGCTGTCGTGAAGCATACGCGATCACTTTCCCATGTTGCATGAGAACACAGCCCAGTCCCTTCCCCGATGCATCGCTATAGATCTGAAATCCACCTGTACCAGATGGGAGAGTAAGAATAGGTGCAGATACTAACTTCTGCTTTAGGTCTTCGAAGCTCTTCTCTCGTTCTTCCGTCCAGACGAATTTCTCTCCTTTTCGCATCAGTTTGGTGAGGGGCAATGCCAGGCGGGAAAAGTTCTCCACGAATCTTCGATAATATCCAGCTAAGCCTAGGAAACTGCGGACTTCTGTCGCTGATGTTGGTCTTGGCCATTTAGTGATAGCCTCAACCTTCGCTGTGTCCATAGTGATCCCTTCTGCTGATACAATGTGACCTAAGAATGCCACCTTGTTTAACCAGAACTCACACTTGGAGAATTTCGCATACAGCTGCTTCTGACGAAGAATCTGTAGTACAGTACGGAGATGATCTTCGTGTTCCTCCGTGGACTTTGAGAAAATCAAGATGTCATCGATGAATACAATGACAAATTTATCAAGGAATTCATGTAAGATTCTGTTCATCAGATCCATGAATACTGCTGGAGCGTTAGTCAGGCCGAATGGCATGACCACGAACTCATAATGGCCATAGCGGGTACGAAAAGCAGTCTTGGCAATATCCTGCTCTTTAACCCTTAGCTGATGGTAGCCTGACCTTAGATCGATCTTTGAGAAGTGTTTGGCTCCTTGAAGTTGGTCAAACAGATCGTCTATACGTGGCAGTGGATATCTATTGCGGATGGTAATCTTATTAAGTTCACGGTAGTCAATGCAAAGTCGCATGCTGCCGTCCTTCTTCTTAACGAACAAGACCGGTGCGCCCCATGGAGATGCGCTTGGTCTAATGAACCCTCGTTCAAGAAGTTCCTGTAGTTGGTCCTTCAGTTCTTTTAGCTCTATGGGAGCCATACGATACGGAGCCTTAGAGATTGGCTCAGCTCCTGGAACAAGGTCGATGTTGAACTCCACTTCTCTTGCAGGTGGTATGCCTGGAAGTTCATCTGGGAAGACGTCTTGAAATTCCGAAACTACTGGTTGATCCTGAACCGATGGGGATTCAGCATCCATGTCATGAACCGTAGCTAGATAACCTTCGCAGCCATGTGACAGTAACGCACGTGCTTGCAAGGTAGATATGACTTGTACAGACCGTCCGGGTATGAACCCGTTATGAATGTACTCTGGTGCATTAATGTCGCCGAAGATCACCCGATATGAGTGGCAGTCTATGGTAGCATGGTGCCTGGATAGCCAGTCCATGCCGAGAATCATATCGAATTCAATCATGTCTAGGGGAAGTGCATCTACTGCACGAACTTTATCGTCAAACTCTAGAGGAAGACTCTTGTATACATGAGTTATTAATACAGAGTCCCTCAGAGGCGTGGAAATGGTAAGCTTATTTTCTAATGGCAAGGGAAGTGTCCTGATGTTCTTAGCATAAGTAGTGGAAATAACTGAATGAGTGGCACCCGTGTCGAAAAGAACACATGCAGCCTGGCCGTACATATACAAAATTCCAGTAATGGTACCTGTAGATTTGTTTGCCTGATCGCGCGATGTCGTGTAGACACGCCCAGTGGTAGGAGGCGGTTTAGTATCAGCATGACCCGAAGTACCCTCCATTTCACCCTTACGGCAATCTCTCATACGATGGCCAGGGAGGCCGCACTTGTAGCATGCGTCGGAATCACGACGACATGGGCCAGGGTGTCTGCGATGGCAAGTGCTGCAAAGAGGATGAGTGAATCCTCCAGCAGGAGTCCTTGCTTGCTGAGGGCCTGCTGATGACAAAACGTGTTAAGAATAAAGTATATGCACGAGTATAGGACGTAAGCGTCATAATATGTTTACCAGTGTTAGCTGAACGGTTAGGCTGAGAACCCCTGTGGTTCTGGTCCCTTCCGTTACCGTGGTTCCTGGTAGAGATTAATATAGTGTCAGCATGGGAAATATAACATGAAATCATAAGAAGATGCGTAAATAGTAGGACCTGCTGTTGTTGGAGTGTCCCGCATTGTTACGGTAATTATCATTACCGTTGCGCCTTTCCACAACAGAACGGTCGTTAGAGTGACCGTTTCCTTTGGGCTGATTGGGCTGCTGCTGAGTAGCCGGCTGAGACCGGTCCCCAGTTTTCTGCCTGGAAGATACAGTTTACGAGATGATTATAGAACATATAATGATAGGATGCGGTCTGGTTAACGCTAGAACACGAAATGTTTTACCTCTTGTCGGGTCTTTCAGCTTCCTCGAACTCATCGCGTTCCTGCAACATCTCAAGCTTCCTTGCTGCGTAAGCCACTTGTGCCACGGTATCCAACGGGGCACCCGATAAATCATTGGCAATCCTTGGATTAAGGCCCCAACGAAAATGTAGTGCTTGTTCTTCAGTGGTGCCTGCGGATGCCCTTAGGACAGATGTGTACCCAAGGAACCTCTGCATGAACTGACCACAATTCTCGTCGGGTCTCTGTCTCATGGCGTAGTATTCCCTCATGAGTCGATTACTTCCTTCCATGGGAAAAATGATAGGTGGGGGAGGATATTCGTCGTCATGAAGAATGGCGTCTTGCCTTTCCGCCTCCATGTTTTCAAATAACTCCCAGAGTTTGTCTGTGTTTGCCATCTGACAGTATAACATAAAACATATGATTAACAGTTCAAACATAAAATATAAAAAAAAATTTATGCCAAAAATTTCACGAGAAAAATTTTATGCAAGAAAATCTTTGTATGAATGCATGATGCAGTTTTATGAAAACTTTGATGCTCGAGAGTGAACGCCTCCGGTCAGTTCACTCAAAATAAAAGACATATCGAGGGGACGCCTATGGGTCGGTCCCAAATCTAAAAGTTTCGATAAAACACATGCGACTAAATAGGGCCAGTCCTGTACCAACCATTACTTAGTCAAAAACCCTGTAACAATGACATGTATATGTATGCTTAAAAATGATGAATGCATGAAAACAACTGTCAGTTCTAGGAAGACCGTAGTGACTATCCACTAATCACAGGTCATATTTGAGAGCCTACAGGTCGAAGCCTTGGCTCTGATACCATAATTGTAACACCCCATTTTGGAAATGGAATATTACGCATAATCATGGCGTGTCATCAAAGCATACAAGGATAAATGTCTAAGCATTATTCAACCATAAAAGGGAAAAACCGGAATCAAACATCGGTACCCCAAAGTAAAGCTCATCACACACAAACATAAATACTGAAAAAGGAAAGGACGAAACAATGTCCATAGCAACTGTATCAAAGTAAAGGATATGCATAAAGTAAAGAAAGACAGGAAAGCTTCCAGTCCATATGCACCTACGTTTGAGATCTACGAGCGTCCCTGAGTACCTGCCGTTTTGGGAACATGAAAAGGAAAACGGCTGAGCAAGACGCTCAGTGCACGGATGTACAATATAGCATGAAATAGGATAAGCATGTAACATATAACAACGGAAGACTAAGTACTGAGTAAACTGGTTAAGTATCAAGAAAACTGGTTTTATAGTTTGAAAAGCCTTATGTTTATCTTGTGAAAACTGTTTTAACATATATATACCATAGCCCATATAGGTCATGAAAAGGTCACGTGCATGAATACTTGGAGGGGTGACCTCATCATGCTGATTAGAGGGGATGCCTCTAATCAATATACTGGTTTGGGTAGGAGGGATCAACTCCTTGTGAAGGGTGCAAGGCACACACCACATTCACCATGATAAACTGAATAAAACATGTAACTAGGATGCACCCATACGCCCCACCTGATATAATAATATGGCCAAAACTGAAAAGGGACGCCACGAGCAATCACTCCGCCGTGGGGAAGTCATAACATCGGTGCCTCCAATGCTATGGTTATGGTACCTCCATAACTAGGTGAAACTGGTCATGCTTGTATATGGCTATAGATTATGCTAATTTAACATAAGCAGTTCAAAACAATAAAACAAATGCTGGGGAAAACAGTTGGCTGCATACGGGGAAATCCTAATAAGGAAAGAATGTCCATACTGAAAGGACGGGAATCCGTACCTCAAGTCCAGTGAATGAACGGAAGAAAGACTCTTACTTCTGGATCACTAACGCTACATGAATACACACGTGTATAAGTATCGATTCACTGATTACGTACTGGGTTTTGTGTCTCATTTTAGCTGATTTGGTATGTTTTAGGTCATGGTTCACTGTTTAAAGCCTTAAACTGTGTTTATCTAGTATTCTGATTAATCTGATTAAGTATTACTGGTGTTTCATGTATTATTATACTTACTGTGTACTAATAAGTAACTTTCCAAAAATAGCAGGTTTCCAAAAATAGAAAGTTTCCAAAAATAGAAAGTTTCCAAAAATAGAAAGTTTCCAAAAATAGAAAGTTACCAAAAATAGAAAGTTTCCAAAAATAGAAAGTTTCCAAAAATAGAAAGTTTCCAAAAATAGAAAGTTTCCAAAAATAGAAAGTTTCCAAAAATAGAATTTACTGCTTAAAATAGATTAGTTTCTAAAAAAATAGAAAGTTTCCAAAAATAGATCAGCTGCCTTAATTAAATAAGTTTCCATATATAGAAGGTTTCCATGATTAGATTAGCTGCCTGAAATAGATAGATTTCCATATATAGAAGGTTTCCATAATTAGATTAGTTGCCTTATTTAATTAAGTTTCTATAAATAGAAGTTTCCATAATTAGAATTAAGCTGGTTACATAAGCTAACATATAAGTCTAAGTGTTATAAGCTTATTCCTTAAGTCATATGATATAGTGTATAGTTTAATTATTATTTCATGTATTTTAATTAAACTATAGGTTAAGCATTTTAATTAAAGTATAACATGTATTAATTAAAATGAAATAAAATACTTAGGTTAAAATGTGTATTATTATTAATAATAATATAACCTAAGTCATGTCTAAATTAATTAATTATAGGCATGTTTTAATAATTAATTAATTATAACTTATAACATACAATACTTAGGTTAAATTAATGTCATGTTAAACTAATAATTAAAATAACCTAAGTCATGATTTAATTAATATTTCATGTTATTAATTAATTATATCCTAAGTTCATAATTCATAAAAATTAACATGTAGCATAAATCATGATTTAACCAACGAACCATGAATCGGGCATGAATTCGACACCGTACCCCGAGCCAAACCCGGGGCACATGTGTCTCCTTGCTGCCGTGGGTCCCACATGAGCCAACCAAGACCAAAAATGGTCTTGGTGGTGGCGGCAATAGCAAACCAAACCCCCCTCGGGTTTGTTTGCTAGGCGGCCAAAAACAAACACCCCTTTTAAATCATTCTTTGATTTTATTTAATACCAAAACATGTTAGATCAATGATTAATTACCTTGTTTTAATAAGAAAAATAATAACATGTTCATGAAAATAATCAAAGATTAAAAGAATTAAAAAGAATTAAAAAGAAGGGTTAGAAAGGTATACCACTATGTAGCTTGGAAAAAGGATGAACAAACACGGTTTCTAACAATAGTTTTTAAGATCAAAATCAAACAATCACCCTCCAATGGTGGTGTGAAGGTGGCGGCACAAAGAGAGCAAAAGGAGGAGGAGAAAACTCTTTTAGGGTTTTTGTTTATTTTCTTGAAAGTGAAAAATGAAAACATGTTTTTACTCTTTACCCCCCTTTACTTGTAAAGTCCATGGGCTAGGCCCATTTATTGTATATGTGCCGTGGGTATGGGGGCCCCACATGGGGTACCCGTACCTTTCTCGTGTCCTGATGTTTCGTGTTCGTTCGTGGTTAAACGTGCTCGTGTTTAAAGTGTTTCTGTTTAATCTAACGTGTCGTTTATCGTAAACTTAACGCTCGTAATTATATTATCAGTATTTACGTAATTATTCTAGTTAGTATTTTAAATGGTGATCATGATTTAATTATGTTCACGTGATATATTTATTAACTGTTTATCGTGAGTTCGTACGTAATCGATACTTTTCATGTCATACACGTATGCACTTGCTTGATTATTAGCACATGAATGTGATCAATACTAACTGAGGTAAGTTTTAATCTAGGACGTACGATCTTAAGGGCACTATTCATGGTAGAAGCATGCGGGTTTTACACGTGGTGCTAGTCGTAATGGGGGTCGTGGTCGTGGTCGTGGTAGATCCTACAACAATCAATTACAGCAGCCTCAACAATGGACTCTATATCCTCCTTGGGCATGGTCTCCATATCCCTGGGCTACTCCACCACCACTATTTCCAACGGCCCCTTGGGCTCGACCTAACAACCCATCTGGTGGCCCAGGTATCCTTGGTCCACGACCGGCTCAGTCTCAATCATATGCTGCTTCCACTGTCCCGGCAGAATTGGATCAAGCAATGCATACCATGACTCTTAAACCTCCGGATGATCAATGGTATATGGACACAGGTGCTACCTCGCACATGACGGCTTCTCAAGGTAACCTCTCGTATTTTTTCAATTTGAGCATTCCAAAAAATATTATTGTTGGCAATGGTAATACTCTCCCTGTTAATGGTTATGAACATACACATCTTTCACCACCTTCTCCCCCTTTATACCTTAAAAATATCCTTTATGCACCTCATCTTATTAAAAATCTTATCTCAGTTCGTCGCCTTTCGACAGATAATAACCTTACTATTGCTTTTGATCCTTTTGGTTTCTCTATTTACAATTTTCAGACGTGGATGCCCATCATGCGATGTAATAGTGACGGGGACCTTTACCCGATCACCAAATCCGTTATCCAAACAGTTATTGCACCGTCTACCTTTGCTGCACTTTCTCAAGACCTATGGCATCATCGTTTAGGTCATTAATAAGTGTGAAAACACTTATCCTTTTACCACTTATTTCCAATAATAACATGACCAAAACGTGTATTTTATGTCGTAAAAGTCGGAATTATAGGTGGTTTGTGTTTTTATTGTGTTTCAGGATAAAAATATGAAAAAGGGAGAAAACACGGGCTGTCACAGGCTTTTATCGAAGAAAACGAGAAAAGACGAAGTCAAAAGATCAAGAGTGCAAAAAGAACGGAAGTCCAAGGCCTATTCTGAAGATTTATAAAAGAAAAAGTCTAAAGACGGAAGTTTAATGAAGTCGAAGAACTCAAGTCTAATAGAAGAAGAAAATTATAAGACAAGTTCAATTTATATCGACAAATCCCGAGACGACGTCGAGAAAGACAAAGAATTTAAATCGAGTCGAGACGAGAAGAAAGAAAGAAGGAAGCAACACATGCACTCCCCACCTCCTATATATACCCTCCTAATGACACATTAGGAGGGTGTTAGTTAATTGTTAGCTAGTTCATTTTTCCTTTTGTAGTTTTTTTCATTTTTAGAGCGAGAAAGTGTTTAACTTTCTCTCACTAGAATTTCATCTTTTCTTTCTTTCATGTTTAAGCTTTAATTCACTCTTGTCTTTTGGAATCATTAATCTACAAGTTCAAGTTAAGTTTTTCATCTTCAATCTCTTTCTACCTTTCTTGATTTTTTACTTATATTTGATCCGAAATCATCCTTGATTTTGTTTAATCTTGATGTTTGATTGATTAAAAAGTTTATCTTTTGGTTTCTATTTAAGTTTTATACGGATTAAACTTTGAGCTTACCATGCTTATTGGCTTACTTTGTATTTAGCTTATTAACGTTTAAGTTTTATAAAAAGTTTCGTCTTTTTAAAGTTCATCTCATAAAGTTTGCTTATTTGGTGTTTTGATAAGTTTTCATTCGTAGCTTATTTTTGGTTTTCCTTAATATTGATTTTGTTAAGTTTTTGATAAGTGCTTATTGGAGGTGCTTATTGGATGTTAGCTTATTGTATTCCATCCGAATACCTTTTGTTTTTCCATCACAAAAGCTTAGGGTTTACATATTAATACAATTGATTTTTGTATGTAAAAAGTTATCGTCACAGTCTTTTCGAATTGATTACTGGTTTACGTGCGACTCAGTCGTCTTTTGGTGGAAACAATAATAGAGTTGTCGTTGTAGTATAATTAAATTGCAAAACGTTAACGAAAATGACGGTAATTTAAATCTAAACCTAATTAAAACGTAAATGTGCAAAACTTAAAAACTTTAAAAGTAATTGATGAGAAATTAAATGACGTAAAATTAAAGCGTGCCGAAAAATTAATTTGACAATGTAATAAAAATGTAAACTTAAAAATAAAACAAACTTAAAAATAAAACAAACTTAAAAATGAAACAAAACCCCAATCCATCGGAATGCTGTCACCATAAGCCATCGGAATGCTAGATCGGAATGTAGGTATCGGAATGCAAACTTACCACTCCATCGGAATAATGATCGGAATATGTTCCTATCGGAATGTGATCGGAATCCTCTATCGGAATAACTGAAACCAAGTTCTATCGGAATAACACTTCACCTACCGGAATGTTGAACAAACCTGTCAGAATATCAGATCGGAATGTTAGATCGGAATCTCATATCGGAATGTGGAAACTATCTGAATATGGATACTGAAATTTTGGCAGCACTTCGTCTCAATGTAGCCATAAGACCCGTCGAAATCCACGATCGCAATGAGCGATCAGAATCTTGATCAGAATAAGGGGGAGTTACTAGATCGCAATCCTCTGTCGGAATGCAAAACCCTAAGCCGATTGTCACGATCGGAATGAGGGATAGCTGTCGGAATGTAGGACCTCTCTTTCCGATGGAAGCAGAAACGTAATAAGCAAAGCAAATAAGCTAAGACTAATAAGCAATAACAAAAGCTTGATTAAACAAGAATAAGATGAACAAAATAAGCTCAAATTTAAAAATTTCAAGACACAAAATACTAAAACTTTATAAAATGGACTTTAAAAAGATAAAACTTTTAAGAAAACTTAAAAACAAATAAGCTAAACACAAAATAAGCCAATAAGATTGTCAAACTTATAGCTTAATTCGTATAAAAGCTTAGATGGAAATGAAAAGACAAACTTTTTAATCAAATAAGCAATGAAATTAAGCAAAATATTGCTTAATCCGAATTTGTAACAAATCAAAACAAGAAAAGTAGAATGAGAATGATAAAGAAAAGCTTGATTAAAGGAAAATAAAGATTAACAACAAATTTAAAAGACTTACTTGAATTAAAGGCAAGAAATTTAAGGTGCAAAACAAGAAGATTAAATTGACAATTAAGTAAATGAATGAAAATAAATGTGCAAGTAATGAAAATGGTGGAGAGCTAAGTTGTCAAATTAGCTAACAAAACTAAATGTGGTGAAATGAAGGGTATTTATAGTGATTAGGGAGGTTAAGCATGTGTTGCTTCCTTCTTTCTTTCTTTCTCGTCTTTTCGTCTTTTAAGTTCTTCGACTTTGTCTCGGGATTAATTAAACCGTCTTATAATTTCTTCACTTATTTAGACTTGAGTTCTTCGGCTTTATTAAACTTCCGTCTTTAGACTTTTCTTCGATAAATCTTCAGAATAGGCCTTGGACTTCCGTTCTTTTTGCACTCTTGATCTTTTGACTTCGTCTTTTGTCTTTTTCTTCGATAAAAGCCCGTGAAAGCCCGTGTTTTCTTCCCTTTTCACATTTTGGTCCTAAATCACAACAAAAACACAAACCACGCATAATTTCGCCATTTACGAATTTAAAATACACGTTTTGGCTTAGTTATTATTGTAATTAAGTGGTAAAAGGATAAGTGTTTTCACACTTATTAAATCCCCTACACTTGACCATTGCAATGTCCTCATGCAATGCATTAGTTACAAAGCAAGTTTTACATTTTTCATCATAATCAATCCACCTTGGCCTTTATTAAAGAGATAGAAAATTACAAAATATTCAAAAGAAGAAAACAAGTAAAAAGATCAAAAACTTACCTTAGGGTTTTGGAAATGTCATGAATGATTATCATCCTCAAGTTTCACGTTCCCCAAACCAAGCTTAAAAACGAGATCATTGTTATTATGAGTTAGCAAACTAACACAAACTCATGTGGGCCAATTATTTACTTAGACTCCCTTATTCCTAGGTGTATCTCTTATATTTTATTGTTGTCTTTGCATTGTTTGACTTATTTCGATAGTTTATTTAGGCCGAAAATAAAGTGGGACGATTTAATCAATAGTTAGCTAAAGGAGAAAATCTTTTAAAACTGCTTCTCGGGACCTCATAAAGTTCATATCTTGGCATAACTCGCTTCGCGATTTGAGACCTTTCTCGGACCGATATTTGGCAGCGACTTCATACTTCGAATCTTGAGAGACGTTCATGAAATAATGGTCTTCTCTTCATAATAGGAATTTCTTCACTTGAAGTTTTGAGAGATTCTTCATACTTGGACCACGACTTCTTCATTTTTCTCCAATCTTTATTTGGGATTTTGATATACAACGATCCGCCTCCTTTTTAGGACTTGGATCTATTTATCCTCATACCTTGTTAGGGCCTTTTTGGATAGACTTCTCCATGATCTTTACGGGAGTTTTTTTGCTTTTCGTCGTGTGTCTCGATCCTTCATATTGATTTTTGATAATTGATTCTTCACATCACTTTTGGATCTTTAGCAACAAAATGTAGCCCTCATGCCTTGTTAGGGCCTTTTCAGACTCGCCAATCTTCGCATCCCGCTTCAATAAGTTATGCCTTGGCTATGAACTCTAATTAATACCGAGCAACTTTTATACGATCTTGGGCTAGAAGCTAAGTAACTTTTCAAATCGTACGACCTTACTTATTGCAAATAAATTTATTAACAAGTGATGGGAGAAAAAGCTCATAATTAACTCACATAAATTCATGAAAGAATACCAAACTTATAATTGACTCTATCATCTCTCGTTCTCCACAATTTAAAATCTCAAGGAACGAGACTCGTGGATGCTTAGCCTATTAAATCAAAGTTTTGGGTTTTCAAGTCATCTATAGGATCTTGCAAATTCTTAGACTTTTTTAAGTTTAGAATTCGCATTTTAAAGTTCCCTTGATAAACGACTTTCTAAGATCAATTATAGGAACTTGCGAAAAGTTCTTGTTCTTAACCCGTAAGAGTTAAGACTTTCGCGTTTTAAAGCTCCCTATATAAAAGCCTAGCAAAACTTGACTTAAACACGTTAAGGATACTAGCTAGAGTAAACTTAGATAAGTAAACTTGGGTTGAGTCAAAAGATTAACGATTTTGAAAAATTTAAAACCACTTTATTAAACTTTATTTTAACAAAGAAAGAAAATAACTATACAAAGGAAAAACTACAAGGCCAAAATAGATCAAATTTTTTGAAAAATGTCGAAAAAAATAAATTTTCCGGTTAAAATGAGGAAAAATGCATGGAAAAGCCCACTTAACTTCGAAAGAAGTCCCCCTACACTTAATATAAACATTGTCCTCAATGTTTAAGCATGTGGAAGTAACCTCCCCTACACTTAGGACATTGTGCACTTTGTTTAATCTTGCTAAGGAAGAGACAACTAAAGTGATTCCTATTTTAATATTGAATAATATAAAATAGTGAATCAAAAGAGTTTAGGATAGAACCGGGAAGAGGGGTACACGGAATCATGGGTCGTCAAAAGTCATCAAGAATGGATCTTTAAAAGCGCGAATCTCTGCACATGATTAGAAAGAAAACAATAAACACATACTAGGGTCTCCCCCTACACTTATTATAAAAACAGAGAAAAAGGATAGATACTGCGGGTTGCCTCCTGAGAAGCGCTTGTTTTTGTTAACCGAGTCGTGAGCCTGACTCGACCTTGATTAGCATAGGAAGAAGCTTGAAACACATCCACCGGGATCAAATACATGGTTTTCGTCCATCAAATAGCACAAGCTTAAGGCGAACAAGGCAAGCTAAATAAGAGTAGGCAAGGTTCCCTTAAGCAGTTGTTGAGCACGGTGGTAGCAAGGGTGATGAGGTGCAAGCATATCTCCAAAAGTTCCAAAAATCTTTCCTTTTATTTCATCAGATGGATACTGAGATGGCTTGAAAATTGCAATACCGGGATCGAACACCTTTTCCTTTAGGGGAAAATAACACTCAGGCTCAGTAGACCTTGAAGAGGATCCGCTCATAAATCTCACAATCTCATCCTCAGAAGGGGGATAGAGAGGTGTCAAGACATAGGTACTGCGGATATCGGTGTCGGCCGGCTTCTTCTCCTTTGAAGCGGGTTTCTTCATATCCAAAGGAGGATAAAGACCATAATCATCAAAGTCCAAAGGAGGAGGATCACTCTCATTTGGGAAGTAA
Organism: Glebionis coronaria; assembly: GCA_025667525.1. NCBI lineage: Eukaryota > Viridiplantae > Streptophyta > Magnoliopsida > Asterales > Asteraceae > Glebionis > Glebionis coronaria. Next base: position 508,438,073 of record CM046879.1, on the reverse strand, counting down.
GTGCTGAGAAAAGTAGCAAAATCTTCCTCAAATGAGTAGTCGTCAAAAGTAGGATCAAGTGTTGTTGGCGGAGGATCTTCATCAAAAGTAGGTGCAAAGTCAACATGTGAAGAATCACTCGAAAGAGTATCAGCCTCATCAAAATCATCATAAGTGGGCATGTCTGGATACTCAGAAGTAAAATCATCAGAATCATCCATATCAGAACTCGAATCATCATCGTAGTCATCATAGATCGATGGAGACTCATGAATTGGTAGAGGATCTAAATTGGAGAGAGAATCGTCCACATCATCTTGGAATAGTGGATCATCATAACAAGAATCGAACAGAGGATTGTTGTAGATGACAAAATCATCAAGCACATTAATCATATTCGCTGATTCTCTTCCATTAGGTTTGGTTTTGATCTTCCCCATTTTAAAAACTTGTGCATCATTCCCGACCCTTAAAATTAACTCAGCTTCGGCAACATCGACTAATGCTTTTCCGGTTCTCAAGAATGGCCGACCAAGTATTAACGGAATACGAGGGTCCATTTCATAATCAACAACAACAAAGTCGACCGGAAAAGTGAAGGTGCCAACTTTAATGAACACATCTTCGACAATACCAACGGGGTAAGCGAGAGTGCGATTTGCAAGCTCAAGAGTCATCTTTGTTGGTGTAAGGTCGGGTAATGATAACTTTTTCCAAACACTTAAAGGCATCAGATTTATACTTGCCCTGAGATCGGCTAAGGCAGTGAATTCTTTGGTTTGGTGAAAAGTACATGGTAGCACAAAACGACCGGGATCTCCAAGTTTCTCTGGAAGTTCTTTAAGAAGGACCGCAGAACAATTTTCATTCAATCGAGTATTAACTCGGCCATCTTCTCCTTCTTATTAAGCAATTCCTTAAACATCTTAACAAATTTAGGCATTTGGGCTAGAGCTTCAACAAGGCTAAAGGTGATGGTCAGTCCTGAAATCTTCTTCAAATAGTTCGACACTTGAATGTCATCCTTGGTTTGCAATTGGGCCTTGTCTAAGCGAGAAGGATAAGGGATATTAGGTTTATAGGTGGAAGATGTAGCAGGTAAAGGTTGAGATGTTGAAGGTTTAAAGGTGGAAGGTAGGGTTGGTGGAGGGTTCTTCTTGGGTGCTTCTTCATGCAGCGGTGGAGACGGTAATGGAGAACTAATACTAGGCGTGGGAGTAGGAGGAATAAATGGTGGTGAAGGAGGTGTAGATGGAATAACTGGGGAATGGATAGATGGTCCTACTAAGGTAGCTCCACTGCGTGTAGTAATAGCACTCACATTCGCTCTTGGGTTGGTGACGGTATTAGAAGGTAGAGAGCCCAAAGTAGAGGGTTGAGTAGTTGGTAAGAAACTAGCCAGCATATTCTTCAAATCATTTGTTTGAGTGCTGAAAGAAGTTTGTATATCATGTCGAAGCTCGGATCTAATATCATTCCCTTGCTTAGTGATATCTCATTTCAAGTTTATTATTTGGCTTTGTAGATTCTTGATTTGCTCTCCTTGGGTCCTCATTAAAGCTTCAACATCATTAATGGGTGGTGGTTGTTGAGTGGGTGGGTGATAAGGATTAGAAGCTCGAGGTGGGATTTGGTTTCTTCTATTATAGTTGTTGGGGTTGTGGTTTTGAGGAGAAAAACCGGGTGCAAGAAAGTTGTTCGAACGGTAACTTAGCAAGTTACGATCACCTTGAGGTCGGGCTGGGTAATTGTCCGTTGAGTAGTTACCATAAGCCGCATACACGTTTTCCGGATTATCTTGGCTAGAAGGACAATCAGTGTATGAGTGAGGACCCCCGCAAATCTCACAAGAAGTTGCAACAGCTTTAACTTGTTGTTGATTTGTAGCCAAGAGTTGCATATTTTTGCTCATTTCGACCATTGTGCGGGTCAATTCGGTGATATCAGGGTTTGCAGAAGTAGAAGACACATTGAGTCTCGGATTATTCCTTGAAGATGCAGATGAATCCCAATTTTGTGGTGAGTAGTCATGTTCTCGATAAGCTCTCTACACTCCTCATGTCTCCTTTTCATAAATGTGCCACCGACGGCTGCATTAATCGTATCACGATCACGAAAAGTTAAACCGTTGTAGAAAGTATCAATTAAGGTGACGGGGAGCATGTTGTGGTTTGGACATCGATCGATCAAAACATTATATCGTTCCCAAGCATCAAAAAGTTATTGATCGGGTTCTTGAGTAAATCCACTAATTTGATTCCGAAGGCTCGTGACCATGGATGGTGGAAAGTAGCGCGACAAAAAGCGTTGAGTCATCTCATCCCAAGTATGAATTGAATACTTTGGAAGACGATCAAACCATTTTTCGGCATGGTGGGATAAGGTGTGTGAAAATAGGTAAAGGCGAAGAAAATCCATAGTAACACCGGGCAACTTCATGCTTTGAGTAACGTTAATGAATTTGTCGAGGTGTTTGTTGGCATCATCATCCGACAATCCGCGAAATGGAAAAGTGTTCTGCACTTGTTAGATCATGTGATGCTTCAACGAAAACTCCGGAGCCGTGATTTTCATCGGCGCAATTGGTCCTCCTCGTCCATTCATGGTAGGTTGACAAAGCTCCTCCATCGTTCTAAGATCGGGTGGGGGAACATTGTTGTTATTATTATTGTTGAGGTGCGGTGGGTTATTGTTGTTGTTCACACAAGCCATATCTAGATCTTCACGAGTCTCGGGCTCAGAATAAGTTGAAGATCTAGTACGCATACACCTGTAAAAGCAAAAGAAAAAGATACCAAAGAAATAGACAATATATATACACTATTAAAATAAAAATCTTTTTGGATTTTTGAAATTTTTTAATTTTTATGGATTTTTAATTTTTTTTAATTTTTATGGATTTTTGAAAATTTTTGAGCAAGAAAAATAACGTTCACGAGTGAACGGATCCCAAAAGTCAACGCGTCTCTCACAGAAAACCGTTAATCTTAACGAAAAGTGTCGGCAGCGGCGCCATTTAATACAATTGATTTTTGTATGTAAAAATTTATCGTCACAGTCTTTTCGAATTGATTACTGGTTTACATGCGACTCAGTCGTCTTTTGGTGGAAACAATAATAGAGTTGTCGTTGTAGTATAATTAAATTGCAAAACGTTAACGAAAATTACGGTAATTTAAATCTAAACCTAATTAAAACGTAAATGTGCAAAACTTAAAAACTTTAAAAGTAATTGACGAGAAATTAAATGACGTAAAATTAAAGCGTGATGAAAAATTAATTTGACAATGTAATAAAAATGTAAACTTAAAAATAAAACAAACTTAAAAATGAAACAAAACCCCAATCCATCGGAATCCCATCGGAATGCTGTCACCATAAGCCATCGGAATGCTAGATCAGAATGTAGGTATCGGAATGCAAACTTACCACTCCATCGGAATAATGATCGGAATATGTTCCTATCGTAATGTGATCGGAATCCCCTATCAGAATAACTGAAACCAAGTTCTATCGGAATAAAACTTCACCTACCGGAATGTTGAAGAAACCTGTCGGAATCTCAGATCGGAATGTTAGATCGGAATCTCAGATTGGAATGTGGAAACTATCTAAATATGGCTAGTGAAATTTTGGCAGCACTTCGTCTCAATGTAGCCTTAAGACCCGTCGCAATCCACGATCGCAATGAGCGATCGGAATCTTGATCAGAATAAGGGGGAGTTACTAGATCGCAATCCTCTGTCGGAATGCAAAACCCTAAGCCGATTGTCACGATCGGAATGAGGGATAGCTGTCGGAATGTAGGACCTCTCTTTCTGATGTAAGCAGAAACGTAATAAGCAAAGCAAATAAGCTAAGACTAATAAGCAATAACAAAAACTTGATTAAACGAGAATAAGATGAATAAAATAAGCTCAAATTTAAAAACTTTCAAGACACAAAATACTAAAACTTTATAAAATGGACTTTAAAAAGATAAAACTTTTAAGAAAACTTAAAAAAAATAAGCTAAACACAAAATAAGCCAATAAGATTGTCAAACTTATAACTTAATTCGTATAAAAGCTTAGATGGAAATGAAAAGACAAACTTTTTAATCAAATAAGCAATGAAATTAAGCAAAAGATTGCTTAATCCGAATTTGTAACAAATCAAAACAAGAAAAGTAGAATGAGAATGATAAAGAAAAGTTTGATTAAAGGAAATAAAGATTAACAACAAAATTAAAAGACTTACTTGAATTAAAGGCAAGAAATTTAAGGTGCAAAACAAGAAGATTAAATTGACAATTAAGTAAATGACATGAAAATAAATGTGCAAGTAATGAAAATGGTGGAGAGCTAAGTTGTCAAATTAGCTAACAAAACTAAATGTGGTGAAATGAAGGGTATTTATAGTGATTAGGGAGGTTAAGCATGTGTTGCTTCCTTCTTTCTTTCTTTCTCGTCTTTTCGTCTTTTAAGTTCTTCGACTTCTTTTTCGACTTTGTCTCGGGATTAATTAAACTCGTCTTATAATTTCTTCACTTATTTAGACTTGAGTTCTTCGGCTTTATTAAACTTCCGTCTTTAGACTTTTTTTCGATAAATCTTCAGAATAGGTCTTGGACTTCCGTTCTTTTTGCACTCTTGATCTTTTGACTTCGTCTTTTGTCTTTTTCTTCGATAAAAGCCCGTGAAAGCCCGTGTTTTCTTCCCTTTTCACATTTTAGTCCTAAATCACAACAAAAACACAAACCGCGCATAATTCCGCCATTTACGAATTTAAAATACACGTTTTGGCTTAGTTATTATTGTAATTAAGTGGTAAAAGGATAAGTGTTTTCACACTTATTACACATTGCGACAGTCATTCCGATTCAGATTTGCGATCGCAATAACCCTTAGGGTTTTACTTTGCGATCGTTTATTCAGATACTTATTCCGATCCTAGATTGCGATTGCTCCTGGCATCGTACATTGCGATCGGGTATAAGGCTTATTGTGACGAAACGCTGCCAAAATTTCAACAACAATATTCCGACAGACTTCACATTCAGAAAGAACTATTGCGATCAATGTTGCGATGGTATAAACATTACGACAGTCTTTACGTTGTGACAGCTTACATTTACATTCCGATAGAATTACATTCCGATAGAATTAGGTTACTGTTATTCCGACACTCTAATAATTATTCCGACAGAAATTCATTTGACACATTCCGACAGGATTACTTTTGACACATTCCGATGGGTTAAAATGTTATTTTTACAAAGGTTTAAGTTTTAAATTTACTTTTAAGTTTTTAAGTTTTCAATCATTTATTTTTAAATCGTAATTTTTAGTTTAATTTTTAAAGCTTTTATTTTTACTCAACGACATTTTCATATTTGCTTTTATTTAAAAAAAAACAGATAATCAAACCATTTTATTTTCCACCAAGAACGACTGAGTCTCACTTTCTACTAGTAATCAATTCGAAAAGATTGGTTCAACGAAACTTCTTATTTATACTTGGTTAGTCCCTTGTATTAAATGGCGCCGCTTCCGGCTCTTTTCGTTAAGATTAACGGTTTTTAGTGAGAGACGCGTTGGATTTTGGGATTCGTTCATTTTTTAACGTTATTTTTCATGTTAAAATTTTTCAAAAATCCATAAAAATTAAAAATTTTAAAAAATTCAAAAAAATAGAAAAACATAAAAAACCAAAAATATTTCTTGTCTATCTTTCTTTTCTTTTTGTAGGTGTGCATGCGTACCCGTGCTCGTAAGAAGAAAGCAATTCAAGCCGAAGTCGAAACTCCACCTATTGTCACCATGGAAAATCGACCAATGATCGAGCTTTTGCAATCTCAAGTTGAGGGCAACACCGATGCTATTGTCATACCCGAGATTGGAGCCAACAACTTTGAGCTCAAATCCGGTTTCATTCAAATGGTCTCTGCTCAACCATTCTTGGGGCGTACACTTGATGATCCTCATGACCATATCAAAAGGTTCCTTCAACTCACTAATACGCTCAAGTATAATGGGGTTTCACAAGAGGTGATTCGCTTGCAACTTTTTCCTTTATCCTTAGAGGGACAAGCCCGGCATTGGCTTGATAAGGAACCGCCACAAAGTATTCTTACGTGGTCGGATTTAGAGACCAAATTCATCAACTACTTTTTCCCACCCTCGCGTACTACCGCTTTGCGGAATGAAATCATTAACTTTGAACAAAAGTACGGTGAGACATTTAGTGAATCTTGGGACCGTTTTAAGGAACTTTTAAGAAAGTGTCCACAACATGGTTTTACAAAGTGCATCAAATTAATACTTTTTACAATGGTTTAAGCATGAATGACCAAGATTCACTAAATAGTGCCTCGAGGGGTAACATTTTGGTTAAGTCTTCTAATGCCGCGTGGGACATTATTGAGAATAAGTCTAGAGTGCAAACTAAGAGTGTTCGGGCTAATGTGTCCAGTGCTAGTACTAGTGACGCAGACAAGAGAATTGATAAGCTTACTTCGATTGTTGAAACACTTGCTCTACAAACCGCTAACAATACCAAAAGCATCAATGCGCAAGTTAATGCTTTGAGTCAGTCATGTGAAATATGCGGGGGATCTCATTCATACACCGATTGTCCTTCGACTCATGACAATCCGGAAAATGTGTATGCCACTAACGGTAACTTTTCTACGGGAGGCTATCAAGCACGTCCTCAAGGTGACCGCAATTTTCTCAGTTATCATTCAAACAAATTCCTTTCACCACCCGGTTTTCCCCCTCAAAACCCAAACAACCTCAATCGCAACAATCAAAACCAACCTCGAGCTCCAAATCAATATCAAACCCAAAGAAACCCATATCCACCTCAAGGAAACAACCAAGTTTACCAACAACCCGCTTATCAACCACCTGCCTACCATGCTCTTCCTCCCAACCAACCGACCGCATTTAATCACGAGGTTGACACTTACATGAGGACTAATGATGCGATAGTGCATAATCTTCAGCGGAAAATCATCAACTTGAAAGGAGATATGACGAAACAAGGGAATGATCTTCGAGCCGATATGCGAAACTCTTTGAGCAGTCAAACGAATGACTTAAAGGATATGATGGCTAGTTTCTTCCAAAGTAATCAAGCCTCTGGTTCGGGTTCTCTTCCGAGTAACACCGTTGCTAATCCAAAAGGGGAGGTGAAAGCAATCACCACTCGAAGTGGAAAAGGTTTAAAGGAACCCGAGCTTCCTACACCTACACCGGTGATTGTGACAAAGGGAAACGAGTCCCTTTCTCCAATTCCTCCACCTTCTATTTCACCAATTACTCTACCTTCTACTTCCTCCCCTCCACCACCCAAGGATGTGAGTGAGAATTCCATTCCAAAGCCTTCATCTCAACCCAATATACCTTATCCCTCAAGGTTGAGGAAAGAGAAGTTGAAGAACAAGGATGATATTCAGGTTTCTAACTTTCTCAAAATGTTTAAACAACTGAATTTCAACATCTCCTCTGTTGAGGCTTTCGCTCACATGCTGAAGTATGCTAAAATGTTTAAAGATCTTCTCCGTGACAAAGAAAACCTTCTTGATATCGCTCAGACCCAACTTAATGAGAATTGCTCTACAGTGCTCTTAAGGAAATTACCAACCAAACTTGGTGATCCGGGTCGCTTTCTTATTCCTTGCAACTTCCCCGGGGTAGAGAATTGTATGGCCCTAGCCGATCTAGATGCTAGTATAAACTTAATGCCATTAAGTGTTTGGAAACAATTAGACTTTGGACTTAGCTAACAGTACGGTTGCTTATCCATTGGGGATAGCCGAAGATGTCTTCGTCGGCGTCGACAAATTCACTTTTCCGGCAGATTTTGTTGTCGTTGACTACGAGATGGATCCCCGTGTTCCATTAATCGTTGGACGTCCATTCTTGAGGACCGGTCGCACTCTCATTGATGTAGCCGCGGGCGAATTAATCATGAGAGTTGGTGACGATAAAATCGTCTTCAACATGGGTAAACTTTCTAAGCAGCCTTCTGAAAACGAGAGCGTTAATTTCATTGACGTTCTTGATGAGGCTTGTGAAGAACATTTCAAAGACGCTTGTAAAAGTGGTTCTTCTTCTCTACCCATTGTTGAGACCGTTGCCTCTATTGCTCCATCACTAACTCCATTTGGAGAAAGTGATTTCCTTTTGAAAGAATTTGAAGCAACTTTGGGGGATGTGGACTTACAATATGACGATTCTCCCTCCAATTGGGATGAAGACATTCGTACCATTGAGAAACTTCTCAATGAGGACCATATTTCTCCACCATATCCTAAGGAAATCTCTATCGATGATCCGAATTTGACTACGCCCTCCATCGAAAACCCTCCAGATTTAGAGCTTAAGGACCTACCGTCTCATCTCGAGTACGTTTTCCTTGAAGACAAATAAGAAGTTACCCGTCATCATCGCTAAGGATTTGAAAGAAGAAGAAAAATCTCGACTTATCGAGTGCTGAAGAATCATAAGAATTAATTGCTTGGAAAATTTCCGATATCCGCGGAATTGATCCGAACTTTTGTACTCATAAAATTCTCATGGAAGATGACTTTAAACCCGCAATCCAAAGCCAAAGAAGGGTTAATCCTCGAATTCATGACGTCATCAAGAAAGAGGTTATCAAACTTCTAGATGCCGGAATGATTTACCCTATTTCGGATTCGCCATGGGTTAGTCCCGTCCATTGTGTGCCTAAGAAAGGCGGAATAGCCGTTGTTCCCAATGAAAACAACGAGTTGATTCCTACTCGACGTGTCACAGGTTGGCGAGTTTGCATAGACTATCGCAAGCTCAATGATGCCACTCGTAAGGATCATTTTCCTCTTCCTTTCATGGATCAAATGCTCGAGCGTCTAGAGGGTAATGATTATTATTGTTTCTTAGACGGTTTCTCTGGGTATTTTCAAATTCCCATCGATCCTAAAGATCAAGAGAAAACCACATTCACTTGTCCTTATGGAACATTTACTTACAAACGAATGCCTTTTGGCTTATGCAATGCTCTTGGGACTTTCCAAAGGTGTATGATGGCTATCTTCCATGACATGGTTGAAGAAACTATAGAAGTCTTCATGGATGATTTCTCAGTCTATGGTGATTCTTTCTCTACTTGCCTTGCCAATTTAGAACGTATGCTCTAACGGTGTGAAGACACTCGTCTCGTTCTTAATTGGGAAAAATGCCATTTCATGGTAAAAGAAGGTATTGTGCTTGGTCATAAAATCTCCAAAGCCGGTCTTGAAGTCGACCGTGCTAAAGTTGAAGTGATTGCTAAATTACCTCCACCTTCAACCGTGAAGGGTGTGAGAAGTTTCCTTGGTCATGCGGGCTTCTATCGCCGATTCATTCAAGATTTTTCTAAAATCGCTCGCTCGATGACCCACCTCTTAGAAAAAGATACTCCTTTTATCTTTTCTAAAGAGTGTATTGACTCCTTCAATCTTCTTAAGGACAAGCTAACTAAGGCACCGGTCTTGGTTACCCCTAATTGGGAGCTACCTTTTGAATTGATGTGCAATGCTAGCGACTTTGCCATTGGAGCGGTTTTGGGCCAAAGAGTGAACAAACACTTCCAACCAATCCATTATGCTAGCAAGACAATGACGGGGGATCAATTGCATTATACCACTACCGAAAAAGAGCTTTTAGCTGTAGTGTATGCTTTTGAAAAATTTTGCCCCTATCTTGTCCTTTCCATCACCATTGTCTATACCGACCATTCCGCGTTGAAGTACTTGTTAACAAAGCAAGATTCGAAGCCAAGACTTCTTCGTTGGGTTTTGCTCCTTCAAGAATTTAAAATCGAAATTCATGACAAAAAGGGAGCGGAAAACCTAGTCGCGGATCATATAAGTAGACTTGAGGATCCTTATCAAGGGGATCATCCGAATCAAGAGATCAGTGACTCTTTTCCCCTTGAGGCCTTAATGTCTATCAATTCCAATCTTGATGACACCCCGTGGCTTGCGGACATTGCAAACTACTTAGCGGGTGGAATTCTCAAGGAAGGGTTAACGTCTCAATAAAAGAAAAAGTTCTCTAAAGACATTGAACAATATTTTTGGGACGACCCTTACCTCTTCAAACAATGTGCGGATCTTGTCATTCGGCGGCGTGTTGATGGGTCGACAGCTTTATTAATCCTTGAAGCTTGCCATAAAGGACCCACGGGTGGTCACTTTGGTCCCAATTACACCGCGAATAAAGTTTTCGACTCTGGATTTTATTGGCCCACCATTTATCATGATGCTCATGAAATGGTTAAACATTGTGATGCTTGCCAAAGACAAGACAAGATCACACATAAAGATGAGATGTCTCAAAATTTCATACAAGAATGTGAAATTTTTGATGTATGGGGCATCGACTTTATTGGGCCATTTCCATCATCCAAAGGGAACAAGTACATCCTCGTAGCCGTTGACTACGTATCTAAATGGGTTGAAGCAAAGGCTCTCGCTACGAACGATGCGAGGGTGGTTGTGAACTTTTTGAAGCAGCTTTGCTCGATTCGGTGTTCCTCGTGCTATCATCAGTGACCGCGGGACTCATTTTTGCAATGATCAATTTGCTCGAGTCATGGCTAAGTACGGTGTCAATCACCGTCTTTCCACCGCTTATCATCCCCAAACAAATGGGTAAGCCGAGATTTCTAACCATGGATTGAAGAGAATATTATAGCGTACCGTGGGAGAGCATCGTGCCTCGTGGGCCGATAAGTTAGATGATGCTTTGTGGGCTTTTCGTACCGCATATAAGACGCCGACTGGTTGTACTCCATATCATCTTGTGTACGGGAAGGCATGCCACCTCCCTATCGAGCTGGAACTTAAGGCGTACTAGGCCTTGAAGTGGGCTAATTTTGGCATCAATAAAGCCAATGATCTTCGGAAGATTAAACTCAACGAGCTAAATGAACTAAGGAATGAAGCTTATGAGAATTCATTGATCTACAACTAGAAAACCAAGATCATCCACGATTCAAGGATTAAGAACCGAGAGTTTCATGTTGGTGATCAAGTTTTACTCTTTAACTCTCAGTTGAAGATTTTCTCGGGCAAGCTGAAGAGCCGTTGGTCTGGTCCATTCATCGTCGCCAAAGTCTTCCCTTACGGCACCATTGAACTTTCTCAACCAAATGGGCCTAATTTTAAAGTGAATGGCTAACGCGTGAAGCTGTACTTTGGTGAGGACATCTCTCATGAGATGATTCCATCCCTCACCACGTTTCCCTTGAATTAGTTCTGGGTCGAGTCAGGCTCGTGACTCGGTTAACAAAAACAAGCGCTTCTCGGGAGGCAACCCGTTGATCTATCCTTTACCGTTTTTATAATAAGTGTAGGGGAGCCCCGTATATGTTTGTTGTATTGTTTCTTATGATGTGCTGGGATTAAAGCTTCAAAGATCCACTTTTGATGACATTTGACGATCGTGATCCCGTGTACCCGTCTTACCGGTTCTATCCTAAACTCTTTTGATTCACTATTTTATATTCTTCAATATTAAAATAGGAATCGTTATAGTTTTCCTTCCCTTATCAAGATTTAAACAACGTGTACAATGTCCTAAGTATAGGGGAGTTTACTCCCACATGCTTAAACATTGAGGACAATGTTTATATCAAGTGTAGGGGGGACTTCTATCGAAGTAAGTGGGCTTTTCCATTTATTTGTCCTCATTTTAACCGGAAAATTGATTTTTCGACATTTTTTAAAATTTTTGATCTATTTTGGCCTAGTTGTATTTACCTTTGTTATAGTTATTTACTTTCTTTGAAAAATAAAGTTTAATAAAGTGGTTTTAAATTTTTCAGCGTCATGAATCTTTTGACTCAACCCGAGTTTACTTATCTAAGTTTACTCTAGCTAGTATCCTTAACGTGTTTAAGTCAAGTTTTGCTAGGCTTTTATATAGTGAGCTTTAAAACGCGAAAGTCTTAACTCTCACGGGTTAAGAACAAGAACTTTTCGCAAGTTCCTATAATTGATCCTAGAGAGTCGTTTATCAAGGGAACTTTAAAATGCGAATTCTAAACTTGAAAGAGTCTAAGAATTTGCAAGATCTTATAGATGACTTGAAAACCCAAAACTTTGATTTAATAGGCTAAGCATCCACGAGTCTCATTCCTTGAGATTTTAAAATTGTGGAGAACGAGAGATGATAGAGTCAATTATAAGTTTGGTATTCTTTCATGAATTTATGTGAGTTGATTATAAGTTTTGTCTCCCATCGCTTGTTAATAAATATATTTGCAATAAATAAGGTTGTACGATTTGAAAAGTTACTTAGCTTCTAGCACAAGATCGTTTAAAAGTTGCTCGGTATTAATTAGAGTTCATAGCCAAGGCATAACTTATTGAAGCGGGATGCGAAGATTGGCGAGTTCGAAAAGGCCCTAACAAGGCATGAGGGCTACATTTTGTTGCTAAAGATCCCAAGTGATGTAAAGAATCATTTATCAAAAATCAATATGAAGGATCGAGACACACGACGAGAAGCAAATACTCCCCACAAGATCATGGAGATGTCTATCCGAAAAGACCCTAGCAAGGTATGAGGATAAATAGATCCAAGTCCTAAAAGGAGGCGGATCGTTGTATATCAAAGTCCAAAATAAAGATTGGAGAAAAAGGAAGAAGTCGTGGTCCAAAATTGAAGAATCTCTCAAAAACTTCAAGTGAAGAAATTCCTATTATGAGGAGAAGACCATAATTTCAAGAACGTCTCTCAAGTTTTGAAGTATGAAGTCGCTGCCAAATATAGGTCCGAGAAAGGTCTCAAATCGTGAAGCGAGTTATACCAAGATATGAACTTTAAGAGGTCCCGAGAAGCAGTTTTAAAAGATTTTGTCCTTTAGCTAACTATTGATTAAATCGTCCCACTTTATTTTCGGCCTAAATAAACTATCGAAATAAGTCAAACAATGTATCCTCGTGATCATTCAAGACAAAATTAAAATATAAGAGATACACCTAGGAATAAGGGAGTCTAAGTAAATAATTGGGCCACATGAGTTCGCGTTAGTTTTCTAACTTATAATAACAATGATCTCGTTTTTAAGCTTAGTATGGGGAACGTGAAATTTGAGGATGATAAACATTCATGAAGGCCAAAACCCCAATGTAAGTCTTTGATTTCTTTACTTATTTTGTACATATTTCTATCTTTTTAGTTTCCTTAAAGTTTAGTATTTAATAAAGGCCAAGGTGGGTTATTTATGATGAGAAATGTAAACCGTGCTTTTAAATTAATGCATTGCATGAGGGCATTACAATGGTCAAGTGTAGGGAAATTAATAAGTGTGAAAACACTTATCCTTTTACCACTTATTTCCAATAATAACAAGACCAAAACGTGTATTTTATGTCGTAAAAGTCGGAATTATGCGTGGTTTGTGTTTTTATTGTGTTTCAGGATAAAAATATGAAAAAGGGAGAAAACACGGGCTATCATAGGCTTTTATCGAAGAAAACGAGAAAAGACGAAGTCATAAGATCAAGAGTGCAAAAAGAACAGAAGTCCAAGGCCTATTCTGAAGATTTATCGAAGAAAAAGTTTAAAGACGGAAGTTTAATGAAGTCGAAGAACTCAAGTCTAACAGAAGAAGAAAATTATAAGACAAGTTCAATTTATATCGACAAATCCCGAGACGACGTCGAGAAAGACAAAGAATTTAAATCGAGTCGAGACGAGAAGAAAGAAAGAAGGAAGCAACACATGCACTCCCCACCTCCTATATATACCCTCCTAATGACACATTAGGAGGGTGTTAGTTAATTGTTAGCTAGTTCATTTTTCCTTTTGTAGTTTTTTTCATTTTTAGAGAGAGAAAGTGTTTAACTTTCTCTCACTAGAATTTCATCTTTTCTTTCTTTCATGTTTAAGCTTTAATTCACTCTTGTCTTTTAGAATCATTAATCTACAAGTTCAAGTTAAGTTTTTCATCTTCAATCTCTTTCTACCTTTCTTGATTTTTACTTATATTTAATCCGAAATTATCCTTGATTTTGTTTAATCTTGATGTTTAATTGATTAAAAAGTTTATCTTTTGGTTTCTATTTAAGTTTTATACGGATTAAGCTTTGAGCTTACCATGCTTATTGGCTTACTTTGTATTTAGCTTATTAACGTTTAAGTTCTATAAAAAGTTTCGTCTTTTTAAAGTTCATCTCATAAAGTTTGCTTATTTGGTGTTTTGATAAGTTTTCATTTGTAGCTTATTTTTGGTTTTCCTTAATATTGATTTTGTTAAGTTTTTGATAAGTGCTTATTGGAGGTGCTTATTGGATCTTAGCTTATTGTATTCCATCCGAATACCTTTTGTTTTTCCATCACAAAAGCTTAGGGTTTACATATTGCGACAGTCATTCCGATTCAGCTTTGCGATCGCAATAACCCTTAGGGTTTTACTTTGCGATCGTTTATTCAGATAGTTATTCCGATCACTTATTCCGATCGTAGATTGCATCGTACATTGCGATCGGGTATAAGACTTATTGCGACGAAACGCTGTCAAAATTTCAACAGCAATATTCCGACAGACTTCACATTCAGATAGAACTATTACGATCAATATTGCGATGGTATAAACATTGCGACAGTCTTTACATTGTGACAACTTACATTTACATTCCGATAGAATTACATTCCGATAGAATTAGGTTACTGTTATTCCGATACTTTAATAATTATTCCGACAGAAATTCATTTGACACATTCCGACAGGATTACTTTTGACACATTCCGATGGGTTAAAATGTTATTTTCACAAAGTTTTAAGTTTTAAATTTACTTTTAAGTTTTTAAGTTTTCAATCATTTATTTTTAACTTGTAATTTTTAGTTTAATTTTTAAAGCTTTTATTTTTACTCAACGACATTTTCATATTTGCTTTTAGTTAAAAAAACAGATAATCAACCCATTTTATTTTCCACCAAGAACGACTGAGTCGCACTTTCTACTAGTAATCAATTCGAAAAGATTGGTTCAACGAAACTTCTCTTTTATACTTGGTTAATCCCTTGTATTAGTCATCCTGGCGGAAACATTTTACGCTCGCTTACAAATAAAAACTACATTCAATGTAATTCGTCTAAAGTTTTTCCATTTGTCAGTCATGTGTATTTGGCAAACATATTAAATTACCCTTTTATGATTCATCATCTTTTACATCACTTCCTTTTGATATTATGCATAGTTATTTGTGGACAGCACCAGTGTTGAGTTTGAGTGGTCATAAATACTACATTTTGTTCCTTGATGATTACTCTAATTTTCTTTGGACATTCCCTCTTGGAAATAAAACACAAGTTTATCCTACATTTCTTTACATGTACAACCTTATTCATACACATTTTCATAAGAAAATTAAAACACTACAATGTAATAATGGTACAGAATATAACAACTCCAACTTTCACCAATTTTGCAATAAAAATGGCATGTTTTTTCGTTTCTCTTGCCCTCACACATCCCATCAAAATGGTAAAGCTGAACGTAAAATACGTTCCATCAACAATATTATTCGCACCCTCCTCTCTCACTCATCAGTACCTCCAAATTTTTGGCATCATGCACTTCAAATGGCCACATATTTAATCAACATACTACCTAGCAAACTTCTTAACCATAGAACCCCTACCGAAATACTATACCAGAGAAACCCATCATATGACCATCTTCGTGTTTTTGGTTGTTTGTGTTATCCACTATTTCTTTCCCCCACCATCAATAAGGTACAACCTCGTTCCACACCGTGTGTGTTCTTAGGATACCCCTCGAATTATAGAGCCTACAAATGCTATGACTTAGCCACTCACAAAGTAATCCTCTCGCGTCATGTTCTTTTTGACGAAACCCAATTCCCGTTTGCCAAACTACACACTCCTGCTCCTTCTATTTATTCTTTTCTAAATAATGGAATCCATCCTATGCTTATTCCATTAGTTTCTTCAGCCGTACCGCTAATGCCTACACCACAGGCCGGAGCGCAAGGTGAACCTTCTATTCCTATACCACAAGCAGATCCCACTTCCCCACCATCTGAATCAAACCATAATCACCCATCTCCTACCTTGAGTCAGCCAACCAACCCTTCAAACCATCCCTCCACTCCACCTACTGCCCGTCGTGGCTCATCCCCATCCCAATCCTCTCTCCTTAATCCACACCGCCAACCCAACCCACGCGTTGTTAGACGTGGGCCCTCTACCTCAAGGACTCCAACCGTCACTCATGTTCGTACAATGCACACTAGAAGTATGTCTGGTATTTCGAAACCAAAACATCCCATCAACCTCTCTATCACCACCTCTCCATGTCCCATTCCAAACAACCCAAAAGATGCTTTGTCCAACCTAAACTGGAAAAATGCCATGCTCAATGAGTACAATGATCTCATTGAAAATGAGACGTGGGACCTTGTACCACACACACCCGATATGCACGTTATTCGTTCTATGTGGATTTTTAAGCATAAAATGAGATCTAATGGTTCATTTGAATGCTATAAAGCACGTTTAGTTGGTGATGGCAGGTATCAGCAAGTAGGTGTGGATTGTGATGAGACGTTTAGCCCAGTTGTTAAACCCACTACGATACGTACGGTTCTTACCTTGGCCATTTCTAAATCATGGTCCATTCACCAGTTGGACGTTAAGAATGCTTTTTTACATGGCACTCTTAATGAAACAGTATATATGCACCAACCAATGGGATTTCGTGATCCTAAGCATCCGGACTATATGTGCTTGCTTAAAAGGTCTTTATATGGCCTCAAACAAGCACCCCGTGCTTGGTATCAATGGTTTGCAGATTTTGTCTCCACTATCGGGTTTATACATAGCAAGTGTGACCACTCCTTATTTGTGTACAGGAATGGTAAGGACTTGGCTTATCTTTTATTATATGTTGATGACATTATAATCACTGCATCCTCGGATGCACTTCGTCATTCTATTATTGAGCTCTTAGCTAAAGAATTTGCGATGAAGGACTTGGGGACTTTGAACTACTTTCTTGGAATTTCAGTCACCCATCATCAACATGGTCTCTTTCTAAGCCAATATAAGTATGCTCAAGACATTCTTGAACGCGCAGGCATGTCTTCTTGCAAGCCTTGTGCAACACCTGTTGACACTAAGGCTAAACTAAGTTCTACATCAGGTGCTCCTTATTCTGATCCAACACACTATAGAAGCCTTGCAGGTGCCTAGCAATACCTTACCTTTACCCGTCCAGATATATCTTATGTGGTCCAACAAGTTTGTCTTCACATACATGATCCTCACGAAGATCATATGACAGCCCTCAAACGTATACTGCGCTATATTCAGGGCACACTACACTATGGTTTGCACCTTTATCGGTCTCAGAATTCTTCCCTAGTATCCTACACCGAAGCTGATTGGGGTGGTTGTCCAGATACTCGTCGTTCAACATCTGCGTATTGTGTGTATCTTGGGGACAGTTTGATCTCATGGTCGTCCAAATGTCAACCTACACTATCTCGCTCTAGTGCTGAAGCGGAGTATCGAGGAGTTGCGAATGTTTTTTCAGAATCATGTTGGCTTCGTAATCTTCTCTTGGAACTTCAGTGTCCTGTTGACAAAGCAACCATTGTATATTGCGATAATATAAGTGCTATTTTTCTTTCTGGAAATCCGGTACAACATCAACGTACCAAGCATATCGAGATGGATATTCATTTTGTACGTGAAAAGGTGGCCCGCGGTGAAGTTCGATTTTTACATGTCCCATCTCGTTATCAGATTGCTGACATATTTACAAAAGGCCTTCCTCGTGTTCTGTTTGATGACTTCCGTGACAGCCTCAACGTCCGCCCTCCTCCCGCTTCGACTGCGGGGGTCTATTAGCATATCATGTATATTTATTAGTATATCATGTATATTAGGAGATTATTATGTATATCATGTATATGAGGAATGTGTATCACACTTCCCGTAATTCCCTCATAGTTAGTTACTCTTGATATGTATCTTCATTGTATATATAGGACCTGGTGATTAATGAGAAAGACACGATTCAATCTCTTACAAAAATAAAAAACATTACAATAACATTTGTTGAATAATCTTATACATAACCCACTATTATATAAGATTACTAAGTAAAAGAGTCAAAACACATACTTGTTAAACTAGAATATGGCAGCAGCAAGAGATCAATCACATGCTTCAACAGATCCAAGGGAATTGCAGCATCTTAAACCTGAAACAACAACGACAATAAACGGTGAAAGAGTGTCGTTGCACGGGAGAGACCCCTTTCCTTTAAGGAATTTACGTGCTCTATTTCGCTGAGAGCCTTCGATCGTAAAACCCCCAGGATTTGATGCAGACACAACGTTGTTATTGGCAGCGATCCATAGCAACATAATGCGATTGGTGGTAGACAGAAAACAAAAGATAGCAAGCCAATTGTAAAACCCGCATTAAAAACCTATGAACAGTATACGTGAATAGTAACATACGAAAACACAGTAAAATTTAAACTTTCCATTTATAATATTAATACACGTATCACGACAATAAATGAAGAACAATCATGAATATTATAAATGTGACACGATCACGAATACCAAAATCACGAATAATAAATCACGAACACACACGTAAATTATTTAACACACGGAAAACTACGGGTTTATAGAAATTTTTGTCTTCTTCCTCCTTGCTTCACCATAGCCGCCGGCCACATCAAAGAAAAAGGGCAAACCCGGACGATTTTTGTGTTTGTATAATTATTCGTGATCACCTCGTCATTCTAAACGCATTGGTATATTCAAAAAATCTTTTCTTTTCATTTTTTTCTATTTTCTTATGATTTCATGTTTAAAATTAATTAATCACATGAACATGTAAAGGAATAACCTAGGATTAATTAATTTTGTCAAGGGTGCGTTTGGTTTATGGTTTGTGGTTCGGCTGAGACACCGAGACCCCAAATGGGTGCTCGGCTTGTTTTAATCACCACCACCGAGACCTTAAAGGTCTCGGCTTGGTTGGTTTTTGGCTCGACGCAGGTAAGAAACCCTCGACCGAAGGTCGGGGTGTGTTTGTTTGTTCGGTTGGGTGTAACCAAGGCACCACCGAGACCCCCAAGGGGCTCGGTTGGTTTTGTTTGATCGGACCCGAGACCAAAGGGACCCCGACTTCGAGTCGGGGTATGTTTACATGTTTAGTTGATTAAGTAGTGTCAACCGGGACCCCTCCAAGGTCTCGGTGGGACTTGTTTATAGCTAACTTGGTTCGGCTTAATTAAAACACGGGCTCGGGATTTGGGTTTTTATAAAAACTATTTTATAAACCATGTCATATTAAACTTTAGGTTAATTAATTCATATATAACCAAAGGTATTTATTCTTTGTCATTTTAATTAAAACATGTATTTTATATATAATCATATAACATATAGTTTAATTAAATTAACAAGTTATTTAATTATTAAGCTATAATCATGACTTGTATTGTACTAATTAACTTCACTTATTATTTATAATTCAGCTTAATTTTAATTATGGAAACTTACTATTTTTGGAAACTTTCTATTTTTGGGAACTTTCTATTTTTGGAAACTTACTATTTATGGAAACCTGCTATTTTTAGGAAGTTACTTAGTATTACAATACAAGTATTATAATACACTAATACATGAATAATACTCAATAGAACATCAGAATAACTACAGTTAACACTATAAACAGTAAAACATGATAGAATACTTATAACAAGCAATTAACACACGGAACCAGTAAAACACATGTAATTCAGACAACTCATACACGTCCATATTTCTTATGTAGTGTTATCCGTCAAACGGATTAGTCTTCATCGTCTCCGTTAGCTTCTACTGGACATAAGGTACGGATTTCTCGTCCTTCAGTAAGGACAATCTCTTCCTTCATTAGGATTTCCCGTACGCAGCCAACTGTTTTCCCCAATAGTTACAGATTAAATTCTTATGTTTTATTAGTTACCTTAGCCATAGACATGCATGACCAGTTTCATATAGTTATGGAGGTACCATAAGCTTAATACTAGAGACACTAATGTTATGACTTCACCACGGCGGAGTGATAGCTCGTGGCGTCCCTTTTCAGTTATTTGGCCATTATATTATTATATTATCATGTGGGGCATATGGGTGCATCCTAGTTACATGTTTCAGTCAGGATTTCATGGTGAATGTGGTGTGTGCCTTGCATCCTTCACAAGGAGTTGATCCCTCCTACCCACTTACCAGTTAATTAGAGGCAACCCCTCTAATTGCATGATGAGGTCTCCCCTCCAAGTATTCATGCACGTTGTTGACCTCATGACCTATATTGGCTATTATGGTACATTAACTAATACAGATTTTCATAAGTAACATAAGCTATGTTTTCGGAACTAAAATCAGTTAACATGACAGACAAATAGGTTTTCCAGTACTTATTCATTTCCGCTGCCATTCATGCTTTATATTCTTTATATTCTTCGATACTCTATATTTTTCCATGCTTTATTATATATCCGTGCACTGAGCATTATGCTCAGCCGTCTACTTTTCCATGTTCCTAAACGGCACGTACCCAAGGACGCAAGCAGGAACTCCAGAGTATGTGCATTCGGATTGGAAGCTATCCGACCTCTTTTACCTTATGCATTTATTCCTACTTTATCATACATTACATCTTTTGGAAATTGTTTAGTCCTTTCCATTTACAGTACTTATATTGCTTGTTTGTGAGTTACTAGACTACCGATGTTTGATTCCGGTATTTTTATTTATGGTCATGAATGTTTAGACATTTACCTTGCATGCTTTGATGATACGCCATAATTTATTTTAGCACTCTATCCTATTAAATGGGGTGTTACAATTATGGTATCAGAGCCCAAGGTTTCGACCTGTAGCTCTGTAAAAATGCCTGTGACTTACGGGTAGTCACCAATGTCTTCCTAGAACCGACATTTGTTTTCATGCATTCATTCATTTTCATTTTTATTTCATGCATTCATATCATTGTAGCAGGTTTATGACTAAGTAATGGCTGGTACAGGACTGACCATATTTAGTCGCATGTGCTTTGATCGAAACTTTTAACTTAAGGACTCTTAGGACCATTGTAATAGTTATATGTAATAGGTAGACTAGGAGGTATGTAGTTCCTCCTGGTCCTAGTCGTAGTAGGAGCAAGTCCTGCTCCTGGTCCTAGTCGAAGTCAAACTTTATTATTTACTTAATATTCTGTTAGGATATGCATGAGATATGTTAGGAAAGGATATGCATATCAGTTTTACACGTTTTCTTTAATGATGTATTAGGGTTTCCTTGTAGTATAAAAGGAACCTTAGGCAGAAGGGTTAGACACACCTTCACAAAACGTAGTTCTAGTCTTTATCAATATTAGAAATCCTTAGAAAGGATCAAGTCTTTATAGTTATTCTGTTTCTCTTGATTATATTTATATTCTATATTCATATTGTGTATAGAGTCTCTTTGTGATTTGACTTGTGATTACAGAAGTCATTCACCGGTCCTGACAGGCTGCAAGATCTACATTTAGTAGACCTAACAAGTGGTATTAGAATCTGGGAGGGTCTCTATACAAGCAGAATCAAGTTCTCTTATTACTAACAATCTGTTTATAATGTCTGCCTCAACTTCTACTCAAACAGGAGAAGAAAGCACTTCTAAAATTGTGCAACCTCAGCAGATCCTGGCTACGGTCTCCAACACGAATGGAAAATTCCCTCTTCTGAAGAAGGGTGAATATGATAACTGGGCAATGAAGATGGAATGGTGGATCACCAACACTGATCAAGATCTTTGGAAGATCATTCTGAATGGGAACAGCAGGAAGCTTACTGGACGAGACAAGAACGGTAATATTACTCTTCTTGACCCTAAATCTCATGAGGAAATCATCGCTATTCAGAAGGAGGTAAAAGCAAAAACAATTTTGCTTCAATCTCTTCCTGAAGATCACATGGGTGACTTCTACCATTTGGATGATGCCAGAGAAATCTGGAATGGCATAAAAGCAAGGTTCGGCGGGAATGAGGAGTCAAAGAAAATGCGAAGGTCCATGCTGAGAGATGAATTTACCGAATTCAAAATCTCAGAAACTCAAGGTCTAAATCAAGGGTATGATAGGTTCCAGAAGATCTTGAGCCAATTGAATCAACTTCGGTCAAAACCTGATGATGGTGACATTAATGCAAGGTTTCTTAAAGCCTTACCCTACTCATGGAACCAGGTGGTGATCTCTCTCAAAGCCAAAGGTGGGCTTGACTATCTCACCTTTGATGATTTGTTTCATAGGCTCAGAACATTCGAACCTCATGTGAGAGGATATCCTAGTGACTCTTTTCCCACTCCTGCTAATTCGGCCTTTGTGAGCTCTGTGGCATCTAGTCCCATGTCATATGCAAGTAGCCCAAGCAATACTGTCTCCCACCAGCATACCATTCAGCATACTAGTCCCATGTCATATGCATCTAGTCCCATGTCTTCTGCTCCTGATCCTGCTGCCAAGTCTGGTAGTATGGTAGAAGCTGTTCTTCATTCTTTTGTGGCTGATGTTACTGCTGAACAACAACTTGCTTTTGATGACTTCAAACAGATCGATAAACTTGACCTGGATGAAATAGATCTTAAATGGCAGATGGCCATGCTTACTCTTAGGGTTCACAAGTTCGAGAAGAAAGCAGGAAGGAAATTTAATTATAACCCTCGGGAGCCAGCAAGATTCGATAGAAGCAAGGTACGGTGCTATAACTGCCAGCAACAGGGTCACTTTGCAAGGGAGTGCCCTAGCAAGAATGATCAGGAGAAGAGCAGGTACTCCGCTTTCAAGGTTCAGGAGGTTAAAGATGACAGGAAGGCGTTGGTATCTGTTGACGCTATGGTCAACTGGAATGATCATCAGGCTTCTACTCTGGAATCAGCTGAATCCTCGACTGATGTGTTGGCAATGATTGCTGGGAATCTCTCTGATGCAGAAGAAGCAGAAGAGTTTGCTCTTATGGGCATCTCACCTCAGGTACAACATTGTCCTCTTGGTTGTCATAATAAATACACGGAATTGTTTTCTCAATTTAATGAAGTAAATGATCAAAATGATAAGTATTTTTTAGAGGTTCAAGCCTATAAGGCTTCATTAAACACATTGGAACAACAAAAGAAGTGGTTACAAGATACTCAACGTGCATATGAGGATAAAATCAGGATACTAAGCATTGATTTAGAAAACACTACAAATATGCTTAAATATACAGAAACTGAAAGAGATGCTAGTATCAAAGAAAAAGAGGAGATGCAAGCTAAATTAGATGCTACAATGTTAAGATTTGACAAATGGCAAAAGGCACCTAAAAATCTTTCAAAATTAATTGATAGTAGCATGTCTGGCAGAACTAAAAGAGGCTTAGGATTTGAAAAATATATTGATTCTGAAGATGTATTTGATTTATCTTTCTCAAGTGTCTTTGATGCCGACAAAGAGGATGAGGGCAAACCTAGTTACGATAGGTTTAAACCAGCAGCAGAAATGCATGCTGTCCCTCCTCCTCTTACTGGAACTTTTATGCCCACCTCATGGCATAATGACTCGGATGGATCACAGATGCTTGAGTCCCCAACTAGTTCTATGAAGGTCTACGTGATTAATGGCCTATTCTATATCATGGATTTGGTGGATTTATGTGGTTGATTGATTGATAATTAATGATAATCATAAAGAGATGAAGAAATTAGATGAAGGATTAGAGAGAGAAAGGAGAGAAAAGGGGAAATGTAGAGAGAGAAAGAAAGATGAATAAAATGATTAATGTGAAATGGAATCAACAACCCCCTCCTAACATGCTAGGAGGGGTTATATATAGCCCACCCTACATGTGGGCTATATGGACTATACAATAATTAACTAGATCACGAGCCCGTTACATAATTATCGTTGGAGCGACCGATCCTTCATAAATACGTAAAAACGTATTTCTAACAATCTCCCCCTAAGGGAGGTCGCTCCAAGAAACAAGGTTCTAAATAGTCTATAACTCGTGATCTATGCTAACTAAGATGTGACCGAGACTTTATTGGGAAAAACGTATTTCCAACAATCTCCCCCTAAGGGAGGTCACATCTTTTTACAAAATCTTAAACCTAGCATCTATGCTTGAGTCTTTGATCTTGTTCTTGTGAATATGCTTGATGTGATCTTTGACTTTAGTCTTGAGCATGTTTCCTTGCCTTGACCTTGTGCATTCTTCACTTGTGATATTTGCCTCTTTGTGACTTCATGTTCCACATACTTATACTTTTAAATTCTTGAAAGCTTCAGAGTTTGATACAGCGGAAGACTTGACCTTCAGGCTTTCTTGAATTTGTTGAAGTACTAATTGTATGTAGTATAAGCATGTGGTGACGACTTCTTCTGGATTGTACACCGCAATGCCACCTTCTTGTTACGCTGCATAAGACAGTTAGCAACAAACAATATACACGGATGAAATGGCCTTGAACATTTCATTCTAATTCGGTAGCATTCTACCTCCGGTCGGTGAAGACCGTTGGACGATATTAAATATCGTACTTGTGACAGGTAGTTTCAATAAAGAACCTCCTTGACAAGATTTCACGGGTAAACCCGTTCTCTTTACTCGACCGTCCAAAGCTGACTGCGAACGTAAAGAGTGAATCATTTGGATAATATTATCCGCATGATTTGAAGCCGTCAATTCATGTTCCTGGAACAAGTGAAGTTCAATTAAGAACCGCACCATTGTTGCTTTCCAGTTGTCACTAGCTTGATTCATAAAGAATCTTGCAAGTTACCTACCAAGTGCTGTTTGATGTTAACACTAGAAGGATTTCCACTCGTCACTGTGATCAATAAAGAGTCACTCTGAGTGTTCTGGCAAGATCATATGATAATGCGTAGAGGCCTGGAACGTGTTTAAATTCATTTAAGAATTAAACCACTGTTGCTTTCCAGTTATCACAAGTTTGATTCATAAAGAATCGCACAAGTCACCTACCATGAGCTTTTTGATATTCGCTCAAGAAGGATTTCCATCTTCATTGTAAATACTTTCGTATTACTCGGATGTTCAGGCAAGATCATGAAGATTTTGCGTAGGACTCTTAAGAACTTTCTTACTTTTCACAGTGTGTAAAGAAGCAAGTAGATATGAAAATGTGTCCTAATGAGATATTTGATGATCTCAAATGGCTCTAGACTCGATCGTGCATTTTGGATTTTAGTGATCGGAGGCTGGAGAGGAGTGCCACCTTTTCAATACCAATTTATTCGAAGTGAATAAATCAATAGATAATGTGTTGTCTCCGTGTGATTAAAACAAATATCTTTTAAGAGATATCTGAGTTAGCTGGGATGGGTTGTGCCTTGCATTACTGGGTCCATGATGTCTATCTTCAATATCAAGAATCATTAAAATGATCTCAATAGCATATGAATTGACCCGGTTTCTGCCTAAGTTGTAAGGAGGGCTTCTTTCTTTACACCCTTTATCTTTACAATTCTTTTTCATTCTTCAACCCCTTCAATGCTTACCAATACGTCATCACTAGCACCTTGTTGTGATTGTTCCAGTGCTAACTTAAGTACTTGGTCGGCATTCAGCTACGTTCACAATCTTTCTCCATCTTTCCTAAGGACTACTATTTCTAGCTATGGAATGTCCTTGGGAAGATTCCTCCGGTTCAAGAGAAATCATTGGACTTTAACCTATCCTACCATCCTTATGTCACCACAATCTTCATCGTCGTGAAATAATTGGGTTGCGGGTAAGTATAAATCACCATGAAATCCATTTTGAAGTGCAAATCCATTTTGCTCCCCCTTAACATATGCTACGATATTCGAAAACATTTCGCACATGTCGGGATGAGCTAACACGTTAAGTCAAACCATTTATGATTGATCATATCCCATATTAAATCACATTTTCTCCCCCATATTAAAAATATTAACCCAATCGATGTTTTTAATATCAATTGATTTAATAGCCTTTTAAGAAAATTTGGGAAGAAAAATGTAAATCCAATTATCTTCATGAATTTAACAAGCTCCCCCTCAAATTAATGAGGGAGTACTTGAAACGTAAACTAAATACCTTTTAAACACAAGTGTAAGGTATTTATTACGTGCAAAGATCATATATAATAATGAATTCACAAGATTAGCAATGTACGAGGTTGGACCTGAATAATGGAGAACAGCATATGAAAGAAGCACATGGTTCTTGTTCACGAATGTTGGTCACCTCGTCACGTCCCCGAGAAAATTAATTCCCGTTGTTGAGTCAAAGCTTTCCGGTGAAATGCTTGACTTGAGTATGAAAAGCGGGTTGCTATCTGAAATAATAGCAAACCATTTGGAGCATGATTTAAATGTTTTAAACTTCTGCTCGAACTTTATTTACAACCCCGTGTCATTATTGAATGACATTTCTAGGTTCGTAAATATTATCGATTCCAGAAGACATGCTCTGTTTATCAAAACATTTTTGAACACACAATTTTGAAAGATTTAGAAAAACCTTTTGAGAAATTCTCGAAAAATTGTGTTCAAAGTTTTGAAAACCAATTACTTGAGCTTAAGATGTTGAATATCTTATAAAACGAGCTCAAGTCCGAGAAGTTGTAAACTTCCCGTTGTTAAGGATAAGTTTATCATCGGCGATAAACTTTCCTTTTATCTGAAGAACGAGTCCTAAGCTGACATTTACTTAGAAGTCGTGTTCATGAGCTTGAAAACTTTGATTGTTTTAACGGAAAGCTCATGACCGAGAAAGGTTAATTTCTCGTTACGAGGAAAAGTTCTCTTATTTAAAAGATACACTTTCCTTTCTGAGCTTAAAACTTCGAATGTTTTAAGACAAGCTCATGACCGAGAAAATTGAATTTCTCGTTATGAGGATAAATTTATCATTAATGATAAACTTTCCTTTATTTGAAGTTCGAGTTACAGTTTGACATTTAACTGTAAGTCATGTACACGAGCTTAAAACCTTTGAATGGTTTAAGTGTAAGCTCGTGTCCGAGAAATTTTAATTTCTCGTTGGAAGGATAAGTTTATCATCGGCGATAAACTTTCCTTTATTTGAAGCACGGGTCATCGTCTGACATTTAACGATGAGCCATTGTGCATGAGCTTAAAAACTTGGAATGTTTTTGATATAAGCTCATGCCCGAGAAAAATTAATTTCTCGTTGTTAGGATAAGTTTATCATCGGCGATAAACTTTCCTTTCTTTGAAGATCGAGTTATAGTCTGTGATGTGACTATAAGTCCTTGTGCAACTTTAACCATGAATCCCCTGAGATACTAGTTTCTCTGATATCTGCTTCTTCAGCAACCAAACTCTGAGAGTGTCCTTAGTTGAACGGTATACAATGATTGGACCGCTTCGTTCTTTTGGAACATCAACTTTGGTACCTGCAATCTCATTAGGAGTTTGTATACTTTTGCATGGATTAGCGATATCTATTTTAGAAGCACGTAGGGGATCACAGTTGGCTTTTCTAGTGTCAGAGGTGGCCTGAGGGGATGATTCACTTGTCTTAGATGGCAAACGTTTCCTTTTATAGAAAACCTTAAGTTCAGGCTTAAGTGATGTATCATCCTTTGCAATTTCCTCCCTAGTAGTCTTCGTAGAATCAGAGGCTATCCTAGTTAAAGGGCACTCGTTTCCTATAAGAGTGAAAGTTCTACCAGTGGGGCGCCACATTTTACCAAAGGGTTTGATTTTAGCGACCCACTGGGATTTAAGTCTAGCACGGGAGTTCACCTCATTAAGCAATTTTTTGATACAAGCATCATGATTTGCCGTAAAGACACATTTTCTACATGTTTTACAAGTAGCATATTTAATGTCCGAGTAAGATCTAGAATCCCTAGATGATTGATTGATGCTCCTAGGATTGGACATGCTACGGTTAGCGGTGTTGGGTAAACTAGAAGGCATCTGACTAGGTTTGAAATTCCTATCTCTTACATGTGTCTTTTGCTTAGCTTCCCTAAGATCAGATTCATGGCAAACGTCATTTGAACTAGTTCTAGACGTGGTCTTGGTATTTTTAGGGAAACTAGAGGCAATCATATGATTTGGTCTTGCTAAAGCTGGAGTGATCACATTGGGCCTAGTTGCTGGAGTGACTGGTCTAATAAGATGAACCAAATCAACTTGGGAGGCAAACCGCGGTCTCGAGGATTGTGGTCGCCCGGATCTAAATGCAGTAGGTTGTCTGACAATTGATTGTCTGACGAACTGATTTGTAGGCGGTTTCCCCAAGATTGATGGTTTTTCAAGCTTAGTGTCCACACTAGGTCCTTTACTTTTCCTTAACTCGTTTTTCAACGCAGCTATAGCAAAAACCTTTTCCTGTACTTGGGCCTTCAAAGTCTCATTCTCTTTGAGCAAGTTATCTTGGGATGCCAACTTAGATTCAAGCAGTTGAATTTGTTTCAAAAGATTATCCTTTTCAGCTTTAGAATCTAGAACAGTTTGATCCAATTTTCTTTCAAGAACAACGTTTGACTTTTCAAGTTTTTCAAAATATGTTTCAAATTTGTCCGTTTTCTTAGAAAATTCAAGTTTGGCATCCTCAAGGTCTTTAGATTGCCGAGCTACGATCGTTTCGAGCTCTTTAATCTTAGAATCAGAATCAGTTAACGAGGCAGTTATAAAGCATTTATCATGATGAACTATAGCATTTTGAACACTTTCTCCCCCATTATGACTCACATCGGATGAATCATAAGTGGTATTTCTATCACTCTTGTCCATCCCATGTTTGTCATAATTAGGTTCAGAATGCTCAATATGCGGCATGTCATCAGCATATACATCATAAACCACATTACATTGTACCATGTTTGCAGGCTCTGCGTCATAAATGGGTAAGGTGTCATCAAGAGAAATCTCGTGAACATTCCCTGACGTACCACTGGCATCATGTTGTCCTCCTGATTCTTTGCTCGTGCCATCGTTAGGCTCCAAGTTGTCAACCGTATGACCATTATCCTCTTGCATCTGCGTCATTGATTCTTGCACTCCATTAACATACACTTGCTGAAGTTGTGATCTTTGATATATCGAAGACGAGACCGATGACATGAGTTTCAAAATCGTATCACGGAAAACTCGAAGCTCGGTATGTGTATCTTGAAGAAACGATTGGCAAATCATTGAACTTTCAGGCTTGATGAGATTAAATTGGAGGAAAGGCGTGAGGTGTGTCACAAGATCCTTATATGCAAGTACCGATGCAGAGTGATTAAGGTTGTCATGGTTGAGTTGCTCTGCTAGTTGGGTCAAAGTGGTAAAAAGGGAGTCGATGAATATATGACGATCTTGTCCAAAGATTGTCACAAATTCGCTCCCTCCTTGAATCCCCGAAAGAGTGACAAGATGAGACTGGAGTAGTTGAAAGGAGGTGATGCCACTTTTCTTAACTTCGTTTTGCCTTAAATACAACTCTCCCTTGTGAAATCTCGAATGCAACGAATCCATTGTAGATTTGATGAAGATTGAAGGAAAAATTCTTGATCTCGTCAAATAAATCTTGTCACGTCTTTTTGACTCACCACTTTTATCACTATGTCACGTTTAGAACTCGACAACACGACCGATGACACGTATCGTTTAAGAGAAATCTTATTCAAAATATATCCTAAATTTCAACCAAACTTAAACTAGTCTAAATTTTAACCGAGTCCAACAACATAGCCGGCCCAAACTTGTCTAAATCTAATTATAACAATTAATATCTAAAATAAAACTTTTTCCAAAATAAAAATAAAATAACTAAAATTTACTCAACTTGAAAACTTTCTAAAATATATAAAAAATAAGAAAAGAAAAACTGATTTGTGAAAAAAATACTAATATTAAAAAAAAAATCTGATATTTTTGATTTGAAAAATCGGATAATTATAAAAAACGTTTTCTTGAAAAAATCGGATATTAAAAAAATCTGAGACAAACTTCTTGTATTCTCCGTCCAATCAACACGTGGCTTTCTTGTTAAATCCGCCCACGTGGCCCAATAAAAAGACCTCCACCGCCCAAGTTTCTTAGTTATGTCCGCCCCACTAAATTTCTTTGTTTACTTACTCCTCTTTTGACTTTTCCTGCTTAATATCTCTCTCTCTCAAATCTTGTTTCCTCCGTCCCTTTGATTCAATTAAACTCAGCCACCAAATCTGTTAATTCCTTTACACACTTAATCCCTTCCATCCCTCCTTCTATTATTTCTTCTCACACACTCTATTTGTTATCAAGTTATGACCTGTGGAATACGGTTATGCGAATACTGTTATGACTCATCAAGTTATGGCTACAAGATCTTGCAAAAGGTCTCGGGTAGGTACTTTATTTGATTGCATGTTGTTTAAGTCTCTCTCTACTGTAGTGTCGTTCTGTCTTGTGAGAGTTGAGTTGTGATTTGAAAAATGAGTCGAGGGATCTTTGGTGAGGGTGAGGGTGTTATGTGGAGTCTTTGAGAGTCTAAGTTTTAAAGTCAGTGATTTTTAAAGAGATAGACGAGAGGGTTTGGGTCTGTTTTTAGACGAGAGGATTTTTGGTTGGGGTCAGTATCTGTGTCAAGAGAAATATGGGGGAGGGAGTGTGGGTGAGGGAGAGAAATATTGAGAGGTTTTTGGGTGAGTCTTTGATCGATGATGGTTAATTAGACTGAGATCTTTGAATATTGTGAAGTGTTGATTGTGAGTTGACAGACGTGGTGAGTTTGTGAGTCGAGGGTGAGGTTGGGTTTGGAGTCGAGTCGAGTTGTGGGTTTGCGTTTGGTGTAGAGATGTGTTTTTGTGTCGAAGGTGAGGAATCGAGAGATTCGAGTGGTGAGTCGAGTCTTGCGAGTCTGGTGTCCGAGTCGGGTTAGGGTGAGAGTCTGTGAGTGTTTTAAAATTGGAGTCGAGTCAAAAACAAATGTTCCCGTTGTGTTTGAATGGGCTTCATTCGGAAGAGTTCTTCATTCGGAAGAGTCTTGATTCGGATGTTTTGATTCGGATGTTGTTCATTCGGATGTTGTTCATTAGGAAGTTTTTGATTCGGATGTTTTGATTCGGATGTTGTTCATTCGGATGTTGTTCATTCGGAAGTTTTTGATTCGGATGTTTGGTTCATTCGGATGTTCTTGATTCGGAAGTTTTGTGATTGATATGGAACTTTTAAAGGTTTGATTCGGAACTTAACAGTTTGATTCGGAACATTTCTATTCAGAAATTTTTAGTTCGCCCAGAACAGGACAAAAACTGACATGACGGACTGACTGGAAACGTGAGACCAAAAACCTTGATTATGAAAAACCTGGATATTGAAGGACTGTAGGACTGTAGGACTGTAGGACAACTGGACAACTGGACAAAAACCTTGATTTTGGACAGCAGGACTGAAGGACTGATTAAAAAATTTATATAAAAAACTGATTAAAAAAAATTAAAAAAAATACGGAATATATATATATAAAAAAAATAAGGATAACTATAAAAACTACTTATATAAAAATAAAAAAAATAAAAAAATTAAAAAAATTATAGAAAACTATATGAAAATCTGGATAAAAAACGAAAATTGATAAACTAAAAACAATAATAAAAAAATTAAAAAATTAAAGTGGTAAATTAAAAGTTCAATTTAAGAAATTCAAACAAAAAAGCAATTAAAATAGAAGGATTTAATAAAAAAAATACAAAATTAAAAAGAGAAAACTAACAAAAACAAAAACTTTTATAAAAAACACCAACTTTTTTATAAACACAAACTTTTTAAGGTTTTATAAAAAAAAAAAAATTTGATTTTTATATAAAAATTTGTGATTTTTTATCTAAAAAGTAAGTTAATTTGAAGATTTGATATGATTTAACATATAAAAACACAAACTTTTTATAAAAAATACAAACTTTTTATGATTTAAGCATGATTAAATCAAAAACCCACCAAAATCAAAAAGAAATAAAATAAGAATAAACCAAACTAACCATGGCTCTTGATACCAATTGAAGGTCTACGTGATTAATGGCCTATTCTATGTTATGGATTTGGTGGATTTATGTGGTTGATTAATTGATAATTAATGAAGAAATGAAGGAATGAGATGAGGGATTAGAGAGAGAAAGGAGAGAAGGGAGAGAGTTAGAGAGAGAAAGTGAAAGATGAATAAAATGATTAATGTGAAATGGAATCAACAACCCCCTCCTAACATGCTAGGAGGGGTTATATATAGCCCACCCTACATGTGGGCTATATGGACTATACAATAATTAACTAGATCACGAGCCCGTTACATAATTATCGTTGGAGCGACCGATCCTTCATAAATACGTAAAAACGTATTTCTAACATTCTACTAATACTAACGACTTTGTCTCATGTACTTTCAGTGACAAATCCGGTGACTCTGCATCTAGTGGTTCAAGTGAAGAGTCAAGACCTACGAGTTCCAAGTCGTATGAACATGCTGCTACTGGTGCTAGGAAGTGTGAAGAAAAAGTTGCTGTCAAGTCAAGTGTGTCTGGTCCTTGTCTATTGAGTCCTAGGAAGAATGTTTTTCCTAGAAATATGTGTAATAAAGTAGGCAGTATGAAACAATCTCATTCTAATAAAAGGTCTTTCAAAACATGTTTTGTTTGTGGCAGTTCCTTTCATTTAATTAAAGATTGTGATTATTATGACACACATGCATCTGTAAATCATACTTTTCTTGCTCCTGGTTCACCAGGAGCTGCCTCATATGCTTCTAGAAGACTTAATCCCAGTGCTCCAATGTTTAATACTTCTAGAGTATCCTCTCCTTTCGCGTCTGATTATTGGACAGATAGTGGATTCCAACCAACCAGTAATTATTTTCCAAATTTTAATCCAATCTATCCGCATAATTTAGACCACACGTATTTTGGTTTAGGCACTTTGGGAACTGCTGTTAAGCCCTCAGCGGGTTGTTCTTGGTCAAATAATAATACCCATATGATGCTTAGGCAACCAAGGAACAATAGTGGATCTCATCAATCTTCTTGGCATTCTTCTAATGATCCACAAGGCAGGCTCAAACCTGAAAAGGTTTGGGTCCCCTTAAGACACTAACTTTTGCATTGTTATTATCTTCTTGTTGTAGGTTACTCCATACCAGGATCCTAATCTAGGCATTGTTGATAGTGGTTGCTCCAGGAGCATGACTGGCAATAAAAGTCTTCTCTCTAACTTTGTACCATTTCATGGAGGCAAGGTCTATTTTGGTGGAGGTGAAGGCAGAATCACTGGCAAAGGAACGATAAAGACTCCAAATCTAAATTTTGAGCAGGTCTACTATGTGGAAGCACTTCAACACTTCAACTTGATATCGGTCTCTCAGATTTGTGACAAGAAGCAGTTTGTACTCTTCACCGATACTGATGCACTTGTGCTTTCCAAAGATTTTCAGCTTCCGGATGACTCACAAGTTTTACTCAGAATCCCTAGAAGACACAATCTATATAGTATCAAGTTGAATGAAGTCAACCCTACTGGTCAACTAGCATGTCTGGTTGCAAAAGCCTCAGAAGATGAAGCCACTAAATGGCACCGAAGGATGGGACATGTGAACTTCAAGACCATTCACAAACTTGCCAATATGAATCTGGTCTCTGGTTTACCTCCCAAGACGTTTAGAAATGATATAAATTGTATTGCCTGCAGCAAAGGCAAACAACACAAAGCATCCTTCAAGGCCATTACTGCTTTAAGTCTTATTACTGAACCATTGCAGCTTCTACACATGGACTTATTTGGTCCTACTTCCATCAGAAGCATTGACCACAAACAATTTTGTTTGGTGGTGACTGATGGTTATAGCAGGTTTGCGTGGGTATTCTTCATGGCTGCCAAGAGTGAGACCTACTCAATTCTTCGAGATTTTCTTACCTTAATAGAGAATCAGTTGTCCAAGAAAGTTAAAGGTATTCGATGCGACAATGGAACCGAGTTTAAAAATAGAGACCTCATCGCACTTTGCAATGCTAAGGGCATCAAAAGAGATTATAGTGCTGCTCGGACTCCTCAACAGAATGGTGTGGCAGAAAGAAAGAATCGGACACTAATAGAAGCAGCAAGAACTATGCTTGCGGATTCCAAGCTTCTGACCATGTTCTGGACAGAAGCTGTTAATACTGCAAGTTATGTTTTGAATAGGGTTTCTATTACCAATCCACACAAGAAAACACCTTATGAGCTGCTCACGGGCAAAGTTCCAAATATTGCTCATTTGAAGCCTTTTGGGTGTCCAGTCACCATTCTGAATACTAGTGACTATTTGGGGAAGTTTGATGGAAAGGCTGATGAAGGATACATTGTGGGATATTCAGCTCATTCTCGGGCGTATCGTGTCTACAATCTTCAAGCCAAACGGATAATTGAAACTATTAATCTCAGGTATTTTGAGGAGAAGACAAACTTACAAGGAAAAGGTCCAGAATGGTATTTTGATCTTGATTATCTTAGTGATTCGTTAGGATATTTTCGTTTCAAAACTAACCATGATGCAGGACCACAAGTGTTTGCAACTTCTAGTACTGGTGTTCCTTCTAGTCTTTCTGATTCAGATGATGAGGATGACATTTTTGTGGTTCCATCCTATTCCACCACGGTCTCTCCTACTCCTCCTAGTGATGCAACTCCATTGGATGTACAGGATTCCCAAGCAGCTCTTGACACTCTTCTTAAGCAACAACAAGAAGCTACTAAAGCAGCTGCTCAAGGTAGTTTTGAGTTTCCCTTGGTTGAGCCTACTGACAAAGTTGCTCCTGGTACTCCAGCTTCTGCTCCTAGTGCTAGCCTCTCTACTACTGGTACACCGGCTAGTGAGTCTGCTTCCAATACACGTTTCTCCAGTCCTTCTGATTTGGGGAACCATGAAAAGAAGTCTTCTACCAAGCTGGATGATATACATAAACAACCGGTAGACGGGATTTTCCAAAATGCTTCATATGATGCTGATTTTGTTGGAGATCTCAATAACATGGCACCAGAAGTGGAGGTTTCTTCCAATCCAGTCTTGCAATCACATAAAGATCATCCTACCACTCAAATTATTGGAGATCATGGTTCTACCGTCAAGACACGCAGAATGCAGCAGAAGGCCTCGTCTGATCATCATGCTCTTGTGGGCTATATTGAGGATCAAAAGCGTAATAATCATACGGACTTTCAACACTGTTTGTTTGCTTGTTTTCTTTCACAGGTGGAACCTAGGTCTGTTTCTCATGCTCTTGAGGATCAAAGTTGGGTGGAGGCTATGCAGGAGGAAATGCAACAATTCTTGTTTCAGAATGTTTGGGTTCTGGTTGACTTACCAGATGGGAAGACAGCTATCAATACCAAATGGATTCTCAAAAACAAGAAGGATGCACGGGGAATTGTTGTGAGGAATAAAGCTAGGCTTGTCGCACAAGGACACACTCAAATTGAGGGCATTGACTATACTGAAGTCTTTGCGCCTGTTGCCAGGATCGAGGCCATTCGTCTGTTTTTGACCTTTGCTTCGTATGTTGGCTTTACGGTGTTCCAGATGGATGTCAAGAGTGCATTTCTCTATGGAAAAATTGACGAGGAAGTATATGTTACTCAACCTAAGGGGTTTGTTGATCCACTTCATCCCAAGAAAGTCTACAAGGTGGTCAAGGCTCTTTATGGGTTACATCAGGCTCCTAGAGCTTGGTATGAGCGACTCTCCACTTTTTTGTTAAAGAATGGCTATAGAAGAGGTACTATTGACAAAACACTATTTCTTCGGCGGAATTCCAAGGATATTATTCTTGTTCAGGTTTATGTGGACGACATTATCTTTGGTTCTACAAGGAAGGAGTGGTGTGATGAGTTTGAACACTTGATGAAAGGCGAATTTCAAATGAGTGCCATGGGAGAACTGTCATTTTTCCTTGGTCTTCAGGTCAAGCAACAAGCGGATGGGATTTTCATCAGTCAAGATAAATATGTTCATGAGATTCTTCAGAAGTTTGACATGGATCCTCTTAGACCAGCAGCAACTCCTTATGAAGTTGCTAAAATCAAACTTAAGAATGAGCCAGATCCCCCGGTAAATGTTCATATGTACAGGTCTATGATTGGCTCTCTCATGTATTTGACTGCATCACGTCCGGACATTATATTTGCAGTAAGTGCTTGTTCTAGACACCAGGTGACTCCAACGGTTTTGAACTTAAATGCAGTGAAGAAGAATTTCAAGTATATCAAGGCTCAACCTAAATTGGGTCTATGGTATCCTAGAGAATCTCCTTTTGTTCTTGAAGCCTATAGTGATAGTGATTATGCTGGTGCTAATAATGATAGGAAGTCTACTACTGGTGGTTGTCAATTTTTGGGTCGTCGGCTTATTTCATGGCAATGTAAGAAACAGACAATCGTAGCTACTTCTTCAACAGAAGCTGAATACGTTGCGGCTGCTAGTTGTTGTGGTCAAGTTTTATGGATCCAAAATCAGATGTTGGACTATGGGTTCAGTTTTATGAATACCAAAATTTTTATTGACAATCAAAGCACTATTTGCATTGTGAAGAATCCTGTATTTCATCAGCGGACGAAGCATATTGAGATTCGGCATCATTTTATACGCGATGCCAATGAGAAGAAGCTGATACAGGTTCTTAAAGTTCATACGGATGACAATGTTGCTGATTTGCTGACTAAAGCTTTTGATGGTCCTCGGTTTAACCACTTGGTGGTTCATATTGGGATGGTCAATCCTTGAGGTCTGGGATTGAGGGGAGGCAAAGCCTAAGGGGAGGCTTTGTGTATATATTAGGTCAGTCTAACGTATTTATAGTATTTAACAACATCTTTTCTTGGTTATGATGGTGTGTGATGATTCTGATGGAGGATTTTTGCTCTCTTCTGGTGGATATGGCCTTATATGACTGGCTTCTGGTCCTCCTTGGTCAGCTTCTAGTTATACTTGGTTGCCTTCTGGTGGTTTAAAATCCTTCCATGTCTAGTGGTGTTTGGCTATTGGTACTGGTACTGGTCTGGCTACTGTTCATTCCTTTTGTCCTTTGTTAATCACGTTTTGCTCCTGGTCTGACTATTGTGTACTTTGACTTTTGGTCAACGCTCCCAATACTGGTATTTACAAGTTTGAATTCAGCAAATAAATTGGGGGTAAGTTATTATGTTAAAAAGGGCAAGTGGTTAGTATGCCATTATGGCTTAATTTGAAAGGGCAACCCCCCATTAATAGGGGTCAATGAACAGTTATTACTTTCTTCCTATATGGTCAACATACACCCTTGACTCACTCATTACAATTAACACACACACAAAAACCGCTTCTACTCTCTACATCCCAATCCCAATCCATCAATTCATCAAGATCCATGGCTGCTCTTGCTTACCAACCTGCTCATAATCGTGTTGCTTATCTGGGTGATGGTCCAAATTGTGAACATTTTGCTGACATCTTGGAGTTTATTGAAGCTTCTAACTTAAGGTTTGCATTTACTGTTTGTCCTACCATATATGATAGTGTGGTACGTCAATTTTGGGCGTCTGCTGAGCTTGTGAATGTGGCTGGACGTCCACGAGCACTCCATGCTACCATAGATGGACGTACTTATGTGGCAACTGAAGGTCTATTCGCTCTTCTCTTCATCTTCAGGATGAGGGGGTGTTGTATCACTTCCCAATTCGGAAGTATTAGAGGGTATGGCTGCCATAGGTTATGAACATGGGGGGAAGTTTAACTTCCAAAAGAATAGGTTTTCCCCTCAGTGGAAGCTTCTGGTTCACTATTTAATCCATTGTATGAGTCCCAAGTCGGGGAGTTGGGATGCGTTCCCTACTCCTTTGGCTACTGGTCTTATATGTTTAGCCCAGGGTAGAGTGTTTAATTTTTCTCATTATCTATTTGAGGGGATGGCTAGTAATTTGTCTACTGCTGGTTCGAGGAAGAAATATCTTATGTACCCTAGGTTTCTTCAACAAATTCTTGTTTGCATTCCACGTGATCGGGCTGAGCATGTGCCCTCTAAACTTACAGCAAAAGTGTATTACAATATGATGAATGGGTTTACTGGGGATTGGAGGCCCCTGACTGAAGCCATGATGGGGTTGGCTCAGGGTCCTATGGGTCAGGAGGAGGAGGCTCCTGAGTTGGTTGTGTTAGATGATGACCCCATGGAGGAGGAGGAGGCTCCTACTGTTGGTGCCACTCCTGTGGTAGAGGAGGAGCTAGTTGAGGAAGTGGTGGTTGAAAAACCATCCCCTTCCAAGGCTGGTCCTTCCTCCGTTCCACACCAGTCTCCATTTGTGGAGACTCCACCTCCTAGCCCTGCCCCACACTCGACTGATATCCCGTTTGATGCTAGTTCTCCACAGTTTGACCCACATGTTGCTTCGGGCTCCCGTGATGCTTTCCCTGATCCAAGTTCTCTTGGTGGGCAGGCGGAGGAGCCTACTACACTGACATCTTTGCTAGATCTTATGCACATGTACCATGAGAGGATGATTTGTTTGGAAGCTGACTTGAACCAACATCGGAAGCTCACAAGGGAGTTTGTTCTTCCTCTGGCCGATCGCATAAAGGTGTTGGAGAATCAACAACGACGTCGCAAGAAGCATGTGGTTCTTTCAGATTCTGAGGATGAGGGTGCGGAGAATGTTGAGGATGGCTTGACGTTGCTGGCAAAGGCTGCCTTTGCTGATAAAGTTTATGATGATTTGTCGGGTCCTCCAATGTCCTCCAATGTTCCTTCTCCTAGTGCTATTCCCCCTTCTATGGGTGGTGATTCTGATCCTGCTGATGGTTCTCATGCTGGTCCCTCACATGATCCGAAGGGAAAAGCCCCAATGACTGATTCTCCATCTCCCACTCGCAAGCGTTCTCGTCGACAGATTGAAGAAGAAAGACTTGGTGAAGAGGCTGCTCGTCGAGTTCAGGCTGAGATTGATGAGGAGGATAGGGTTGCTGAGGAAGAGCTTCGTGAGCGAAGGCGTGCGCAAATTCAGCATGATGCTATGCACTGGACTGAAGGTGAATGGATGCAAGTGTTGACTGTTCTCACTCGGGATTATGCTCAGTTTAAAGATCTGTTGGGTGATGATGTTGATGAACACAATTGTATTCCACGTGCTATGGTGATGATGCGTAAGCATCAGTTGGCTCTTGCTGAAGAACTAAAGAAACAGCGAAGGAACAGACCTCTCTCTCGGACTGAGCAGCGCCAGCAGATGCAACGTTACGTGAAATATCAATCTGCTGCTCATTTCAATGCTCCGTGGTCTTGGGCTAGGGTGAGGGCTTTGACTTTTGATGAGCTTAAGGTCCTTTATGAGAAGATGGTGAAGCGTCAGAGTCAACCCATTCCGGAAAGATTTATTTACCATCCTCGTGGTGTGACTGCTTCTATGCCTGCTGATTCTACTGGTCCTTCGTCTGTACCCACTCCTGGTTCTGATGGTAGTCCTTCTGGTTCTATTGCTACTTCTGTTGGTCCTTCTACTTCACCCTTGGTTGCTCCTATTGGTTCTACTGCTGGTCCTGCTACTACCATCTTTGTTACTACCACCACCCATGTTCCTGCAAGCACCTTTGTTGATCCCACCATACCTACTGCTGCTACATCTGATGTGCCATCTACGTCACCACAAGTTCCTGCAACACAACCTAATCCTACTTCTGATGCAGCTCCTAGTGGTTCTTTGGGTGGACATGTTCATGAGTCTACTTCTACTGCTTCCCTTGCTGTTGCTGAAGTTCAGGTGAAGGTTGAATCAACTCCTTCGGCTCCCACGCCTCGACGTTCCACTCGCCAGAAACTTGCTCGTCGTGTTCGCCGTGGTAAATCAGTTCCTTTTGAGAAGCGTGATCCTGAGAACTTAATTGATGCAGCTTCGGATAGCGATTCTGACTTACCGATGCTACATTTAGTAGACCTAACAAGGACCGACCCATTGGCGTCCCGCGCCATGTCTTTTGTTTTGAGTGAACTGACCATAGGCGTTCACTCCCGTTCATATAAAAGTTTTATAATCTGCATCATGCATTTTTTTACATTGTTTCATGCATTATAAACTGCTTCTTTGATTTATACATTGTTCATGCATTCTTATGTTATCTCATTTCAGATTTATGATTTATGTTGCATTTTGTTGTTTAAACTGTTAGATGGTGAACAATCGCAATACTCCAGATTTAGCAGCAGCTGTCAATGCAGCCCTACAAGCCCTGCTTCCCCAATTTCGCAATTAAGTCAGAGACAAAGTTCGTGCGGAATTTCAGGCTCATGGCAGCAATAATAACAATCCTCCACCACCGCCATCCCTTTCCAAGACTGAGAGCCATGAGCTGTTGAGGGAGTACTACGGAATTAGGCAAGGAGTTGAGGAGAGCAGCATCGAGTTCATGAATTGTTTTCTTTGGATGGCCGACTCTATTGGCACAACAAAACATACTGTTGAAGAACAAGCACACCACTTCTGATGGGCTCTTCGTACATCGGTCCCCAATGAGTTGACAGATTCCACTTTTAGCACGGTGGCACAAGTGGCCGATGCAGCTCGGAAGTATGAGATGCTGCAGGAGCAAGGGGTGTTTAATGAGGACAACCCAGCTAAGAGGTATCTTAAATCACCATTTGTAAACCGGTGAAGCTTTTCAGTATGCCATTTTACATCATTCTCTGTTCAAATTCCTCATTTCAGACGAAAGAATGAGGCCCGGAATCCTCTGGCTTCTCAGCAACAGTCCTCCGAAGAGAACGGTCAGTTCTATGATCATTCTGCTCCAGGAAGACAGGACAGTGATTTCAGCTACCAAAATGATGTTAACGAGAGCAGGTCCTCACCTTTACATTCAATGTTATTAAGCTGCGTACATTTCACTATTCTGACACACCAGTGCTTTTAATAAGGAACAATGGTTACGATAGGGACCATGACCGCAGAGGTTCGCAGTTGAACCATCCAGCAACACCAGGTAATGCTCAAACCTTTTATTTAATCATGTTTGTGTTCCACGATCACGTCTCATGCATGAAATCTGGTCACACGCTCTCAGCTAGTTGGGAGGCCTACTGGGAGATACATGCACCCTATCTGTCCTACTTGTCCGCACAGACATTCGGGTGTCTGCCGGCGGAGTACTGGTGGATGTCTCAAATGTGGCCAACAAGGCCATCAGCAGAAGGACTATCGCCAGGGTGAGATAGAAGGCACCTCTGGACACGCCGACACTAAGCCAACTCCTACTTCTGGTCGCGTGTTCACTACTACTCAGGATCAGGCGAATAAGACCTCGTGTACCATCACCGGAAATCTCTTTATGAATGGTTTGGCAGCATGTGTTCTATTTGATACTGGAGCGACGCATTCAGTCGTGTCCACTACTTTTGCTATACGTGTTAGGATTTCCCCGATGCCATTAGATAATGCCTTATGCATTTCCATGCCACTTAGGGACTCTGTACGAATCACTCAGGTGTACAGAGATCTTGCCCTAGAATTTGATGACAAGATCCGTAGAGTTGACGCACTTCCTTTGGATATGTGCGATTTTGACTTGATTTTGGGCATGGACTGGTTATCTAAACACCAGGCCACGATTGACTGCCATACTTATCGGGTTATCTTCGGTGATGTTAAATCTCCAAAGTACATACACCATGGTTTTCTGCCAGGGAGGTCAGTACAGATTATTTCATCTATGCAGGCGCATGCATTTCTATCACACGGCTGTCATGGCTTCATAGCCAATATTCATGACATTTCTTCCGAGTCTCCGTCGATCCAAGATCAGCCTATTGTGTCAGAGTTTCCTGACGTATTTCCAGATGAACTTTTAGGTATACCACATGTTCGTGAAGTCGAGTTTGGAATCGAGCTCATACCAGGTGCAGAGCCGATTTCCAAAGCTCCTTACCGTATGGCTCCTATAGAGCTTAAGAAACTAAAAGATCAGCTGCAAGAACTTCTGGAACGAGGTTTCATCCGTCCCAGTGCATTGCCATGGGGTGCACCGATACTATTCGTAAAGAAGAAAGACGGTAGCATGCATTTATGTATAGACTATCGTGAGCTGAACAAGATCACGATCAGGAATCGTTATACTTTGCCGCGAATTGATGACCTCTTCGATTAACTTCAGGGCGCCATGCATTTTTCCAAGATCGATCTGAGGTCCGGCTACCATCAGTTACGGGTTAAAGAGCAGGATATCTCCAAGACTGCTTTCCGTACACGTTATGGGCACTACGAGTTCGTAGTCATGCCATTCAGACTCACTAATGCTCCAGCTGTCTTCATGGATTTGATGAACCGTGTCTTCCATGAGTTTTTGGACAAGTTCGTTATTGTGTTCATTGATGACATCCTGATATTCTCCAAATCCAAGGAGGAACATGAGGAACACCTTCGTACATTCTTACAGATTCTTTGTCAGAAGCAGCTGTACGCCAAGTTCTCTAAGTGTGAGTTCTGGTTAACCAAGGTGGCATTTCTGGGCCATATTGTATCTGCAGAGGGGATCACCATGGATCCTACCAAGGTTGAAGCTATCACTAAGTGGCCAAGACCTACATCTGCAACAGAAGTTAGAAGTTTTCTAGGTTTAGCTGGCTACTACCGCGTGTTTGTAGAGAACTTTTCACGGTTAGCCTTACCTTTGACTAAGATGATGAGGAAAGGAGAGAAATTCGTCTGGACGGAAGAGCGGGAGAAGAGCTTTGAAGATCTTAAGCAGATTTTAGTGACTGCACCTATTCTTACTCTTCCATCTGGCTCAGGTGGATTTCAGATTTATAGTGACGCTTCAGGAAAGGGTTTAGGCTGCGTTCTCATGCAACATGGGAAGGTTATTGCATACGCATCACGACAGCTGAAACCTTATGAAGAAAACTATCCTACTCACGATTTAGAGCTTGCAGCAGTTTTTTTCGCGTTGAAGATCTGGAGACATTATTTGTATGGTGAATCATGTGACATATTCACCGACCACAAGAGTCTCAAGTACATCTTCATTCAGAAGGAACTGAACATGAGACAGAGGAGATGGTTAGAGCTATTGAAGGACTACGACACCAACATTCAGTACCATCCTAGTAAGGTGAATGTGGTGGCAAATGCTCTAAGCAGAAGGTCGGGTATGATTGCTGGCATTTGGATTGCAAGGGAGATCATTCGTGACCTAGAGATGACTGATATTGAATTTTGTGTACGAGGACAACATGGTTACTGGGATAATCTTAGAGTGCAACCAGAGTAACATTCTAGGATCAAGGAAGCTCAGAAGGATGATGGTGACATTTGGGCTATCATTCAGGACCTTGATCAGCAAACGGAGTTTCGTGTTGACGACGATGGTATCTTATGGTAGGGCACTAGACTAGTGGTTCCTGATGACTCTACTCTCAGGGAAGCTGTGTTGACTGAGGCTCACAATTCTCCATTTACCATACATCCTGGTTCTACCAAGATGTACCACGGCATCAAGCAACACTTTTGGTGGAGTGGTATGAAGCAGGATGTTGCCACCTTCGTTTCTAAATGTATGATCTGCCAGTAGGTGAAGATCGAACATCAGCGAGCTAGTGGGTTTACTACAACCATTAGATATTCAAGCATGGAAGTGGGACAAAATCTCTATGGATTTTGTTACTGGTCTTCCGGTTACTCAGAAGAAGAATGACGCTATCTGGGTCATTGTGGATAGGTTGACTAAATCTGCTCATTTTCTGCCGATTTGCAAGGAGCATCCGGTCAGCAAATTAGCAGACACATTCCAGAGGGAGATCATGAGACTGCATGGTACTCCATCAGAAATCATCTCTGACAGAGATCCCCGTTTCACATCACGTTTCTGGCAGAGCCTGTAGAAAGATTGGGGCATCAGACTTAAGCTCAGCACTGCCTTTCATCCTCAGACCGACGGACAGTCGGAACGTACCATTTAAACATTGGAGGACATGCTGCGATCGTGTGCTCTAGAATGGTCAGGAAGCTGGGATGATTATATATTCCTAGTAGAATTCGCATACAACAACAGCTGGCACGC
The DNA here is from genome assembly GCA_025667525.1 of Glebionis coronaria. Taxonomy (NCBI): domain Eukaryota; kingdom Viridiplantae; phylum Streptophyta; class Magnoliopsida; order Asterales; family Asteraceae; genus Glebionis; species Glebionis coronaria. The sequence continues at coordinate 508,393,989 of CM046879.1, read as the reverse complement.
TAGCATCAAGTGTGCTTCCTTTGAGATGTTGTATGGCAGAAAGTGTCGCGCCCCAATCTGCTGGGATCAAGTGGGCGAACGACTGCTTGAAGGTCCAGAGATGATTGAAGTGACCAATGAGAATGTCGCTGTCGCCAAGGAAAAACTTCAGGAAGCTCATGCTCGTCAGAAGAGCTATGCTGATAAACGTCGTAGAGATGTGTAGGTGATCATGTTTTCCTTAAGGTATCACCTGCACGAGGAGTTAGACGTTTTGGAATCAAAAGGAAGCTTAGTCCTCGCTTCATCGGACCGTTCGACATCATAGAACGCGTTGGTGAAGTGTCATACCGTTTAGCGTTACCGCCTCAGCTATCATACGTTCACAACGTGTTCCATGTGTCCTTACTCAGAGGATACAACTATCATCCAGTTCATGTTGTCTAGTATCCACTTGATCATATTCGAGAGGATATTTCATATGTCGAAGAACCCGATAGAGTTCTTGAGCGACAAGATCGTGTCATGCGGAGGAAGACGATCCATTTCGTCAAAATCCTCTGGAGGGATCATCTTGAGCGGGAAGCCACTTGGGAGACGGAGGAGTCTATACGGACTTCTTACCCTCATTTCCAGTTCTAATTCGGGTATGTTTTCTTTCAGTTTACGTTTCTCCAATTCGAGGACGAATTGTTCTTTTAGAGGGGAAGAGTTGTAAAACTCGCATTAAAAACCTATGAACAGTACACATGAACAGTAACATACGAAAATACGGAAAAATTTAAACTTTCCATTTATAATATTAATACACGTGTCACGACAATAAATGACGAACAATCATGAATATTATAAATGTGACACGATCACGAATACCAAAATCACGAATAATAAATCACGAACACACACGTAAATTACTTAACACACGGAAAACTACGAGTTTACCCCATGGTGGGCCCCTATGCCGCGGCTAGACAAGAGAAGGGAGGCCAAGTGGGCCTTTTGGCCCAAAACCAATTTCAATAAAAAACATCAGGAGAATTATTTTTCTCATATTTTAGGTTTACAGAAAATTTTGCCTTCTTCCTCCTTGGTTCACCATAGCCGCCGGCCACATCAAAGAAAAAGGGCAAACCCGAACGATTTTTTTGTTTGTTTAATTATTCGTGATCACCTCGTCATTCTACACGCATTGGTATATTCAAAAAATCCTTTCTTTTCATTTTTTTTATTTTCTTATGATTTCATGTTTAAAATTAATTAATCACATGAACATGTAAAGTAATAACCTAGGATTAATTAATTTTGTCAAGGGTGCGTTTGGTTTGTGGTTTGTGGTTCGGCCGAGACACCGAGACCCCAAAGGGGTGCTCGGCTTGTTTTAATCACCACCACCGAGACCTTAAAGGTCTCGGCTTGGTTGGTTTTTAACTCGGCGCAGGCAAGAAACCCCCGACCGAAGGTCGAGGTGTGTTTGTTTGTTCGGTTGGCTGTAACCGAGGCACCACCGAGACCCCCAAGGGGCTCGGTTGGTATTGTTTGATCGGACCTGAGACCAAAGGGACCCCGACTTCGAGTCGGGGTATGTTTACATGTTTAGTTGATTAAGTAGTGTCAACCGGGACCCCTTCAAGGTCTCGGTGGGACTTGTTTATAGCTAACTTGGTTTGGCTTAATTAAAACACGGGCTCAGGATTCGGGTTTTTATAAAAACTATTTTATAAATCATGTCTTATTAAACTTTAGGTTAATTAATTTATTAAATTAATTCATGTATAACCTAAAGTATTTATACGTAGTCATTTAAATTAAAACATGTATTTTAATTAAAATCATATAACGTATAGTTTAATTAAATTAACCAGTTATTTAATTATTAAGCCATAACCATGACTCGTATTGTACTAATTTAACTTCACTTATTATTTATAATTTAGCTTAATTCTAATTATGGAAACTTACTATTTTTGGGAACTTTCTATTTTTTGGAACTTTCTATTTTTAGAAATTTTCTATTTTTGGAAACTTACTATTTATGGAAACCTGCTAATTTTAGGAAGTTACTTAGTATTACAATACAAGTATTATAATACACTAATACATGAATACTACTCAATAGAACATCAGAATAACTACAGTTAACACAGTAAACAGTAAAACATGACAGAATACGTATAACAAGCAATTAACACACAGAACCAGTAAAACACATGTAATTCAGACAACTCATACACGTTCATATTTCTTATGTAGTGTTATCCGTCAAGGCGGATTAGTCTTCATCGTTTCCGTTAGCTTCTAGTGGACATAAGGTACAGATTTCCCGTCCTTCAGTAAGGACAATCTCTTCCTTCATTAGGATTTCCCGTATGCAGCCAACTGTTTTCTCCAGTAGTTACAGATTAAATGCTTATGTTTTATTAGTTACCTTATCCATATATATGCATGACCAGTTTCACCTAGTTATGGAGGTACCATAACCATAACACTAGAGGCACTAGTGTTATGACTTCACCACGGCGGAGTGATAGCTCGTGGTGTCCCTTTTCAGTTATTTGGCCATTATATTATTATATTATCATGTGGGGAGTATGGGTGCATCCTAGTTACATGTTTCAGTAAGGATTTCATGGTGAATGTGGTGCGTGCCTTGCATCCTTCACAAGGAGTTGATCCCTCCTACCCACTTACCAGTTAATTAGAGGCAACCCCTCTAATTGCATGATGAGGTATCCCCTCCAAGTATTCATGCACATTGTTGACCTCATGATCTATATTGGCTATTATGGTACATTAACTAATACAGATTTTCATAAGTAACATAAGCTATGTTTTCAGAACTAAAATCAGTTAACATGACAGACAATTAGGTTTTCCAGGACTTATTCATTTCCGCTGCCATTCATGCTTTATGTTCTTTATATGCTTCTATACTCTTGTTTTTTCATGCTTTATTGTATATCCGTGCACTGAGCGTTATGCTCATCCGTCTACTTTTCCATGTTCCCAAACGGCAGGTACCCAAGGACGCAAGTAGGAACTCCAGAGTATGTGCATTCGGATTGGAAGCTATCCGGCCTCTTTTACCTTATGCATTTATTCCTACTTTATCATACTTTACATCTTTTGGACATTGTTTAGTCCTTTCCATTTACATTACTTATATTGCTTGTTTGTGAGTTACTAGACTACCGATGTTTGATTCCGGTATTTCTATTTATGGTCATGAATCTTTAGACATTTACCTTGCATGCTTTAATGATAAGCCATAATTTACTGTAACACTCTATCCTATTAAATGGGGTGCTACACCAATCATCATTGGCTAAAAGAGGGACATCATGGTGTCTTGTGTGAATGTTTTGTGTGTCTTTTGGTGAGTCTCTCCACCCATATGAACAACCCCATAGAACCCTTTTATATTGCTGAGTACATATGGATGTTAGATCGTGATCAAAATGATCAGTTGAGATCACGATCCTCCTAATAATCAGCAACATGGTAGACGTTTTCTTTCTTACCAAGTCAACCATATGGGATTTAATCACATGGGTCTTTATCACATCTCACACACAAAACGTGTACACATGGTATGTAGCTTTTACAGTGAGCTAAATGACTACATATAACCCCCACCATTCTCTCAAACTCTTATGTTGGATTTATAACAAGTTTAACAACTATAAACTCGTTAAGTTTTTACTCCTACGTCAATTTAGGATAATGAAAAACATCCAACCTCATCATTATTTCCAACAATCCCCCACCAGGTTGGAATGTTTTTTTTCTGCCACTCTAATGAGTCATGTCACGAAGGTGTCATTACGATTAAACCTCGTTTACTCGAAATATGCAAAATGAAATCGATTTTATGGTGTCCGAAGATTAAACCAAAAACCTTAAGATATAATGGTGTCCGAAGATTAAACCAAAACCTAATGACTTCACCGGCACACGTCTACATACTTCTCATTGTAACCAATGCATTCTCACTGAGCGCTAATACGGCCATGCGCTTAAATCCTGTTTTATGACCCTCTAAAAGAGAAACCATAACTCTTTATTCAAGACGGAACCACCTCTAGATCATACAGGCAAAGCTACTATGAGGTCTTCGTTGCTAAGACGCCTCACAAGCTTTGTTAAGAGAACAACATCATCCTTCCTCGGCAACGACGTGCTATCTAGCTATACATAAGTTATTTAGTCGATAACACCTCCTATCAATTAGTAAACTTTTTGGTTGATTTTTAATTAAAATTTAAACGTTGAAAACTTTATTTTGTGTAAACCGTTTTAGTGTGCTTTGCTTTCAACTTGCTTTAACTTAAATCGTAGTATATCATAACAAGTGTTTTAACTTAAGTTAGAATAAGTTATAATCACTTTACAACAATATGTATCTTTAAGGCTACCTATAATAGGGACCAGGTCGCTACTTTGGTTTTTAAGCTTTCTCTCTCTTGCGACCTAGCGCAACCTATTTGTCCTAAAAAAGCGACCTGGTACGACCTAATTCAAAAAAAAATTTAACCACATTAAATTTCATAAAAAACCATTACATTAAGTAAAAAAATGTTACATAATAATTCAAATAAAATAAAATATTACAATAACATTAAAAACATTAGAATAATACTAGTAATTTAAATTGTAGCATTCTTTGATTTCGACTTTCATTTCTTGCAAGGCTTGTTGTTTGGCTAGAGACAAATTAGGGTTGATATCGGTGTTGTAGAACAACAAGTATTTATCGTGTTTTTCTTTTTCAGCAAGATCGATTGCCCGACGCTGTAATTCGAGCTTTTCTTTTTTCAAATCTAACTCTCGCTGCTTAATAGTAAAGTACTCATCTTATTGCTACTTCTTTTTTCCCACCCAATGTCTTTCATCTTCTCCCATTTGTTGGTTACAGCATCAACAAATGAAGAGTTCCCTGTTGACGAAGATGTTGATGACTTCTTTTTAGCTTTATCACGACCCATTGGCCGGTATTCTTGAGTCTCTTCCACCTCATCTTCAGAATCATCGATCACATCTATGTAACTAGGGTGACCAAAACCAGAAGTGGTTTCAGAAGTCTTGGATTTTTTTTACTTTTTTTCTTTGTAAACTTTGGCATCTCAATATGTAGCCAACTTAGGTGATCTTTGAGCACTTTCCACGCCTTTTGGTATTGAAAAACTTTTTTGTAAGTCACTTTGTACTCAGCACAAGCTTTTTGATAATCAGTGAGATCATTGACACCAATATCATGAGTACGCTCAATGTTATCCATTATACTACAAAAAGCACCAACGCTGGGATGCAACCTGTTTTTCTGTTTGCTCACAACCGCGTCGTACCTTCTACTAGGACCCGTCTCGGATTCATAGTACTTCAATACTTTTATCCAAAAGCTCTTTGATTTTTTACTGTTTCCAACCTCGCTATTCTCGAAAACATAACACCAACCTCTGCACAACATAACCTCTTCCTCACTTGTCCACTCTTTTTGTGGCTTACTTAAATCAACCTGCTTGGCTTTCGTAGCACGTCTAGAGGGCTTCTTAGGTTTGATTGGTGACATCTCTTCCTCGTCTTCTTCAAGGTTATATGCACCGTGAAATGACTCGTGTCCTAAACCTTGGCCCATTGACTGATCTTGGCTAGGACCCTCACCCTCATGTTGGTTGGCAAAGTAGTCTTGATTATACATCATTTCATCAAAATCTTGATCAACTTGAAAACGATTAAACGGAGAATACTGCTGGTTAGGATATAAAGAAGTGGAAGAATCCATAATAGGACGTTACACACCCGTCTGTGATTCATAGAAAGGTTGTTGGTAGTTATCACGTTGTGGGGATAGAACGGACGGTTCGTATAGTTTGGCTGATTTGGTTGTGGTGAATGATATTCAAACCCGACGGGTATAAACCGGAAGTTAGGAGTAACGCCGGATAATCAAAATTCTGAATCCAGTGTCACATGTGGAACGGGTTCTTGACGAACTCGGGGTATTGGTTTTGGAGGTTCTTTTGCTAGACATGTTGGATAGGTATGTGTAGAAATTTAAGTGTGAATTTGTTAAAAAAATAGAAGAAATAATTATGTTTATATAGGTAATAGTTTAAATTTACTTATTTATTTATTTTTTATTTTTTTTGTTTCAAACGTTAACTTTCCTAACGGTCACTTTTTTTCCAACGGCTACAAACATGGTCATGGGTGGAGTCGTTTTCGCTCGACCGAGTCGTAGCAAAAACGCGACCGAAAAAAATTTCATCCGTTGCGAACAGCCTAAAAAAGTTTTAGTTAAATCATATATTATGAAAAGTGCTTTAACTTAATTTGAATAAGTTATAATCACTTTACAACAATATATCTCTTCAAGAAAGTTTTAATTAAATCATATATCATGAAAAATGCTTTATTGAGAGAATTACTTAAATAGACTTTTTGCACATTCTATTACCAAAATAGTCGGCGCATAATATTTTTATGAAAATAGACCATTTTAAGATAATCGTTAGATATAATGATCCTATGGTTATAAATTCAAGCGCAAAACAGTAAGTTGTGTGACTAAATTTATGCGCTTAGTGCATTGTAAAAATAAAACATGCGCTGTGATGCAAGTATGTATGCGCCTAACATAATATATGCATACCAAATCATCATGCGCGCCTAGGTGCACAATTTGTATGCGCCTGGTGCATAATTTCTATGCGCATGGTGCACTTGTTGTGCGCCTCTCATTTGCATCTTGATGCATTGTAAAAGTTATGCGCCATGATGCATAAGACTTATGATGCATCGTATGTATACTTGTCAAATTTTATGCATGATGCACAAGGCTTGTGCACCTTTATGCATATCTATAAAAATGCACCATACTCCATACTTGTTCAGGCACTTCATACATATATATGCATAGATAAACACATTCAAAACTCATAACATAGATATTATGTAGAGCGCATTTTTAAAAGTCATGCGCTTTGATGCATTTGAAGTGCACTGTATGCATAAACATTGTGCGCCTGTATGCATAGATGTATGCATAAACATGGTTCATTTTGGTAAATCTTTAAAATTTGGTCTAATATGGTAAAAGGGTTGTGTAAGAGGCTAGTTTGGTAAATACTTTTTAATTATATCCTTAAGAATGTTTTAATTAAATGATAAATGCATTTTGTGAAATAAAATAATTGGGTGACGATTGGAGGATGGATCGTGTGTAATTCACACCCAAAACGAAGAACAAACTTAAACCACTAGTTTAATTCACACCCAATGGGCACCGTCCCACCTACCCCGATCCAACTCTTTTCCTTTTCACCTACTCACTAATTTTTTCCCCATTTTTTTTTCATTTTCTTTTCTTAAATGTGAAAGTTGTTGTTTTATGTTTTAACTTTCTCTACATAATGGTTATTTATTGTTAAAAGTATGACTATATATACTAAATTACTAATTAAAAAAAAAATTCTCCTTAGAGCAACTACAATGGGCAAACCATCCAATGACTTTTCACTATTACAATAAACTTTTGAGAGTAGTTTTTGGTATTGCACCTAAGGCTTTTTGTAAGACTTTTTACAAAGACTTGGCAAACACCAAGTCTTTTGTAAAAGTCTGACTCATATTTTGTGTTTGCATTCAATGTCATAAATGCAAAAAGCTATCAAAAGCTTTTTGTATTTGACATGCTCTTATGTGAATAACAGAAGTCTAAATCCATCAACTAGCCAAAGCAACCTAAGAGTATCCACAATAATAAAACTATCAATGACTTTTTACTATTTTCACAAGTCTTTTTAATGGTGTTTTTTGCATTACAAGTATAGTTTTTTATAAAGCTTTTCAATATGACTTGATACATTCTAAGTTTTTGAAGAAAATTGTATATATAAATATGATATGCATTAATGGCATTTAATGTAAAAACTCATTAAAGTAGAATGTTAAAAATACATTTTATTGACCAAAAGTGAATATTCTCATTAAACACCCGAGACCATTTTTTTCTTCTTTTTTCAAATATTGCAGGTGGCCGCATTTCTTGCTTCTTTTTTTTGTTAATACTTTTTTTTTAAGTTTTAACATGAGAAACCAAATTTGACAAACTAGGCAAACACCATTCACCAACAACTCCACTACACCTAACCCCAACCTCTATAAAAACACCACATTTCCAAAAACACAAAAAACACAGCAACCATGGATCTCCTCTTCATTGAAAAAACCTTAATAGCCTCATTCGCAGCCATTATTCTCGCAGTCATTGTCTCCACACTTCGTGGCAAAAAATTCAAACTCCCTCCTGGCCCTATCCCAGTCCCTATTTTCGGCAACTGGTTACAAGTTGGCGATGACTTAAACCATCGTAACTTAACTGACCTAGCCAAAAAATTCGGCCAAATCCTTTTACTACGCATGGGTCAACGTAACCTAGTAGTCGTGTCCTCCCCAGACCTAGCAAAAGAGGTTTTACACACTCAAGGTGTCGAATTCGGGTCACGTACACGTAACGTTGTTTTCGATATCTTTACTGGGAAAGGCCAAGACATGGTTTTCACAGTTTACGGTGAGCATTGGCGTAAAATGAGACGTATAATGACAGTCCCATTTTTTACTAATAAAGTTGTGCAGCAGTATAGATTTGGGTGGGAAGATGAGGCTGGGAAAGTGGTGGAGGATGTTAAGAAAAATGGTGAAGCTAGTAGTAATGGGATTGTGATTAGGAAAAGGTTGCAGTTGATGATGTATAATAATATGTTTAGGATTATGTTTGATAGGAGATTTGAGAGTGAAGATGATCCTTTGTATTTGAAGCTTAAGGCTTTGAATGGTGAAAGGAGTAGATTGGCTCAGAGTTTTGAGTATAATTATGGTGATTTTATTCCTGTTTTGAGGCCTTTGTTGAGAGGCTATTTGAAGCTTTGTAAGGAGGTTAAGGAGAAGAGGTTTCAGTTGTTTAAGGATTACTTTGTTGATGAAAGGAAGTAAGTTCTCTTGTTTTATTATAGTAACAAATAAACCATCTAAAAATACAGTACTAAAAGTCTAAAACTGCATTTTTAGCTGGTTTTTTGAAATAAATATATTTAATAGGTTTTCTAAATTTATGTTTTTTTTTTGTTATAATAGGAAGCTTGGGACTACAAAGAAGTTGGACAACAACCAATTGAAATGTGCAATGGATCATATTCTTGAAGCTAAGGATAAGGGAGAGATCAATGAGGACAATGTTCTTTACATTGTTGAGAACATCAATGTTGCTGGTATGCTTTTGTTTACTTGAAGTTTTATTAACCTGAAATTGATGATTGCTTAAAAAGACTTGTCAATTGTGACTTGCTGTATGTTACATTTCTTGTTATTCAACACTTTACTACTCTTTATGGTATGATTATGTTGGATTGTTAGGTATACAACCATTAATTTGAAAAAGAAGATGATTTACATACTTATAAAATTAATTAGGACAAATACAATACAAGAGGATAAAGCATATTATAAAATCCAGTACAATTGTGTTATGCATAATATTGAGCATAAGTGTGTTCACATTTAAAAACTTTTTCGTGCTAAGAAAATGGAAAAAAAAATAATTGTAATGTAGACTAGATACAATAAATATATGGTCCAAAATTTAATGAACGAATATAAAAAGAGGTCATAATTGTGAATTGTGATGATATAAAGTTCCAAAAACACACCAACCTTTGTGTTAGGTATGGTGTGTGGCGTAAGAGCAATGACGTATACTCTTACGATTTGTGGCTACTTATCCTCCACACCTCATATTAAATTATAATATGTGTAATTTTCTAGTAATTATTTTGTTGATTTAGTTCATTGATTAATTAACTTATTATAATCATACAAGTAGGACATGTAGTCATATAAAAGTAAGAAGATATATCAACTTATGTGTTGTTAAAGTCCCACCAACACAATTGATGTGATCAAGTGTCGTAACTCGTAAGAAACTAGTAGTTAGTAGTTGGTTTTTGTCATGTTAAAATGTCCTTTGTGCCCTTAAGAAGAAAATTTCAAAAAATATGCCTTTTCGGAAGTTGTATAATTGGCGACTTCCAAATTTTACACATTGTAAAGGTGCTTTATTTTGGATTTTCATCTCAAATCATAATTTGATCAGAAAAAAAACTAAAGTTCATGGGACAATAGCAATAGAATATTGATAAGTGTCAAAAGTGACTTAATAATGTGCAAGTACAAGTAACTAGTTTATTACTAGTACAAGTGGTCTTGGACCTAACACATGTGGAAATCAATGCATGTTCTAGTCTCTACCAAACCCCAATAATATTTTACAGTAGTTGTTGGGATTAAGCCATTTTGGGATCCAATCTCGGACTTTATTTGACCATTCTTTTATTTAAAAGTGGGCTAAGATTAAATAAATTGGATACTAAGTACTAAGTAACTTCTTTTTTTTCGTGATATAGCAATCGAGACAACTCTATGGTCTATCGAATGGGGAATCGCAGAGCTCGTGAACCACCCTGAGATCCAAGCCAAGCTAAGAAACGAGCTTGACACTAAGCTTGGACCAGGTGTCCAAATTACCGAGCCCGATATTCAAAACCTCCCATACCTACAAGCCGTGGTCAAAGAAACTCTACGTCTCCGTATGGCGATCCCACTTCTAGTACCACACATGAATCTTCATGATGCCAAGCTCGGTGGCTTTGACATTCCCGCGGAAAGCAAGATCTTGGTCAATGCGTGGTGGTTAGCTAACAACCCCGAGCAATGGAAGAAACCCGAGGAGTTTAGGCCCGAGAGGTTCTTGGAAGAGGAAGCAAAGGTTGAGGCTAATGGGAATGATTTCCGATACTTACCCTTTGGTGTTGGACGTAGGAGTTGCCCTGGGATTATTCTTGCATTGCCGATCCTTGGTATTACACTTGGGCGTTTGGTGCAGAATTTCGAGCTTTTGCCACCACCAGGACAATCTAAGATCGATACTAGCGAGAAAGGCGGACAGTTTAGCTTGCATATCTTGAAACATTCGACGATTGTTGCTAAACCTCGATCTGTGTAAGGATTTTTGTTGTATGTGTTGTTGTTGTATACCCAGGTAGTATTGTTTTTGTGTGGTTTTAAGATTGTTTATTTGACTTGTATATCGTTTAATTTACTAATAAGTCGTGAATCATGACATATACCGAGTTGTTACACACACACACACACTTATATATTGCTTCTAGACTCTCGAAGTATAACGATAATCTGTGGCGATATCAACTATAGTCTAACCCGAAATTGTTGATTGATACACACTTTTAACTTTCCGGAAACAATATCTCATAGCATAATGAGGCATATGTTTCTAAATTTATCAACTTGCTTATGTTATATAAGTTCATTTTTTATAAGTTAATGTTTAGTGTTTGATTTAGCTAATGTTTAATAAGCTTATAAGGGTTTAGTTTTATTTATGTTGTTAAATGACAATAAAAAACATGGGTTTTCACGAGTATGCAGAAAAATTTTCACAAGCGTGTAGAAAAGAAATTAGAAAATGAGACTAAACTACATTAATATGGACAATGTTTTATCCTTGAACCCGAGGGCGGACTTATGTTATAGGTTTAAGGTGGCACTTAAAATGACGATATTATAGTGTAATTTTTTTTTTATTTTAAGTGTTTTTTTTAAATGCCTTAATTCGAAACCAAATTGCTTTCACTTACACATTAAAGTCCAACATTTAACACTGTAAAATTTAAAAAATCTTTTATTTTTAAGTTATAATACTCCGTTTTTTATTCGAAATTAATTTTTTTCGTCTTGATATTGTAAAAAAAATATACTACCCTATCTATATCTATTTTAACTAATAAACCAAAATAATTTACAAACAACTTAAGGTTGAAAAACTAAATTAGTTACCTTAAATAACACAAATATACAAGCCTCTAAAGCTAAAGCATATTGCCATTAAAATATTTCCTATTATAACAACTTTTTATTTTGGACCCGGATAGGCTGCGAATTATAAGCTAAAAGGGCTGTAATTTTGCTTTCACAGTTTGAACCCTTAACAATTTTTTTAACTGCTTAAAAACGTAGAAAACTTTGGTTAAATTCACATTTTTCATTGATTCTAACAAAATTATTTTATCAATTTATATATTTTTAAATATTTTTTTATATAAAACGTTATTTTTTGTACAAACTTGCTAAACAAAATTTATAAATAAAACTATAAAAAAATTACATTTTTGGTTGTACTTTAATTTTTGTAACTGAAATCCCTAGGACATTATACCATGAATTTAAAAATTTGACACACAACTGACGCATTTTTTCTTCATTAGCTGAGGTTATTTTCGTCCAAAATAAATACATTGAATACATAACGTGTATTTGTTTAAACAATACCAAAAATATGTGTGATTCTATGTTTTTGAAATTATCAGATAGTAATTTGAAAAAGATATTATTGTTATTAATATAAACACCCTTTAATGTAATCTTCCTCAACACGATTCTACAGTTTAACAGAATAAGTCAATCTTCCTCCACGCAAATGATTTTCATTGCACACCAGTTCAAAAAATTCATCAACCCATTACACACTTATAAATTTGTTAGAAATACGTTTTAACATATATTAGAAGTATCGGTCACTCCACAATATTATTAATTTTGTAATAGCTCGTAGTTTATAGTTACTTATTTAGTTAAGTAAGAACCGGTCCATGGGCTTGTCATGGGCCGGCCCAAGTCCACATATGACTTGGAAGTATAAATACACCTTTCCTCCTTGGAAAGGGGTGGTTGTTGTTCATTTATGTTTTCCACTTAATAAAAATACACATAGTTTTCTCTCACTTTCTCTCTCTATTTTCTCTCTCTAGAAAACATCAACCCACTTCATAGATTCATAGGTTATCAAGATTCTACATTTGGTATCAAGAGCTATGGGGTGATTTAAGGTAATGATTTGTATGGTTTTTTAGTTTTTGATTGTATTAGTGTTCTTTAAGAAGATCATCTTGATTATTGGAGTTTTTGGTGTTTTTGTGATTGGGATTAGTAGATAAGTATTAGTTTTTACTTATTATTGTAGAAATCACAAAACTTTTTGGGTTATTTGGTAAAAAATCTGGGTTTAAATCACCATTTTTGATCGACTGTTCATCCGTAACAACCTTCTGATTACCCAGCAAAAGTTCCGAACCAACAAGTTCCGGATCAACCAAAGTTCCGAACCAAAAAGTTCCGAACCAAAAAGTTCCGAACCAAAAAGTTCCGGATCAACCAAAGTTCCGGATCAACAAAAGTTCCGAACCAAAAGTTCCGAACGAAAAGTTCTGGATCAACAAAAGTTCCGGATCAAGGAAGTTCCGAACCAAAAGTTCCGGATCAAGGAAAGTTCCGGATCAAGGAAGTTCCGAACCAAAAGTTCCGGATCAAGGAAAGTTCCGGATCAAGGGAAAAGTTCCGGATCAAGGGAAAGTTCCGGATCAAGACTTCCGAACCAAAAGTTCCGAATCAAGGTATTCCAAGCCAAATCTTCCGAATCAAACTTCCGAATCAACAAAAAGTTCCGAATCAAGGGTTATTTTGCTTGTTTTTTCGACGATTTTTAGAGGATTTAATCTTGGTTTCTTACAACAAAAACTCAACACAATTCACAAGCTTTACTTCACTGCTCGATCAACCAATAATCTTTGTCTCTTTGAAGTTAACAAAATGAATCCGAATTCAGTAATGCCTCAGATGACATCACTTACGGATATTTCCGTCATTACGGGAACGGATAATCGCCCGCCTATGCTCATCAAAGAAGTTTTTGAAGCATGGCAAGGCCGGATGATGTCTTACCTTAAGGGAAAACCGGTATATGGGAGGCTTATGGTCAAGTCAATTTTAAATGGTCCACTTGACTATGGTACCATCGTGGCTAACAACGTGACTCGACCACGAGAATTTGAAGAACTCACTCCAGCTCAACAACTTGTTGCAGATGCAGACGAAAAAGCTCTTCAAACCATTCTCCAAGCCCTTCCACATGACATCTATCGAATGGTAAGTCAGTATACGGTGGCAAAGGATTTATTGGAACGTCTTAAGGTGTTGCTACAAGGTACGTCTCTCACCAAACAGGAAAGGGAATGTCAGTTGTATGATCTGTTTGATAGATTCACGTACAACCCAGGGGAAACGCTTCACGATTATTACTTCAGATTCACCACACTCATGAATGATCTGAATGTATACAATCTCGTGATTGCACCATTCCAGGTTAACACCAAATTCTTGAATACTTTACCTCAAGCTGAATGGGGTGAGTATATTACCGATGTTAAGTTAACCAGGGATTTGCATAAGTGCAATTTGGATCAACTATATGCTTTTCTTCAGGAGCATGAGAAACATGTGATCATGCACCGTTCGCCTCGAGGTATGTACCCTGATTCATTAGCTTTGATGGCGAATCAACCAAGCTTGTCTCACAACAACACTCCTTATATCTTGGTACATCAAGCCTTTCATCCACCACCTTACATGACACCAACCTTTCCCCAATACTCGATTCTACCACAACCACCCACCTCACATCAGCAACAATATCGGTTCAATGCACCTTCACCACACTATGCTTCACAACATCACCCAGCAAGTATTGCACCTTATGCTCAATCTTCATATTCTTCTTATCAAGAGAATGCAGCATATCCAACAAGCTACCCTGATCAAATGAGTATTCCTTCTAGTGATTATGCAGCTCTACAAGACCAAGCAATGTACTGTGATGATGAGGAAGTCTCCATTCCTGTATTCAAACAAGGAGCTGACCCAGTTGAAGTGTTAACCACTATGTCTGCTTATCTCACAAGGACTTTAAGCAAACGAGGATTTAGGGGATCAGCTCCTACCAACAATCAGTTGAGGAATTCATCCAATTCTCGCCAACAAGCTACTATTGAGAATGGCAGGGTAATGGTTCAACCTATTCAACCATATCAGAGGAGACCTACCACATCAACTACCAATGCTCGCACGGTCAGTCCTGCCCCAATGGTCAATCCTGCTCCACGGGCTAATTCCACAGGCAAGTTGAGAATGATTACATGCTACAACTGCAAGGAAGAAGGACACATGTCCAGGGATTGCAAGAAACCCAAGAGGAGAAGGGATGGTCAATGGTTTGCAGAGAAGATCTATCTGGTGAATGCTCAGGCACAAGGAAGGGAACTTGATGAAGAGGAGCTTGCATTTCTTGCTGATCCAGGGATTGCTGAACAAGACACTGTCACCACACAGAATGCAACATACCAAGCAGATGATCTCGATGCGTATGACTCAGACTGTGATGAATTTCAATCTGCAAAGGCTGCTCTCATGGCAACTATCTCCAGCTTAGGGCCAGAAAAGAGATATGAGGTACTTATTAATACCACCGATAATACCACTGATGTTAGTATTCAACCACATCAAGTTGTGCAAGAGAGTGCTGATTCGAATGAGTCTTCGGTGGTGAGTCTTTCAAATGAGGAGACAAACAATGATAGCAATATCAATGTGAGTCCCCAGACTTTAAGTGAATCACAACCGGGAGCCATTTCGCATACGCCTACTCCTGCTCAACAAGATTTCGTCATGGTTCCTGCTACATTACTTAGCCAAATGAATGCTGCTCTCTTAGAAACCCTAGCTAAGAATAAGAATTTGTCTGATGAGCTTGCCTTAAGCAATGAGAAAGTTCAAACCTTGGAATTAGTGCCTTCGTCTAGTGTTCTAACTAATCCCGAATATGATCACTTTCGAAACAAACAAATGGGTCACTTGCAAGAAATTGAAAACTTAAGAGCAAATCTTTCTAATGAACTTAAAGAAAAGGAGTTAGTGGTCACTAATTTTCAAAAACTTCAAACGGATTTTGAATCACTCGAGTCTAAGAAGAATGAAATGGAGATTAATGCTGCTAATAAGATTAGAAGTCTAGATTACTTGCTTTTAAGACAATACACTGCTTCTCAACTAGTGCACGTATTTGATGCTTCGTTTAGAGAATTTAACTTATCACGTCAAAAAGGCCTTCCCCCTAACCCACGGTATGCAAAACAAGCTTTAAGACATAGTCCTAGACTTTATAATGCAACCCAATTAGGATTGGTCTTAGACCCGATTGTTATTTTCGATGATCGAACAAGTAAGGATCTAGTTGATGAGGATCGGTCATACAATTCTGCAAAATATCCCGAGTGTGACTATTTTAAAATGAATAAGGAGCTTGCAAAAACGGATTTTAGAATTCGCTTCCATATGGACAAAGATCTCATAACAGCACCAACCTACATATTAGATGAAGAAAACCCTGGTACATTTCCTACACTTGTCAATATGGAAGGTCCTAAGGAAATTCCAAAGGATCTTCCACCTGTTAGCACTGTATGGTTAAACTTGCAAGAGATTAATCAATACTTTACTAATTTTGACAAGGTCATTTTGGAATGTACGACTTCAAATGGCTTAAACGCCGGAGAATGGGCTTTCGAACATATGAACGAGGTGTTTAAAAATGAGATCAATCCATTTGTCGAAAGTCTAAAAGGAAGTTTTGCATCTCTTAAGGAAAATCTTGTGTTTGAAATTGGTGAAGTTCAAAAAGTGTTTTATGAAATGGACACCGCTTACGAACTACAACTAATTGAAAAAGAAAAGATTTTAACCGAATATGACCGATTCTTGTCCGCAGTAATTTCGTGTGATGTGCTTACTACTGTAAATGTTAATTATTCGAATGAGCTTACATCCGTTATGATTAATTGTGATGCTGTGAATATTTGTGATGATGTTTGTGATCTCTCTGTAAATGTTGCTGATACTGTAAATGAGGTGGATAATCATTCTTGTCACGAATCTAACGCTGAGTTTTTAAAGCTACAAGATTCTTACAATTTACTTTCAAAACGCTTTAATCAACTAGAACAACACTGTATATCTTTAGAATTAAAACAACAAACTCAAAATGAGGATCTTTTGATAACAAATAGTTGTGAAAACGGTGTTGAGACGAGTGACAAGATGATTTCAATTGTTAAGACATTAGAGGAGGAGATTATGAGATTGAAGAGAGATGTGTCATCAAATGAAACACTAAAATTGGAACTAGAGGCTGCAAAGTCTAAAAACCAGGTTTTAGAAATTAGACTTTCGTCTGTTTTAGGGGAGATGGATCGGACAAGACAGGGACTATCCGCTCTTTATGGTTCACTAGAAGAACGCTTCGCTTTTAATGCGGCACATCAACAATCTTATGTTGAACAACTGAACCAAAAGTGTGAGGAAATCTCTGACTTAAACATCCTGCTCATTGACAAAAACATGGTTTTGGCCGAGTTAAAGGAGACACTTCTTCTCACCCGACAAGAGGTTGTTGATAACTTAGCTACCAACTTTGCACCGTCCACTAGTGCTCCAACAACCAAGTCAGTAGTGATTTATAAGAACCCACTTCATAAGAGAAACCCGGTTACCTACGATGATTATATGAGGAATGCCATTAAGCATGTAGATCTTGTTAGGGATATTTTAGACGATCTTTATGCCTTAGATCCCTCAAGTAGCTAATATTATTCGGCTCATGAATATATTAAGCGAGTTCAATATTGCTTAGCATATTTGCAATACATAGGTAAACCAGGCTCTGCACTACTTACTAATAGGCCCATTGCTGTAACTCCATTCAATAAGACTCCAGGAGCAAAACCGTCATTAGCACAATCAAGTAAGGCACCTTTAAAATATGTTGCTAATGTTCCCACTTTGCCTTCTACAGGATTAAAAGAGACTACTAAGGCTAAAGGATCGCCACTCAAGAAAGATAAGATCAAGCCCTCCACTAGTAGTGCCAAAAAGAAGAAAGTAGAAGCTCACCATAGGAATGTTAATTCAGTTTTAAATAAAAAGAATCATGTTAAGACTAAAAGCTCTGCGCCTGTGCAGAAGCCTAAACCATTCGTGAATTCTAATTTGAATTGTTGGAATTGTAATGAATGTATGTTTTCCCAACGTCATGATTTGTGTCTTATTGATCATGTGAATGAAATGAATGCCATTAGGAATGGTCTTGAATGGAAGCCAACGGGTAGAACTCGTGCCCAGGTTGGCTGGCAATGGCGTCCCACTGGTAGGACCTTTACATTAGATGGAAAAATGTGCCCTTTAACTAGGAATGCATCCATTGAGGTTAGGTCTGAGCGTCCTTTAGTTAGGCACACTAGCACTCAAGTATGGAAACAGCGCCCTTTAATTAGGTCAGCTCCCACTATAGTGCCTATCAGTGAAGAAATACCACATGATTTAAGCCAACTAGAATCTACACCACCAACTAGGAAGAAGAAGGCTAGGAAATCTAAGAAACCTAGAGTTAGCAAATCTAAGATTATTAAATCTGTACCTGCTAATAACAAGGAACACTCAGATTCCGATACCTCTACATTGTCTTCGTGTGGTGATATTTTCAGGTGGTCCAAATCATCCTCTGGTATTTGGACTCCGGTTGTTCAAAGCATATGACCGGAGATCGCTCGATGCTCCGAAATTTCGTCAGCAAGTTTCTTGGTACGGTTAAATTCGGGAATGATCATATTGCAAAGATAATGGGATATGGTGAATATCAGATTGGAAATGTTACGATTTCAAGGGTATACTATGTAGAAGGTCTTGGTCATAATTTATTCTCAGTAGGACAGTTTTGTGATTCCAACCTAGAGGTTGCTTTTCGACAACACACTTGTTTCATCCGCAACTTGGAAGGAAAAGATTTGTTGAAGGGATATCGTGGTGCAAATCTTTATACCTTGTCTCTACAAGACATGATGGCCGCCTCTCCAGTATGTCTTCTCTCTAAAGCATCTAAGACCAAGTCATGGTTATGGCATCGCAGATTATCTCATCTTAACTTTGATGCTATTAATCATCTGGCTAAAAACGAATTAGTTCGTGGTCTTCCAAAGCTCAAATTTCACAAGGACCATTTATGTTCCGCGTGTTCAAGGGGGAAAAGTACCAAGAAATCATATAAGCCCAAAGCTGAAGACACCAATCAAGAAAAACTTCATCTTTTGCATATGGATCTTTGTGGGCCAATGAGAACTGAAAGTGTGAGCGGTAAGAAATTCATTCTGGTTATTGTGGATGATTTCTCCAGGTTTACATGGGTTAGATTTCTACCTAAAAAGGATGAAGCACCGAAGGCTATCATCACTTTTCTGAAATTCATTCAGGTACGTTTGAACACTACTGTCTGCCGTATTCGTACAGACAATGGAACAGAGTTCGTCAACCAGACTCTTCGTGATTACTATGAAGGAGTTGGTATTTCACATGAAACATCCGCTGCACGCACTCCACAACAAAACGGTGTCGTTGAAAGACGGAATCGTACGCTTATGGAAGCTGCTAGGACTATGCTTATTTATGCGAACGCTCCATTGTTCTTGTGGGCAGAAGCGATATCTATTGCATGTTTCACCCAAAACCGTTCTATCATTCGGAAACGCCATGGAAAAACACCTTATGAGCTTCTACATGATCGTAAACCCGATGTTTCATTCTTTCATGTGTTTGGTGCTCTTTGTTATCCAAACATTAATAGTGAGAACTTGGGCAAGCTTCAACCGAAAGCCGATATAGGTATTTTCATTGGTTACTCACCCTCAAAGAAAGCCTACCGAATTTACAACCGTCGTCTTGGTAAGATTGTAGAAACTATGGACGCAGATTTCGATGAGCTGACAACGATGGCTTCTGAGCAACACAGCTCTGAACCCGCGCTTCATGAGATGGGAACCGGTGCTATTAGTTCCGGATTAGTTCCCAATAATCCTACTTCTACATCATTTTTTCCACCAACTAGACCCGAGTGGGATAAACTGTTTCAACCGTTGTTTGATGAATTCTTTGATCCCCCAAATGATGAAGTTCCAGCACCCGTAGTGATAGCTCCAATTCCTGAAGTTGTTGCTCCAGCTAATGAAGCTTTATCAAATGCATCCTCAATTAATATTGAACCGGATGCACCTTCACCAAGTAATTCTCAAACTACACCGGAATTGTCACCCCTACTTGTGCCTAATGATGTGGAAGAGGATTCTATTGATCACGACTTGGAATATGCTCACCTACAAGAGCTTCCTTTCTTTGGTGTAGCGATACCTGAAAACCCTTCAGCCGCGTCTACCTCAGAAGAAGCTCCTTCTATTGTTCACTCCAGACCACCTAGGATTGAAAACCATAGCACTAAATGGACAAAAGATCACCCAATTAGGAATGTCATTGGAGATCTAGATCGACCAGTCTCTATACGCCATCAATTACAAGAGAGTGCACTTTATTGCTACTTTGATGCATTTCTCTCTGAAGTTGAACCTAAAAATTGGTAGCAGGCTATGACCCAATCATCTTGGATTGAAGCCATGCAGGAGGAACTAAATGAATTTCAAAGACTTCAAGTATGGGAATTAGTTCCTCTCCCTGACAAAGTTAACATCCTTACTTTGTTGTGGGTTTATAAGGTTAAACTTGATGAGATGGGTGCGGTATTGAAGAATAAGGCTAGATTGGTTGCTAGAGGATATAAACAAGCCTTGGGTATAGACTTTGAAGAATCTTTTGCTCCTGTTGCGAGATTGGAGGCTATTAGACTATTCCTTGCGTATGCTGCTCATATGAACATGATCGTCTATCAAATGGATGTGAAGACGACATTTTTGAACGGTGAACTAAGGGAAGAAGTCTATGTTAGTCAGCCGGATGGGTTCGTTAGCACGGAGTTTCCTAATCATGTGTACAAGCTTAAGAAGGCTCTCTATGGGTTGAAACAAGCTCCACGTGCTTGGTATGATCTCCTTTCAACATATCTCATCTCGGAAGGCTTCTCCAAAGGCAAAGTGGACCCCACTCTATTCACTCTCAAGGAGGACAACGACATGATTCTGGTACAAATTTATGTTGATGATATAATATTTGCTGCCACTAACATAGAATTGTCAAATCGCTTTGAGAAGATAATGTCCACACGCTTTCAGATGTCAATGATGGGGAAAATATCATTTTTCTTAGGATTACAGATTTCTCAAAATCCCAGAGGCATCTTTATTAATCAATCCAAATATGCTCTAGAATCTCTTAAGAAATATAACTTTAAAAATTGTGACCCCGTGGACACTCCAATGGTGGAGAAATCCAAGTTAGATGAAGATAGGAATGGGACTATTGTCGATCCAAAACTTTACCGTGGGATGATCGGCACCCTTCTCTATCTGACTGCTAGCAGGCCTGATTTGCAATTTGCTGTATGCATGTGTGCCCGGTATCAGGCTCGGCCTACCGAAAAGCACCTACATGTTGTGAAAAGGATCTTTCGATATCTAAAAGGAACACTTCATCGTGGTCTATGGTATCCGAAAGATTCCTCTATTGCTTTAATATCATACGCAGATGCCGATCATGCTGGATGTCAAGACACGAGGCGTAGCACTTCTGGATCTGTGCAACTCCTTGGAGATAGATTGATCAGTTGGTCTTCAAAAAGGCAGAAAAGCGCTGCAATTTCTAGCACGGAGGCTGAATACATCGCCATGTCCGGTTGTTGTGCTCAAGTCCTTTGGATGAGATCACAATTAACTGACTACGGTTTGGGTTTCAACAAAATCCCGATGTATTGTGACAACAAGAGCGCCATTGCCCTTTGCTGCAACTATGTTCAACACTCCCGGGCCAAGCACATAGACATTCGCTACCATTTCATTAAAGAGCAGGTGGAGAACGGAGTGATCGAGCTGTATTTTGTCACTACTGAGTACCAGCTGGCGGATATGTTCACCAAAGCATTAGATCGAGGATGAATCGAGTTTTTGATCGACAAGCTTGGCATGAAATCATTCACTCCAGCGACTCTCAAAGAGTTGGCAGAAGAATCAGCTGAATAGTGGTGGTAAACTATTCAGAGTATCCTTTGTTCGTGATCATGTATATTATCGTAAATATATAAACCACAAAAGAAAAATACAAAAATATAAAACCAAGAAAAACCATAAAAAATATAAAACCTAGAAAAACCATAAAAATTATAAAATCCAGAAAAACCAAAAATATTTTTCGTTTTTAAAACGGGCATGTCTTTTAGTACGGTAATATTTACGGCCTTAGAAATGTCAATCAATATTGACACGGTGCCATAAATAGAGTCCGTATAAAAGTTGTACATTTTTAAAACATGCCCATTATGGCTTGTAGTTATTTCAGACTGCAACCCGGTTTTCATATTAAATTCACGTATTTCCTTGGAAAACGTTGGCTCAGAACGGGAATTAATTTTCTCGGGCGTGATTTACAAGCCAAATCATGCAAAGGGATCAAGTTTACTTTACAACTTGGTCTAACACGAATTTATGTACGTCTCAGTGCATTAATTTGTCAAAATAAGAGAAATCTTATTGACACCTCGAATCAATCTTTTTCAAGATACTAAATGGAAATGCTTTCATCAATATTTAGAAACAAAAACATTGGTTACATCAATATGATAGTAATTAGTCTGGTGTCGATATTGATGAATTGGTAAGTATTCATTTATTTTCAATATTTAAGATTTTGAATTATTTGTTTCAAGTTATTATTTTTTTGTTACAATCATTTTATATGTAAATGAGTTAATCCTTACGATGTTTTGATATAAGTCCTATAGTTATGTTTTGATGTGTTGTTTCTTTATTAATCAATCTAATTTTGTTAGGTCTCTTTTCATACGGAGGGTGTACTCTCTAAATGTAAGTTTTTTACTATTTTATGCATACGAAGTGCTTGATGAAATGATTAACTATATATATATTTTTAGTAAATTTTTTATTGTAGATGTTTACTGATAGGAAAACCTAATTTGTGATGCAGGAACCTCCTCTTTTAATTGATTGCAAAAGTAATTGCAGATTTGCAGCCTTAAAGAAACGGGTTTTGATTTTCTAAATGGGAGGCTAATGCATCAACCAACTAAAAGGCTACTCTTCCAATGGTACTATTTTAAAGCTATCAAACTGAAAGGCTACCAAACAACCCTTGCTGCAATATTAATTATATCTTTAATAAAAAGGGGAAATCTTGGTTCCCTATGAACAGTTCCCCCTCACAATACCAGTATTATATTAGTTCCTCTCACAAACACACACCATCATCCTCACTGTAGACGTCCCGTTCTCCTCTCTCTACTCTTCCATCCCGTCCCGTTTCCCTTTAGGTTTGATTATTTAATGCTGGGGTTTGCCCTTTGATTATTAACGGTTGCCCCTTCGCATTCTCCGATCTCTCTCTCACACCGAATAAACACACACACCTCCCATTTTCTAGATACACACACTAAAAAAATCATAGATCTACACATTTTCATCAAATCACCACAAATCAAAGTCCTTCCAACATTCAACATATAAACACGTAGTAGATTATAAAAAATCGAGAGTTAGGGATTTTGGGATTTTTTTGATCTGAAGATTTGGGCCTTTTTGGTGACGAGGGATTGTTGGGAGAATCAAATAATTCATGTAGATAAAAACGTTTTATACATCTTTTGGGTTATAACTCTTTAATTCGATTTTCTTTATTTTGATTGGATTGCTTTTTTAGTATTTTTGTTTTGGTTGTAGGTTCGTGTACCCGGGGTGTAAGGATGTATAACTAATAACTGGGTTTTTCCAAGTATAAAAAGTTATCGTCCGATCTTTTCGAATTGATTATTGGTAGAAAGTGCGACTCAATTGTTCTTGGTGGAAATAAAAATGGTTTGGTTATCTATTACTAAGTAAAATGAAAATGTAAATTGCGATAAGTAAAAGGAATGCAAAAGGAATGCGAAAGGAATGTAAAAAGGAATGTAAAAGGAATGTAAAAGGAATGTAAAAGGAATGTTGAAAGGAATGTAAAAGGAATGCTGAAAGGAATGCTAAAAGGAATGTAAAAGGAATGCAAAAGGAATGTAAAAAGAATGCTGAAAGGAATGCTGAAAGGAATGTAAAAAGAATGCTGAAAGGAATCTTAAAAGGAATGTAAAAGGAATGCTGAAAGGAATGCTAAAAGGAATGCTAAAAGGAATGGTGAAAGGAATGCTAAAAGGAATGTTGAAAGGAATGTAAAAGGAATGCTGAAAGGAATGCTAAAAGGAATGCTAAAAGGAATGCTGAAAGGAATGTTAAAAGGAATGCTGAAAGGAATGCTAAAAGGAATGTAAAAGAAATGCTGAAAGGAATGCTAAAAGGAATGCTGAAAGGAATGCTAAAAGGAATGCTGAAAGGAATGCTAAAAGGAATGCTGAAAGGAATGCTAAAAGGAATGTTAAAAGGAATGCTGAAAGGAATGCTAAAAGGAATACTGAAAGGAATGTAAAACCCTTTTCCAATCAAGATGATCGGAATGTAAAAGGAATGTATAAAAAGAATGTAAAAGGAATGTAAAAGGAATGCTGAAAGGAATGTAAAAGGAATGCTGAAAGAAATGCTAAAAGGAATGTAAAAGGAATGCTGAAAGGAATGCTAAAAGGAATGTAAAACCCTTTTCCAATCAAGATGATCCGAATGTAAAAGGAATGTATAAAAGGAATGTATAACCCTTTTCCAATCAAGATGACCGGGATGTAAAAGGAATGTATAAAATAAGCTAAATCTAATAAGCTATTAATCAAATAAGCACACGCCTAAAAACCTAATCAAAACACGTTTAAGAAAAGCTAATAAGCTAGAATTTAAAGACTTTTAAAAACACAAAATAAACAACTTTATAAAATAAACTTTAAAAACATAAAATTTTAAGAAAAACTAGAAAAAACAAATAAGCTAAACACAAAATAAGCCAATAAGCATGTCAAGCTCAAAACTCATTTGTATTAAAACTTATAGATGAATAAAAAGATAAACTTCTTAATCAATCAAACATCAAAACTAAACAAGATCAAAGATTATATCGAATCAAAGGTAATTAAAATCAAGAAAGGTGGAATGAGAATGATTGTAAAAAGCTTGAAATAAGATTAAGATTAAAGATTCAAAAGTACAAGATTAAAGATTAAGATTAATGATGAGACTGCTTTTATACATAGTCTCATCGTCCAAATAGGGCTTAGAATACATTAAATATCATCAAAATACCCATATATATGCTTGTGTTTGTTGCTTGTGTATTTTAGGTACGGATATTGAGAAAATGACAAAAGATCACAAGAATCATGCAAAAACGAACACGGGAAACGAAGCCGCACAATGAACCAATCCCTAATGAAGACTTTCCCAAGATAAACCCTTGAATATTTTAAGAATTATGAAGAAGGGTCCTCCAATATGGAAGAATTGACACTTTATACCCTTGTATCTTCATAATTACAAGTTTGGTCCCTAAAGTTTGTCAAAATTACAAAAAGGGCCCTCCACTTTGAAGACTTGGCAAGTTTAGCCCCTCAACAAAGCTAAATTGACAACCATCATCCTCCACAAAGTCAAATACATCATGAAGTACTTCAAAGTACAAATCACAAGTTTGGTCCTTTGAAAATCCTAAAATTACAAAAAGGACCCTTAACTTTCAACATTTGGCAAGAATGGTCCCTCAATCATTATGACTTGGCAATTTCAGCCCTCCAAAATGCCAATCATACAAGTCAAGACCATTACCATTGAAGAAATTACCAAATCATCCCCTCAAAAATCACAAAATGGCAAGAATTACCCCTGAATTCACTTTGCAAAATGTTTTGGGGCAAAAGTGTAAAGATGCAAAAGTTGACAAAGAAGAGTTTGGGCGTTGACAGATTTTTAGATGGAAATGACAAGTTGTGCAAAGATAGGGGTTTAATACTGGCAGACATGATTGTTACCTTAACCAGTGAGGGGGTGACACGTGCCCCACTCACCAAAATCCACCAATCCCCTTTCACCATTTATCCACCTCATCTATCCACTCATAACAACTTTAACTAATCTGGGATTAGTTTATTTAAAACGCGCTAAACACAAAGTTTAAAAACTCAAACAGATTAAAACTTTCACTATTCATGTTCTTCATAAATTTGGGTTTTCTTAATCCGTTTGCAATTAGCACCCAATAAACTCCAGATTAGTGATTAATAACCCCTTAATCACATCCCAACTACAAAAATGCTTACCACCTCACTCCTTTGTCCCACATGAGATTCCCTGCTACACACAAAGGGGATACTGCCAAAAAACCACCATGCATCCAACGTTTAGGATTGAAGCTTACTTTTTAAGCTTGATACAAGCCATTGGATACATTTTTCACATGCAAGCTACAACAAGCAAACAAAAATCTATCACATGAAGCCAAGAAGTTCAAATTCTGCAAGGGCAAATTGGGGATTTCACAGCTGGGGTTTATGTTATTTTTCAGCTTCCTTAGTCTCATTGTAGCCTATATAAAGGCATTAGGTCTTAACATTTACGCTTGCTTTTTGGTTTTTCCTAGTTCAACTTCTTGTAAATCCTCTTTTCATTTAATGAAAGTGTGTTGAGTTTTGTTGAAGAAAGACCAAGTGCCACCTTTATTTTAGCTTGTTTATGTTATTTGTTCACTGATTTTGAATCTAAAAACCTATTTTTAAGGAGAGTGCAAAAGTTTGCATTTTTCCTTCAAGCTTGATATTTTGCTAAGTTCTTGTTTCAACCTTGGAATTCTTGGGTTATAGGGCTGATCATAGCATCCTAATTGTGATAATTAAGGTGTGGTGAGGCTTATAACTTGGGGATAATCAAGTGTGGGGTAACAAGGTTGCATTAATCAAGGCTTTTTAAGTTTCTGATTTTGATATTGTGCTACTTACCTTGTTGAATCTTAGCAGGAGTGTTATTGGAAGCTTGTACTTGTTCTTGCTAGTACATAAGCTCATAAATTCGTGGGTGTGGATGTACATCCATGAGGTTTGCATAATTAATCCTAAAATCTGCTTAAATCTTGATTTTGGGTGATATTTGTATGTGACTTGTGTTCTTATGAATTTTGTGGCTTAAAACTGCTTGAATCTGTTCATCTTAGTTATTGTTGTGTTAATTTGGGCTTGGGTGGTCTTAAATCTCACTTTTGATTTGAAAAACTTGGTTTTGAAAAGTTAAAAGGGTGTTTGGGATTACCTGTTTGTGATTGAATCTTGTTATTGTGTTTGTGGAAGTTAGTATTTGTGCTCTATATCTGATATACACTTGTTTGAGAGTGTTTTGCTGCAAGTTTTGTGGTTTGAAACCTTGAATCAAAGATTGTGCTATAACTTATTGAGTTTGACTATTTTTGACCTAAAATTTAGGGAAAACCTAGAGTTTATGCATGTTTAGGGATAAAAGCTGTTTAAACATCATTAATATAACATACTTGATAGATCTGAGGTGTTGAATCTGGCTTGTGTGTCAAATACATCAGCAAAGTGAAAAACTGCTTGTGTTAGTGTTCATCACTAACATTCATTAGTTTGAATCTTGCTTAATTCTTTAAATCATTGCATGAAACCTGTTTAGACTTGCTTATTTGAGTTTAATATAGCTTGTGTATGCATTTGGTTGAATTTGGATGGCTGATTTGTGCTAAAATTGCTTTTTGAACCTAAACTGCTTACTTGTTCATGTCTGTGCAACATCTGGTACTTTATTGATTAAACTGTATCAATTGGGTGATTGTGTTTGTGATATTTTGATTGTTATTGACTCCTTTTGATCCAAAGATCATTTGGGTGCCTTTGTGTAATTTGAATCTCCAGAAAGTTCACTAAAGACAAAAAAGTCTATAAGTCAAGCAGTGGAAAAAGTTTCCACTGCTCAACACCCAAAACTAGCCCCTGCTAGTGTTATTTTGAACTCAGCTTATCAATAAGCTATTTTAGCTTATCCGGACTTGCAACAACTTATTTTTTGTGATAGATCTTCATTATTTGACCCATTTGATTAGACTGGAGCTTATTGGACTTTGACTTTGACTTTTTACTAGAAAACCAACTTATTTGACTTTTTCATAAGTGCTTATTTGCTTTTTCCAGCTTATTGAGTCAGCTTATTTGAAAACTCTTTGTTGATTTTGCTTAATTAAGTCATTTGAAAGCTATAGAAACTTGAATCAGCACTTGGGGTGGCCTAGAACTCAAAAACGACTATTTTGTCGTTTTCTTTTAGATTGCTTATTGCATTTCCAGGCTTATTCCTTGGGCTTATTTCAAATTTCTTTTTACAGAAGTCTTATTTAGGACAAAAGAAGCTTGTGTGTCTAATTTCAGCTTATGGCATTGGCTTATAGCTTAATGGGCCAAAAAGCCCATTAAGATAAGCTGTTTGGTATAAGCTAGCTTATTTCACACTTTCAGCTTTTGAGCCTTTGGAAAAGTTGTTTAAAATCAAATTTTGAGTCAAGTAGTGCTTTTTGGGCTTATTTTGGACACTTTTTTTATATTGAGCCCAAATTTGGCCCAATAAGGATCTGTTTTGGGTTTAGCCCATTTTCTAGGCCCATCAAGGGTATTTAGGTAATTTCACTTTCATTTCTGAGTTATTTAGGTTAAATTAAGCTAGTTTGCAAGTTTTTAGAATTTTTTATGATTTTTGGATTTTTAATAATATTTTAATATTATTTTATTGTTAAAAATTAAAAGTCTGATTTTCTAAGTTTTTATATTTTTCCTAGATTGTAGACACTTAATTAGGAATTTTTCAACTTTCCAAATATTTTTAGAGTCTTTTAATTATTTTCTAGAATTAATTTAAATTTTAATTGATTTTAATAGTTTTTAATTGTTTAAAAATAGTTTTTAGTGATTTTAAAATTTTGAAAAATACTTTTTAGCTTAATTAGGGTATTTTTGAGGTTTACAAACTTTAAGATCTTGTTTTGGACTTTTTAATAGTTAATATTGATTTTTAGGGCTTTAATTAGCATTAAAAAGTCATTATTTAATTAATTAAAAGGTTTTGGCAAGTTTGGATTTTTTGTAAACTCTTAGAATATTTTTGTGGATTTTTAGTGATTTTTGGTAATTTTTAGGGTAAAATTTTAATTTTAGGGCTTTTTACGGTTTTACGTGTACACCTTTTTCGTCTTAGTTTAATCCGTCTTCGTAACCGTCATTCTCTTCTAATCTCATTTCTATTTTTCTTTCTCATAAATATAATCACAAAGATAATCATTTCATCACACACACACTAAGCCTCCTTGAGAACGATTCCCCACTTTCGGTCATTTGTACACGGTTTTCCTAAATCGTCGTACTTAACGCTTACCACTTTTGCTCTCTTTTCCTAAAGAGTAGTAAAACCACTACATCATTTTGGCGCCGCTGCCGAGGAGGCGTGTTGTGTTTTGATTTGGAATTGTTGTTTTTATATACTAACCAAAATAGTATTTGTATTAGTAGCACTCTACTAATACGTATTATCGGTTTTTGATTTTTGTGTGAATACTATTACTATATTGTATACGTAGAACAATAAATTCACAAGTACTCCAAATACGTGAGAAATCATAACCTTGACTTGGGAGGTCATTTACCCAATCATTGTATTCGAATCTCAAACCAAAGAAAAAAGGCAAAAATAGATAAATACTTTCGTAAAGCTCAATCTTGAAAAATACAAACTATAAGGTGGGTATAAGGCAGCTATTATAAAATATATCCTAAGGAAAAAGGCTCTTAAGTGCTTCGCGCCGCCTCGTTTCCCCGCTTGCTTGTGAGTATTTGATTTTGAGAGCTAATCGAGGGTTTTGCCGCCCAAAGTATTACTAAGTATCATATATATTTTCTTGGTTTCCACTGATTAAACCCTCTTGAACGTTTTGGTGTTCCACCAACGTTCTAAAGTCATCGAAGGCGTTCACTTCACGTGATCGTTTTCATTCCTTGAGGCTTCTTTAATCGAGAGATTTGATTAAGGAGGAGATTTGTAGATTTGTGTCTACTTAATACATTCACCAAAATCCAAAAAGGTTAATATAATCAAAAACCACAAAAAAAATTGAAAAAATACAAAACACCAAAAAGAATCTTCTTTGCTCGTCCCCTCGTTGTACGTGACGTTTATGCTAACTCGTAATCAAGCAAGACGTGCACGTAAACGAAAGAACAAAACTCCCACTCCCAATCTTTCTAGTGAGGAGTCTCCTATTGACGAACCCATTGTAAGAGAAGCACCAACCATGGCGAATCGAACTATGATGGAGTTACTTCAAGCACCCACCGAGGGTTATGGAGAGGATATTGTGATTCCCGCTATCCTTCCGGAGAATTTTGAGGCGAAAACGGGTTTGTTGTCGATGATCCAAAACAACAAATTCTGTGGTGATGAGAAGGACAATCCACACAACCATATCCGCCAATTCAATCGTCTTACCGCCACTTGCAAGTTTCAGGATGTCTCGAATGACTAGATTAAGATGATGCTTTTTCCGTATTCCTTAGCGGGGCCCGCTAAAATTTGGTTAGAGAAAGAGCCACCCAATTCTATATTGACGTGGAAGGATCTCGTGTCTAAGTTTGTGAACCAATTTTTTCCGCCCTCTAAGACTACGCACTTGAAAAACGAGATTTCAAAATTTTCACAAGAGTTTAATGAAAGTTTTTCAACGGCTTGGAATAGGTTTAAGGAAATGTTACATGAATGTCCTCATCACGGTTTTTCCGACTTGCATCAAATTGACACGTTTTACAATGGACTTAATGATCATGAAAGGGATTATTTAAATGCCGCCGCGGGTGGTAATTTTTTGTGTAAAGCGGTTGAGGAAGCTTTGGTGATAATTGAGAATAGATCTAAGGTGTATAGTCCTCGTAGCACGTCTAGTGTTCGTAAGGCTTCGTCTTCGGCTTCACCTTCTTTGTCTACTACCATCGATGCTTGCCAAATTGAGGCAAACTTGGAAAACAAGATTTTTGATAAGCTAAAAGGACTTTTGATTGAGTTTAAAGTTGGTGAACCAAGTGCTCCCGCTACGGCTAAAGCGGTTGAGGTTTCGTGCATGTATTGTGGTGGAGGTCATGATTTCTCCGAGTGCATTACCAACGGTGGTAACACTTCGAGTGCCTACGCGACCACGGGAAATTACAACCAAAACGGTCAAGTTTCCCGCTCCAATCAATTGACTCCACCGGGTTTTGGTTCAAATCAAAATGCTAACAACAACTATCGCAACAATCAAGTTGGTTTCAAAAACAATTTCAACAAAGGAAATTATGGTAATCAAGGGGCTAATAATCAAGTTTCAAACAAGAATCAAAATGATTTTCAAAACAACAACAAAGGTTTGCAAACTTTGAAAGATCTTCCAAATGAATTTGTTGAATACGCTAATGGGAATGATGCTAGGTTTGACAATATTCAAAGAGAAATCATTAGCCTAAGATCCGAGTTTAAGAACGACTTGAAGAAAGAGTTGAAAAATGAGTTAGCTAATGAACTTAAAATCCACACCAACAAGATGGAAGGAAATGTCACAAGGTTACAACAAAACCAACAAAAAATGGAACAAGGGCAACATGAGATTAAACAAGAGATGATTAAGGCCGAGAAGAGGCAATCTGAGGCCGAGAAGAGGCAATCCGTGTTTGAAGATAAAATCTCGTCTATGTTTGAGGCAATAATGTGTAAACCGTCTTCGAGTAGTCTTCCTAGCAACACCGTATCCAACCCTAAGGGTGAGATGAAAGTAATTACCACACGTAGTGGTAAGACACTCAAGGAACCGACTCCTCAACCAATTGCTCCTACGGAGGAAGCAATTGAGGAAGAACCCGAGGTGGTGGTCCAAAAGGAGCATGTCCCAATCCCACGAAGTACCGCTCATGCCACACCTACGGTTGGCCCATTACCAAGATTGGAACCCGAGATTCCAAAGGCTATGCCTACTATGCCTCAACCCACACCACCTTTGCCCTATCTATCGAGACTTAGGAAGGAGAAACGTCAAGAGCGCGACAATTATCAATTTGAGCTTTTTATGAAAATGTTTCGTGATTTGCACTTTAATGTGAGTTTCGCCGATGCTTTGGTCATGATGCCTCGATTTGCCGCTAACTTTAAGAGTATGTTGAACAACAAGGAGAAATTGCACCAATTGTCTAGTTGTTCGTCGGTTTATCTTAATCGCATACCTCAAAAAGTCGGTGATCCCGGTAAATTTTTGATCCCTTGTCCAATTCAAGATATGGAGGAATGCTTCGCCTTGGCCGATCTTGGTGCTAGCATTAACTTGATGCCACTTGCAATCTTCAAGTCGCTCAATCTTCCTAATCTTACTCCTTCACTAATGTCTATCGAGTTGGCCGACCATTCCACGATTCCCGCATGTGGTTTGGCGGAAGACGTTTTTGTGAAAGTGGGGAAGTTCTACTATCCCGTAGACTTTATCGTTGTTGATTTCCCCACGGATCCTCAAGTTCCTCTCATTTTAGGTCGTTCGTTTTTAGATACATCTATGGCTTTGATCGATGTTCATGCTAGAAAGATCACCTTACGTTTCAACGACGAGGAACTTGTTATAAACGCAACTCAAAACTCTCAAATTTCTCATGTTTATTTCATTGCAACCATAAACCTCATTGATATGATCGACGTGGTTTGCGAGGAATTTTCACAAGAAGTTCTAGGTTTTGGTGATGAAGAAACTAGTGGCAATCCCACTATGTTAGATCCAATTCTTGATAATTTGACACCAACCTTCACTCCCTTTGAAGGGGGTGGTTTTACGTTGGAAGAATTCGATGTTCCACGTACTTGTAACGAAGACCTCGACAATGATGAGGACTTCTCGATTATCAAGGATTTTCTTAACGATTTCCCATTTCCTCCACCCGAGGAGGTTATGAGTATCGAGCCCAAATCTTCACTTGAGGAACCACCTATCCTCGAGTTGAAAGATTTACCTCCTCATCTCGAATATGTCTATTTGGACGAGGGCGACAAGTTGCCGGTTATTATTGCGAAGGAACTTTCGAATGATGAAAAAACCGCACTTGTCGATATTCTAAAGGATCACAAAGGGGCAATTGCGTGGAAGTTATCCGACATTAAGGGAATCGATCCCAAATTTTGTACCCACAAAATCTTAATGGAGGAGGATTACAAGGCCGCAATCCAATGTCAAAGGAGGGTGAAACCCAAAATTCACGACGTCATCAAAAAGGAAGTCCTTAAACTCCTTGACGCGGGAATGATTTACCCTATTTCCGATAGCCCTTGGGTGAGTCCTATTCATTGTGTCCCTAAAAAGGGAGGAATGACCGTTGTGCCAAACGATGCCAACGAGTTGATTCCCACTAGACTCGTGACTGGATGGAGAGTGTGCATTGACTATCGTAAGTTGAATGAAGCCACTCGAAAAGACCATTTTCCCTTGCCCTTCATGGACCAAATGTTGGAGCGTCTTGCGGGAAACGATTTCTATTGCTTTTTAGATGGTTTTTCCGGTTACTTCCAAATCCCCATCGATCCTCGTGATCAAGAAAAAACTACGTTTACGTGTCCATATGGAACGTTTTCCTATCGTAGAATGCCATTCGGACTTTGTAATGCACCAGGAACCTTTCAAAGGTGCATGATGGCTATTTTTCATGACATGATCGAGAAGACGATGGAAGTCTTCATGGATGACTTTTCCATGTTTGGTAATTCGTTCACTTCGTGTTTGTCGAACCTAGAGAGAATGTTGAAACGTTGTGAGGAAACCAACCTTGTGCTCAATTGGGAAAAGTGTCATTTTATGGTTAAGAGTGGAATCGTCTTAAGGCAGAAGGTCTCGAAAGCGGGGATTGAGGTAGATCAAGCTAAGGTAGACGTCATCGCCAAATTACCTCATCCCAAAACCGTTAAGGGAGTTAGGAGTTTCCTAGGCCACGCGGGCTTTTATCGTCGATTCATCAAGGATTTTTCAAAGATTTCTCGACCCATTACACATCTTCTTGAAAAAGAGGCACGTTTTGTCTTTGACGAAGATTGTGTACGAGCCTTTGAAATCCTTAAGAGGAAACTTACCGAATCTCCCATTCTTGTTGCTCCCAATGGGAACCTCCCCTTTGAGCTCATGTGTGATGCTAGTGATTACGCTATTGGGGCCGTATTAGGGCAACGTCATGATAAGCATTTCTTGCCTATTCACTATGCTAGCAAGACGATGACCGAGGCTCAACTAAAATACACTACAACAGAAAAGAAGTTCCTTGCCGTGGTGTATGCATTTGAGAAATTCCGACCTTATCTCGTCTTGACTAAATGCATAGCGTATACGGATCATTCGGCTATCAAGTATCTCATGGCTAAACAAGATGCAAAGTCGAGATTACTTCGTTGGATTCTCCTCCTTCAAGAATTTGACCACAAAATTGTTGACAAAAAAGGAGCCGAGAATCTAGCGGCCGATCATCTTTCTCGATTGGAAGATCCTCACCAAAGTGTTTACGAGCCCAAGGAAATCACCGAAACATTTCCGCTCGAGACACTTGGTGTAGTGAATTCTAAGCTTGATTCTTCCACCCCATGGTTTGCGGACTTTGCAAATTACCATGCGGGTAACTTCATCATCAAGGGTATGGCGACTCAAGAAAAACGAAAATTCTTTAGTGACGTCAAGTTCTACTTTTGGAACGACCCTTACTTGTTTCGAACTTGTGCGGATCAAATCATCCGACGTTGTGTATTTAGAACCGAAGCTTCTAACATCCTTAGAGCTTGCCATGAGGGACCCACGGGTGGTCACCACGGTGCTAATCTCACGGCTAAGAAGGTGTTTGATTCCGGCTTCTTTTGGCCTACTATTTACGGAGATGTACAAGATCTTGTGAAGTCGTGTGATTCATGCCAACGACAAGGAAAAGCCTCACAAAAGGATGAAATGCCACAAAATATCATCCAAGTGTGTGAGATCTTTGACGTTTGGGGTATAGACTTTATGGGGACGTTCCCATCATCTCGTGGTAATAAGTACATTCTCGTTGCGGTTGACTACCTATCTAAGTGGGTAGAAGCTAAGGCTTTGCCCACCAATGATGCTAGTGTGGTAGTCAAGTTTTTGAAAAGCTTGTTTTCTCGGTTTGGAACCCCTCGTGCGATCATAAGCGATCGTGGAACCCATTTTTGTAACGACCAATTCGAAAGGGTCCTAAGGAAATATGGGGTTACACATCGGCTTTCTACGGCTTATCACCCACAAACGAGTGGGCAAGTCGAGGTTTCAAACCGAGCGTTGAAGAGAATCTTGGAGAGATCCGTTGGGGAAAACCGACAATCATGGTCGGATAAGTTGGACGATGCTTTATGGGCCTTTAGGACCGCTCATAAGACGCCCATTGGGTGCACTCCCTATAAGCTTGTGTATGGAAAGAATTGTCATTTTCCTATCGAATTAGAACACAAGGCTTATTGGGCCCTAAAGCATTGTAATGATGATATGGAGACCGCGGGAAAACACCGGAAAATGAAATTAAATGAATTGGATGAATTGAGGGACATTTCTTATGAAAATTCATTGATTTATAAGGAAAAAACTAAAAAGTTGCATGATTCTAAAATTAAAAACCGGGTTTTTAACATTGGGGATCAAGTTTTGCTTTTTAATTCTCGCTTGAAAATCTTTTCCGGTAAGTTGAAATCCCGTTGGTCCGGTCCATTCACCGTGACTCAAGTGTTTCCGTATGGGACCATCGAGCTAGCTCAAGATGATGGTCCTAACTTTAAGGTGAATGGACATAGTTTGAAGCACTACTTTGGCGGGGAAGTTCCATCCTTGAACTACCTCGACCAAGTCACTTTCCCCAACGATAATTAGTATTGAGGGGATCGAGTCGAGCTCATGACTCAGTAATCAAAAACGAGGTGCCTCGTGGGGGAGTCCCATGCTTATCCTATGTACATATTATCGCTTTCTAATGTAGTTAACGTGTGGGGATTTGTGCCCTTCCAACCTTTGTTCCGTGGTTGTTTGTGAATTGTGGACTTTAGATGATCATGATCTTCACGATTGGAGCCTCTCGTGTTCGTTTTATGGAGCACTCGATCGTTTGCTTTGAAGACTTTCTCAATATCCATGATATATCCTTTTGATGTTATAACCTTAGGTTTATAGCACACTTCATAAACGGATTTTAATTTAACGGTTACACCCTTTTCATGCTAGATTAGGCATTCGACTACGTCTCTAGTATGGGGGTGTTTGCACCCCTAGACTCGAAACATTGAGGATAATGTTTAAGTTTAGTATGGGGGTGAATAGATACTTGCCTTGCCAAACCTTCACGCTTTCCAAAGTTTATCTTTTTGTTTATCGTTTTGTTGCAAAATAAGGCTAAAAATGGCCAAATATTTTTATAAGTGTTTGAAGACACGAATGTAGGTTTTCCGATGGCGAGAATAAGAGTAATTTTTGGCTCGACCGTGCGTGTTGAGCACTTAGCTTTGATTCCTTAACTACACATTAGGCTAAGTCTCTTAAATGAGGACGAGAAATGATAGGGTTAATTATAAGTTACTATGCTAAACGTAGAGTACTCGTATTCTTTCAAAAACTCATGTGTTCTCGTTGTTTGCTTATTCTCCCTTCGCATGTAAATATTTTTTGCTTAATAAATATTGACTTAGCGGTTTAGTTGGGATTGTTGGGTTTCTAGTCTTTTCTAGTAGCTTCCGTGTAATTAAATTTGGAAGACATTAAGGTATCGCCAGCGTCACGGTTTTGAAGTATTGGCACCCGAATAATCAAAAGCTTCACCCAATAATAAGATTTCAAGTGCTCACCTAAATCAAGCAAACAATTTGAAGCCCCACAAGGCCGAAAAATCTATGCAAAATTGAAAGTGAATCAAGCCTTAATCTTCGAAGCTTTAAAGATCCAAAATTCGCCTTAGCGTGAGGATATACGTCTTTGGCTAATAAAACTACCGATGAGGTGGATAATAAAAGGCAAGGCAAGACCGAAGTCATAATAAAAGCTTCATGGCGAAGTTGAATAAAAGATGGAGGTAAACCAAAGATAATAAGGCCCTTCCGTTAGGGGGCGTATAAAAGTCTTGGTAATAAGTCTCATGTTCAAAACCGTTATAAAACCGTGTTTATCGATTCTTCTTGTCAACTTAATTTTTTGACATCGTTGTCTATTAGGAGGGGTTATTGATTTGATGGTCTTGGTTACACCGTTAGGAATCTATTTTTAGACCTAAATCTCTATTATCGCATAAGTCAAACAATGTATCCTCGTGAAACATTCAAGACAATATAAAATATAAGAGATACAATTTAGGAATAATGGGAGGATAAGTACGTGATTAGGGCATATGAGTAGTGTTAGCATTACTAACTTATAATGACAATGATCTCTTTGCACGCTTGGCATGGAATTGGGGTGAAAATCGAGGACGATGAAATTATTTCTAACGAAGCATTCACGTGTTCTTATTCTATGAACCTAAACGTCCCATTTTGCGATGAAAATCATACATTATGTCTAAAACGCATGTAGTAGTAGCAATAGTAGTAGTGTAGCTAGTTTATCGTTCAATAAAGTGAATAAAAATGAATTTTGGAGATGCTACGATACTTTATTCTAGCATTGCGTGAGGGCACGACAATGGTTTAGTATGGGGGAGTAATGAGACTGCTTTAATACATAGTCTCATCGTCCAAATAGGGCTTAAAATACATTAAATATCATCAAAATACCCATATATATGCTTGTGTTTGTTGCTTGTGTATTTTCGGTACGGATATTGAGAAAATGACAAAAGATCACAAGGATCATGCAAAAACGAACACGGGAAACGAAGCCGCACAATGAACCAAGCCCTAATGAAGACTTTCCCAAGATAAACCCTTGAAGATTTGAAGAATTATCAAGAAGGGTCCTCCAATATGGAAGAATTGACACTTTATACCCTTGTATCCTCATAATTACAAGTTTGGTCCCTAAAGTATGTCAAAATTACAAAAAGGGCCCTCCACTTTGAAGACTTGGCAAGTTTAGCCCCTCAACAAAGCTAAATTGACAACCATCATCCTCCACAAATTCAAATACATCATGAATTCCTTCAAAGTACAAATCACAAGTTTGGTCCTTTGAAAATCCCAAAATTACAAAAAGGACCCTTAACTTTCAATATTTGGCAAGAATGGTCCCTCAATCATTATGACTTGGCAATTTCAGCCCTCCAAAATGCCAATCATACAAGTCAAGACCATTACCATTGAAGAAATTACCAAATCAGCCCCTCAAAAATCACAAAATGGCAAGAATTACCCCTGAATTCACTTTGCAAAATGTTTTGGGGCAAAAGTGTAAAGATGCAAAAGTTGACAAAGAAGAGTTTGGGCGTTGACAGGTTTTTAGATGGAAATGACAAGTTGTGCAAAGATAGGGGTTTAATACTGGCAGACATGATTGTTACCTTAACCAGTGAGGGGGTGACACGTGCCCCACTCACCAAAATCCACCAACCCCCTTTCAACATTTATCCACCTCAGCTATCCACTCATAACAACTTTAACAAATCTGGGATTAGTTTATTTAAAACGCGCTAAACAAAAAGTTTAAAAACTCAAACAGATCAAAACTTGCACTATTCATATTCTTCACAAATTTGGGTTTTCTTAATCCGTTTGCAATTAGCACCCAATAAACTCCAGATTACTGATTAATAACCCCTTAATCACATCCCAACTACAAAAATGCTTGCCACCTCACTCCTCAGTCCCACATGAGATTCCCTGCTACACACAAAGGGGATACTGCCAAAAAACCACCAGGCATCCAACGTTTAGGATTGAAGCTTACTTTTTAAGCTTGATACAAGCCATTGGATACGTTTTTCACCTGCCAGCTACAACAAGCAAACAAAAATCTGTCACATGAAGCCAAGAAGTTCAAATTCTGCAAGGGCAAATTGAGGACTTTACAGCTAGGGTTTATGTTATTTTTCAGCTTCCTTAGTCTCATTGTAGCCTATATAAAGGCATTAGGTCTTAACATTTGCGTTTGCTTTTTGGTTTTTCCTAGTTCAACTTCTTGTAAATCCTCTTTTCATTTAATGAAAGTGTGTTGAGTTTTGTTGAAGAAAGACCAAGTGCCACCTTTATTTTAGCTTGTTTATGTTATTTGTTCACTGATTTTGAATCTAAAAACCTGTTTTTAAGGAGAGTGCAAAAGTTTGCATTTTT
Source organism: Glebionis coronaria (assembly GCA_025667525.1). Taxonomy (NCBI): domain Eukaryota; kingdom Viridiplantae; phylum Streptophyta; class Magnoliopsida; order Asterales; family Asteraceae; genus Glebionis; species Glebionis coronaria. The sequence goes on along the minus strand of CM046879.1, from coordinate 508,354,816 downwards.
CCTTCAAGCTTGATATTTTGCTAAGTTCTTGTTTCAACCTTGGAATTCTTGGGTTATAGGGCTGATCATAGCATCCTAATTGTGATAATTAAGGTGTGGTGAGGCTTATAACTTGGGGATAATCAAGTGTGGGGTAACAAGGTTGCATTAATCAAGGCTTTTTAAGTTTCTGATTTTGATATTGTGCTACTTACCTTGTTGAATCTTAGCAGGAGTGTTATTGGAAGCTTGTACTTGTTCTTGCTAGTACATAAGCTCATAAATTCGTGGGTATGGATGTACATCCATGAGGTTTGCATATCCTAAAATCTGCTTAAATCTTGATTTTTGGTGATATTTGTATGTGACTTGTGTTCTTGTGAATTTTGTGGCTTAAAACTGCTTGAATCTGTTCATCTTAGTTATTGTTGTGTAAATCTCCTTTTTGATTTGAAAAACTTGGTTTTGAAAAGTTAAAGGGGTGTTTGGGATTACCTGTTTGTGATTGAATCTTGTTATTGTGTTTGTGGAAGTTAGTATTTGTGCTCTATATCTGATATACACTTGTTTGAGAGTGTTTTGCTGCAAGTTTTGTGGTTTGAAACCTTGAATCAAAGATTGTGCTATAACTTATTGAGTTTGACTGTTTTTGACCTAAAATTTTGGGAAAACCTTGAGTTTATGCATGTTTAGGGATAAAAGTTGTTTAAACATCATTAATATAACATACTTGATAGATCTGAGGTGTTGAATCTGGCTTGTGTGTCAAATACATCAGCAAAGTGAAAAACTGCTTGTGTTAGTGTTCATCAATAACATTCATTAGCTTGAATCTTGCTTAATTCTTTAAATCATTGCATGAAACCTATTTAGACTTGCTTATTTGAGTTTAATATAGCTTGTGTATGCATTTGGTTGAATTTGGCTGGCTGATTTGTGCTAAAATTGCTTTTTGAACCTAAACTGCTTACTTGTTCATGTCTGTGCAACATCTGGTACTTTATTGATTAAACTGTATCAATTGGGTGATTGTGTTTGTGATATTTTGATTGTTATTGACTCCTTTTGATCCAAAGATCATTTGGGTGCCTTTGTGTAATCTGAATCTCCAAAAAGTTCACTAAAGACAAAAAAGTCTATAAGTCAAGCAGTGGAAAAAGTTTCCACTGCTCAACACCTAAAACTAGCCCCTGCTAGTGTTATTTTGAACTCAGCTTATCAATAAGCTATTTTAGCTTATCCAGACTTGCAAAAACTTATTTTTTGTGATAGATCTTCATTATTTGACCCATTTGATTAGACTGGAGCTTATTGGATTTTGACTTTGACTTTTTACTAGAAACCCAACTTATTTGACTTTTTCATAAGTGCTTATTTGCTTTTTCCAGCTTATCGAGTCAGCTTATTTGAAAACTCTTTGTTGATTTTGCTTAATTAAGTCATTTGAAAGCTATAGAAACTTGAATCAGCACTTGGGGTGGCCTAGAACTCAAAAACGACTATTTTGTCGTTTTCAGTAGATTGCTTATTGCATTTTCAGTCTTATTCCTTGGGCTTATTTCAAATTTATTTTTACAGAAGTCTTATTTAGGACAAAAGAAGCTTGTGTGTCTAATTTCAGCTTATGGCATTGGCTTATAGCTTAATGGGCCAAAAGCCCATTAAGAATAAGCTGTTTGGTATAAGCTAGCTTATTTCACACTTTCAGCTTTTGGGCCTTTGGAAAAAGTTGTTTAAAATCAAATTTTGATTCAAGTAGTGCTTTTTGGGCTTATTTTGGACACTTTTTTATATTGGGCCCAAATTTGGCCCAATAAGGATCTGTTTTGGGTTTAGCCCATTTTCTGGGCCCATTAAGGGTATTTAGGTAATTTCACTTTCATTTCTGAGTTACTTAGGTTAAATTAAGCTAGTTTTCAAGTTTTTAGATTTTTTATGATTTTTGGATTTTTAATAATATTTTAATATTATTTTATTGTTAAAAACTAAGAATCTGATTTTCTAAGTTTTTATATTTTTCCTAGATTGTAGACACTTAATTAGGAATTTTTCAACTTTCCAAATATTTTTAGAGTCTTTTAATTATTTTCTAGAATTAATTTAAATTTAAATTTATTTTAATAGTTTTTAATTGTTTAAAAATAGTTTTTAGTGATTTTAAAATTTTGAAAAATACTTTTTAGCTTAATTAGGATTTTTTGAGGTTTATAAACTTTAAGATCTTGTTTTGGTCTTTTTAATAGTTAATATTGATTTTTAGGGCTTTAATTAGCATTAAAAGTCATTATTTGATTAATTAAAAGGTTTTGGCAAGTTTGGATTTTTTGTAAACTCTTAGAATATTTTTGTGGATTTTTAGTGATTTTTGGTAATTTTTAGGGTAAAATTTTAATTTTAGGGTTTTTTACGGTTTTACGTATACACCTTTTTCGTCTTAGTTTAATCGGTCTTCGTAACCGTCATTCTCTTCTAATCTCATTTCTATTTTTCTTTCTCATAAATATAATCACAAAGATAATCATTTCATCACACACACACTAAGCCTCCTTGAGAACGATTCCCCACTTTCGGTCATTTGTACACGGTTTTCCTAAATCGTCGTACTTAACGCTTACCACTTTTGCTCTCTTTTCCTAAAGAGTAGTAAAACCACTATATCATTTTGGCGCCGCTGCTAAAACTACATGAAAGAAATCTAGAGAGAGAAAGTAATCTACTCCTACTCCTAAAACTAATCTACTCCTAAATGACTAACCACCCTTTCATGTGGTGAAATGAAGGGTATTTATAGGAAAGGAGGGGATGCTTGTGTTGCTCTTTTCTTTCTTTCTTTCTTCATGTCTTTTCGTCTTTTAAGTTCTTCAACTTTTTCGACTTTGTCTCGGGATTAATTTAAACCCGTCTTATAATTTCTTCATTTATTAGACTTGAGTTCTTCGGCTTAATTAAACTTCCGTCTTTAGACTTATTCTTCGATAAATATTCAGAATAGGCCTTGGACTTCCGTTCTTTTTGCACTCTTGATCTTTTGACTTCGTCTTTTGTCTTTTTCTTCGATAAAAGCCCGTGAAAGCCCGTGTTTTCCTCCCTTTTCACGTTTTGGTCCTAAATCACAACAAAAACACAAACCACGCATATTTCTGACATTTACGACATAAAATACACGTTTTGGCTTGGTTATTATTGTAATTAAGTGGTAAAAGGATGGGTGTTTTCACACCTATCAAATCCCCTACACTTGACCATTGCAATGTCCTCATGCAATGCATTACTTACAAAGCAAGTTTTACATTTTCCATCATAATCAATCCACATTGGCCTTTATTAAAATGATAGAAAATTTCAAAAATAAGAAAACAAGTAAAGAGATCAAAAACTTACCTTAGGGTTTTGGAAATGTCATGAATGATTATCACCCTCAAGTTTCACGTTCCCCAAACCAAGCTTAAAAACGAGATCATTGTTATTATAAGTTAGCAAACTAACACGAACTCATGTGGGCCAATTATTTACTTAGACTCCCTTATTCCTAGGTGTATCTCTTATATTTTATTTTTGTCTTGAATGATTACGAGGATGCATTGTTGACTTATTTCGATAGTTATTTAGGCTGAAAATAAAGTGGGACGATTTAATCAATAGTTAGCTAAAGGACAAAATCTTTTAAAACTGCTTCTCGGGACCTCTTAAAGTTCATATCTTGGCATAACTCGCTTCACGATTTGAGACCTTTATCGGACCGATATTTGGCAGGGACTTCATACTTCAAATCTTGAGAGACGTTCTTGAAATTATGGTCTTCTCTTCATAATAGGAATTTCTTCACTTGAAGTTTTTGAGAGATTCTTCATACTTGACCACGACTTCTTCATTTTTCTCCAATCTTTATTTTGGACTTTGATATACAACGATCCGCCTCCTTTTAGGACTTGGATCTATTTATCCTTATACCTTGTTAGGGCCTTTTTGGATAGACTTCTCCATGATCTTTTGGGGAGTTTTTGCTTTTCGTCGTGTGTCTCGATCCATCATATTGATTTTTGATAAATGATTCTTCACATCACTTTGGATCTTTAGCAACAAAATGTAGCCCTCATGCCTTGTTAGGGCCTTTTCGGACTAGTCAATCTTCGCATCCCGCTTCAATAAGTTATGCCTTGGCTATGAACTCTAATTAATACCGAGCAACTTTTAAACGATCTTGGGCTAGAAGCTAAGTAACTTTTCAAATCGTACAACCTTATGTATTGCAATTAAATTTATTAACAAGCGATGGGAGAAAAAGCTCATAATCAACTCACATAAATTCATGAAAGAGTACCAAACTTATAATTGACTCTATCATCTCTCATTCTCCACAGTTTAATATCTTAAAGAATGAGACTCATGGATGCTTAGCCAATTAAATTCAAGTTTTAGGTTTTCGAGTCATCTATAGGATCTTGCAAACTCTTAGACTTTTTCAAGTTTAGAATTCGCATTTTAAAGTTCCCTTGATAAACAACTCTCTAGGATCAATTATAGGAACTTGCGAAAAGTTCTTGTTCTTAACCCGTGAGAGTTAAGACTTTCGCGTTTTAAAGCTCCCTATATAAAAGCCTAGCAAAACTTGACTTAAACACGTTAAGGATACTAGCTAGAGTAAACTTAGATAAGTAAACTCGGGTTGAGTAAAAATACTCACGACTTTGAAAAATTTAAAACCACTTTATTGAAAATTTATTCTAGCAAAGAAAGTAAATAACGCTAACAAAGGAAAAACTACTAGGCCAAAATAGATCAAAAATTTTGAAAAATGTCGAAAAATCAATTTTCCGGTTAAAATGAGGACAAATGCAAGGAAAAGACCACTTAACTTCGATAGAAGTCCCCCTACACTTAATGTAAACATTGTCCTCAATGTTTAAGCATGTGGAAGTAAAAAGCCCTACACTTAGGACATTGTGCACGTTTGTTTTAATCTTGTTAAGGAAGAGACAACTAAAGTGATTCCTATTTTAATATTGAAGAATATAAAATAGTGAATCAAAAGAGTTTATGATAGAACCGGGAAGACGGGTACACGGAATCACGGGTCGTCAAAAGTCATCAAGAATGGATCTTTGAAAGCTCGAATCCCTGCACATAAGAAACAAGACAACAAACACATATGGGGATCCCCCTACACTTATTATGAAAACGGTAAGGATAGATAATCAGGTTGCCTCCCGAGAAGCGCTTGTTTTTGTTAATCAAGTCACGAGCCTGACTCGTCCCCGAATTAAATGGTCCATGGGGAAGCCTCGAATGTAATACCGGGATCAAAGACCTTGTCCTCATTCCCGGAGGACATTAATAAAGGAGAGGCAAGAGGATAAGTCTTGAATGGGAGAAAAGTCCGCTCAACATACGAGAAGTATGTGAGGTCATGATCCACGGGAGGTGGGGTGGGTAAAGTAAGCAAATTGTCATCCCCCAAAGACAATTGATGCTCAGAAAGCGGCAAAGCCGTAAAGGTGTCAATCATGGAATGGTCAATGTTACCTCCCGGGTCAAAGCACTCATCCTCCGTAATGGTGTTAAAATGAGTGGATGAAAGGTGCTCGGGAGGGGGACTTGGGACAATACCTTCCTGCAGCAAATTATCAAAAATAATTTCCCCCTCCGTGTCATCATCATCAATACCCGGAGGCATTGAGTGAATGTCGATTTCCTCCATAGTTGTATCATTATTCTCAACTGAAGTAATAGACGGAGGTGAAGATTCTTTAATAGGAGCAGAATTCAACGCTTCAATCTTAGCAATAAGAAGATGAACTTTCAGTAATTTGTCGCGAAGAATAACGTCTTCCACCTCATCTAAAAGACCAAGTTCAGGGGCGAACTTCTCATAAGTCGGAGAGAATAAATCAACATCGCCTTCGTCGCTCGGAGGAGAAGGAGAAATTTCAAAAGTGAAATTCTCATAGCATGGAGAAAAATCATCATCATTAAGAGCGACCTCTTCCGTAAGCTCCTCAAAATTCGATGCATCACAAACCTCATCAAAGAATTTATCAAGATCAAAATCACTAATCTCACTCAATGTATCACAATCCTTAGGCGCATTAGGGATATCAAGAGTAGGAGTAGTAATCTCAAAACATGGGTTGAGATTGTAGATATCATCCTCGTCATCATCATCATAATAGACTGGACCATTCCAGTTAGGAGTGATATAGTCCACTAACTCCTCCTTGATAACCTCCACATCTTTAAGAAGCTCATGAAGCAATTTCTGTTGATCATCTCCCTAAGTATGTTCAATTAAACCCATTCTATCCCACGCTGTAAGTAAACATTTTGGTGTAGAAAAGAAGGGAAAACGACCAAATTAGCTCAAAAAGGTGTAGGTGGATTTCAATATTTGGTCACCATCAAGCAAATGTGGCCTTTCCTGATGTAAGTCAGCTCGGATTTGAGCTAAACCTTCTAGAATGTCATTCAAAGTAGTGAGTTGTTGGTCAAGACTAATTCCCTAAGAGGATTGATGATTGAGGGTGTGATGTGGGGGCTCAAAGTTATACAAACCGGAATCATAGCACGGAATTGGCTCAAAGATATTCATCGGTTGACAAGAAGAAGCATCGTGAGGACCCCCACAAATATTGCACCACGGGTATGGAGAAAAACCCGGTGCATTGTTAGGATAAGGATTGTCATATACGGGAGAGGGTGAGAAAGTATTGTAAGAGAAGAAGTATGAATTTGTTGAATTGCAAAATGGACAAAATCCAAATTGTGTATCGTCAATATCAGAGCCGCACCGCTCACAAATACACCAATGACATGTTTGATAACCATGCCATGGTCTCCCACACCGTACGCAAGACGAATCCATGAAGAATAATAGATAAGCAAGAAGAATATTTTTGGCGCAAAACTTGTGAAAAATAAATGCTTTTATGATTTTTCAAATGTTTTTGGAATTTTTTATTTTTATTATTTTTTTTAAAAAAATGCAAGAAATATAACGTTCACGAATGAACGGATCCCAAAATCCAACGCGTCTCTCACTAAATACCGTTAATCTTCACGAAAAGAGCCGGCAGCGGCGCCATTTAATAACTGGGTTTTTCCAAGTATAAAAAGTTATCGTCCGATCTTTTCGAATTGATTATTGGTAGAAAGTGCGACTCAATTGTTCTTGGTGGAAATGAAAATGGTTTGGTTATCTATTACTAAGTAAAATGAAAATGTAAATTGCGATAAGTAAAAGGAATGCAAAAGGAATGCGAAAGGAATGTAAAAAGGAATGTAAAAGGAATGTAAAAGGAATGCTGAAAGGAATGTAAAAGGAATGCTGAAAGGAATGCTAAAAGGAATGTAAAAGGAATGCAAAAGGAATGTAAAAGGAATGCTGAAAGGAATGCTGAAAGTAATGTAAAAGGAATGTTGAAAGGAATGTTAAAAGGAATGTAAAAGGAATGCTGAAAGGAATGCTAAAAGGAATGCTAAAAGGAATGCTAAAAGGAATGCTAAAAGGAATGCTAAAAGGAATGCTAAAAGGAATGCTGAAAGGAATGTAAAAGGAATGCTGAAAGGAATGCTAAAAGGAATGCTGAAAGGAATGTTAAAAGGAATGCTGAAAGGAATGCTAAAAGGAATGCTAAAAGGAATGCTGAAAGGAATGTTAAAAGGAATGCTGAAAGGAATGCCAAAAGGAATGTAAAAGGAATGCTGAAAGGAATGCTAAAAGGAATGCTGAAAGGAATGCTAAAAGGAATGCTGAAAGGAATGCTAAAAGGAATGCTGAAAGAAATGCTAAAAGGAATTCTAAAAGGAATGCTAAAAGGAATGCTAAAAGGAATGCTGAAAGGAATGCAAAACCCTTTTCCAATCAAGATGATCGGAATGTAAAGGAATGTATAAAGGGAATGTAAAAGGAATGTAAAAGGAATGCTGAAAGGAATGTAAAAGGAATGCTGAAAGGAATGCTAAAAGGAATGTAAAGGAATGCTGAAAGGAATGCTAAAAGGAATGTAAAACCCTTTTCCAATCAAGATGATCGGAATGTAAAAGGAATGTATAAAAGGAATGTAAAACCCTTTTCCAATCAAGATGATCGGGATGTAAAAGGAATGTATAAAATAAGCTAAATCTAATAAGCTATTAATCAAATAAGCACACGCCTAAAAACCTAATCAAAACACGTTTAAGAAAAGCTAATAAGCTAGAATTTAAAGACTTTTAAAAACACAAAATAAACAACTTTATAAAATAAACTTTAAAAAGATAAACTTTTAAGAAAAACTAGAAAAAACAAATAAGCTAAACACAAAATAATCCAATAAGCATGTCAAGCTCAAAACTCATTTGTATTTAAACTTATAGATGAATAAAAAGATAAACTTTTTAATCAATCAAACATCAAAACTAAACAAGATCAAAGATTATATCGAATCAAAGGTAATTAAAATCAAGAAAGGTAGAATGAGAATGATTGTAAAAAGCTTGAAATAAGATTAAGATTAAAGATTCAAAAGTACAAGATTAAAGATTAAGATTAAGAAAACTTGAAAGAAAAGCTTAAGAACATGAAAGAAATCTAGAGAGAGAAAGTAATCTACTCCTACTCCTAAAACTAATCTACTCCTAAATGACTAACCACCCTTTCATGTGGTGAAATGAAGGGTATTTATAGGAAAGGAGGGGATGCTTGTGTTGCTCTTTTCTTTCTTTCTTTCTTCACGTCTTTTCGTCTTTTAAGTTCTTCGACTTTTTCGACTTTGTCTCGGGATTAATTTAAACTCGTCTTATAATTTCTTCATTTATTAGACTTGAGTTCTTCGGCTTAATTAAACTTCCGTCTTTAGACTTGTTCTTCGATAAATCTTTAGAATAGGCCTTGGACTTCCGTTCTTTTTGCACTCTTGATCTTTTGACTTCGTCTTTTGTCTTTTTCTTCGATAAAAGCCCGTGAAAGCCCGTGTTTTCCTCCCTTTTCACGTTTTGGTCCTAAATCACAACAAAAACACAAACCACGCATAATTCTGATATTTACGACATAAAATACACGTTTTGGCTTGGTTATTGTAATTAAGTGGTAAAAGGATGGGTGTTTTCACACCTATCAATAACAGTTGGTGTTCTGGTAAGTTTAGTGATTAGATTTACTTTTTGTCTTTTGTTTAACAACATAGGTCGGAAAACATAAGCATATAAGCCCAAAATTAAGTTTTATTAAGGGTTTACATTAGAGGCATCGTGCATTTATATGCTATATAGCCCTTTAGGAACGTGGAGTCATCAAGCACCAAACACATGTTCATCCAATGTAATACCGCAATATCCGATTGACGAGTCTTAGGTAATAGATAAATATGATAGAAAATTATAGATGGATTAATTTTTGACCTATCTGATTGTTGTTCTTTCAACCAACAGAAATAAGGACAGCGGCGTGGGCTATGGAATGGAAATAAGACCGCCCATAATTTCTAAGAAAATGTAAGTTATATGATTATTACATATTTTAACCGGTTTATTTTTTTGATATGCAATGTTCGCAGTTAGCGAACCTAATGGTGACTTAAAGTGCGAACTTTAGATAGAACATCATGCACATATTGAAATTGGTTTAAAACCAGTGTTTACCCTTTTAACCGAGACACATATCTCTCTTTTTTGGGTAGCTTAAAGATTACAAAATACTATTGTTTTGGGATTGAAAAAACGAGTATACCTAAATAGATAACCAACTCGACACTTCTAAAAACCAACTGATATTCGTTTTGAAACTTTTTGTAGGATGAATATTATGCCTAGGGGCGGCTCTCGAGTCCTAAATGAAGTGCTCCGGATCTGGTAAGTTTTCGATTTTAATATATGTACCCGAAGCTTCTTGAAACAATGAGTTACCATGATTGACCTTTTTATGTAGTTTTTTTGATTATGTGAAAATAGCGGTTGCAGAAAGAATTTTACCACTCAGAAACTTTATGATATGTGTGATGTTTCAGTCACATCTCCATCCACCCCTCCTTTTCACACGCACACGGTCTGCCTCCTCTCACACAAAAATATTATATATCACAAACACACATATATCCCAAGGAACGCATTAAAATGGTTTAGCAAAAAAACTCAGAAAGATCTATTATTTTTAACACAAATGCCTTTAGTCCTCTCTGTCTCTGCCTTTCGAATCATCGAACATCCATCTTGGATTTGACGACACGAATAACAACAGCTACCCACTACGTCGGCCACTAAACTTTTCTATGTTTTTAAAATTAAAATAATACGTAGAGAATACCTTGAAATATTTGACCGGTAACACAACCTACCTGAAATCCTAAATGTACCCCATATGAAAGTAGATTTATACTTAATAAAGGTAAAGTAGAATTAAAAACTAAAAATGAAAAACCAAAAAGTCTGAACTTGCAGCCCTCAATGAAGGTTTTGGACATGACAGTTGGGTCATTTTTGTTAACAAGGCATCAGCTCCCATATTGTTAAATTTATGTATGCAACCATGATATAAAATGAAACTTGAATGCTCATTTTTGTTAACAAGGCATCAGCTCCCATATTGTTAAATTTGAGGACATTTTTATATAAAGGGAAAAGTTGTGTCCATTATTTGATATTTGACATTGTGTTACAAGTGGTTGCAATGTGAAAAAGGGTACTTGACATACATTGAGTTAGGCAGGAACCCGAAAAACAATGTACCAAATATGTGAGACGATTTATCCCTCCTTATCTCTGAACATATATTCAAATGATAAAAAGATAGGAGAAGGCTGTTTGAATCCACTTTTACACGGTAAGTGACTTTGAGTTTAGCTTTCGTACCTGTTCAAGTCTCTTATCTATCTTAGCGTTTCTTGCGTTTATATGGGTCATCAGTAAATTTGTTTGACAGGTAGCATTTTATTAATGCCGATATGAGCTGTAACATTAGGATTCCCTATATGTTTTACGTTTTACTGTTACCTTCGCCATTTTATTAATCAATTCGCTATGAGCTGGGACTGGAGGACTACAAAATTAATAGTTTTGTGCAGTATTTCTTGAATGATTTGTGTATCATACAGTAGCTATGACTAATATTAGTTACATTTCAATTATTCATATATTATACAAATAGTTAATGCAGTGTATCAGGTCCTACACCTTACAGAAATAAACACCAAAAAATAGGCACTTAGTTACCTGATCAATAACTTTATTACATTATTTTTCTAATATGCTGCAGTCGGAAAAGAATCGGGGATACATGCAGCCGATGTATTTGATCAACCATAATAGAAGTCCACACGACCTTCTGTTGCAGCATTAGCCAGTTCAATATCGTCTCCGAGATACAGAAGCTCATAGTCCGGATCTCCAAAAACTTCTGGTGAATTTTTTGAATTGTTAACTTCTGAATTTATTATAAAAACACAAAGGATTGATTTCAAGTTCTGTGACCATGTGAACTATTAAACAACTCCAAGAGGTCGTGTTCAAAGTAATACATCTCTTGCCCATTTTTTGGGTATGGTAAATCTGGCACTGGTTGTGCCTCGACGTAAGGTACATATTGAGATATGTCTTTCAAGTTTAGAAGCTCACTCTAGGTGATACCTTTGAGTAGACACATGATCTTCAACGACTCAAAAACAGCGATGGAGATGTCAGATAGTTCCCTTTTATGCAGGTCGTCATCCTTCTATAATCGGTTCGATTCTTCTTCTATCTTTGATTCAAAACTTCTACCAGATCATAAAGAAAACACACACACAACCAAACGCCGCTGATTCGACTCAAAGTTGAAGGGGTTCGAGATTTTCAAGATTCATATTGCATGTAAGTTGCTTTATCTTAATCAATAACTATATTGCTGCTTGATTTAATTAGATTGTTTGTGTTATTGTGAGTTAGTAATGCATATTTAATACTTATATAAATGAGGGGTTTTAGTTTTTTATGTTTTGATTAGTTGAAATCTAAGCCTATTTTTCTGATTGATGGTTTGGGCTATTGATTGCATAATTTAGGGGGTTTTCATTTTATAAATTTTGTGGGGTTTCTTTGTTGCTCTTATGGCTTATTTATAAGAAATGATTTGAAGATATTTTGATTAGCTTATTTTTCATGCTGTTTTTTGCGCCTACCGTGTTTGTTTTCTCGAGTTTATGGTTCCCTATGTAACTCGAATTGAACAGGCATTACTTATAGCTGTAATAATATCTTCAAGCCTCATTTATTGACGGTTGCAGCAGCAGCCTTGGTATATATTTTGCTACACTTTTATTATCGCCCAAAATGAATTTAAGTATGTTGTTTAAGGAGATCAGGAAGAATCGGTGGAAGTTGTGGCTACGCACTGGAATTAAGAATGTACATTTTTAGAGAATCTTACATCTCTTTTGCGCTATAGCATACGTCCCCTGCAGCATATAAGAACCTAAATAACATGATTAAGGTAACTTTTATTCAACTGACTGTAAAATATTTCATATGTTCATATTTTGAATGATGCTATAATGTAAAAATCACAAATTCATTATTGTAGGTATGGGTTCCAGATGCAATATGTGTCGATGGGGTCTGTTGGTACTTCGTGCAATATTATTTAGTTATTGTTGTGTACTGATTTGAATGAAAGCTGTATCAGCTGTAAGCAGTAAGTACCGCATAATCATACATGAGTAGCGTAAATAGTAACTGTATTATGAGATGTGAAGTGAAAGTTAGCGTTCTAGTTAGTGATTTAGGTATAATAGGCGTAAAATGAAACAAGAATCTGTTTCTTTGATGTAAATGTTATTGAGCAGCGTCACTGATTTAGGTATAATACATACAAAGTAATGTATGAATGTTGTATGGCTCATTGAACTATGCCACATGCATTGATCTTGCTTTCAGTTGCTTTCAATGTTGAAATATGCCAGATGTGGTAGGCGGCGTCTCTTATCTGATGTTGTATCTTCCACTGTTTCAGGTAAATGGTTTGTCCCTGATATGCAGTCAAATAAAGAGGATCAGGGGAATTCGTGGTAGACAGAATCGTTGTCACCTAATCGTCTGCTGAACTGAACAAACAAAAAAGCTTGAAAACATGTGTAAAACCCGCATGCTTTTACCATGAATAGTGCCCTTAAGATCGTACGTCCTAGATTAAAACTTACCTTATTTAGTATTGATCACATTCATGTGCTAATAATCAAGCAAGTGCATACGTGTATGACATGATAAGTATCGATTACGTACAAACTCATGATAAACAGTTAATAGATATTTCACGTGAACATAATTAAATCATGATCACCATATTAAAACACGAACTAAAATAATTACGTAAGTACTTAATTACGAGTGTAAATAATACGATAAACTACATGATAAAATAAACAGAAACACTTTAAATACGAACACGTTTAACCACGAACGAACACGAAACATCGGGACACAAGAAAAGGTACGGGTACCCCATGTGGGGCCCTATACCCACGGCACACCAATCAAGGTGGGCTAAGCCCATGGACTTTTACAAGAAAGGGGGGGTATGGTAAATATGCTTTTCATTTTTACATTTCAAGCAAAATAACATTTAACCTAAAAAGTTTTCTCTCCTCCTCCTTGGTTCTCTCTTTGTGCCGCCACCCTTAAGGACCACCATAGGTGGCTGTTGATTGATCTTGATCACAAAAATCATTGCTATAAACCGTGTTTATTCATCCTCTTTCAAGCTACGTATTGGTATATCATTCTAAACCTTTCTTTTTAATTCTTTTAAATCTTTGATTATTTTCATGAACATGTTATTTTATTTTTGTTAAAACATGATAATTAAACATAGACCTAACATGTTTTGGGGTTAATTAAAATCAAAGGATGATATAAGAGGGTGTTTGTTTTGGCCGCCTAGTATAACCAACCCGAGGGGGGGTTCGGTTTGCTTTTAGCCGCCACCACCAAGACCATTGTTGGTCTTGGTTGGTGCATGTGGGACCCACGGCAGCAAGGGGGCACAAGTACCCCGAGTTTGGCTCGGGGTACGGTGTCGAGTTCATGCCTGATTCATGGTTCGTTGGTTAAATCATGATTTATGCTACATGTTAATTTTATGAATTATGAACTTAGGATATAAATTAATTAATAAACATGAGATATTAATTAAACCATGACTTAGGTTATTTTAATTATTAATTTAGCATGATATTAATTTAACCTAAGTATTTTATGTTATGAGTTATAATTAATTAATTATTTAAAACATGCCTATAATTAATTAATTTAGACATGACTTAGGTTATGTTATTAATACATAATAATACACATTTTAACCTAAGTAATTTATTCCATTTTAATTAAAACATGTTATACTTTAATTAAAATGCTTAACCTATAGTTTAATTAAATACATGAAATAATAATTAAACTATACACTATATCATATGACTTAAGAAATAAGCTTTTAAACACTTAGACTTATATGTTAGCTTATGTAACCAGCTTAATTCTAATTATGGAAACTTCTATTTATAGAAACTTAATTAAATAAGGCAACTAATCTATTAATGGAAACCTTCTATATATGGAAATCTATCTATTTCAGGCAGCTAATCTAATCATGGAAACCTCCTATATATGGAAACTTATTTGATTAAGGCAGCTGATCTATTTTTGGAAACTTTCTATTTTTAGAAACTAATCTAAATTAAGCAGTAAATTCTATTTTAGGAAACTTTCTATTTTTGGAAACTTTCTATTTTTGGAAACTTTCTATTTTTGGAAACTTTCTATTTTTGGAAACTTTCTATTTTTGGAAACTTTCTATTTTTGGTAACTTTCTATTTTTGGAAAATTTCTATTTTTGGAAACTTTCTATTTTTGGAAACCTGCTATTTTTGGAAAGTTACTTATTATTACACAGTAAGTATAATAATACATGAAATACCAGTAATACTTAATCAGATTAATCAGAATACAAGATAAACACAGTTTAAGGCTTTAAACAGTAAACCATGACCTAAAACACACAAAGTAAGCTAAGGTGAAACATAAAACCCAGTACGTAATCAGTGATTCGATACTTATACACGTGTGTATTCATGTAGCGTTAGTGATCCAGAAGTAGGAGTCTTTCTTCCGTTCATTCACTGGACTTGAGGTACGGATTCCCGTCCTTTCAGTATGGACATTCTTTCCTTATTAGGATTTCCCCTTATGCAGCCAACTGTTTTCCCCAGTATTTGTTTTATTGTTTTGAACTGCTTATGTTTAATTAGCATAATCTATAGCCATATACAAGCATGACCAGTTTCACCTAGTTATGGAGGTACCATAACCATAACATTGGAGGCACCAATGTTATGACTTCCCCACGGCGGAGTGATTGCTCGTGGCGTCCCTTTCAGTTTTGGCCATATTATTATATCATGTGGGGCGTATGGGTGCATCCTAGTTACATGTTTTATTCAGTATTTCATGGTGAATGTGGTGTGTGCCTTGCATCCTTCACAAGGAGTTGATCCCTCCTACCCAAACCAGTATATTAATTAGAGGCATCCCCTCTAATCAGCATGATGAGGTCACCCCTCCAAGTATTCATGCACGTGACCTTTTCATGACCTATATGGGCTATGGTATATTTATGTTAAAACAGTTTTCATAAGATAAACATAAGGCTTTTCAAGCTATAAAACCAGTTTTCTTAATACTTAACCAGTTTACTCAGAACTTAGTCTTCCGCTGTTATATGTTACATGCTTATCCTATTTCATGCTATATTGTACATCCGTGCACTGAGCGTCTTGCTCAGCCGTTTTCCTTTTCATGTTCCCAAAACGGCAGGTACTCAGGGACGCTCGTAGATCTCAAACGTACGTGCATATGGACTGGAAGCTTTACTGTCTTTCTTTACTTTATGCATTTCCTTTACTTTAATACAGTTTGCTATGGACATTGTTTCGTCCTTTCCTTTTACAGTATTTATGTTTGTGTGTGATGAGCTCTACTTTGGGGTTACCGATGTTTGATTCCGGTATTTCCCCTTTTATGGTCAAATAATGCTTAGACATTTATCCTTGTATGCTTTGATGACACGCCATGATTATGCGTAAGATTCCATTTCCAAAATGGGGTGTTACAATTATGGTATCAGAGCCAAGGTTTCGACCTGTAGGCTCTCAAATATTACCTGTGATTAGTGGGTAGTCACTACGGTCTTCCTAGAACTGACAGTTGTTTTCATGCAATCATCATTTTTATGCATACATATACATGTCATTGTTACAGGGTTTTTGACTAAGTAATGGTTGGTACAGGACTGGCCCTATTTAGTCGCATATGTTTTATCGAAACTTTTAGATTTGGGACCGACCCATAGGCGTCCCCTCGATATGTCTTTTGTTTTGAGTGAACTGACCAGAGGCGTTCACTCTCGAGCATCAAAAGTTTTCATAAAACTGCATCATGCATTCATACAAAAATTTTCTTGCATAAAATTTTTCTCGTGAAATTTTTTTTTGTATTAATTTTTTTTCATGTATATATATAATTTATATTTTAGGTGTCGAACTGTTAATCATATGTTTTATGTTATACTGTCAGATGGTTCTCACACGCGAGCAAGAGCAGCTCAATGCTGCAATTCAGGCTGCCATGCAAGCCTTGCTTCCTCAACTGAGAAATGACATCCGTGCTGAAGTCCAAGCTGCCAACAATCAGCAGCAGCAGAATCATGCACCTCCTCCTCCTCCTCCCCCAGTGACACTAGCAGTGTGGCTGGAAAGATTCAACAAGCTCCGTCCTAGAGCTTTTGAAAAGACTGATAGCCCCAGCGATGCTGAAAGCTGGTTGACTCATATCGAGAAGATTTTCAATGCTATGGGATGTGACCCCGCATTCAAGGCGAGATTGGCATGCTACCGGTTTGAAGGCGATGTACTCAACTGGTGGCTAGCCTTGACGCAGTCGGAAGGAGGTGATGATTGGGTCGCTGGTTTGACATGGGCCCAATTCAAGGAGAGAGTGATGGAGCAGTTCTTTCCCAAGGCAGAGCAGGACAAGCTCAAGTGAGAGTACCATGGGATACGTCAGAGAGCGGGCGAGAATAGCAACGAATTCATGCAGCGCTTTCTTCGCTTAGCTGGTTTCCTGGGAGCAGCAGCTGGTACTCCTGAGGAGCAGGCACACCATTTTAGGTGGGCACTTCGCACCTCGGTCGCGAACAATCTGGTGTGTGCTACGTTCAATACAGTAGCACAAGTGGCCGACGCAGCAAGGAAGCTAGAGATGTTGCAGGAACGAGATGAATTCGGGGAAGCTGAAAGACCCGACAAGAGGTAAACATTTCGTATTCAAACGGTAACCAAACCGCATCCTATCATTTTATGTTCAATAATCATCTCTTAAACTGTATCTTCCAGGCAGAAAAATGGGGACCGGTCTCAGCCGGCTACTCAGCAGCAGCCTCATCAGCCCAAAGGAAACGGTCACACTAACGACCGTTCTGTTGTGGAAAGGCGTAGCGGTAATGATAATTACCGTAATAACGCTGGACACTCCAACAACATCAGGTCCTACTATTTACGCATCTTCTTATAATTTCATGTTATATCTCTCATGCTGACACTATATTAATCTCTACCAGGAACCACGGTAACGGGAAGGACCAGAACCACATGGGTTCTCAGCCTAACCGTTCAGCTAACACTGGTGAACATCTTATGATGCATATGTCTTATACTCGTGCATATACTTTATTTTAACACATTTTGTCATCAGCAGGCCCTCAGCAAGCAAGGACTCCTGCTGGAGGATTCACTCGTCCTCTTTGCAATACTTGCCATCGCAGACACCCTGGCCCATGTCGTCGTGATTCCGACGCGTGCTACAAGTGCGGCCTCCCTGGCCATCGTATGAGAGATTGCCGTAAGGGTGAAATGGAGGGTACCTCGGGTCATGCTGATAGTAAACTGCCTCCTACCACTGGGCGTGTCTACACGACATCTCGTGATCAGGCAAACAAATCTATAGGTACCATTACTAGAATTTTGTATATGTACGGCCAAGCTGCATGTGTTCTTTTCGACACGGGTGCCACTCACTCAGTTATTTCCACTACTTATGCTAAGAACATCAGGACACTTCCCTTGCCATTAGAAAATAGGCTTACCATTTCCACGCCTTTGAGGGACTCTGTATTAATAACTCATGTATACAAGAGTCTTCCTCTAGAGTTTGACGATAAGGTTCGTGCAGTAAATGCACTACCCTTAGACATGATTGAGTTCGATATGATTCTCGGCATGGACTGGCTATCCAAGCACCATGCTACCATTGCCACTCATATCGGGTGATTTTCGGCGACATTAATGCACCAGAGTACATTCATAATGGGTTCATACCCGGACGGTCTGTACAAGTCATATCTACCTTGCAAGCACGTGCATTACTGTCACATGGCTGTGAGGGTTATCTAGCTACGGTTCACGACATGGATGCTGAATCCCCATCGATTCAGGATCAACCAGTAGTTTCGGAATTTCAAGACGTCTTTCCAGCTGAACTTCCAGGCATACCACCTGCACGAGAAGTGGAGTTCAACATCGACCTTGTTCCAGGAGCTGAACCAATCTCTAAGGCTCCGTATCGTATGGCTCCCATAGAGCTAAAAGAACTGAAGGACCAACTGCAGGAACTTCTTGAACGAGGGTTCATTAGACCAAGCGCATCTCCATGGGGCGCACCGGTCTTGTTCGTTAAGAAGAAGGACGACAGCATGCGACTTTGCATAGACTACCGTGAACTTAATAAGATTACCATCCGCAATAGATATCCACTGCCACGTATAGATGATCTGTTTGACCAACTTCAAGGAGCCAAACACTTCTCAAAGATCGATCTAAGGTCAGGCTACCATCAGCTAAGGGTTAAAAAGCAGGATATTGCCAAGACTGCTTTTCGTACCCGCTATGGCCATTATGAGTTTGTAGTCATGCCATTCGGCCTGACTAATGCTCCAGCAGTATTCATGGATCTGATGAACAGAATCTTCCACGAATTCCTTGATAAGTTTGTCATTGTATTCATCGATGACACCCTGATTTTCTCAAAGTCCACGGAGGAACACGAAGACCATCTCCGTACGGTACTACAGATTCTTCGTCAAAAGCAGCTGTATGTAAAATTCTCCAAGTGTGAGTTCTGGTTAAACAAAGTGGCATTCTTAGGTCACATTGTATTAGCAGAAGGGATCACAATGGACCCAGCGAAGGTTGAGGCTATCACTAAATGGCCAAGACCAACGTCAGCGACAGAAGTCCGCAGTTTCTTAGGCTTAGCTGGATATTATCGCAGATTCATGGAGAACTTTTCCCGCTTGGCATTACCTCTCACCAAACTGATGCGAAAAGGAGAGAAATTCGTCTGGACGGAAGAACGAGAGAAGAGCTTCGAAGACCTAAAGCAGAAGTTAGTATCTGCACCTATTCTTACTCTCCCATCTGGTACAGGTGGATTTCAGATCTATAGCGATGCATCGGGGAAGGGACTGGGCTGTGTTCTCATGCAACATGGGAAAGTGATCGCGTATGCTTCACGGCAGCTTAAGCCCTATGAAGAAAACTACCCTACGCATGACCTGGAACTTGCTGCAGTTGTGTTCGCATTGAAAATATGGAGGCACTACTTATACGGAGAATCATGCGACATTTTCACGGATCACAAGAGCTTGAAGTATATCTTCACTCAACGAGAATTGAACATGAGACAAAGGAGATGGTTGGAACTGTTGAAGGATTATGATATTAACCTACAGTATCATCCCGGGAAGGCTAATGTAGTAGCAGATGCACTCAGCAGAAAGTCCGGAATGATCAATGGCATTGAAATCAAGGAACAAAACATAAGAGACTTGGAGCGGCTAGACATCGAAATCATGGTACGTGGGTAGCACGGATACTGGGCGAATCTTAGAGTAGAACCCGAGTTACTGTCTAGGATCAAGGAAGAGCAGAAGGATGATGGAGAAATTTGGGCGATAATTCAGAATTTGGAGAAACAGACAGAATTCAGAATGGACGCAGACGGTATCGTTTGGCAGGGCACGAGACTTTGTGTTCTTGACAATCAAGAACTCCGGGAAGCATTGTTAGCTGAAGCTCACAGCTCCCCATTTTCTATACATCCTGGGTCGACAAAAATGTACCATGACATCAGACAGCACTTTTGGTGGAGTGGTATGAAACAGGATGTAGCCACTTATGTCTCCAAATGTCTTACCTGCCAGCAGGTTAAGATTGAGCATCAGCGATCGGGCGGTCTCCTTCAACCGTTGGATATTCCAGAGTGGAAGTGGGACAAAATCACCATGGATTTTGTTACCGGTCTTCCGCCTACCAAGAAGAAGCACGATGCTATTTGGGTCATTGTTGATCGACTCACCAAATCAGCTCATTTCTTACCGATACGCAAAGAAGATCCGGTAAGTAAACTCACAGATACTTACAGAAGGGAGATCATGAGACTCCACGGTACTCCCTCCAGCATCGTCTCAGACAGAGATCCTCGTTTCACGTCGCGATTCTGGAAAGGTCTGCAAAAAGCTTGGGGTACACAACTTAAGCTGAGTACGGCCTTTCATCCTCAAACGGACGGACAGTCGGAGCGAACAATTCAGACATTGGAAGATATGTTAAGGTCGTGTGCGTTGGAATGGACAGGTGATTGGGACGATTACATCTGTTTGGTCGAGTTTGCATACAACAACAGCTGGCACGCAAGTATCAAATGTGCTCCTTTCGAAATGTTGTATGGCAGGAAGTGTCGCGCTCCAATCTGCTGGGATCAAGTGGGAGAGCGAACACTCGAAGGACCAGAAATTATAGGAATGACCAATGAGAAGATCGAAGTAGCTAAGCAAAAGCTGCAGGAAGCACGGTCACGTCAGAAGAGTTACGCCGATAAGCATCGTAGGGACATACATTTTAATGTGGGAGACCACGTCTTCCTCAAGGTTTCGCCGGCACGTGGTGTTAAACGCTTTGGGATCAAAGGGAAACTCAGTCCTCGTTTCATCGGACCATTTGATATCATTGAACGAATCGGTGAAGTATCTTACCGATTGGCGTTACCTCCTCAGCTTTCGCACGTGCATAACGTGTTCCATGTGTCCTTACTCAGAGGGTACAAGTATCATCCCCTTCACATGGTTCAGTATCCACTGGAATAGATACGTGAAGATCTCACTTTTATAGAGGAACCCGAACGAGTGCTCGACAGGCAAGAACGAGTCATGAGAAGGAAGACGATTCCATTCGTCAAAATTCTTTGGAGGGACCATACCGAGCGGGAAGCCACTTGGGAAACAGAGGAGTCTATCCGGGCTTCTTACCCTCACTTCATATTTTGAGTTCGGGTATGTTACTTCTTTCCAGTTACTTTATCTATAATTCGGGGACGAATTATTCTTTTTAGGGGGGAAGAATTGTAAAACCCGCATGCTTTTACCATGAATAGTGCCCTTAAGATCGTACGTCCTATATTAAAACTTACCTTATTTAGTATTGATCACATTCATGTGCTAATAATCAAGTAAGTGCATACGTGTATGACATGATAAGTATCGATTACGTACAAACTCATGATAAACAGTTAATAGATATTTCACGTGAACATAATTAAATCATGATCACCATTTTAAAACACGAACTAAAATAATTACGTAAGTACTTAATTACGAGTGTAAATAATACGATAAACTACATGATAAAATAAACAGAAACACTATAAATACGAACACGTTTAACCACGAACGAACACGAAACATCGGGACACGAGAAAAGGTACGGGTACCCCATGTGGGGCCCCATACCCACGGCACACCAATCAAGGTGGGCTAAGCCCATGGACTTTTACAAGAAAGGGGGGTATGGTAAATATGCTTTTCATTTTTACATTTCAAGCAAAATAACATTTAACCTAAAAAGTTTTCTCTCCTCCTCCTTGGTTCTCTCTTTGTGCCGCCACCCTTAAGGACCACCATAGGTGGTTGTTGATTGATCTTGATCACAAAAATCATTGCTATAAACCGTGTTTATTCATCCTCTTTCAAGCTACGTATTGGTATATCATTCTAAACCTTTCTTTTTAATTCTTTTAAATCTTTGATTATTTTCATGAACATGTTATTTTATTTTTGTTAAAACATGATAATTAAACATAGACCTAACATGTTTTGGGGTTAATTAAAATCAAAGGATGATATAAGAGGGTGTTTGTTTTGGCCGCCTAGTATAACCAACCCGAGGGGGGGTTCGGTTTGCTTTTAGCCGCCACCACCAAGACCATTGTTGGTCTTGGTTGGTGCATGTGGGACCCACGGCAGCAAGGGGGCACAAGTACCCCGTGTTTGGCTCGGGGTACGGTGTCGAGTTCATGCCCGATTCATGGTTCGTTGGTTAAATCATGATTTATGCTACATGTTAATTTTATGAATTATGAACTTAGGATATAAATTAATTAATAAACATGAGATATTAATTAAACCATGACTTAGGTTATTTTAATTATTAATTTAGCATGATATTAATTTAACCTAAGTATTGTATGTTATGAGTTATAATTAATTAATTATTTAAAACATGCCTATAATTAATTAATTTAGACATGACTTAGGTTATGTTATTAATACATAATAATACACATTTTAACCTAAGTAATTTATTCCATTTTAATTAAAACATGTTATACTTTAATTAAAATGCTTAACCTATAGTTTAATTAAATACATGAAATAATAATTAAACTATACACTATATCATATGACTTAAGAAATAAGCTTTTAAACACTTAGACTTATATGTTAGCTTATGTAACCAGCTTAATTCTAATTATGGAAACTTCTATTTATAGAAACTTAATTAAATAAGGCAAATAATCTATTAATGGAAACCTTCTATATATGGAAATCTATCTATTTCAGGCAGCTAATCTAATCATGGAAACCTCCTATATATGGAAACTTATTTAATTAAGGCAGCTGATCTATTTTTGGAAACTTTCTATTTTTAGAAACTAATCTATATTAAGCAGTAAATTCTATTTTAGGAAACTTTCTATTTTTGGAAACTTTCTATTTTTGGAAACTTTCTATTTTTGGAAACTTTCTATTTTTGGAAACTTTCTATTTTTGGTAACTTTCTATTTTTGGTAACTTTCTATTTTTGGAAACTTTCTATTTTTGGAAACTTTCTATTTTTGGAAACTTTCTATTTTTGGAAACCTGTTATTTTTGGAAAGTTACTTATTATTACACAGTAAGTATAATAATACATGAAATACCAGTAATACTTAATCAGATTAATCAGAATACAAGATAAACACAGTTTAAGGCTTTAAACAGTAAACCATGACCTAAAACACACAAAGTAAGCTAAGGTGAAACATAAAACCCAGTACGTAATCAGTGATTCGATACTTATACACGTGTGTAATCATGTAGCGTTAGTGATCCAGAAGTAGGAGTCTTTCTTCCGTTCATTCACTGGACTTGAGGTACGGATTCCCGTCCTTTCAGTATGGACATTCTTTCCTTATTAGGATTTCCCCGTATGCAGCCAACTGTTTTCCCCAGTATTTGTTTTATTGTTTTGAACTGCTTATGTTTAATTAGCATAATCTATAGCCATATACAAGCATGACCAGTTTCACCTAGTTATGGAGGTACCATAACCATAACATTGGAGGCACCAATGTTATGACTTCCCCACGGCGGAGTGATTGCTCGTTGCGTCCCTTTCAGTTTTGGCCATATTATTATATCATGTGGGGCGTATGGGTGCATCCTAGTTACATGTTTTATTCAGTATTTCATGGTGAATGTGGTGTGTGCCTTGCATCCTTCACAAGGAGTTGATCCCTCCTACCCAAACCAGTATATTAATTAGAGGCATCCCCTCTAATCAGCATGATGAGGTTACCCCTCCAAGTATTCATGCACGTGACCTTTTCATGACCTATATGGGCTATGGTATATTTATGTTAAAACAGTTTTCATAAGATAAACATAAGGCTTTTCAAGCTATAAAACCAGTTTTCTTAATACTTAACCAGTTTACTCAGAACTTAGTCTTCCGCTGTTATATGTTACATGCTTATCCTATTTCATGCTATATTGTACATCCGTGCACTGAGCGTCTTGCTCAGCCGTTTTCCTTTTCATGTTCCCAAAACGGCAGGTACTCAGGGACGCTCGTAGATCTCAAACGTACGTGCATATGGACTGGAAGCTTTACTGTCTTTCTTTACTTTATGCATTTCCTTTACTTTAATACAGTTTGCTATGGACATTGTTTCGTCCTTTCCTTTTACAGTATTTATGTTTGTGTGTGATGAGCTCTACTTTGGGGTTACCGATGTTTGATTCCGGTATTTCCCCTTTTATGATCAAATAATGCTTAGACATTTATCCTTGTATGCTTTGATGACACGCCATGATTATGCGTAAGATTCCATTTCCAAAATGGGGTGTTACAACATGGAAGGAAGCTCAACTATGCAGGAAGGAGAAGCGACGGTCGAATTAAAAGAACAAAAAACTTTAGAAGATGCTCAAGGGAGCTCAGCTATGCGACTTTTCTATCGTCCCCTAAAAACGTTACCAAATAAAAACACAACCCGCCGCGGCAAAACGCGGGCATCATCCCTAGTTCAACACTAAACTTTGAAACTAGACAACAATGTTTTGTTCAAAATTAGTTTAAATAATTTTGTTAAATGTTGATATGTAGGTTAACTAAAATGGTATATTTATTGTTGTTGTTGTTGTTGTTGCAGGTTTAGTTGATGTGTTAATCTTTCTTATTGTATCACAGTAATAAAAATATTATGATTTGATTGAATGTAGGGGTGGTTAAATGGACGTTGTTCCATGGACACGAACTAAATGGGTAATTTTTAATATTTGGACTAAATGGACTTGGACCAAATGGACATTGGACCAAATGGACATGGGTTAAATGGACAATATTAAAAGAGAAATAAATAAACTCAAGATTAATTTAACCAAATGTTTTTATTTTGTCCAAATATTCTATAATACCCATTTGTTTTATAAAATGCTTTTTATGTTGTCCAAATAGTCTAACTAAAATAAAAGTAATACCCATTTAGTTTATTAGTTCAAAAAAAGGTCCAAAAAGCCCAAATTTAAGCATATGGACATGATTTGCCACCTCTAATTGAATGGTTAGTTTGTGTTATGTGTTTTTTATAATGAATGGTTTAAAAAAACCAAAATCCTTTTTTATATCTATTTATATATAGGGTTTTTAAAAATTGGGCATTTACTTTGTGTGTGCAAGGATCATTTGTAATGTACAATCAGGTTAAAACAAATGTTTTCAAGGCTCTAAAATGGTTAGTGGTAAGTCTTCTTGACTATAAAGAAATTTTGTTTGTAATTGATTTAAACCCAATTTTAGAATTTATCGAGTTTGAAGTTCCATGTTCAGCATGTTCTTATGTGTTTCAATGATTCTTTGTGGTATGTGTTTATAGAGATATTATGACATTTAAGAAATTGAGTCGACTCAAAAAAATATAAATAAATGGTTTGAGAATTTGAGTCAATTCCAAAAAATATAAAGCATTATGATTCTTGAATGTATAAAAAAATCGTGTATAGAGTACTTACGCAAAAAAAACGAGTAGACTATTGTTTCTTTTATGAGGTATAATTTTCTTGGATGCCGATTATAAAAATTGAACCACCATGTTATGTTGTTAATAGATTTATGAATATATGATTTTTTTGAATTATTGACATAATATATGTAGCGATCTAGAGAATCTGGGTATATCTTTGTCGAGTTAATTGTGTCGTTTCGCTTCTCTTTGCAACTTAAAAAGGAAAGCCTTTTTAATGTCAAAAATAGGTTTGAGTTATTTGGCAATGGTATGAAGAATAGAAATAACATGTTTTATGAAATGTTAATAAAGGTTCGAATCTTTATATTATATTTTAAAGTAGAATTTGCTATATTTGTTTCATGATATTAAAATTCAAGAATTAACATACTTCCTAAATTTGTATTAGGTTAAGTATATTAATTCAAGAATCTTATCCTATGCGGTCCTTCATTCATATTAAATCATGAAATGTTAACAAACTTCCGTATCTTCAAAATTTGTGCAGGCTTGCGTTTTAGATTTCGAAATTTACATTTAACATTCTTACTCAGTAGTTTTCAATTGCAACCGAAACGCCCTATAGTAACATCAAGACATTTGTTAAGGCCAACCGGCCTTTTTTAGTTAGCTTTACTACCTTTATATGTTTTATATCACTGACAAATGTTTTCTATTTGTGACGAAGGTGATGATGATGAGGATGATACATAGGTACTTATGGCGGAGTTTGAATAAATAGGGAAGAAAATAGACAAAGAGAAACTACGCAAATGTCACACCCCACCATGGCGAAATATGGGACGCGAGCTATGGATATCATCACAACAATAGCATGTCTATAGAGAGAACTATATGAAATTGAAAAATCATAAAAGGTGACACAGATGTCATGACAATATCTCAAGAATGCAGGAGTCTAGGTAAGTAGGTAAAAGTCCCACCTCTTACCAAAGACAAACAAAAAAAACAAACAAACTAACATATAGGTGTTCATAGTATCACTTACTAAACAAACAAAAGAAGCTAAGAAGGAACGGGGATCACCTTCTAAATGCATTCCTACGCAACTCCAAATCCTAGCCACTTATGTTCTCACGCATACCCATAATATCACCTGAAAGACACACTAAAACACGTCAACATAATGTTAGAGTCATAGGTTTAGACTCCAACCTCAAATCAATTATAATATAAGCTGTGAATAACCACCAACAATAAAAATATATGGACAATGTGTTACAAATGTGCATTAACAACTAACATTCAAGATTAATCATACCAAACCAACTCCAAGGCTCCCAGCCTTACCAAACACCATGGTTCCATAGGCGCCCATACACCTATGAACCAATCCCAAGGCCCCGCCTTGTCAACATCTTCTTGGTACCAAGTTAAATCACAAAACAATCATGAATCAATCAGCAGTTAATCACATAAGTACACACACATCCATCTCCAATAATAAAACATTCACAACAACAATTTACAAAACCATAACGAGTGTCTCTTCCATCCCATCTGGAAGTCAAAATCATTAAAAGATATGGGACTATGAAAATCACCTGATCAAGCTTCTCCAAATATCCACGCTCTGGAGAAAATCTAAACACATAAACATATACAATCAAAACATGAACCACATACCAAAATGGCTCATTAATCTATGATGGATATCTAACATTCTGCCTAGTTTTTAATTACGAATTTAATTAAACTAACCTAATTAATTACCTATAATTTATTTGATTACAAGCCCTAATTATTCTAATCATTGATATATCATTAGAATAAATATTTATAATTAAACCTAACCTAAATCCATCATATAATTAAAACAATTAAATGAAAAGGGATTTGAAGGTTTTTACCTTAAGAATAATGGAAGACAAAAAAATAGGAAGAACCCTAAAACCCAAAAAAGGGCTATTTTAGAAAAAGGACTAAAAGGTCCCTGACACTCAAAAAAAGGTCTTCTCAAAACAAAATTAGCCAAATAGTCCATTCGACTTATTCGACCTATTCGACCTATTCGACTATCACTTGGAGGTGACACATGGCATTGTGGGTAATAATTGGGTAGTACATGTGGGTCCCCCAAAGTACAAGCAAGTAAACTTTGTGTAAGTGTACTTGTTATTCGACCACTAGTCACATCGGTTATTCGACCCATACTTTTTTTAATAAAATAATAGTTTTTTAAAAAATAATCCAAATAGTTATGTTATTCGACTTTGACTAAATTTTATAGGACTTGTACTTTTTATTAATAAAAAATTAAAAACTTTTTCCCAAATATATTCTCTAGTTCTTCGACTTGTACTATTATATTATTCGACCCGTACTTTTTATTAATAAAAAATTAAAAACATTTTCCCAAAAAAATCATTTTTTATTCGTTTTGATTATGCGACTTGTACTATATGATTATTCGACTTGTACTATTAATAATAAAAAAAAATATTTTTAAACCCATTTGGATATGGGTACATACGGCGCCCTTTAATCTTTTGGTTGATTTTCCTCGTAGGCTCGTAGCACCCTAAAAATGTTCTCATATATGAAGCTTTACTGTGATTACTTTGTTGAATCTTCATACTCAATTTGAGTACATCAGGCTGTGTTATTTTCCGTGACCGACCTTCCATTCGTGTCATCTTCACCAAGTCTGAAAGATCATGGAATTTGTATACAGCCATATCTTAAATTTCTAATGTTCCAATATTGATACACTTCCCCTTTGAATGCAGCGGTATCTGGTTCCGTCACATTTACTGCTGCATTGGATCACATTAATAATTTTTACAGCAATCAGTTTATATTATATACGTGTTTACTGAACAAGAAATTCATTTCTACTCATTTTCCTCGGAATTATCAATTTTAAACTCATTAGTGTATCCTTGTAATAGGAAATGGAGCAAATGCTATCTGATGTGTTACAATCGCCATCCGAAACAATGATTAAAGTACTGCATTTTATAAAGAGGCACTGTTTTCTAAAGAACTGTTGAGACATCGTGATATGAATGTGAATATCTCAGTTGCATGTTGCATATGCGAGATCATATCCAGTGATGAACAAATGAAGGTATATAACATCAGCACGAGCTTCTATGTTTAACTAGTGAATAAACATTAGTGTAATGTAGTATATAACTCTTGTTGTTGGTGCTCAGGATTTCTTTGAAATGGTTGTAATGACTTTCGAGAAATTATCTTCTGCATATGGAGGATGCTATACAAAGATGACTACAGTTCTCAAAATATTTTGCACTATTAGATTGGCGGTGCTGATCTTGGACGTACAAGTTGAAGGACTCATAGGTCGCCTTTTTAAGCAGTTTTTAACTGTTGCCGAGTAAGAGCTCTATTTCCTTAATAGCAGTAAGAATGATTCTAATACCTGTTAGGAAATCTCTTTTCAACTTTTAAGCTTATCTAGGGTATTTCTTTCCTTTGACTTTGTAGCTCCAATTCATCTGATATTGTACTCAAGATGGAGAAGATTATGACCATGATCATAGAGGAAAGTCAGGAGCGTGCACCCGAGCTTCAAGCTCTCATAGTTGCTAGTCTAGAAAAGGATAAGCAGGTGATCATATTTTTGCTGACCTTCACCGTCATAGGTTCTTCATTAAGCACTAATTTAGTCCTATGCTATTGCAGATTGCTTCACCTGTTTGTTGGCATTTAGGGGACTCATGAACTGGGTTGCTAAACTTAAACCAGGTCTCCTAAATATGGGACGAGATATGAGCATTGCTCTATATGATTATGCCAAAATGGATCTATTTGGGAGAAAGTTTTTTTATTTTTTATTACTTAAAAGTACGGGTCGAATAATATTTAAGTCAAAGTCGAATAACATAATAATTGGAAATTATTTTAATAAAAAATATTATTTTATTAAAAAAGTACGGGTCGAATAATGGATGTGACTGGTAGTCGAATAACAAGCAACTTACACATATTGTACTTGTATGTACCTGAGTGGGTCCCACATGTACTTTCCAATGATTTGCAAAAATGCCAAGTGTCACCGGTCGAATAGGTCAAATAGGCTAATTGGCTAATTGATACTCCCTTGGGATATTTTTTAAGTGCCCATATGGTTTTGGTCCTGTTTTTAAAATAGCCCAAAAAAAATGTCGACTTCTTGATTTCTCCAGGTATTATGTTTTGTTTCAACTTAATTAACACCTTATATAGTTATAATACCAATCCTAACCCAAGTATAATTGCCATATATAATTTCCCTACTTTTTCTCTTTTTCTTTTCCTTTTTTCACTTAATCGTCCTAACCCCTTCAATTCGTTTTTTCATCCTTTTTATTATTATTAATTGTAATAATAATATTACCTTAATTTTCCTTAATTTAGTTCAGCTCCTAAAGCCTCCAAAACCTCAAAACCGTAAAACTAGTCAAATTTACGCGTATACCGTAAAACACGTAAAATATACAGTTTTATAAAAACTCTTGAAATATGAAATAACTAACTAACTAAGTCCTAAATGACTTAAAACCATCCCGAAAAATACTCCCGCGATAAGAGAGTGAGCGGCACAATAAAGCTTGTTGAGAATTTATCTGCTAGCACAGTTTATAATAAATAAGTTTTAACTGCTTCTAAAACATAAATGACAATATACTGAGCTAGAATATTGAAATATTGACAAACGAATAGAAGTGAGTACCTCCTTCAGTATGCTTCCACAACCATTCAAAAACTGAAGAATCGTAAGCTGCACCATGTTGGAAATCTTTCCATGCCAGCTTTCTTCAAAATTGTTTGTGATCTTTGTTTCCTTTCAGGAATTCTAGAAGTACAGGATAGTCTTTTGAATCAACTACAACCAAGACATCCTTGTGGTTCTATGCAAATAATTACACCACAGTGAATTAGACAAAAGACAACAGGAAGGTAGGGCTACATGATGTGACACTTACCTGCACTGGAATCTAAATTGCGCGTTCAAGAACCTATAGCAGAACTTGGGTGGTTTTTAATAACCTGAGGTGGAGATGATAAAAAGCATAATTTCAAAAATCTCTTTTAGGGGATCAATGAATAAGTAAACCGTGATTAGCAAATGTGGTACCAGGATCCTAATTTCTTGTAAAACTTGGATGCGAAAATAAAAATAAAAAACACTTAAACGTGAATTACCTGGCGTGCCTTCACCAAAAGAACTACTACTCCAGCACGAATATGTAGAAATCATGTCGTTGTAAAAGGTTGGAGCACACATTGATTGCACCTAGAAACTGATGGAGTCCCAAGTAAAGAACTTGTAGTTCCAGAGTTCTGCAACCTTTATTAGTTTAAGTTATTTGATAAACATATTAATATAGTTAAGTAATTCTCTTACTTTCAACTGATATATCTGCTATAATGTATGCGGGTTCACGAGATTCACCATATGTATGCACAGGAGTGGACATGACAAAATTTAAAATGGATGTCACGCCTCCATGGGTCATACAAAAAAAACACAAAAAAACACAAAGAAAAAAAAACACAAAGAATACGATCATTATGGTTATTAGGGTTTTAGAAGAATGAGGATACGTATGTTTTTTATTTTATTGATAAAAAAGATATGTAGTTTCTATTAAACAGGTGATAGATTTGAATGAATATAGGATATATTTTAAAATATTATTGTTATTATCTTAAATATATTATAAAACATTTATATCTATATAATTATCTTAGAATTTTAAGAAGATATTA
Organism: Glebionis coronaria; assembly: GCA_025667525.1. Lineage (NCBI taxonomy): Eukaryota > Viridiplantae > Streptophyta > Magnoliopsida > Asterales > Asteraceae > Glebionis > Glebionis coronaria. The sequence goes on along the minus strand of CM046879.1, from coordinate 508,323,448 downwards.
ATAGAGTTTTTAATAAGGAAACACAAACAATTAGTTAGCATAGTTGGTAAAACTGGTGGCGCCTGAATGCATAGACCAGGGTTCAAACCTTGTCATTAATATTATTTTAAATAAATTTCGAAACTAAACAAATTTTTACAAAACGTGATTTATAAAACTGTGTTTTCAAAACTGCGTTTCCAAAACGCGATTTTCATAAAACTGCGATTTCAAACGGAAAATTCGTGGAATTTGGAGATTTTCTAGGGAATACTCAAATACTATTGGCTAAAAGATGTGACTGGGATATGACTGGATTAAAAACTGTGGTTTCAAACCATAATTATACCTATATATAATATATATATATATATATATATATATATATATATATATATATATATATATATATATATATATATATATATATATATATATATATATATATATATATATATATATATATATATATATATATATATATATATATATATATATATATATACATATATATATATATATATATATACATATATATATATATATATATACATATATATATATATATATATATATATATATATATATATATATATATATATATATATATATATATATATATATATATATATATATATATATATATATATATATATATATATATATATATATATATATATATATATATATATATATATATATATATATATATATATATATATATATATATATAAGTAAATATGAGGGTCTTCCACTATCCCAATTGATTAGCCCTATTCCAGATATCTTATATAACATATAAACTAACTCTCATGTTCGTTTGAAAGTCCAATTGTACTCCTAAGTACCCTAACTACCTTAAAACATTAATTTAAACCCGACTGATTTCAAAACTGTTTTGACCTCCGACTGTTGTAACCTGTTTTTGACCCACTTTCCGACCTCCAACTCAGTTCTCGTTTCTTGCATTTGAAAGCCAATTCAATTACCTATCCAGGGACTACAAGATCGCAATCTAAAAGTTTATAGAACTCTAGATATGATCAATACAATGGACCAAAAATTCTGCCTAGTTTTTAATTACGAATTTAATTAAACTAACCTAATTAATTACCCATAATTTTATTTGTTTACAAGCCCTAATTATTCTAATCATTGATATATCATTAGAATACAGATTTTATAATTAAACCTAACCTAAATCCATCATATAATTATTGAGAATGAATTAAAAACAATTAAATTAAAAAGGGATTTGAAGGTTTTTACCTTAAGAATAATGGAAGACAAAATAAATAGGAAGAACCCTAAAACCCAAAAAAAATGTCGACTTCTTGATTTCTCCAGGGATTATGTTTTGTTTCAACTTAATTAACACCTTATATAGTTATAATACCAATCCTAACCCAAGTATAATTGCCATATATAATTTCCCTACTTTTTCTCTTTTTCTTTTCTTTTTTTTCACTTAACCGTCGTAACCCCTTCAATTTCGTTTTTTCCTCCTTTTTATTATTAATAATTATAATAATAATATTACCTTAATTTTCCTTAATTTATTTCAGCTCCTAAAGCCTCCAAAACCTCAAAACCGTAAAACTAGTCAAATTTACGCGTATACCGTAAAACACGTAAAAAATACAGTTTTATAAAAACTCTTGAAATATGAAATAAACTAAATAACTAAGTCCTAAATGACTTAAAACCATCCCGAAAAATACTCCCGCGACTAATTACCTCATTCGAGACCTCTAAGTGCTAAACCTTAAATCGTAAAAATACGATTTTCTATAATACATATACGTATACATAAAACCACTAAATAACACCATCTTATTTCATAGTCACTAACATGTGAACTCATGAACATGAAAACAATTCACACATCGTTTCACTCACAAGCTACCCCGTACCCGAAAACAATGTCCAAACCACACTCTATTCACAACAAATAACACATAAACACATAAAGACACATAATTTCACGAAATATGCCCAAATTAAAACTAAGTGACGAACCTCAAAACCGTGGTTGTCACATCACTCCCTCCTAATAGAAATCTGTCCCGAGATTTACTCCTTAGGACCGTCATTAGCAAATAACTGAGGATACTTGTTCCTCATAAACTCTTCTCGTACCCAAGTGGACTCTGGTCCACGTTTCGAATTCCATCTAACTTTAACCAGCGGTATCTTACTTCTCTTTATAGTGTTAACTTCACGATCCATAATCTCTATCGGCTCTTCAACAAAACGAAGGCTCGTATCTATTCTAATATCATTTAACGGGACCCGCAAGTCCGTCTTTGCTAAACATTTCCTCAAATTCGACACATGAAATACATCATGCACACTGCTCAACTCTTCCGGTAATCTCAACCTATACGCCACTAGCCCAATCCTTTCAAGGATTTCAAATGGACCCACGAATCTAGGTGATAACTTTCCTTTCTTCCCAAACTACGTCACTTCTTTCCATGGTGAAACCTATAGCATAACCTTATCCCCATTCTCAAATCCCAACGGCTTACGTCTGTTGTCCACAGAGCTCTCTTTTCAGTCCTTTGCCATTTTCAACCTCTACTTAAGCACTACCACCACCTCTTGTAGTTTTCCGTTCCAACTCCGGTCCAATATGTTGACTGCCTCTAACTTTACCCCACCGTGACGGTGATCCACCTCATCTTCTATGGATTAACTCCAGCAGTTTCTACTACATTTCCCATCACCAGACCTAACGGTGTTCCCTTCTATATCACTACACTATCTTGACAACCCTTTGCTCCCTCAAGCCATTCTTCCTCTGTACTACTTCTTGCTCGTCTCTCCATAATCTTAATTTCCATACCATCTTCTATCTCATCTTCAGCCAATAATTTATGCGATCCTCTTTTATTCCCTACATTCTCACCAGTGAGGAATACACCCCTCTCACTAGTGAGTCTCTTTGTAGAAGAATTCTTCCTAAACAAAATGCAATCTCCAACTATCTCCAAACCTCAAGCCAATGCTCTAGGCGTCTTCCTCCATTATCCTTATGGTATGCTCATACCAACCATTAGTCTATCAACGGTATACTATGCTTACTTCTCATCGTTTATTCCCTTGCCATAATCCTTCATAAAGCATTCCATACTTCCTAGCCGATTTTTTTTTTGCAGAAACTCATATTCCATCACATCCGTACGCAATTCTTCCAACTTCTCAACTACTTGACATCTCATTCCTCTTAGAATATGGGATGAAATATTCAGTTAATCGTACTTATTCCTCTACCCCATTATGTATGCCCAACTCTCATCGTACTTATTCCTCTATCCCATTATGTATGCCCTCTACCATCTTCGTCCTTACACCGCCCTTTCTATGCTACTCCTATCTATGTAGGAAGTATAGCCTATTTCCCTTTTCTCCATATGATTGTCCAAGCCACTTAACATAAATGTTGACGCGTTCGATGCTTTAGACAACTACTCATGAAACTTACATCCTTCATCCAAACCCTCCTAACACGTCATCCATATAGCTAAATTTTGTCTAAATATCACTTCCTCCCTCTTATTCCATGTCTTATTAACTATGATCGCCTTTCCCAGATGGTACTTGGCATTGCAATTTTCCTTCATCACTTAACTCCACCCATCACCTTTTCCAAATGTTCAATCAAGAGGACTGAATATGTGTTGGAGACGTTCATGATCCGTATAGATCATTCTCTACGTCTCATACACCAAATGCCTCTAGCATTCTAGGCACGTCTAACAATCCAACTCTACCAACTATGTCTTATCTAGTTCTTCTAAATCTTTAGTTCCTGCAACGTATAAGCAATCGCCTTTCTTTGTCGTCCTCGTACGCATCCAAATCATTGCTCCACGTATCGTCATGCTTCACGAATTCATCCAGTCCTTCTGATAATGCCAAGATCTGCTCATTATCCAATCCACCTCTTCAGCCTCCAACACGCCTCCTCATCCTTCTTCACTTCGCCCTTGCTGGTTCCATGATATGCCATCATCTCTAACTGCTCATCATAGTAAACTTAATCCTAAAACTCACACTTGAAAATCTCACGTATAATTCCTTTTCCTAAACTACTCCAAAGCCAACACATAATTCGCCTCACTCTCCTTTTTAGACTTTGAGTAGGTCAAGATGTCATCGATACTCCCGATGAAAACTCATTTATATACGGTCATGCACACTCGGTTCATTGACTCTATGAAAACCTCTAGTGCTTTGGTGAAGCCAAATGCATAACCGTAAACCCAAAGCGTCCATTCAACATTCTTAACATCATCCATGCATCCTCTCATGGCAGCAACACAAACAAATTTCTACATCTTTCTACACGTGAAATTCTATACATAGTCTAAAAGATCGATACTCCTTCTTATCAACCCATCCAACCGCTTTCACATCACGTTTACTACCAGGCAACTCAACCTTTATCTTGAATCCCTTGAAATTTCTAACAACTCCTGTCTTTAAAATCATTCCATCAACAATTTCCTTGGAAAGACACTAACTACAACTCATCTTGCTCCTTCTACTTGCTCTGTTCATGGTTCTACTTCAAGATAATAGGTAAACCTACTAAATCTTAAGAAATTTTCGGAAAATTTTTCATACCTAACGAATATCATAAGTACCTTTGAAATATCACATCCCCTTCCAACATTCTCTACGATGCGTTACTTGTGCCAATATCCATACTTTATACAAATCTCTATTCATCTCCCTTTGTACTCCTAAGAGACCTCATGACCACATTAGTTAGTCTACGAACATCTAACTCTTTCCTCCCTACTAAGGTCATTCCAACGATTTTCTCATGACCACGTACTTACTCGTGCGCAACCAAGTCTTCCATATGACTACCTCAACGCTCCCAATTAATACAAATCCAAAACTACATCCTGAATCCACCATATACGACCAACGAATCAAACCCACGGATAACTAACGACATTTCACGTGAACGAGTTAAAACAAGTAAAAAGCCACGAGACTAAAAAGAAAACTCAAACTCAAAACATGTATCAATTCAAAATGACCCATGACAACGAAAATGATCCAAGAAACACCCAATGGAAACAAAAACATATTACGCCCCAAGACATATAATTTAAACCTTGCACAAAATCGAGTTTTCCCAGAAGAATATTTTCCTTTACCTTTCCACATCTATGTGACTCAAACAATCTACAAATAACCCCTCTACACGATCTCTAGACTCAACTCAAAAACTAGGTACCCCGAACATCACAAATCGTGAGTTTAAAACTACTATTCAAAACTCAACTTTTTACCCGACACTTGTACAAAAATTTAGACCAAGCTACAGACCTCCCATGACTATACATTCTGAATATTTGAAAACTACGTTCCGAGTACATAATTTTAGGCTTTTGAATCACTCAAAAAGCTTTAAAAACGAATAAGTTACGACCAAAACAATTTATACTAGTTGTTTTAAAACTAAAGAATCATCTTAGTGATTAATGTAATCCTTTTATAAGAAAAAAATAATTGTATTCGAAATTTTCATGAACTCAATTTAACCTTGTATATATAATTATAAATGACGTAAATAAGTTAAACTCATTTATATGAATTATTTAAGTAGAAAGGAATTTTGTTTTGCTTTATTTTAAAGAGAGTATTTTAGAATATTTAAATAAATAAGTGCTGATTATATATCAAAGAATTTATGTTACCTCTTGTTTCAAACACGACTTCAACACTTTACCTTTATTTTTCAAATAAAACCAACTATCCTAACTCTACAGTAGATTTCAAAGTCCTTTTTCCATATACCGACCAAAAGAAATGTAAGACTCAACACAAAAGATATCATTATTCCAACAGAAATCACGAGTTATTTCAATAGACTTAACACCAAAAACATCATTTTAAAAACGGACACGTGAAATAGGAAACTTGAAGAGTATGCTACGCGGAGGTTCAATATCTAAAAAAACGAGCTAGCCACCCTCCTAAGGATACAATCGATAATAGTAGGGGATCATACATATATAGGCATATTATGATACATATACTCAAATCCGTCCAACATCTACTATACAAGCATGTATTAATCCTCTTTCATGCAACCATACTTAGGAATCCATTAAAGTTGTGGTACCTGTATAACTATGTTGGCCACCATACTTATACAATTACCCTTTCCGCAATGCACTCCCTCCTATGATGACACTTATAAGTATCAATACAACACATAACACATACATCCATCAACTCACCTAAGCACATAGCCACTTAAACAATAAGGTCCAAAACTCCTACTAGTAAAATAACATAATCAAACTCTTGGAATACACAAATCCATAGTTTAGGTAAAACAACATAGACAAAATTCAAAACGAAAACATAATCAATTATAAGTCATGTCGCCCATCAGAGTGGAACGGCTTAAAATCCTTCCTATCCACCTACCCCTAGTAACTTGAACCACTACATGATTCTTAAGGGAACATGACTTAAACATCAAAAGAAAAATACTATACGTCAGGTACATAAAATACCCTCAACAAAAGACAGAAACTACCATGTACCAAATTATGTACTATATGTACAATTTAAGCAAAATACAACAATGACTAGCATGGACGATTATGGTTCAACCCCGCACTAGTCACAACCCGAAAAGAAAATAACATGTGGCTAAGTATGAACCATAGTAGTTCATAACTTAACAGACATCACAAAATAACATCCAAACACATCAATTATTATAAAATGCACACATACTCCTATGACGCATATATGCAGTGACCCTTAAGCTATAGACTAGGCTACGCGACTAGGCAAACTAATTCTCTATAACCATTGTCTCTTGATACCATTCTGTCACACCCCACCATGGCGGAATATGGGACGCGAGCTATGCATATCAATCACAACAATAGCAGAGAGAACTATATAAAATTGAAATATCATAAAAGGTGACACAGATTTCATGACAATATATCAACAATGCAGGAGTCTAGGTAAGTAGGTAAAAGTTCCACTTCTTACCAAAGACAAACAAAAAAAACAAACAAACTAACATATAGGTGTTCATAGTATCAATTATTAAACAAACAAAAGAAGCTAAGAAGGAACGGGGATCTCCTTCTAAATGCATTCTTACGCAACTCCAAATCCTAGCCACTTATGTTCTCACGCTTACCCATAATATCACCTGAAAGAGACACTAAAATACGTCAACATAATGTTGGTGAGAGTCATAGATTAGACTCCAACCTTAAATCAGTTATAATATAAGCTGTGAATAACCAACAACAATAAAAATATATGGACAATGTGTTACAAATGTGCATTAACAACTAACATTCAAGATTAATCATACCAAACCAACTTCAAGGCTCCCAGCCTTACCAAACACCATGGTTCCATAGGCGCCCATACACCTATGAACCAATCCCAAGGCCCCACCTTGTCAACATCCCCTTGGTACCAAGTCAAATCATAAAACAATCATGAATCAATCAGCAGTTAATCACATAAGTACACACAAGTCCATCACCAATCATAAAACGTTCACAACAACAATTTACAAAACCATAACGAGTTCTCTTCCATCCCATCTGGAAGTCAAAATCATTAAAAGGTATGGGACTATGAAACTCACCTGATCAAGCTTCTCCAAATATCCACGGCTCTGGGAAAAATCTAAACACATAAACATATACAATCAAAACATGAACCACATACCAAAATGGCTCATTAATCTATGATGGATATCTAACATTATCCTCCAACTTAACCTCATTTACGTGCTATAAGCATCCCATTACACCTCTCTATAAGCCTTAACTTAGTTAAGTTCATAACCCGTCCCGTTAACATTTTACCCAAAACAGTCCCGTTTTTCATACTTCAAACTATGGGTCGAACACCCCCTTAACCAAACTAATATGACCTGTAAAAGAAACCCTATGTTCTTACATGTGTTAGCTAACTCCCCCATTTGGCCGCAACCTTAAAACTACTGTTAAGGCTCTCTCCTACTCTCTCTCTCTCTCTTCTCTCTCTCTCTCTCTCTCTCTCACTCTCTATATATATATATATATATATATATATATATATATATATATATATATATATATATATATATATATATATATATATATATATATATATATATATATATATATATATATATAAATATATATATATATATATATATATATATATATATATATATATATATATAATATATATATATATATATATATATATATATATATATATATAATATATATATATATATATATATATATATATATATATATATATATATATACTAGCGTCGTAACCCGCCAACGGGCGGGTCGTTTTTTTGTTGTTCGGGAGGGTTCATTATTTGTGCGTTTTTTGTTTATTGTATTTTTAATTCAATCTTTATTATATTTTAGTTATATTTTACGTTTACGTAACATTTAATTGTGGTCAACGGGTAAGGTCATCTTTTCTTTTTATTTGAACGAACCGTCAACGATTGAAACTCAAATAGGTTAAGACTTAACCACTAAAGTTTATGAGTTTTTGTTTTAATAAGTAACCAGTATTGCTTTCTTTGATTAAAAAAAGGTTATGGATTTCTAATTGAACATTGAGCGTAACCCTTATACTTTTGCTAGATTTTTTATTTAATTTTTGTAACATAATTATACATGACTGATCACGTATTTACTAAACAAAAAATCGTGATATTCAAAAATACTCAAATTACTCTTATAAATATATACTGATGTAGGAGAAAAGTTCAATGTAGTCTTTTATTTATAATAGACTTGATCTATCAATCACAACCACTCATTTTTTTCATCTGGAAAAAAGTTCGTTTTTTTAAATTGTAATATTCGGAAGCGTTAATCGTTATGCAATTTTCTAATTGTTTTTTATATAAACACAATTATATAAAATAAAAATAACAAAAGTTTAATATTTTGTAAAAAAGGAAATTTTGTAAAAAGGTACGATTTCTTTTATACAAAAGAATTTTAAAAATTTCAGTTTTTTTTTTAAAAAAAGTACCGAGTTTTCTTTTGAAAATTTTAAATTAAAAAAAATAGTATGATTTTCTACAAGAAATTTATGATTTATTAAAGTACGGAAAAGTTAAGTTATTTACAAGTTAATTAACACATGTTTAAAAATTAAGATTAAGATTTTTTAAAAGTTAACTAACACATGTTTAAAAATAATAATATTTAAAAAATTTTATATATACATGCGTAAATTATATTCTTAATTTTTTTATATAAAGTTACAACTTTTTTTAAGGTTTTACATTTTATTTTTTAAAAAATTCAAATTTTAAGTGTTTATGTTAATGGCCGTTAATATTAAGGATTAACGTTGTAATAAAAAGTTTAACGGTTGTTAAGGCAACCTACTAACCAGTCAAGTAGGTCATCAGATACACACAATGTACGAAATCACAAAATTTAATGATAATATAGGGAAAAAATAGCTACACAAAACGGTAAAAAGTGTCAAGTTAGATACATTTTAAGTCATTAGCCCTAAGAAAACTCAAAAAGTAAGTGAGTTTGATTCAAAACATAAAATATAGAAAAAAAAGAATAAATCACATTAGTTGATAGTTTGAAATTATCATAAAAGGTAAAGTTAGTTAAGAATTTATAAACATGATCATATGAATTCCCTTCAATTAAATATCTTTGGATTTGTTTTATCTATAATTCTATATTTTAATTTATCTTTGTCCAAACGAACATGCACATGTACTGGCCTTGATTCGCATAGAATGTGTATGGTTTCCACATTTGGTGGCATTGTAATTTTTCTTTTCTTCTGCTTGATTTGTTGAGTATATTCAGGTTGAGAACATGATGCTTTTAAATAATGATGGTCATTAGTGTCATTATTTGAGAGGCTTCCTTTTCTAATAAGCCATCGACTTTATTAAAATATACATCACCACTTGAATCCTCAATAACATTGTTTACAGCATTGATTCGATGGAGATGCAGATTAACCCGAATAAACCAATTCAAAAGTAATAAGGTCATTACTGGCAACCTCTACTTCCATCACATAAAAAAGAGCATTTTCTTTTTTGGAATGCATATTGAGCCGCAGAAGTATGCTCGAGAGTAGTTTGGACTTGTTGAGGTCCTTTATGAATGGGCAAATGTTCTCTCTCGCTCTCCCTCTCTCTCTTGTGGAACTTTCACAACACTGATGTATCTTGCACCTCTCGCTTCACTATTAGGCTAAGGCTATATATGATATAATATATGCTGGTTCACCAGATTCACCATATGCATGCACATGAGTGGACATGACGAAAGTCAAAATGGATATAAGAAGATACAATTAGAACGGAACTCGTACAGGTAATTAATTAGAAAAATTTTGCGCTGGAAAAAAAGTGTGCCAACGTCATCTTCGTGCCATTTGATCCATTTTTTTTATCTAACTTAATGTGTTCTTTACCCATTTGAACCGGTATAAAATAATTGTATGATCTTCAAGGACCTCAGCTCTTTTATTTGTTTCACTTGACAAGAGTATAGGATCTGAATGTTAGGGTATTGAGTCCTGCAAATGGGATTTCTCATGTAACCATTGCTCAGCTTTATTGCATTCACTGTTAACCTGCCTAAAAGATTAAAAAGGTACTCATCTATGAGTTGTGAGTGGATCACATCATAATTATTACTGTAGTTAATATTCCTACAAAACAAAGATATCTATTGCACTATTCCATATGATACACGACATTTATTCAGAAATAAATGCATAAAATCTCATTTTTGAGATTTTTAAAATAACTGCAACATTCTCCTCGACAAAGTACGAACGTAGGATAAGCAAAAGGGGCTAACCAAAAGGGACAGATTTTTAGGATTAACATTTTCAAGAACAACCATTATATGCAAACAGCATATCAATTATCAAACCTAAGGATATATTTTTCTCTTGTTAATTTTCTTCTCTTATCAAATCCAAGGGACTCGATTTATAGGACGGAAGACGCTTTACAAAGATCTGAGGTATGGCATAACTCATCAATATACTTAAAAGCAAATACAATTTTGTAAATTGTGCTACACTTGAAATACAAGTATTAGAGGTAGATGCTCGAAACCAAATTTGGGATTCACGGCGAGGAGATGGAGTAAAAGAATTCGTAGAAGCAGTTGGTGTCTCATATATACCTCCTTAATTCTAAAAGAGTGGAATATAACTTGGTTACTGTAGTTTGACCCATTACCAAACGCACCCAATGTGCAACCTTTTTTGAATAAATGTTAATTTATGTAAATACATACATTCGTTTATTTAATGAAGTAAACTTGGAGGTTGCACTTGTAAGCATCTAGATACAGTTGAATTTCACCCGTTTAAATTAAAATATAACACAAGTCGACTTGTATTCCGAAGAATAAAGGGCCGAAACTGCATCTCAAGCATATTCGAATAATTTGCTAAAAGTATTTACCTGAATCATTGATGAGTATGTTATCCTCTGAACGATTAACGATGACACATACTGTTGTATCATGATAATGATCTGAAAGATGTGATGTGTCATTCATTTTGTGGTTAGAAAATGTGGAGTTGCCCTTGCTCGAGCGATAAATTCACAAACTTTTCTGAAGATTTCAAGGATAAACATGGCTCCCGTCATTTTTGATGTTATCAGAACTTGCTTTTTACCACAGCATCACAATAGTAGGTGGATCAGTACCTGAACTCAATAATAATCGTTTATACAACACTTGCTGTGTGTTTGCCCAAGGACGCGCCAAGCAGGTCACCATCAACTATTATATCATCTGAAACAAAAAGGTATATTTTTAGAGATCCAAGTCTAAAACTGAATAAAATACCTTTTTAGTCACATGTATTCCGGATTTATAATCAGATTGCTTAGTCTGATTTCTATTACTGTATAAATTTATGATATGAACATTGCTTGCCGCCATTATCACTCCAATAAATAGATAAAGCAGCTGAAGCATCGATCTCACCCTTGTTGTGACCAAGTAACATCACACGTTTACCCGACCCTCAATAGAGCTCTTTGATATATTACTTCTACACCAAAGAATTGTACTCCACTGAGGCCTTGTACACAAAAACCAACAAAACCATGATCTCTCATTAATAAGTCCATGAGATGATACCTAAATGAGACTTGTTTAGTTTTGAGATTGAAAATTAGAGATATTAAATAACATTATGGCGATAAGACCAATGTACAATAAAAAAAATATAAACCAACATAGCCATACATATCGTTAAAAATCCATTGAAAACAAAACAAAAGAGAAATAGGATTACCTAATGAAGTGCGTTTGCAAGATGGTCATCAGAACTTTCTGAATTATCTTATGTGCGTTGGAGAACATAGGAAACCTGACGCATGTGATCCAACCACTGCAAGCTCACAAATAGTGCAAAGTTTCCCTTCCTGGGAAAGAACAAAGTGTGATGTGCGGTATGGGCAAAATACATCCTTCTTCCCCTTGCATATAGGTACGTAAGTTTAACCACAAGCAACAAATGGGGTTCAAAAGTCATAATTTAGCTGTGTCTTATCTTTCATGTTCTTCTCAGCGGTCTGCATAACTGAACGGGTTGTTTTCATTTGGTTTTCTGCTTTGGGTGACAAAAAAAACATTTGAAAGAGTCAAGTGGCTTAAAAGTAGTCTAAAATTGGGTTGGTGCTCGAGCAGAGGTAACCTGACATAATGAAAACAGCCTTCAGACCACCTGCATTGCTCACTACTTGTCTGAATATATAGTCAGAAAGCCAAAATTAACACGTCCACATTTGTGAAAATGCTATAATGGTTGCTGCAATAACGGTTCTAACGGGTTGTTTGGTTGCTGCTATTTTGAATCTGTTTCAGAGGATCAAAACACTGTTGTTGGTTCCTGTGATGCGAGGCTGACTACATCATACGTCTTTCCTGTCAAGAGAGTGAGCGGCACAATAAAGCTTGTTGAGAATTTATCTGCTAGCACAGTTTATAATACATAAGTTTTAACTGCTTCTAAAACATAAATGACAATATACTGAGCTAGAATATTGAAATATTGACAAACGAATAGAAGTGAGTACCTCCTTCAGTATGCTTCCACAACCATTCAAAAACTGAAGAATCGTAAGCTGTACCATGTTGGAAATCTTTCCATGCCAGCTTTCTTCAAAATTGGTTGTGATCTTTATTTCCTTTCAGGAATTCTAGAAGTACAGGATAGTCTTCTGAATCAACTACAACCAAGACATCCTTGTGGTTCTGTGCAAATTATTACACCACAGTAAATTAGACAAAAGACAACAGGAAGGTAGGGCTACATGATGTGACACTTACCTGCACTGGAATCTAAATTACGCGTTCAAGAACCTATAGCAGAACTTGGGTGGTTTTTAATAACCTGAGGTGGAGATGATAAAAAGCATAATTTCAAAAATCTCTTTTAGGGGATCAATGAATAAGTAAACCGTGATTAGCAAATGTGGTACCAGGATCCTAATTTCTTGTAAAACTTGGATGCGAAAATAAAAATAAAAAACACTTAACGTGAATTACCTGGCGTGCCTTCACCAAAAGAACTACTACTCCAGCACGAATATGTAGAAATCATGTCGTTGCAAAAGGTTGGAGCACACATTGATTGCACCTAGAAACTGATGGAGTCCCAAGTAAAGAACTTGTAGTTCCAGAGTTCTGCAACCTTTATTAGTTTAAGTTATTTGATAAACATATTAATATAGTTAAGTAATTCTCTTACTTTCAACTGATATATCTGCTATAATGTATGCGGGTTCACGAGATTCACCATATGTATGCACAAGAGTGGACATGACAAAATTTAAAATGGATGTCACGCCTCCATGGGTCATACAAAAAAAACACAAAAAACACAAAGAAAAAAAAACACAAAGAATACGATCATTATGGTTATTAGGGTTTTAGAAGAATGAGGATACGTATGTTTTTTATTTTATTGATAAAAAAGATATGTAGTTTCTATTAAACAGGTGATAGATTTGAATGAATATAGGATATATTTTAAAATATTATTGTTATTATCTTAAATATATTATAAAACATTTATATCTATATAATTATCTTAGAATTTTAAGAAGATATTAATAGAGTTTTTAATAAGGAAACACAAACAATTAGTTAGCATAGTTGGTAAAACTGGTGGCGCCTGAATGCATAGACCAGGGTTCAAACCTTGTCATTAATATTATTTTAAATAAATTTCGAAACTAAACAAATTTTTACAAAACGTGATTTATAAAACTGTGTTTTCAAAACTGCGTTTCCAAAACGCGATTTTCATAAAACTGCGAATTCAAACGGAAAATTCGTGGAATTTGGAGATTTTCTAGGGAATACTCAAATACTATTGGCTAAAAGATGTGACTGGGATATGACTGGATTAAAAACTGTGGTTTCAAACCATAATTATACCTATATATATAATATATATATATATATATATATATATATATATATAAGTATATATGAGGGTCTTCCACTATCCCAATTGATTAGCCCTATTCCAGATATCTTATATAACATATAAACTAACTCTCATGTTCGTTTGAAAGTCCAATTGTACTCCTAAGTACCCTAACTACCTTAAAACATTAATTTAAACCCGACTGATTTCAAAACTGTTTTGACCTCCGACTGTTGTAACTTGTTTTTGACCCACTTTCCGACCTCCAACTCAGTTCTCGTTTCTTGCATTTAAAAGCCAATTCAATTACCTATCCAGGGACTACAAGATCGCAATCTAAGAGTTTATAGAACTCTAGATATGATCAATACAATGGACCAAAAATTCTACCTAGTTTTTAATTACGAATTTAATTAAACTAACCTAATTAATTACCCATAATTTTATTTGATTACAAGCCCTAATTATTCTAATCATTGATATATCATTAGAATACAGATTTTATAATTAAACCTAACCTAAATCCATCATATAATTATTAAGAATGAATTGAAAACAATTAAATTAAAAAGGGATTTGAAGGTTTTTACCTTAAGAATAATGGAAGACAAAATAAATAGGAAGAACCCTAAAACCCAAAAAAAATGTCGACTTCTTGATTTCTCCAGGGATTATGTTTTGTTTCAACTTAATTAACACCTTATATAGTTATAATACCAATCCTAACCCAAGTATAATTGCCATATATAATTTCCCTACTTTTTCTCTTTTTCTTTTCTTTTTTTTCACTTAACCGTCCTAACCCCTTCAATTTCGTTTTTTCCTCCTTTTTATTATTAATAATTATAATAATAATATTACCTTAATTTTCCTTAATTTATTTCAGCTCCTAAAGCCTCCAAAACCTCAAAACCGTAAAACTAGTCAAATTTACGCGTATACCGTAAAACACGTAAAATATACAGTTTTATAAAAACTCTTGAAATATGAAATAAACTAAATAACTAAGTCCTAAATGACTTAAAACCATCCCAAAAAATACTCCCGCGACTAATTACCTCATTCGAGACCTCTAAGTGCTAAACCTTAAATCGTAAAAATACGATTTTCTATAATACATATACGTATACATAAAACCACTAAATAACACCATCTTATTTCATAGTCACTAACATGTGAACTCATGAACATGAAAACAATTCACACATCGTTTCACTCACAAGGTACCCGTACCCGAAAACGATGTCCAAACCACACTCTATTCACACCAAATAACACATAAACACATAAAGACACATAATTTCACGAAATATGCCCAATTTAAAACTAAGTGACGAACCTCAAAACCGTGGTTGTCACATCAAAGTATGTTTTTATGTGTATGCCTTATTTGGTGTCATACTATCGTTAGATTTTTATTTTCTAAAGTTTCAATAAGTTATACTTAGTGCTTACATTATGTTGATCATCAGATGATAAATGTGGCAATCTGGCCCATTTTCCTATGAATGGGTCATGTACATATATACTACAGACCGAACGGAGAAATAAATCATATTAGCTTAAAGAAGTTAATCATGATGGAGTAGTAAAACAGATTAATAAACACACATAGATGTGTTTGGAATCACCAAAAATATATTTGATGCTTATTACGGACATTTAAACTCTTTATAAAGTGTGAAGATTAGTGACATTTATTTGTCATCGTTTTTTAGTATTTCGTAAGCTGTGTGTGAAGATTACGGATATTTCTCATCGCTTATAAGTGAGGAGGCTTAAACCATATATTTTTTTTCCATTTCTGGAATTAAGACCTTATGGAGGCCGTTTGTAGTAAGACCTTATGTGAATACAATCAGCAGAGAACCACTTAGTTGAGCAAGCTATACCTTGATGAGAATCTAGAGATTACAGGGTTGTTCTTGAAGTGGATGGGTTAAAAATCATATGTTAGGAACATATACTATGAATGAAGTCCGTAAAAATTTGTAACTTTATTACGATCTTTTAATATATTTTGTGTTTTTCTGTTTATGTAGAAAACTTTAACGATCTGCAAACAAGGATGAACCATGGATGGCATTTTAAGTCACTTTCGATCTTAACGAAAATGAAAACAAATCTTTTTTTGTTAAGTGTGAGAAATCTGACAGTCTGAAGTTGAATTCCGCTAATAGCCATTGATGGCGTTTAATTTTCAGAATTTGAGCTTAAAATTGTAGTCGATGTTGAAGTATTATATCTGTATATATGTAATGAAAGAAGTTGAAGTGTTATATCTGTATTTGTAATAATAGAAGTTGAAGTATTACATTTGTATCTGTAATATTGCAAGAGTATATGATCTTTTTTTATATATTTGTATATATTCCTCCTTTGTTTAGTCGCATGTTTTTTCTTATGATTAACCAAAACTAACAAAGCTACCAAAAAGATGTTAGATTTGTTTAAGTTCTTGAGTGTTAATTTTTGTTGTGTGGTTAAATTTTTTCCAATATCGCACCATTTTAGAGAGAATGGTTAAAAGAATCAGCTTTAGAGCTTCTGATATGTTTTTGATGAGCCATTGCAATCCTGATATGTTTTTGGTGCATCTTGAAGTTATACATTTATTTGGCATTTTGAAAACACCTTATATCATTTATGTTATATTTTAAATATATTATAAATAGATTGTTACGAAGTTAAATGCTTATCAAATAATTTATGTTATTTTTTATGACTTTTTCTTATCTATTACCATAACCCCTTTAGTTTATTTTAATATTAACATTTGTTTTTTATTTTTACAAAAATCACCTATTAAGCTATACCTGACGTTAGACGGGTCTTTAAGCTAGTTAACTAATAAACTAAACTAATTTACAAGTCCCTTAAGCTTGTAAAATTAAAAACATTAACTTAAATAACCCATATGTACAACTCAATTATGCTTTAGCATTAAAGATGTCATAAAAACAGTTCCTATTTATAATAGTTTTACTACAAAAGACACTAAAAAGAATTGTTATTGTGTTTTAATAAATAATTGTTATTCTTTTAGAAAACATAATTATTTTAATGTAGTTTTAAATATAATATAATATATATATATATATATATATATATATATATATATATATATATATATATATATATATATATATATATATATATATATATATATATATATATATATATATATATATATATATATATATATATATATATATAAAACGTAGGTAATTTCTAAACAAAGAGTGTACAAAATTTATAAAAAAATAACCTTCAAAAAGATGTTGTAAAATTAAAAGAAAACCTAATTTCTAAACAACTGGTGTACAAAATTTATACAAAAATAATTTTTAAATAAAAACTTACCGTATAAGAAAAAGTTCAACCAATTATTTATTTATAAAATTTAAAGCAAGATTTTTTTAATACTTAATAAAACAATTTATGTTATTTTTGTGAAATTATAACATTTTTTCATTAAAACATCTCATTAAAGACACATTATAAAATTTTGTTCAATAAAAAGTTCAAGTATATCTTTTAACGTCAGTAAGCAGTTTCAAAAACTCTCTTTAATGTCGTATACAAACATGTATGGACATTTTGACTTTTTTATAATTGTTGTTTCATCTTGATAAACTTAAAGGCGACAATGCATATACATTTTATACTTTAATTATTAAATTAGCGAGAACTAGGATTAGTGCACAAATTATTAAAATAGCAAACTTAGAATCTCCTTTAAATCACGTTTCACTCTACTAGGTGTTCGCCTAATGGGCCTTGGATGTTGACTTGATTAGCATTCCAAAACGTTATTTGCTATTAAAGATCATCAAAGTTGAATAGCAAAATGCATGACAAGTATTTTATATTTTTTATATTTTTTTCCATCTATTATCATAACAAGTTTTTTTTGTTTTAATATTAACATTTATTTATTATTTCTAAAAAAAATCACTCACTAAGCTATACCTGACGTTAGACTGATCTTTAAGCTAGTATTCTACTATTCTATGTCCTCCACTACTTGAACCTTCTGACAATTATCATTTACAATTAATGTCTTACTGTGTCAATTATTAAATTGTCTATAGCTGTATCAAATTGTTGTTGTAAACTAGTAAAAAACTGATGTCTCAAATTTTTGTTGTAAACTAGAAAATTTGTGTCTCGCTGACAATTACGAGTATCATTTACAAATAACTAGCTAGCAGAGTATTCGTGCGTTGCACGTATGGGTACTTTATGTCTATTTTTCGTGCAAGGGTTAGTGATGGAGAATGATGGTATCCCTATTACTTATAAAGGATATAGGACTCTTTTTTTAAGTACATCTATTCTGGGAAACATAGAAACCAATTGGGAAATATAGGAAACAAATAAGGCAAGTATAGGAATCTTTTTCTATACTTCCATCTTTAAAAAAAAAGTCAGAAGTGGAGAAGCCTTTTATATTTTCATTCATTGTATGCTTCACACATAAAAAAAACACACACAACTATTTTATTTCTCTCTAAACCCTAAAATAAAATACACACAGCCGCCACAGACTTTTTACCCACTTGATCTGCCGAATCCGCCACCATCTTTTGGTGGTTTAGGTGGTTTCAGGTAGTTCTGGTTGAAGGTATTGTTTGTTGGTTAGGGTGCGTGTATGTCGAATCCGCCATAAACTTATTACCTCGCCACCTTGAAATCTTCGATGCTGCGCCGCCGGAAAATATTGTCACGGGTAAATTTAGTTAGTTTGATTTAAATATGTTTTTGATAGATCTTTGTTTTTTATAAGGTTTTTGATATTGTTTTTTATAAGGTTTTTATAAGGTTTTTGATAAAAATTCGGTGATTTAGATCTGTTCGCATGTAGACTTTTGTCTTGGGGGTTTCGTGCTGCCTTTTCCCACGCAAACTTGGGTGTGATTATGTTTACCTTATTTCCATCACACTATGCCTTATGCATCATGCCAATATATTGACTTTCTTTGTCTTTATTCTTATTGCAGTTATCCTGTTCCACGGTTTGATTTTTCTGTCCAATGAGTGACATCTATATCACCAGACGCCAACAAGGGTTGGCCCCCAAAGAGACTAGCATAGTTTTATATAGAAACCATGAAACTCGGAAGGTAACAAGTTTAATAGTTATACAAGCTTATATCTTGCTTAAAGTTTGAGATAGAATGTTCATTATCTTTATTGCTTTTCTGATTGTGGCGTGGAGGTCTGATCGTAGGAGCTTGGGAAAAAAATCATTCAAAATGACGTGACCAGATTTGTATGCGTGGGCTCTTATGTGTTTCTGTACTGTCAGTGACCAACAGATTATGTCCACCTCTAGGAACAATATGTAGACGTCCTCTTTCAATAATGGTTTACCGCATGTCAAATAAGATTCCATTGGCCACGCTGATACTTCAAATGGGCATCAGGGTCACTCATGTAATCAACAGTAACACTAATGTTAATATATAAATTCAGAATTAATTTTTAATACACACCTATTGTTGTCGTTACAGGTCCAATGCTTGAATACAAATATATAGGAAGCTATACTCATACCTGTCAGCACTTTGGTACCCATTTTTGATATGAAGAACGTATAAAAGACAGTGGAAGCACTACTAACAGACCAGATTTAATTCTCGATACGGTCTTCAAACCCCATTCACTTGCTTTACGTACACCAGTCCTGACACAAACATCCTAATCACAAACTGCACCTAGCAATCACACCAAGATCCATTTTATAAGTTTTTCGGGTCGTCAAGAAAAGAAGTTCAAGTCATTGTTTATGGTTTTAGTGGCACTTTACTAGAGAGATACGGATGGAAAGATCGTCGTGGAATCGTGAAAACTTTTTTCCATGTTGCCAACTCATTAGGTACTTCCTGCTTTTTTTTTATTTAGCAAGACAGTTTAATAAGAAGCTGGCAAGGTGTCATTTAGAAGTCTGCTTGAAGAGGTTAAATTGTATGAAAGTTTGAATTGGTTTGAGTTGTTGTGTCAACTCTTTTCTCTCTTTTCTCTCTGTGTGAAACAAGGAGCATTTTTCATAATGGTCATAAAATTAAGTACTATAGTAGAGGCTTTCACCGGAAAATTGCTATGTATAGTGTTGTCCTCGATGAGATTTTTTCCACTCTTTTACTTGAACCCTTTGTCATGACCCAAATTAATCGCTACAGTCTACTTCATGCCTTATTTCATAAAATGTTGGGTCTCATATTTTTGCGTTGTGAGTAGGTAAATATATCTTAATTTGTTGTGTCGTTGCGTAATAATTAACTAACAGGTACCTTTTTTGGCAGTGTTTGGGATTGCTTATTCCATACTCCTTGCATGCATAAAAACCAAACTGTACCACAAGATGATTTTACTCAAATACTTAAACTGCTTATTTACTTATAAGCAGGTAGGGATACTCTGGAATGCTTCTTAAATACAGCTATTCTGGATACTCTGGAATGCTTCAGGAAGTGATGGTCATGGAGTCATAGGTCATCTTCTTTTCTGAACATTTATAGGCTTTATGTGAATCTATGAAAGTGTCTGAGATTTGACGTAGTTTTTATTTGTTGAGTATCAATGCCACAATGTTTTCAAATCAATAATGCCAGCGTCTATGATGTTTGATTTATATTTAATTATATGATAACGAATCATGAGGCAGGGTTTAATTTTAAAATTTTGCTAATGTGGATACAAGTTTTTTCACATAATGAAATGTTGCCAACTTCTTATGTTAAGGATTACTATGTCGTGTACTTTTGGTTTCAGTAGGATCTGCAATGGTGGATTAAATCTATACATAATGAGATGAGAGGGATGATAAAGCTTACACCTTGATTAGATTGAAACTGACAGTTGAAACAGAAAATACTCAGCATCTTATTCAAATGTAATATACAGAAAATAAACTGTTAAATGGATCCATTGATGGATGACGAGGTAAATCTGAATCAGAAGAGACCAATGTGGATCAGGATCAGGTATGGATTATACACTTTATTTTCTTTTACGATAGTTCAAGTTTATTAATTACACATAATTAAGACGATAATATTCTTCAAGCATATGTAATGGATTGTGAATTATTTGTATGATCAATACATTTTTTCTCTAGCGGGATTGGTTGTTGTCAGACAATCTACTTATTAAGAGCACTGAAGTTGCAAGAAATTGGAAATGTTGTGTTAATAGATGTAGCATCTGGAAGAACATTGTGCAGAGTTTCGGTTCTTTAACAGATATATTTCTTCCTGGTATAAACCCTCAAGCTCCTTTATAAGGTTTTTGCTTATAAGGTTTTTGCTTGAGGTTTTTTCTTAGTTAGATCTATTAAAAGATGAGTTGATGAGGTTGTTTATAAAGATAGAGTGAACCAAGTAGGTGCAGCAATGTACAGAAAGCCAACTTCCAATGAATGCTATGATAATAAACAAGAAAATTATCCGCCTTTATGTGAAAACAATGATGATCCAGATGCTATATGGTAATGCTTTTTAGACTCAGTTGACACTTGCTCAGATATGTACGAGAAATGGGCGGGTTGGGTAAGACCTTTAAAAACTCTTTCTCAAAGGCTTTATGCATTTAAAATAATCTTTTAGTGGCTTTTGTCCCCTATGACCCGTTCATGATGTTTCATAACATTAGATCAGCATAAATTGTGATTAGAGAAAAAAGGTTGTTCGTAAAAAATATATAGGAAAAGGATAAAGATTACGCCATTTTCATATAGAAATTAAACTACGTAATATTTTGGGAGGCCCACTAATGACGACTGCATTGTGTCCATCTTTAGGACGATTGCAAGTTAAATACTCGTATAAAAATTTCTTTTGTTACAGTATTTGACATAATTTGTCATAAAAATCTCGGAGGATTCTTCCGTTCATCTTTACTTGAATTGAATCTGATTCCAAAGTTATGGTGGACTCCATCCTTGGTCTTATATCCACCCCTTGACATGTGCTTTACTTGATCAGAGAATGCATCAGCTTATTGTCTTCTGGCATGATGGTTTCTCATATCTATAGACAAGGCAACTCAATTGCAGACAGACTGGCTTCTCATGCTTACTCTCACAGGTCTGATTGGATCGTTGAAGCTGCTTCTTTTCTCTTGCAAACAAGCCTACTACAATGACAAGGAAGGCCTTTACTCTTATTCCTGTTCCCGGAATGCTTTCTTTCATCAAAGTCACGTAAGAAATAGAAAACGTACAACTCGTACAACTAAAGGCTTGTCAATTCTTGGTGTAATACTCACTCGAAAATGATGGGTGTCAGAATTTCTCACTTTTCAGGCAGTCTCATCCGTGTAAGAATTAGGAATTCCTCTTCCAACTCGTCCCAGAATGGGCGTTATGGCAAAGAACAAGAAGAAAACAAAAGGGGAAATTTGTCCAATAGTCACAAATGGTGCCTCCACAGGTTGACATCCGATCCAACCTAGTAGTAAGCGATCCGCCAAAAGCAACCAAAATATTCCTTGGTGAATCGGGCGAAAACTTGAACTACGTACATACATACTTTTAAAAAAAGGTAAAGCCAACAGACATATAAAAACTGGTGCTATTGCGGCTACACCTCCCGCTTTGTCAGGTATACTACGAAGAATGGCATGGATCGGTAGGAAATACCATTCCGGTACAATATGAGGCGGGGTGGGCATCGGATTAGCAGGTATATAATTGTCGGGATGCCCCAAAACATTAGGAGCATAAAAAATAAAAATGGAAGAAAAGATAGCAAAAGCTACCCAACCTACTAGATCCTTTACATAAAAATAAGGGTAAGAAGCAATTTTATCCATCTCTGAATGTACACCCAATGGATTATTTGATCCATATTGATGCAATGCGGCCAGATGAAGAAGACTGGCGCCTACTAAAAGAAAGGGGAGTAAATGATGAAGACTAAAAAAACGATTTAAGGTGGCATTGTCCACGGAGAAACCACCCCAAAGCCAAGTCACTATGGTATCTCCTACTACAGGTATGGCGCTAGCTAAGCTTGTAATTACTGTAGCCCCCCAAAAGCTCATCTGACCCCAAGGTAGTACGTATCCTATAAAAGCTGTCACAATCATTAATAGTAAGATTACAACTCCGACACACCGAACAAATTCCCTAGGACTGCTATAACTCGCATGATATAGACCACGAAAAAGATGAAGGTGAACCACAATGAGAAACATACTTGCCCCATTAGCATGCATATAACGGAGCAACCAGCCCCCTTCAACATCTCTCATAATGTGTTCTACGCTGTTGAAAGCTAGATCCACATGAGGTGTGTAATGCATAGCTAAAAAAACGCCAGTCACTATCTGAATGACTAAACAAATACCAGCTAACGGACCGAACCCCCACCAATAACTAAGATTGCTCGGGGTTGGATAATCTATCAAATGCTGATTAAGTATGGAGAATATAGGTTGTTTAAGAATCGATAATCGTTGGTTCCTTATAGTCATTTATTTTTCTTTTTTAGAAAGAGAACTCTGGTTCCCTCACCTTTTAGCGTTCTGGGGCCTTTATATAAATAGAATATAAAAAAAAAAGATATCAAATTAAAGTACCCTTAGAGTAGGGCGAAAGAAAGTCAATATGAGATTTGCGTTGGTTTTTCCAACGAAACAGTGAAAGATGCTGTTTTATACATAGTGGATTAGATCCAGCAAATTCAGCAGCTCCTCGCATCCCCAACTACGAGTGCCACATAACATGACATCATAGTAGGCATCCGTCAGAAAGCCGTGCTGAATAGCTGAATCCCCAAGCATTGTCCGAACAAGGTCCGGCATGGTCCATTCTGGGGGTAAGACCCTCCCGGTTTCATGCACACAACTGTTGTATTCATTACAAATTTTATGAAACAATTGGTCAAAGTCAGGAGGAGCACTCTCCGCGTCGGAGGCTGTTGATAAACTCGTGGAAGTCCCTGAAGAAGGGAAGGAAGTAAATGTATCATCCATGATAAAGTTCATATCGCTAAGCGTAGGATCCTCATATAGTATAACTTCTGTACTATTCATGGCGGTTGGCGCATTCTTTGACTGCTCTGCTCCCGCCAAAAAACGGGAAAAGACTTTTCGGAAATCGCCGGCGGTTGGTCCGGAAAGACATGGGACTTTTTGGGCGTAAAAGTGCTTCTCTTACTTACGAGATTTCGAGAGTTCCCTTGAAAAACAGACAATCAGTCAGTAGTGCGATTCACTTTCTTGCTAAGGAGATGAGTTGCCTTCTTCAGATTGAAATTCTCTCTGGGAATCATATCCCTAAGCTCTCACTCGAAAGGGTTCAAAACGTATTCGTTGCTAAGAAAATTTTGAATTAAATAAGTTGTCGGGACTCATCCAACTAAGCTTAGCCTTTACCTGAGCACCTTGCCTTTTAGGCCTTGCTTGCTTTACTTTAGTCCTACTATCCCTGGCTCTTGAAATCTTATACTATCTTAACTCAAAATACAAAAGGTAATAAAGATTTTCTTCTTGATACTAGATGCTCTATTGAGTAAGTAACTCGTTAAGTAAGAATAAGTAATATCACAAATTGCATCCCTGAAACTGCTTTTTTTGGTACAGCTCGAAGAGACAGAAGATTAGAGGAGGGCAGATGAGATGACACTCAAAGCACTGATAGTCTAAACCCCGGGGCTGGTACTTCAATTGGAAGCTATCACAAACTAGATGCTTACAGTCCTTTTTTCTCTCCCAGTGCTTTAAGTAGTAAATACATCTAGAAAGAAGATATTCTCTAGCCTAGAGGAAAGAGAACAACTAGGATGAAAGGTATTACTAATCTTGATATAGTGAGACAGGATGATAGAATGTCACTAGTATAAGCGTCCGGTTAGAACCATGGGAAGATTAGAATGACTTCACTAGGAACCTCATTAAAGATAGATAGCTATCTTAGAGAATCTCATTAAAGATAGATAGCTACCTTAGAGAGCTTACACAGTCAATTGATCTATCCTAGGTTGAGGAATACGGGAAGAAGGCTTTCAAGTCAAGAAGAGATTTGCTCCTAAGGAGGAAATAAGGGAGTCATCTCGAAAGACGCAAAAGATCTGTTATTAGCTTATTTATAAGCAGTCGAAGATCCTTAAAAGCCTTTCTTTTTGGCTTACGGCTGACTTTCCTTTTTTTTTTCGCCTATCTATATAGACAGACATAGACTGAGGGCATTCTCGGCATCCATGCTCCTGGCAATGGCAAGATCCGAGATGTCAGTTCTTCAAGACAAGCCTCAACCTTATTCTGACTCCTACTAGGGCAATCAGGTTCAAGTTAAGCCCGAACTGCTTAGTTTTCCACTTCTCTTCCGACACAAGCTTCTTTGCCAAGCCTTCCCCATCAACAGGAAATCTAGTAAGAAAGGCAAGGGTTCTCAACCACGGGAAGGGGGGAGGGGGAAGGATCACAAGGCCAAGATTGAAAGTCAGGGTCGGTGATCAAAGGGAAAGAGAGGAAAGGGGCAACTCAAATAGAAATAATAAATACATCCTGATTTCACTTTAAAGAGAGGATACCATAGCTAAAACCTTATCTAAGTTGACTTCGTTGGAAGTACCAATACCCACTGCTACTAAGAACCTAACTGATTTCTCCCTTTAGGACAAAGATCATTACTATGTTGTATCAGTACTTTCAACTATGATTCTATGAGACTTCCTACAGAGTAAGTAGGCATAAAGATGGGTTAGATTACAGTGGAAAGCGCAGACAGCAGGAAGGATTTCCGGCAATGGATTAAGCTGACACCTCTCTTTAATGAAGCAGCGAGCGTACTTCCATGTCTAATTTATAACTAAACCGGTAGTCTTTGACTGGTTTATAGGCCGGTTTCCTTCTCTTTATCAACCAAACTACTAGCTTACAGGTTGGCTGGCTGGCTATTCTATAAACCCTGTGCCAAATAGTGGTACTTTCATTTCGATAATCCGCTAGTCTTCCTAACAAAAGAAGTAAAAGATGTTTTAGTTACTGCAACAGACTTCATTACAAGAGTTTCCGCTTTGAAAGTGAGGCATATCAGTGGTTTATGGATATCTTACTATAAGTTCTTTCTAATAAAGCAAAGTCTTTTGAAATCACTCGGAATGCTAAAGGACCCTTTCACTTTCTAGCGAATAGAATAGGAATCTGTGAAGGTAAAACGGAGGTTCTTATGAGCATCCCAATGGATAGAGGGCTGAATGTCTCATGAATTAGAAGGGGATAGCCCCGAAATCCCTTTCGCCTTCAAGCGCAAGAAACTCCCGGTAGTGTAAGCATGTCAATGGAGTTCCCAAAGAAGTCCTTTTGCTTACTGGTACTCCTGTCCTACCCCTGCTGGAACTAGACCAGTGACCGAAAAAGAAGTCGCTCTTGTCTTACTCTTATCGGTATCGTAAGCCCTTCTAGTACAACCGTTCCCTCCCTCCTCAAAGGGTGAGATGACTTCAAGAATATCATCAGTACTCCTCGAATCAATCTATTCTACCGACGAAGAATCTGGGTTGTAGGCAAGCGCCGCCCCAGCAAGTGTTACGCGCTACGTCGAAAGGGAAGATCGCTCGAATCGCCCTATTCATCTCCTCTCCCGTTGGTCGAGTCACTTCGTCTCTTATCATCTTGATGAAAGCCTGCTTAGCAGCCCCTGTAGAGGCTCACTTCATGCCTTTACGAGCCTACCATCTCAGCTAGAGAAAAGTCGACAGACATCTTTGTAACCTAATAGCCCCAAAAAGGATGGTCTTTTCTGAGAAGAAAAGCATATCTACCTTGAGGATCTTCTGGAAAGTCGCCTACGGAAAGAGCAAACCCAACCAATATGAGCCAATACTTGCCTTTCCCATGGAAGAGAGTAGCCCCGCGTATTGATTCATTACCGACTGAACGGGAAATGCTTGCTTCTATTCTCTCCCCTCGAGCCGAAAAGAAATGTGAAGGATAAAGAACTGGAAAGGCTGCAAAAGTGGAATCATTTCTTTATTGTTGATAGTTATCCGATTCCAACATATCTTTCTTCCTTGTCTCGGTAATCAACATAAGAGTAGCGAGAGCAGGGCGTAAGCATTAGTTCTTTCTTGCATTTTGTCGTTGATCATGCTGAAATCGCTAGTTTTGACCCCCATAATATTCTACCAAAAAAAGCCGTTTTCCTGGATAACAATTTAAAACTATAAAGAAACTGAAAGATTTTAGGAAAGAAGAGTTTTCGCTAATATAAGAAAAGGACAGGAATCGGCTTTCTAACTTACTTATCTTAAAGAAATGAGAAAAACTCTTACTTTAAAGGCGATCAACTCTCTTTTGTGCATGAGTTTAGAGGCTGAGGGGGAGTCTACTCTACTCAAGAGACACTCTCACTCCTATCTTTCTCAGAGCTGCCACGGGAGTGCCATGTTAGGCATTTCTTTTATGTCTTTCTTGTTTAGGTGTGTAAGACCTGGTCATTCTCTAAACCGTAGGTGTCTTAATGTGTGCAATGCTGCTGCAGTATCTTTGTCTTGGCTCTTTCCGGATTCTATCTGCTGGGTTCTTTCCTGTGATCCGTTCAATGGCAAGCGAAGCGATCTTTCGTAAAAGCACGAAGAAAGGGGTTAGCTAGGCCATCCGCCTGATCAGGGTTTCCATCCTAGAAGAAAGACAAGTAGTCAAGGAGGCTGATTTTGAAGAGTTTGATGGCATAGATGAAGTGGCTCGAAGTCTGATAGGGAAAGTGATGGCAAAGGAAGAAGTCAATATACGCTGCCTGAGATCTTGCTGCTAGTCGAAGTTGTAGAAGGCTGGCCCCTAGAAAAATCGAAAGTTGCCGAAACACTTCTCTATGAGTAGCAAGGGAACGTGAAATCGGTAAGGATGTTAAGCAAAACCTGGTAATAGCTAAGTAGTACCATCGGGGGAGTCTGAAATAGAAGATGAGTGAGGATCCCAGGGTTTCTGACTGCTTTCCTGTTAAAGAAAGAGCTTGTTTAAGGTATACCTCCTTTGCGAGTCTTAATAAGGGCTATTGTCACTGCTTTAAGGCCCTAGGCTATCTAACACTCTATGGGAGGAAGCAGGCCTTCTGCTTGAAGTAAGTGAATGACTGGGATAATAAGGATAGCAAAGAGTGGGTCAAAAAGAATCCTTAACTATAAGGGTAGCTAAATGATAGGGTAAGCTCCGACCAGGGATCTGTCTTGGATAGATATTCCCTTTAGTTGAAGGATAGGCTTTTCCCGCTCCTATGAAGAAGGGAGAACAGCAATCCTCGTGATATAGAGAGATAAGTAGTACTACTGTAGAAGCACTTTTGAATGAAGGATCCTCTTTCTTATAGCCTGAATGATTTGAGGCAAAAGTTCCTCAGAGGGCTGCCCCCAGAATGCGTCTGAATCAAACGGGGGACTAGACGGGAACGTATTGAAATCGGAGGTGGAACTACTTGGGGCCTCTGCTGAAAGACTTCGTTCAGATGGAGAAGATTCCGAAAAGGAAATCTCTACCCAATCTGAAGGGGAATATCGATTGGCAGCAATTGGATCAAACTCGGATCCATATTGGAAAATTTGAAGTCTTTGTTTCATTTTGAAATGGGTTCAATTTTTCTCTAGCACACCGCTTGCCTATTCCGACTAAGCAGCCCGGTGCGCATAAGCAAAACCAGAAGCCTAAAAGAGCATTCTAGTTGGAAGAAAGGAGGTAAGGTTTTCCTTACAAACGAAATGGGAATGGGGAAACTTTTTCATTCAGCAGAGTGTATAGCCTATATAAGGAGCGAAGTGCTGCTCACGTTACAGCTGCTGTGTTGACTGTAACTACACTACGAGAATTTTCATTGAGCTCCCACAATCGATTCGTGAGCACAGACGATTTGATAACAGACTCTTCAAGCCTTGACTCATTCTAACGATATAGAAAGGGATCTCGAAGCGACTAGTCTGATCTGGTACGATGTAGGTTGGAGTTTTTGAGTCATAGAGAGTCTGTATTTTATTGGACTTGGCGAGAAGTGTTAAGAGCAGACGGAAGAAAAAGAGGATTAGGATGCTTATCTTCCTTCCTACACCTAACTTGGCTATCTGAGGCTAGAAGCTGCAAAGGGGGATTCCAGATGGGATGCTTTGGTGATATCGCCAAGAGATGGTTATTTTGACCCGATGGAGTTCTATTCTGCCCCTTCCTCTGAACCAAGAGGTGAAGACGATGCCGTGGCCTCTCCGAACGCTTTCAATGCTTGTTAAGTACACTATTCCGCTTAACTTAAAGCTCCTACTTGAGTAGATCTATGCTGCGTAAGCGCTATGAAATTATGGCTCTGAAGTAGCAGTTTAAGGCACAAGGGTGAGCGGTGTGGAGCTTGTGCGCGTACAAATTGCTTCTTAGGTTGCAGCGCGATAGAGGCTTGCTTTCTTAGTTAGCTTAGCTTTCTAGCTAGTTTTTTGATATAGCTATCTATCTATTACTCTACCTGTCCCATTAGATTGTCCTGCCTCTCTTTTATAGCTTTCAGCCTCATCCTTTGGACTTGGATTCTCTGTTGAATCGGTTTGTGCTCTTGCAAGCTTATCCTCTTATGGTTTTCAATCCGCCTAACTTGGCTATCGCTTGTCAGCTTCAGTCCCTGTTAATTCGATTCTATCTGCTGATTTCTGGTTCCACCCTAGGATTCTTCCTTCAGTCCGAAAAGCCACTGATGCAGCTAAATCAGCCGATGGTGTGCAACGTTACCAGGTCATTCTGTCGGGAGCCTAGGCAACCGGCAAAGAAAGACCGTTCAGAGTAGCAGTCACGCTCATAGCAAGCAAGAAAGATGGGGTAAAGGGGCGGCGGGAAAGAAAAGTGCAGTTTATAGAGTCGGAGAGCTAGTAGAGCTCATAGGTTTCTACCTGTGACTAACTTAGTGTGCTTTTGGTAGCAGCAGTCATACCAACAATCTATCTTTCGTAAATAAGCACTCGCATTACGGTGCGAGATCTGGCAAGCTAAGCTCAATCACAACCCACCGGCTCAAACAAAGGCTGGATCGGTTCACTGAACGCCAACAAAATATAGCAAGTCCTCTAGCAATTAGGTACACGAAAGCCACAGGTCCCTCTAGAAGCCATGATCCATGGGACGCGCAAGTCCCACTAACAGAAAGAGAACTAGACGACTCAAACTCACCAGCTCACTAACGCAATCTCTGAACAGGACTTTCGTCAGTTATTTCAATAGACTTGGCAGACCAAGTTTTCGAGGGAATCGGGGCGAGGCAATTAGTTGTTAAGGTCGAGCCGGTGGCGCTAAGGACCTTCTTGAGTTAAGCTAATCTCATTTCCTCGGATTACCATTCTGTGGGTAGTTTAGGGCGAACCGACGCATTTCCTATCCTGAAGGGTCGAATGGATGTAATCTCCTATTTTGTCAAGCCGAGCTTGCTTTCCGGAACTTCTTATTTGGGATGTCCTCCGTCTTTTGGTGCACAAGGGCTAAGATGATTCTTTTTTTGATTTAGAAAGAGCCCGGCTTTCTTTAACCCTCCCGAAGAGAAAGTTCTTCTTTACACGCATCGGGGAGAATTGCCGGGAAAATTGCTTAAGGATGAAGGTATCATGCGATTACAGTGAGATCTCAGATCGAAGAAGGGGGCTTTCCCTTTCACCAGGTGGGCCTCCTTGGGTGTGTACTTTTTTCCATTCTCTTAGATGAGAGCCGATCTACTTTGGTTAGCCGAAAAGACTCGTAAGGGAATCGGAACATACTCAGATAGCACAACAACGAAGGCAACCGATCCTTCAATCGGCGCATATCCATTTACTGGAAAACGAGCAGGGAAGCCGGCCAAAACCTTACCTAGAGGGTCACTTCTCTCTCCTACGCCATTACTGATGGGCAAAGATGTTCGGAAAGAGAGTTCCTAAAAGCAGGCGTGCTCCTATTATAAGAGAATATGATAGATACCTCTCCCCCCACTTTTGGCGCACTTCTTTGATGAGCAAGCTGGGAATGATCAATCTCCATTCGCTTGGAGGAGTGTTAGCGTCCATGGTACTAGTTTTAACAGGCCTTTTCAAAGTCTTGGAAAAATCGTGAAGTTGTTGAATTACCTCAGCATGATTAGGAGAATGAGGCCTGTTTGAGGGAAGTATAGGAAAAAGGGAATCGGTGTTGCGCAGCTACCGCTCGTGGCAGGGAGTTGAAAGGCTTAGCAGCGGCCATAAGCCATTCTCCTTCTTAAAGCATCACTTCAGCGGTCATTTTCCCCGACCTTCTACTCCGAGATAGAGGAAGGAAAAGTTTGAATTTGCAATGCACTATCCGGTCCAGCCCCAATCTCCTTTCCGTCCAGAATGTAGTGTAGAAAAGCAAAGAATCTTTCCTGCTTCAGAGCTATTCAGAACTAATAGGATAGGTATTCTATTTGAAATAAGGGGGCTACCTAAGGTGGGATAGTGTGTCAGTAAACGCGCAGTGGTTAAGGGCATAGACCTCTAGACAGGACAGATTCAATTGTGGGTTCCACCCGCTTCCAGTCGAGTTTTATAGATTCTAATAGAGTCACCGCTCGCTTTTGCTTTTGACAAGATGCCCTAGTCCTTTTGGTAAGCGTAAGCATTTCGTAAGTAGAAAAAACTAGATATGAAACTCCCGGTATCAGTTACAATGCTCACTATTACGGATCCCACGACGACAGCTCCCGCTGAAGCAATTGTTGCTGCGGAGGTAGCTAAATTACCTATTCGCTATAGACGGAAAAGGCATGCTGTGGCGGACTTAAATAAACCTTAGTTGAAAAAAAAAATTATTGGTGGACCAGAAAGAAATTTAAGAGCTGATCCTATCATTGTAATAATAAGATTAGGATTCCGACTCATCTGTAAATTTAAGGCATATAAGGTAAATACATAGATCTAGGTAAACTTACGTATACTATACCTATACGGATCCTTTCTCTTATGAAAAGGAAAACTACGAGATAGCTATGCTGCAGTCAAAAAGACATATTTATGGATATGTACTAAGCCGGCTCTTTATACTAAGGCATATCCAAAAATGGGGTTCGATATAGGGAGTCTTTGCTGTTTACTGTTTACTTTACCTTTACCCAGCTTAAAGAACTGTGCCATAAATTCATAAGAACTGCTATTTGTAGAGCTTCTATAGCTTCGAGCCCTTTAGTTCGTTATCAAGCGTATAGCTTAGAGGGTGATCGCTGGCCACAAACTTGCAAGAGTCAGCTATTTGTTCACATTCAAGCATCCGTTCCCCACGTTCGAGCTAGTCGAATCAGTACTTATTGTTATACCGTTCGTGCCCCTCAGAGCCACTTAACTCGCTTTCAAGAATCAGAATCCTGCTTCCAATTAATAGACTGAAATGAAAACTTTTAAAGATGTTATGGAGGGATTCATCGGTGCTGGAACTACTACAATTGCTTTAGCTGGAGCTGCAGTCGGAATTGGAAAGATATTCAGTTCGTTGATCCATTCATCAGTAGCACGGAGTCCGTAATTGGATACTAAATTGTTTGGTTATGCCATTTTAGGCTTTGCTCTCACGGAAGCCATTGCCTTGTTTACTCTTATGATGGCCTTTCTGATCTTATTCGTATTCTGAGATTCGCTACCGTCAGTAGCCTTCCTCCCAAGGCGAGCGAAGTGACGTGAGGCGAGCGTCTGAGTGAGTTGAGTGAGGAAGTGAGGGCCTGAGGAAGCGGCGGGAGCGAAAGCTGGATCGGGTTTCACTGTTGTGTTGGTTAATGCCCAACCACCTTCAAGAAGGCAAAGAAGTCAACTTCATAACCTTTTCCATTATCAGTAGCAGCAGTGGACGAATCGAGACAATCAAAATACAGGTAGGAATCCGCTTATCTACTTGCCTTTCAACCTCAGAGCATTCAGTTCAGGTACCGCAGCGGTCGACGACTTGGCTGGGGCAGATCTTCACTCATTATCCTTCTTCGAACCTTTTGGTATGTATTGCCCCCTAACTATAGATCAGATCCAGCAGACGAGAAAGAAAATTCCGCACTGCTGCTGAGTCGTCGGACTTATCCACCAAGGGATTCGTGGAATTTCTGCGGATTGCGTTGGGGGAAATCTACCAAAGCTAGGCAGATAGATAGACTCCTTTCCCGCTGCTAAGGGAGAGCAAGAAAGAGAAAAATTCTTGTTTTTTAACCAGCGCCCCCTTTTGGGTATGCAGGTACTAAGAGTCCTCTCACTACCAACCAGCAGACATCATCTGGCTGGGTCTTGCCGGTATCAACAACGAGAAAAAAACTACCAAATGGAAACAGCAACTAACTATGGCTCTTGGTGGGCCCAGACAACGTCCTAGGCGTAGGGGAGATCGGAGCAACAGGTAACGCCTAGACGACGTTTTTATTCCTGGGCTGCAGTAAGTAGATCGAGAGGTCGTTTCGCCCCTTGTCCCCGAATATGGGTAATATGTTCTCATACAATGTTGCTCCAATCTGACCTAGCTGGCGAGCGATCCCAGTTCGCGACAGAGAACAAGACAGCAAGCGAGCGTACCTTTGTTCGCTTCTTCTCCACCAAGCACGGAAGTTTAAGGATAACTGTAGGTCGGTGGCTACCTAAGGAAACTCCGATTCGATCCGCCCCCCGGCTGGGAGGCATCTACCTCATCCCGATCACAAGGAGAGGTTCACTATGATGGGGGGTACTTCTTTTTTGCCCTTCCGGAAAGAATGAAATGCATAGGGGACCATTCTTTTGTTGCGGCATGCTCCTCAGATTTACGGATTCACAGGGGGCCTCAGGCCCTACTTAGTTGACTGACAATGACAAAGGCTTGCGAAACTAAGTAGGGCCTTTTGAATTGAATCTTAAGTAGTCTATCAGTGGTGCAAAGCTAATTGCCCCTTTTCAGTAGGAGGCGAAAGGTTAGACCTTAGAAAGTCAGCGAACAGCGGTTCTTCTATGTAGGTATGGCGTTCCCCCTTGACTCTCCTAACGTCGAGCTAAGTGATTTCGTAACCTTTTCGTAGCGTAGTAGAATGAAGGCTACGCACCGACGCTCTCTTTTCTATTAGCCTAAGCGTCTTCGCTAACTCGCTCGCCTACTATACCCTACTATACCACTTTTAGGGTAGGCTAGGCTAACTCAGCCGCTTACTTCTACTAATGTAGGGCTAAATAGCTTAACCAATTTTCATTATTGCGAACCTATAGGTCCTTAGTAGCCTTGACAAAGAAGAACAGCCGGTTAAAAGACAACGAATCTTTTGATTTATATCTTAATTATATATATTTTTATATATAATAAGAATAATGCAAATTTTAGGCCAGCTTGACAAGCTACCCTTCCTCTTGATCTGAGGTGCGAAGATCAAGATATCTTTTTTATGACTTCCATTCCACTTATTGATCCCGGCCCAGAAAAGTGACCGACCAGGGCCCTATTGATGAATGAAAGAAAGGCTTTATGAGCCCTGTAAGCCCACACCTGTGTAGAGTGGATCGTTCAACACCTGCGGCACAAACCCATTTTTGACCTATTGGTCCTAGTATCATAGGCGACCGAACGGCCGCCCCCTAATTACTAGACCGACCTGCTATAATAATTCCATAAACACCTAGCGAAGATATGGCAAACAAATAAAGTAGCCCTATGTTCGGATCTGACAATACCATACCATAATCAAAAGGTACAACGGCCCGAGCGACCAGACTTAACATAAATGTAGCCACTGGAGCCATTCTAAAAAGGGAGAAATTTGCACTACTTGGTGAAATAGGTTCTTTTATAATCAATTTAAAACCATCTGCTAGAGGTTGTAACAATCCAAACGATCCCACTACATCAGGACCCTTTCGACGTTGCACAAAAGCCATTACTTTACGTTCAGCTAGCACTAAAAAGGCTACTCCTAGTAGAAGTGGTAGAATTATTCCAAGTATTTCAGCTGGAACTGCTATGTACATTTTCAATTTTCTATTCACTCATGATCTGACCTAGTCGACCCGATCATGATATTTCACTCATGATCTGGTCTGGTCGACCCAATCATGATATTGAAGGATGGGACCTTTTCTCGAAAAAGAAAGGAGATTCTATTTCTTCTTCCAAGCCCTTCTTAGAAGATGCAGTCAGTAAGCTCTCACTTATCTTCTTCATTTACGAAAATAGATAGATAAGAAAAGATGTCAGCCTCTCTTTTCTCGCGTAACACTCACTTAATGGGGCTATTTGAATTGGAAGACAACGACAAAAGTGAAAGAAGGAGGTCTATTTCGTTGATCGATGTCAATGGACCAAGAAATCTGTCCTTTGCTGAAAGCTCATAGGGTAAGAAGAATTGAAAGGTAGGTTTTGTCAGTGATTAAATGGAAAGGTCAGCTGGAGCGAAAACCAATCAAACTCAGAAAGATAGGTAGATCGAGCGCGCTGAGGGAAATTCGAGAGATCCGGAGACATGGCCACTACTGGCCTACGGTCCTTGCAGATTACATAGCACATGCTAAGAGCTGCGATGCCTGCCAGAGGTATGCAGGAATCCAGCACAAGCCGGCTTCCGAGTTATACCCGATTATAAAGCCTTGGCCATTTCGAGGGTGGGCCATGGATATCATCGGAAAGATCTATCCCAGATCTTAAAGAGGTCATACTTTTTTCCTAGTATAGTAGCTACGGCCCAGCCTTCTCCACCTTCTGCCCTGGGTAGAAGCCGAGCCTCCCCAGAATGTGACTTCTACGGAGGTAATAAGGGTCTTATATATTACTGTTATTCGTCCAGATATTGCTTATGCAGTTCATGTAGTGAGTCAATTTGTGTCTGCTTCTACCGGTCCCCGTCGCGGCGTTAGGCGACATTCATTGGCTAATTCCGCAGAAGATCACACAGGCCATAGGTAACGGCTCTTATGCCTTGCCAGCAGAAATCAATCCAGAGACCGTCCTCCCTATCGCCCGCCCAATGCTTACTATCGAGATTGGTTCGTCGGGCTTTACTCCCATTCCAAAGTTTCCGAATTAGCTTTAGAGATTGAGCAAGTGTAAAAAGTATAGAGTGATCTGGTTTGCGCGGCTTTCGGGTTATGTCTACTAGAATAACAACCCGTAGTCTAGTTGAAACCCTCTTTTACAAGATTACAGACTAAAATGACTCGCTTTCTTTCTGAATCTGCTTTCTCTATTGACATATAAGAGTCTCGACTTGAGCCCGTGAATCCCTTCTCTTTTTCTATTCCAGTAGTCTTATGCGGTCTGGTCTGTCCATTAGTTGCTTAACTCATAGTAGTAGTTAGGAGGTTGTTGTCCTAATGAGTGTAGCGGAGTGCTCCCTATCCTATTACTCATCTATAGGGCTATCACCCTAGCTTTCCCTGTCTCTGCCTTTCTTTCCTAGTCCTGAGTTTTTCTTCTTGACTATTGCTTGGGATTGGGTTTGACACTATTCAATACTAAATATCTACTCGTGGAGGGAGGGGAGGCAATAGATTCATCTTAGGCGGTAAGCGAAGGAACTGTAGGGCTTAGGGCAGCGAGTGAGCCTCGGATTTTTCTTCAATAGGCTCTAGGGGAGGTGAGAAGAGAGCCAATAGCTAGACTTAACAATTCATGGCATGAATTAGAGTTGAAGGAAGAAAGACATGAAATGCTAGAAAGATGGAATCTATGAATG